>JARGYO010005626.1:6474047-7674047 GCA_029206835.1 Rana muscosa
CTCGTTGTCCAGGACCAGGAGTTTGTAACCTCCCAGTCTCTGGGAACGCGTTGCACAGACCTTTCTGCAAGGCCTCCCGGAGTTGTCTCATCCTCTGCTCCCTCTGCGACGGTAAGATAAGGTCCGCAACCTTACCCTTGTACCGTGGATCAAGGAGAGTGGCCAGCCAGTAATGGTCCCTCTCCTTGATCCGAAGAATACGAGGATCCTTCCGCAGACTTTGCAGGATCAGGGAGGCCATGCAGCGTAGGTTAGCTGAGGCATTCGGTCCGGAGTCCTCTGGGTCACTAAGGACGACATGATCCGCAGCCACCTCCTCCCAGCCACGTACAAGTCCACTGGTTTCTTGGGACTGTAAATCATCCCTAAAAGACTGCTGCTGATGATGCTAAGTGCCAGGCTCCACCTCCATGCTGACACAATCCTCCTCCTCCTCTTCTTCCTGTGCGATCTGTGGGACAGAAGGAACACTGTCTGGGTAAAGGGGGCCTTGAGAGGCAAGGAAGTCCTCCTCTTCCTGCCTCTGTTCTGCCTCAAGTGCCCTGTCCATTATTCCACGCAGCGTATGTTCCAACAGGTGGACAAGAGGTACAGTGTCACTGATGCATGCACTGTCACTGCTCACCATCCTCGTGGCCTCCTCAAATGGTGCCAGGACAGTGCATGCATCCCTGATCATGCCCCACTGGCGTGGTGAAAAAAACCTGAGCTCCTCTGACCCTGTCCTGGTGCCGTAGTCGCACAGGTACTCATTGATGGCCCTCTGCTGCGTGTGCAGCCGCTGCAGCATGGCCAACGTTGAGTTCCACCTGGTGGGCATGTCACATATAAGGCGGTTCTTGGGCAGGTTCAACTCCTTTTGCAGCTCAGCCAGGCGAGCACTGGCATTATAAGATCTGCGGAAATGCACACAGACTTTCCTGGCCTGCCTCAGGACATCCTGTAAGCCCGGGTACCTGCCCAAGAACCGCTGCACCACCAGGTTAAGGACGTGAGCCACACAGGGCACATGGGTCAGTTGTCCCTGTCGGAGAGCAGAGAGGAGGTTGGTGCCATTGTTGCAAACCACCATTCCTGGCTTAAGCTGGCGTGGCGTCAACCACCTCTCGGCCTGCCCCTGCAGAGCAGACAGAACCTCTGCCCCAGTGTGGCTCCTGTCCCCCAAACACACCAGCGCAAGCACGGCATGGCATCTTTTTGCCTGCGTAATTGCGTAGCCCCTTGAACGCCTACGGAGCACCGCTGGTTCCGAGGACAAAGCACAGGAAGAGGCCATGGAGGAAGAAGAAGAGGAGGGGATGGAGGACAGAGGTGTGTCACAACCAGTAGTAGCATTTTGGAGGCGTGGCGGTGGAACAACCTCCAACACTACTGCACCTTGTCCTGCATCCTTCCCAGCTGCCAAAAGAGTGACCCAATGGGCCGTGAAAGAAAGGTAACGTCCCTGTCCATGCCTGCTGGACCATGAGTCAGCGGTAATATGCACCTTACGGCTGACCGCCCTGTCCAGCGAGGCCAAGACATTGCCTTCCACATGCCGATAGAGAGCCAGAATCGCCTTCCGTGAGAAAAAGTGGCGTTTGGGAACCTGCCACTGAGGAACCGCACATTGCACAAACTCACGGAAGGGGGCCGAGTCTACCAACTGAAAAGGCAGCAGTTGAAGCGCTAGCAATTTAGCCAAGCTAGCATTCAACCGCTGGGCATGTGGATGGCTGGGAGTGAACTTCTTTCGACGGTCCAGCAGCTGGGGCAGGGAAATTTGCCTGCTAGAATCGGACGTCGGTGTACTGCTAGCAGAGTGCCCGCAAGTACTTGGCTGTGACACACCTAATTCTACACCTTCATTCCTCTCAGTGCAGGTTTCAGAGAGGACTGAAGGTATAGTGGGGTTGGAGATCCCAGCTGATGCGGTGCAAGGAGAGGTCCGCTTTGTTCTTTGGTGTGGGTCTTTAAGGTAGGCTTGCCAACGAGCTGCATGGCAGGTCAACATATGTCTGGTCAAGCATGTGGTGCCCAAGCGGGTGATGTTTTGGCCACGCGATATACGCTTGAGACATATGTTGCAAACAGCAGCTGTGCGATCTGATGCACTCGACTCAAAAAAGGCCCACACCAAAGAACTTTTTGAATAACGGGCAGAGGCAGCGCCCTGCACAGGCGGAGCTCTGCGGTGTGATTCCGTCGGTGTGCTGCCCTTATGCTGGCCCCCCTCCTGCCTCATTGGAGATGTGCCTCCTCCTCATCCTTCTCCTCCTCCTCCTCCTCTCTCCTATTAGGCACCCACGTGGAGTCAGTGACCTCATCATCCCCTCCCTCCTCATCACTGGAGCCAATCTGGCAGTATGCTGCAGCTGCTGGAACATGACTGCCAGATTGGTGTCCTTCTTGAGCATCCCCTCTCTCTGCTCTCACGCTACTGCCTTCCTCTAGCTGGGTATCATCATCAGACCCTTCGAAACGCTGGGCATCCTCCTGGAGCATGTATCCAACACTGTGCTCAAACAGTTCGGGGGACTCCTCAGGAGGACATGGTTGGTCTAGGGAAGGAGTGACTGATGATGACATTGATACCAGGGAAGAGGACGCTTTGGCAGCTGCTTTGCCAGTACCCTGAGCCTGGGTGAGAGAGGATGAGGAGGATGAGAAGGGTTTGGTCATCCACTCTACCAAGTCTTCAGCATGATGCGGCTCAACACGTCCAGCTGCCGAAAAGAAGGACAAGCGTGTCCCATGGCCACATGGTAATGGCGATGCACCACGTCCACGACCAGCACTGTTGTCTCTAGACACAGAGCCTGCTTGCCCTCTTTTATTGGCTCCTGACTGTCTGCCTCTCCTTGTTTGCCTTCCAGACATTCTAATGGCCTGTAGGGAAATGGGAAAACCAGCAATAAGGCCTAGCTTCAGGAGTATATTTTGCAGGAATCACACTACACCTGCTGTAGGTGCTGCAAATGCCTGTTGGTGTAACACACCAGGAAAAAGCAGCAATACAGGCTAACTTCAGGTGTAATATGATCAGGAGGCACACTCCGCCCGCTGTAAGTGCCGCAAATGCCTGTTGGTGTAACACACCAGGAAAAAGCAGCAATACAGGCTAACTTCAGGTGTAATATAATCAGGAGGCACACTCCGCCCGCTGTAAGTGCCGCAAATGCCTGTTGGTGTAACACACCAGGAAAAAGCAGAATTACAGGCTAACTTCAGGTGTAATATGATCAGGAGGCACACTCCGCCCGCTGTAAGTGTCGCAAATGCCTGTTGGTGTAACACACCAGGAAAAAGCAGCAATACAGGCTAACTAAAGGTGTAATATGATCAGGAGGCACACTCCGCCCGCTGTAAGTGCCGCAAATGCCTGTTGGTGTAACACACCAGGAAAAAGCAGCAATACAGACTAACTTCAGGTGTAATATGATCAGGAGGCGCACTCCGCCCGCTGTAAGTGCCGCAAATGCCTGTTGGTGTAATACACCAGGAAAAAGCAGCAATACAGACTAACTTCAGGTGTAATATGATCAGGAGGCACACTCCGCCTGCTGTAAGTGCCGCAAATGCCTGTTGGTGTAACACACCAGGAAAAGGCAGCAATATAGGCTAACTTCAGGTGTAATATGATCAGGAGGCACACTCCGCCCGCTGTAAGTGCCGCAAATGCCTGTTGGTGTAACACACCAGGAAAAAGCAGCAATACAGGCTAACTTCAGGTGTAATATGATTAGGAGGCACACTCCGCCCGCTGTAAGTGCCGCAAATGCCTGTTGGTGTAACACACCAGGAAAAAGCAGCAATACAGGCTAACTTCAGGTGTAATATGATCAGGAGGCACACTCCGCCCGCTGTAAGTGCCGCAAATGCCTGTTGGTGTAACACACCAGGAAAAGGCAGCAATACAGGCTAACTTCAGGTGTAATATGATCAGGAGGCACACTTCACTCTCTGTAAGTGCCGCAAATGCCTGTTGGTGTAACACACCAGGAAAAAGCAGCAATACAGGCTAACTTCAGGTGTAATATGATCAGGAGGCACACTCCGCCCGCTGTAAGTGCCGCAAATGCCTGTTGGTGTAACACACCAGGAAAAAGCAGCAATACAGGCTAACTTCAGGTGTAATATGATCAGGAGGCTTAGCAACAATGACACTGACACTGTCCCCTGCCTATCCTTCTCTCTCCCTGCACACAAGGTTTATCAAAGTATATGACACTGACACTCTCCCTGTCTATCCTTCTCTCTCCCTGCACACAAGGTTTAGCAAAGAATGTGACACTGACACTGTCCCCTGCCTATCCTTCTCTTTCCCTGCACACAAGGTTTAGCAAAGAATGTGACACTGACACTGTCCCCTGCCTATCCTTCTCTCTCCCTGCACACAAGGTTTAGCAAAGAATATGACACTGACACTCTCCTTGCCTATCCTTCTCTCTCCCTACACACAAGTTTGAGGTACAAATAGCACTGACACTGTCCCTGCCTATGTAACTCTTTCCCTGCGCCGGAACACACTACACAAGGCCGCCGCGCTGGCGGCCTTTTATAGTGTGGGCGTGTGCTAAACCCCCTGAGCTATAATTGGCCACAGGCAACCTGCCTGTGGCCAATTATGGCTCTCCTAGCCGCCAGCGCTGTGATTGGCCAAGCATGCGGGGTCACAGTGCATGCTTGGCCAATCACAGCGCCGGGATTGCACTGCGATGGCGCAGTGTATTGTGGGCCGTTCGCGTCACTCGAATTTGGCGCGAACGGCCCAAATAGTTTGATGTTCGCCGAACGGTCGAACAGCCGATGTTCGAGTCGAACTTATGTTCGACTCGAACACTGAGCTCATCCCTAGCCCAGACCCACAAATGTGACCAAGCTTAGATCATTCCTAGGCTTCTGTTCATATTACCGGAGGTTTGTGGAAGGGTTTGCCAAAATAGCTCACCCACTTACTGAGCTATTGAAAAACCAAGAGGAAGCTGATACAGACTCAGAAAAACCTGGAAGACCAAAAGAGGGACCCAGGAAAAAGAGAGTCCATCCGAGACCAGTGGACTCCGCAATGCGAAGAAACCTTCAGACAGCTGAAGTGGAGCCTTACCACTGCTCTGGTCATGGCCTATGCAGATCCTGCCAGACGCTACGAACTGCACGTGGATGCCAGCCGAGACGGGCTAGGCAGAGTGTTCTACGAAGAACATGATGGGCATCTGAGGCCCATTGCCTATGTGAGCAGAAGTCTAGCCCCTGCTGAGAAGAACTACCCCACTCACAAACTTGAATTTCTGGCTTTGAAGTGGGCTGTGGAGGACAAGCTAAAAGATTATCTGTATGGTGTGGAATTCGTAGTCAAGACGGACAACAACCCTCTAACATACCTGCTCACCACCGCAAAGTTGGACGACACCGGTCACAGGTGGTTGGCTGCCCTGTCGGCATTCACCTTCAGCCTGAAGTACAGACCAGGAAATGTGGATGCCTTGTCAAGAAGACCTCACTGTTCCCAGGGCTACCCAGAAAAATGGACCCAACTTACCCCTGAAGGAGTAGGAGCCCTATGTGAAGGGGCAGAACAGCAAGGAAAAGGTGGAGCCAGAGCTGAAGAAGTTGGAGTGTCTGCCATAGGGGTGCCTAGGTGCTACTGTAATGTCTCTCAGATCATACAGGAGGGTATACCTAAACTATCTAAAAAAGATCTCCGGAGAGACCAACAGGAAGACCCACTTTGTGGATTAGTACTGAAGGTGCTGGAGAGTCAACATTCTGATCTACTGCTCAGGAGCACCCGGAAAGAAGCTTGGCTGCTACACAAAGAGTGGGATCGGTTCCAGCTACAACAAGGGGTGGTCTACCGAAGGGGCCCCTCTGAAGATCCTGAAGAGAAGTGGCAACTGTTTCTGCCAGAGAAACACAGAGAGAGAGTTCTGATTTCCTTGCATGATCAACATGGCCATCTGGGATCAGAAAGGACTCTTCAACTTGTAAGGGACAGGTTCTACTGGCCTTACATGAGGACTGAAGTGGAGAGCTTCTGTCATTCCTGTCTCAGGTGCATACAACGGAAGGTTTTGCCCCAGCGAGCCGCCCCAATGGGCCACTTAGAGAGCCAAGGGCCAATGGATCTGGTCTGCATAGACTTCCTGTGTAGCAGGGGCTCCGTGATGGACATGTGATGTCACGTGACTGTCATCTCGAGCTAGATGACGCTGTTGTGTTATACCCTGGATAATCATGTGACGTGATGTCACGTGACGGTCATGTGGCGTTGGACTGCGCCGCCCACGTATGGCGTGTACGTCCGCACCTCGGCCGGCGTCTCGTTTGCATATGCAGGCGGAGTGACGCGGGACTGTGGGACGGGCACGCCAGGCTGTCATTAGACAGCGTTAAAGGTGTCATGGCTCCTATCACGAGGATCTCACACACACATGCGGAATCAGAGGATTTAGCCCTTACCATGCATAGGTAAGCGGCTATATATGTTGACATTATACTATTAATAGCTCCCCTTCTGGCCGATACAGCTTCCCACAAATGAACCAGTCACGTATGGAGGGGTTCCATAGAGAGGCTTGGGATGCACGCTTTGGCGCCATCTTTGATTTCACAGGAAGTGCTGTTCTGGTGGGCAGATCAGGGGGAGGTCTCTGTCACATATAAATAGCATACAGGCAACAGTGGAGTCATGCCCCAGACGATGCAACATTTTGCGAAATGCGTCGGGAGACTCTACTGCTGCTACTGAGTGTCTTTGCAAAGCATCAAATCTATAGATTGAATGTAAGTGTACTTGCCTATATTCATTAAAATCCTTTGCGTTATTACGCTATGTGCCATCTCCCTTCTTTTTCCACATGAACTTTATGTGAGTCAAATTTCCTATTGGCTTGAATTTCTGGTATCCCCTCCTGAGCTTGGACCTTGGATATAAGGGTGCGCAGTGTTTATCTGGTTCCATATGCACGGACGTATACATATTCAGCCTGTTTGACCCCATACACGTATGTGTATTGGGTCCACTACATCCGGTAAGCCTCCCCTTCACGTGGTGGTGGTTATGTTACAAGTCACATATTTACTTTGGAAGATTCACTTGCACCTTTTGGAATTGATTTGAATATATGTTTCATCACATCTATTTGGAGTTTTATATATAATTGGACTTTTTATTCATTAATATATTTGGATTTTTATTTATTATTTTTTCTGTGATTCAGTTAATTTTGGAGCACTTGGTTTTTCACATTGTCAGCGCTGCATTTTTTGTATATTGTGTTTGGAATCCGACCTGAGTGGGCAAGGAAACATTTTATTAGTCACTGATCACTTCACCCGCTATGCTCAGGCGTTCTCTACTAAAGATCAGCAAGCAGCCACAGTAGCAAAGACTCTCGTGGAGAAGTTTTTCATCCATTATGGCGTACCTCAACGGATCCATTCACAACAGGGAAAAGACTTTGAGAGCACTCTGATCAAAAGACTAATGGATCTACTAGGCATCCAGAAGTCTAGAACTACTCCCTATCACCCACAAGGTGACCCTCAACCAGAGAGGTTTAACAGAACTCTTCTCAACATGCTGGGGACCTTGACTTCTGAACAAAAACTACATTGGGGTAAGCACATCACTGCTTTGGTACATGCTTACAACAGCACCAAGAGTGATGCTACAGGATATTCACCCTACAGGCTGATGTTTGGGCGTGAAGCCAGGTTTCCAATAGATTTGGCCTTCGGAACCTCTCTGGACCACACCTCGGAGACTTCTCATCGAGGGTATGTGGATAGGTTGCGGAGGAGTTTGAAGATAGCCTATGAGAAGGCCCAAGCCACATCAGACACCAGAGGAAGTAGGAACAAGAGGAACTTCGACCTCAAAGTACGGGTTCAGGATCTACAACCCGGTGACCGAGTCCTATTAATTAATCTGGGCATCCCAGGCAAACATAAGCTGGCTGATCGCTGGAAGTCGCAGCCATATATTGTATGCAGACAACTTCCAGGGCTCCCAGTGTATGAGATCAGACTGGAAGATAGCACTGGACCAGTAAAGACCTGACATCGAAACCACCTTTTACATCTCACAGAAGCAGTCAGGATAACCTCAGAGGAAGAATTACCATCTACATCCACTGCCGTGCATCGACCAGTAACTAGGTCTCAGCCTGGACCCTCAGCAACTGAGGATGAAGCGGGAGAGGAAATGGAGATAAGTTGGCTGTGGCCATCTGATACACCAGAAGCTGAAGCCGGTGTTTCACCCCAGACAAGAGGAGGAGACAATAGAACTCTTAGGCCTGAAGCCCCCGAGTTCGTACCTCAGGACAGGTTAACAGAAAATTCAGAGGAGTCTCAAACCCCCATGTTGGAAACAATTCCTGAGGATTCCCCTGCTGGTAATGACATTGGAATACAGGACACAGAATTGGATAACAGGAATATGAGGAAATCAAAGAAGATGTCAGCCTACCTGAGACACCAAAAGAACAGAAAGCCAAGAGAGTAATTCACCCGCCAAAAAGACTAACTTATGATACATTGGGTGAATGCTCTGAAGGGACTCAAATCACTGTCAGAAGAAATTCTGAGATGCCTGGTCCTTCTACTGCTGATTCAGAAAGACTCAACCCCATCTCACCCCTTGACACATCTGTACCAAACACCATGGTGTCAGCTGTGAGTGCACAGAACAGCTCCCCATCACATGAAAATTGGTGGGAGGCTCCTCTGTCAGTCTTATGCAACCGCCTAGAGGCAAAAGTGTGTAACAGAACCAAGATTTTGAATGTCTTTCGGGACCAAAGAGTTAAAGCAGGGGGAGTATGTAGCGCTGGCATTTTTGCTTTCTAATGTAATGTTAATCTATGACTAATGTTATAAATTGGTATTTGGCACCATCTAGTGGCTAAAATATTTTCAGTTTTTCAAGAACATGGAGAAATATTATACAAATGACTGTTTTGTTTATATTATACAAGTGACCTACCCACAATGCAGAGTGACCTACCCAGGAACACTCAGTACTGAATTGCATGCTGGGTAGGATATAAAAAGGCCCTGCGCGGCCATCTTAGCTCTCTTCTGGACGCATGGCCGCCTGCAAGGACCTGTGAGGAGGTCTCCAGAGAGCGTGGCCTACTGCCACTGCGGAACGGAAGATTTAAAGACTCTGCCATTCATCTGATCGCTGGAGAAACTGAGTGACCGGATCGGGAAGGATCCAGAGACATCTGTTGGAGCCAGAGGGTCCGGTTCATCTTGCGGAGCGGCGCGGTGTGACGGAAGCCAGCCAGTGAGAAGCAAGACTGTGACCAGCGGAGCGGAGCTGTTCCATCCCTTCAGGCCCAGTTTGGTGAGAGGGCTGTCACCCACAGTTTCTTACGCACTTGCATACACTTAGACTTTAATACAGTGTTGCTGGGACCTGTAGTCCCACGGAGGAGAATATGATAAAGTCTGCGTTATAGCAGGCCTCCAGCCTATCCTTCACTTCACTTTAACACTGTGTTATTCCTGAGCAATTACACCAGAGGTAATTACAAGTGGATCACACTACAGGAACAGTTCCAATATTCATCTCAAGTTAACCCTTGTTATTCCACTGTTGGATTACAAATTGTTACAAACTCAAATAGCTAGCAGAAGAAAGAAGATCAAAGACTGCATCTTGTATTGCAAGGCCTTGCACCTTTATTAAAGTAGGGGGAGCTCCCTTGTAGTTGTGTTGTACAATATTTATCATTTGTATTTCTGTATTCACCAGAGTGTGATGCAATTGGTAAGGTGCCCAGAGTAAGGAGTAATCACTCTGAGCACTAGTCCCAATTGGAGCCACATTCTCAGAGGTCACCTAGGATAACTGTACAGATACAATCTGTTGTGTGTACCTACTGTACTGTTACGTTATGTTTATGTGACAGTGCAACTGCTGAAATTATTACTTTACACTAACCTTAGTAAAAATACTTTTTGAAAGAATAGGAGTGAGCAAATCAAGATCGACACCAAATCCCAGTATTTTGTTAATTTGAAGAGATGGGCTTGAGGTCACATACCTCGGGATTTTTTACGGTGTCAGAAATAGGATTTAGTATTGAAAAACCAAAAGGAATCCAATGACAGTAGATTTATATAAAAATAAACAATATTTATTAATATTCATAAAAAAGGAAAATGAAATTTTCCTAAAAGTTCAACATATACAACATTTGGAGCTAGGTACATATACAACAATCGTTGAACTCGACATGTTTCGCTCAAAATTGGAGCTTCTTCAGGAGTGATCCACGGTCTAATAGTACACTAAAAATAAAATACAAAAAATGAACAAAGGAACATCCATAAACTGTATTATACAACACATCTATTGGAATATCCACAAAAGATAGGTTAACAAGAAACTGCAATTTTTGATTGCAATATTTGTCACATTATTAAAGTATTTAATAGTATACACGTTCAATATTTTTTATTATTTAAACTAATATAGAATCAGGAAAACATGAATCTAATAGGAATTGTTACATAGTATATTAAAGTAGCAATAAACGATGTGGTCAAAACATAGCACCTACCAATTAAATGTTAAAGATGAAGGAGGTATTCTAGCAATTCAAGATCGAAATCTCGGATTGCCCTGTAGCTCCACCTGCGGAAAAGGGGATGAGCACAAAAGTACCCCAGCTAATGAAAAAAACAAAATGTGATGAACGCACCCTCCCAAACGTTGTTTGTAGAGAGGTAGCAAAATCAGTGTTGATAATGATCCTGCTGGAAATGATACAGAGTAATTCCTAAATTGGGACCTGCAGATGAGTAAAAATTATATATTAGAGAATGTGATATAAGTGAATTCCACATTGGTTAAATTCACAAAAAATATAATAAGTTTATATTGGAAATATAAAAAATATATGAAAATACCTGATTGATCGAATCATTAATTTTAGTAAAGTATAGGTAGCAGTGCTGGATCTTACTGTTGAAAACCGCAACAATTCATACAGATTTGTATAAAGATCCTGTGCATAAAAAGTAAATGGATATCATAGTGTCAGGAAAAGACTAAAGTACATATCCATCCTGCAGCCCAAATGAGTATATAAAACACATACCTTTAAAGAGTAGTTTAGTACTTCATAGAAGCCGCTGCATTCGCGGCAATCATGGCATGTAGGAACCAAACGATTTCCAAGCAATCTCACAGTCCCCAGCGCAAGGGGAATGACAGAATAATATGGCGAAGTACCGCCAATTTATACTCATCCCAGCGCGGCAAACGTCTGATGTCATTGCCGTGTGGCGGACGCATAATGTCGGGGCGGTACCCGGCGGCTGGACGCTAATGCTTAATTAAATGGGGCCGGAAGAAGCTGGAACGGCCATTTTGAGAAATCCCCGGATCCCTTATCATGTACAAGACATGACAGGGAAGACGCAGTTGGAAAGCGTGATACCCAGGGGATTCAAGGAAACATAAAAAATGGTGTCTATCAGATGGTATAGAAGACAGCATAGCGTGACAGATGCCAAAAAGGGTAACCCCTTCAGGGCTGACATAAAATAGACCAATGATTAAAGAAAAAGAAATGCCTGCCCCTGGCGTCCATACAGACCCAAAAAGGAAACTCTGAATCTTCACAGCTGGAACAATATTCAATACAAATGAATATAATTCTAGAAAATATATATAGTTGGATTGAGAACATCCAAAGAAGACAACGAAAACCGGACCGCAGGATTGTTGGGATACAAGCCAAATTTCATATCATAACCTGAAACTATTTTCAAGTAGAATTGGTTTTGGTGCAACAAAAAATGACCACATCATTTAGAACCTCACATACAAAATGAGAATGTAAACCAATTGAATTTGGCAAACATTCGCCATAAGTGAAAAAACAATATGGTAGTGGTGTAGGCTCCAAAATCTGCTGGAGCCAACACCATTACCACACATCATACAGATGTTTTGAAAATAATAAACCAGCAAAAAAAAAAAAAAAAAAAAAGGGAAGCGGTGGCTATTACAAGAAAGGTTTAAAGCTTATGGCATCATTCAAGCCTGGATGTTGAAGAGCATCCAGGTTTGAGATCCATTTTGTTTCGCGTTGTAAGAGGACTTTGTCATAGTCACCACCACGAGGATTGGGTGGAACATGTTCAAGTGCAAAAAAATGCATAGCAGAATCATCAAAACCATGGAACAGTCCCATGTGTCTACTTATGGGTGTTTCCATTCTCTTTTTGAGAACTAAAGAGACATGGTCCCTTATACGATGGAAAAAAGGGTGTTTAGTTTTACCTATGTAGTAGGCTTTACATGTGCATGTCATGATATATACTATGCCTATACTTTGACAGTTAGCCAAAAATTTTGGTTTGTACAGAATGCCATTTGGTAGCATGATGCTACGAGAGGCATATAGGTATCGACAATACCCACATTTGTGACAAGGTTTTGTTCCTGTGTTTTGGTGTGAGGATTTAGCATTTGGATTGTAATGGCTGTGGACCATTAGGTCTCCAAGTGATCTTGATCGTCTATAGGTGATCTCAGGATGGTCCTTTAGGTGTTTGGAGACCGAAGGATCCCCAGCCAAGAGATACCAATGCTTTTGAAGGATGTTCCTCATTTGTTGATGCTGTCCAGAAAATCTGGTTATAAGGCGTACCCCTTTATTAGATCTAATTTTAGGGGGATGATGGATTAAAGACGATCGTTCCTGACCTTTTGCCCTTTGATAGGCCTTTTTGAGGCATTTACCACTATATCCTCGTCTGGAGAGGCGAGTCTGCAGAGCATCAGCCTCTGCCTCAAAAGTGGATTCCTCGCTGCAATTTTGGCATAGGCGAAGATATTGCCCGTACGGTATACTGGTAACCAGAGGGGCTGGATGAGAACTGCTGGCATGCAGAAGCGCATTTCCAGACGAGGGTTTGCGGTATAGGGTTGTGCCTAATAGGCCTTCTGAATCAACAGTGATTTTGATATCGAGAAATGTTAAACTTTCTTGACTACTTTCCATGGTGAAATTAAGATTATAATTATTAGGTGTCAAATTTTCAAAGAACAGGGAAAGGTCCTCCTTATTTCCCGTCCATATGAAAAAAACATCATCTATGAAACGTCGCCATAGCGGTATGTAGTCAGCAAATTTTTGCATATGATCCTGAAAGAAAAAATTGTGCTCCCACCCCCCCAGGTACAGGTTGGCGTAGCACAATTTATTCTTTCAGGATCATATGCAAAAATTTGCTGACTACATACCGCTATGGCGACATTTCATAGATGATGTTTTTTTTCATATGGACGGGAAATAAGGAGGACCTTTCCCTGTTCTTTGAAAATTTGACACCTAATAATTATTATCTTAATTTCACCATGGAAAGTAGTCAAGAAAGTTTAACATTTCTCAATATCAAAATCACTGTTGATTCAGAAGGCCTATTAGGCACAACCCTATACCGCAAACCCTCGTCTGGAAATGCGCTTCTGCATGCCAGCAGTTCTCATCCAGCCCCTCTGGTTACCAGTATACCGTACGGGCAATATCTTCGCCTACGCCGAAATTGCAGCGAGGAATCCACTTTTGAGGCAGAGGCTGATGCTCTGCAGACTCGCCTCTCCAGACGAGGATATAGTGGTAAATGCCTCAGAAAGGCCTATCAAAGGGCAAAAGGTCAGGAACGATCGTCTTTAATCCATCATCCCCCTAAAATTAGATCTAATAAAGGGGTACGCCTTATAACCAGATTTAATGGACAGCATCAACAAATGAGGAACATCCTTCAAAAGCATTGGTATCTCTTGGCTGGGGATCCTTCGGTCTCCAAACACCTAAAGGACCATCCTGAGATCACCTATAGACGATCAAGATCACTTGGAGACCTAATGGTCCACAGCCATTACAATCCAAATGCTAAATCCTCACTCCAAAACACAGGAACAAAACCTTGTCACAAATGTGGGTATTGTCGATACCTATATGCCTCTCATAGCATCATGCTACCAAATGGCATTCTGTACAAACCAAAATTTTTGGCTAACTGTCAAAGTATAGGCATAGTATATATCATGACATGCACATGTAAAGCCTACTACATAGGTAAAACTAAACGCCCTTTTTTCCATCGTATTAGGGACCATGTCTCTTTAGTTCTCAAAAAGAGAATGGAAACACCCATAAGTAGACACATGGGACTGTTCCATGGTTTTGATGATTCTGCTATGCATTTTTTTGCACTTGAACATGTTCCACCCAATCCTCGTGGTGGTGACTATGACAAAGTCCTCTTACAACGCGAAACAAAATGGATCTCAAACCTGGATGCTCTTCAACATCCAGGCTTGAATGATGCCATAAGCTTTAAACCTTTCTTGTAATAGCCACCGCTTCCCCTTTTTTTTTTTTTTGCTGGTTTATTATTTTCAAAACATCTGTATGATGTGTGGTAATGGTGTTGGCTCCAGCAGATTTTGGAGCCTACACCACTACCATATTGTTTTTTCACTTATGGCGAATGTTTGCCAAATTCAATTGGTTTACATTCTCATTTTGTATGTGAGGTTCTAAATGATGTGGTCATTTTTTGTTGCACCAAAACCAATTCTACTTGAAAATAGTTTCAGGTTATGATATGAAATTTGACTTGTATCCCAACAATCCTGCGGTCCGGTTTTCGTTGTCTTCTTTGGATGTTCTCAATCCAACTATATATATTTTCTAGAATTATATTCATTTGTATTGAATATTGTTCCAGCTGTGAAGATTCAGAGTTTCCTTTTTGGGTCTGTATGGACGCCAGGGGCAGGCATTTCTTTTTCTTTAATCATTGGTCTATTTTATGTCAGCCCTGAAGGGGTTACCCTTTTTGGCATCTGTCACGCTATGCTGTCTTCAATACCATCTGATAGACACCATTTTTTATGTTTCCTTGAATCCCCTGGGTATCACGCTTTCCAACTGCGTCTTCCCTGTCATGTCTTGTACATGATAAGGGATCCGGGGATTTCTCAAAATGGCCGTTCCAGCTTCTTCCGGCCCCATTTAATTAAGCATTAGCGTCCAGCCGCCGGGTACCGCCCCGACATTATGCGTCCGCCACACGGCAATGACATCAGACGTTTGCCGCGCTGGGATGAGTATAAATTGGCGGTACTTCGCCATATTATTCTGTCATTCCCCTTGCGCTGGGGACTGTGAGATTGCTTGGAAATCGTTTGGTTCCTACATGCCATGATTGCCGCGAATGCAGCGGCTTCTATGAAGTACTAAACTACTCTTTAAAGGTATGTGTTTTATATACTCAGTTGGGCTGCAGGATGGATATGTACTTTAGTCTTTTCCTGACACTATGATATCCATTTACTTTTTATGCACAGGATCTTTATACAAATCTGTATGAATTGTTGCGGTTTTCAACAGTAAGATCCAGCACTGCTACCTATACTTTACTAAAATTAATGATTCGATTAATCAGGTATTTTCATATATTTTTTATATTTCCAATATAAACTTATTATTATATTTTTTGTGAATTTAACCAATGTTGAATTCACTTATATCACATTCTCTAATATATAATTTTTACTCATCTGCAGGTCCCAATTTAGGAATTACTCTGTATCATTTCCAGCAGGATCATTATCAACACTGATTTTGCTACCTCTCTACAAACAACGTTTGGGAGGGTGCGTTCATCACATTTTGTTTTTTTCATTAGCTGGGGTACTTTTGTGCTCATCCCCTTTTCCGCAGGTGGAGCTACAGGGCAATCCGAGATTTCGATCTTGAATTGCTAGAATACCTCCTTCATCTTTAACATTTAATTGGTAGGTGCTATGTTTTGACCACATAGTTTATTGCTACTTTAATATACTATGTAACAATTCTTATTAGATTCATGTTTTCCTGATTCTATATTAGTTTAAATAATAAAAAATATTGAACGTGCATACTATTAAATACTTTGATAATGTGACAAATATTGCAATCAAAAATTGCAGTTTCTTGTTAACCTATCTTTTGTGGATATTCCAATAGATGTGTTGTATAATACAGTTTATGGATGTTCCTTTGTTCATTTTTTGTATTTCATTTTTAGTGTACTATTAGACCGTGGATCACTCCTGAAGAAGCTCCAATTTTGAGTGAAACATGTCGAGTTCAACGGTTGTTGTATATGTACCTAGCTCCAAATGTTGTATATGTTGAACTTTTAGGAAAATTTCATTTTCCTTTTTTATGAATATTAATAAATATTGTTTATTTTTATATAAATCTACTGTTATTGGATTCCTTTTGGTTTTTCAATACTAAATCCTATTTCTGACACCGTAAAAAATCCCGAGGTATGTGACCTCAAGCCCATCTCTTCAACTTAGTAAAAATACGTTCTTGGTTAAGTACTTTGGTGTGGAGTGTTGTTCCCTTTTCAGCAGCAGGTGTAGCCATTGGATACACAGGTAATAGCAAAAGTATACTGTTATTATATTGTAGATTGTGGGGTTATCCTTCACCATTAGCTCCACACTTTTTGGCTCTGAGGAAGAGGGTGCGCCCTCGCAACGCGTCAGCCGTAGCTGTGAACTCTGTTGTCTGGACTCTCTGGTCATCTGGTTCCAGTAGGAGGCAATCCCCTTTGATGGAATGATTATGTGCCTACTATTATACTTGCTTTGTGAGTATTTTTAATCTTTCAACTTACTTTTAATAAAACCTAGCCATTGATAATGCACTAGGTCGGTGCGCCTTCTTTTTTTCCTTTTACATATGTATATGTGTAGCCAGGGGAGCTGGCACAAACATCCCTCTGGGGTAGACAGCCTAAAGACAAACTTTTCAGTTATTAGAGTGGGACAACAAGTCCCAGCATGTTCAGAAGCTATGCTCCATTGACTTTCAATGCTAAGTCTGGGCTGGCTTGTCTCAGACTGGAGAGAGGCAGAGTTGCTCAACCAAGGATTGTGGGAGATGTAGACATTGCCCCCTTTTGGGAGGAAACTACAATCCCCAAGCTAGGCGGCCTAAGAAGGAGGAGTGGAGGAAATTCAGTAGGCTGCTTGGGAAGGTTTAGTGTCTTTTGGTGCCAGACCAGGGAAGGAGGTGGGCACCCAGGAAGAGTGCTGAGCCCAAGGGCACTCATCCAGAAGTGCAGCCCTCCCGCTTCACCTACAGCTTTATCGAGCGGTTCAGCCAGTCATCATCTGCATCTTCAGCTTTACAGAACACGTTTGCTGGTCAGCATCTGCAGTTGCAGCCATCCAGGGCGGGTTCGCCAGAGCACATGCCACCATTCGACAAGGGGCCCCTCCACCCTCGGAACTTACTACAGTAGCACAGGATTGGTGAGGGGGTTGCAAACACTCTGCACCACAATATTAAGTGAGACTTCAATTACACAGCTCTGCAGACTCAGGCTCTGCAGACACTACTATACCTCTGCTATACATCATTGAGAGGTGCCATATTACCTGTCCTGGGTTACTGACTCTTCCATTACTGCTAAACTTTGTTCAAGTTCCTCCTACCAGAACTGTTCATCAAGCCTCCACCTCTCTTAATTGGGGGTGTCAGAAGGCCATTCAGCAACATTGCTAGTGCACCACTGTATGGGTCCGACCTATGCCAGCAGAAGCAACTGTATTTCTTTTTTTTCTTTTCCAGTTAGAGGTCATTCCTCCCTGTTTACAGTATTTCCACAGACTTTTGCCATTTTCTTCACATTCTTGTACACTTTACTGTTACTAAACCTAGGACAATGCATTCACGATATCTGGTCTCCCACAGTACACAAAACATGGAAATGCAATTATTTTATTAAATATAAACTGCTAAATACCTTTTCTCATCAGCAGTTATAGCAGTCTTGTGACTCCTTTCAGTATCTGGCTGAGCACTGGTTAAAGCTTGTAGGAGGAGTTTTCATTCTACTCTGACTGTTCTATGAGGCTGCAGGACTCCTGACTTTCTGTCTCGACAGTGCTGAACACATGCACCCTCTCAAGAACAAAAAAAAAACTCTATAGCAATACACACCAAACTGAGCATGTGCAGAGCCAGAGTGACTCCAAAGGCTCTGTTAGGAGATGGGTTGGGGAAGAAGGGGAGGATCAGAGAAGACAGGATCAAACAGCCTTTTTACACAATGTGCAGGATTAACCCCTTAGTCCTGAAGGCAGACTTGGAACCAGCAGAGTTACTTCCATGGCCTAAGGCAGCAGAGGGTTTATATTGTCTGTTCTTGGCTGCCCTTACGTTGCTTTAGCTGACTCTGTTAAAGTTAAAGCATATTGGTAAAATCTGGGCCCAGTTACAGTGCCTTAAAAAAGTATTCATACCCCTTGAAATTTTCCACATTTTGTCATGTTATAACCAAAAACATAAATGTATTTTATTGGGATTTTATGTGATCGACCAACACAAAGTGGCACATAATAGTGGAAGTGGGACGAAATGATGAATGGTTTTTAAAAATGTTTTACAAATGAATACCTGAAAAGTTTGGCGTGCATTTGTATTCAGCCCCCTTTTACTCTGATAGTGGAACCAATTGCCTTCAGAAGTCACCTTATTAGTAAATAGAGTCCACCTGTGTGTAATTTAACTTCAGTAAAAATACAGCTGTTTTGTGAAGCCCTCAGAGGTTTGTTAGAGAACCTTAGTGAACAAACAGCATCATGAAGGCCAAGGAACACACCAGACAGGTCAGGGATAAAGTTGTGAAGAAGTTTAAAACAGGGTTAGGTTATAGAAAATCATCCCAAGCTTTGAACATCTCATGGAGCACTGTTTAATTCATCATCCAAAAATGGAAAGAGTATGGAACAACTGCAAACCTACCAAGACATGGCTGTCCACCTAAACTGACAGGCCGCGCAAAGAGAGCATTAATCAGAGAAGCAGCCAAGAGGCCCATTGTAACACTGGAGGAGCTGCAGAGATCCACAGCTCAGGTGGGAGAATCTGTCCACAGGACAACCATTAGTCGTGCACTCCACAAATCTGGCCTTTAAGGAAGAGTGGCAAGAAGAAAGCCTTTGTTGAAAGAAAGCCATAAAAAGCCCCATTTGTAGTTTGCGAGAATCCATGTGGGGGACACAGCAAATAAGTGGAAGAAGGTGCTCTGGTCAGATGAGACCAAATTTGAACTTTTTGGCCTTATTCTATTCCTTCTACGCACTCCCTCATGGCCCATACGGTGAGCTCATGCCCCCGAATCAAATTTTGCTCATACAACGTAAATGGTCTCAATATTGCCTCCAAACGCGGACAAATCCTCTATCACAGTGGTCATTAACCCCGTACCCTTCTGGATGGGGAGGTTGAGCGGTGTTAGTTTCTCGGGCCTGCCTGCAGTTGGTGTCAGACTCCTCTCGAGCTGATCTCGCTTCTGTGGTAGCCAGAAACAAGTCCTTTTTGTTCTCCCCAGTAAACGACTGTCCACACCAACTGAGAGTCCAACTCAATATTTATTTATGAGAACGATAAACAGTCTCTATGAAAGCAGACAGGTTGTACGAGAACAGTTCAGATAACGTGGGAAGAGGTCCAGGCACAAACTCAGCGTTGATTAGGGGAGCACTGTTCTGATTAGCACGAACAGCTTGGTGCACAGTCACTGCCACTGACTGGGTGAATAATCGTAGTCACTGCCACTGACTTTAAAAATAGTTGTAGTCACTGCCACTGACCTGGTGTGCATAAAGTCACTGCCACTATGACCTACAGAACATGCATATTTCCTTCCTTGAATAGTTAGACCTCTGTAGGGAGAAACCATCCCTCCGGAGAGTTACCAGAGGCCCCTTCTGTCACCACGACTCTGCGCTGGGTCTTCAGAAAAGGGTCACCTCCCTGGCCTCCTCGTCCTGGATATGAGTCCCCTCGCAAGGCGGATCCCTGGGAGCCCTCGATCCCTCGCGAAACCCAGCCAAAGGTCGCTGGGTCCCTGGCCTTCTCAAAAGTACCTCACCCCCAGACCTAAGGTGTCTGGGGATGGAACAGCAGTTCAGTCTCCGGGCCTAGGAGCACCCGGAGACCATCCTCACACACACCCAGGCCGAAGGTGCCTGGGGGCGGACCTCGAACCAGGCCTCCAGGCCTAGGGCACCTGGAGACGACACGCACACACACCCAGGCCGAAGGTGCCTGGGCGAGGACCTTGCACAGAAGATGGCCGCCCCCTTTTATACCCTCTCCCGACAGGCAGAGCAGGTTCCCCACCCCGCCGTACTACTGCCGAGAGGGGACACAAAAGGCACAGCCTTCCAATGGTGGTTCAACCCCGGCCTATGGCGACAGCGCCACCCATAGGCCGCAGGGAACTAGACACCATTGATCTCCTCCATGACAGAAATGGTCCATAAACCCTAACAATTAGTGTACCTGAGCCTTTCTACCACTCAGGTACTTCCCCTAAATGTAACCACCCGCTACACATCCCCCTCGCTTAATGGACACTGGTCCCCAGTGTCTGATACCAACCCATGCCTCTCAATCAGAGTCAGCATGAGCCAGATCCAGAAACAAACTACCAAAAAAAATGACAACTAAAAAATGTGAGTTTGTGCCGGAACCTAACATGAGGGAGGGAGAAGAAACACGGAAAGGAAAAGAAAATAGAACACATAGGAGCATAAACATTTTGAGATCACACAAAAACTTCACAATTAATTTACATTTCCCTCCCACAACACTAGCTAAGACCCACCCCATTCTCAGCAGTCTTGCTTGACGTTCTCCTGCAGAGGGAAAGAAAAACACACATAATCTAATATAATGTGTAATTAGAACAAACAGGTTCCTCCCTGAGGAAAAATCCCTTCGTTCTAAAATAAGTGCAGTGTAAGGCTAACGGTATAATAGTTGCGCAACACCGCCAACTAGTGGTAGTGCCGCGGTCAGAACACCTGTTCATGGCAAGGAAATTCTCTTCTCTTTGAACTGTGGCCCTCAACTGACTTCAACCCCAAAGTCCTCGTTATCTTTGCGGTGGGAAGAGAAGAGGAGAACAGCAAACAGCAACAGCTCCCGCTCCTCCAATGAGCAGAACACCCCTTAAATTAGGGCAGAGTCCCTGAGTTCTGGAAAAGGCACTCCAGAAGAAAGCAACAAACAGAGGAGTCTATTCTCCTAGAGGTAAAACCTTGGGTGTGGCAGTACCAGGGGCTTCAAGTGCTTGTCAAAAGTATCCACATGGTACTCAACATCATCTCCTTCCCTCCGGCAAATAAGCACCCTGTCCGCATAAATATGCCGACCCAACATCTATTCAGTCTTGCAGTCTTTGAACCGTTTAGTGGCCGCAGGGGAACAGGAAAGATATCTACGGGCCTGGGGTACCTTGATATGAGTCCATATGAAGTCATCGTACCACCGATGTCTGTAGGCCTCCACTTCAAAGAAGAGCTCCTTCGGCAAGTAGGGGTATTCCCACCCATATTCTCCAGCAACTCTCTGATTAAAAAGTCTTTGCAAGCGGGACAGAGATGGCATGGTGGCACGGTCTCCCTCGCCAGGCAGAACAATAGCATCAGGATGCCGAGGCACTTTAACTGCCTCCGGGCCAGTTGCAGGGACCTGCAATGACTCCCGTCTCCTCACAGTGGTGGAAGCAGGTGCCTCCGAAGGTGGAAGGGCAGGTAAGGGGACAGATCCCTCCTCAGGCTCAGAAGCCACCACCCGGGGTGTACTTTCCCCAGTAGACATGGGTGGGTCCCTGGACCTACGGGACAAGGACAGGGGCATCTTGTCCCAACCCTTCCTCTTGAATAGTTCATCAATCGCGGTATCATCACCCGCGTCACTGATGGACTCCAGATCGGAGGTATCGTATTCCTCCGCAGGGAGGTAACTCCTGGTGGAGGACGAGTCACCCCTCTTAGCCAATTCACGGACAGGTGTACCTTCAGGGCTAGGGGCCTTTAACAGAGTCTCTTCCCCCGGCTTACCTCGGCTTGTAGAAGAACTCGGACGTCCCAGACTTTTCCCATCGATGCATCCGTTCCGGGTAAGCGCTGGGGTGTTGCTCGACCACGTCCGCGGTAAGCTTTTACAAGACCGATCTTCCTCTTGGGCGGTGGGAGAAAGGACTCTGTGGTGGCTGAAACATCCTCCGGCTTCTCGCTCGCTACAACGAGCTCCTCTTTGACTTCCTCCGAAGTCCCGTCAGTGCGCGCAGAGGTGGCTGTACAAGCTCTGATTTCTCCTTCTTGAGTGGTGGCGCCGGTAAGGCAATTGAAGTGGAAGGCCTGAGGCCTTTCTGTAGGTTGCTCCACCTCGAAAAGGAATTCCTTACAGCTCTCGCATCGCCCGAATGGCTTTAGGTGAACCACCAGTCCCGAGCAGCCGGGACAAATCACACCGAGGGCCTCCATGTCCTTGCATATGTAGAGGGCAAATCTTCCCCGGGGCTTGAGCCGAATCCCAGTATCCGTCAGCGAAACAGCGAACAAAGTCATCCTCGTGGTTGTGGTAGCTGGAACCCACGAAGCATAAATGGACATGTTGACCGTTTGCTGCTCCATCGTGCACTGACCTTTTTTCCGTGCCAAAGTCTCCATGTGCAACTCCATACACAATCAGACTCCTCCCATCTCCTGCATTGTTTGCGGGCTTTCTGTATAGGCACGCCCACGAACTACGCAGTCAGGGTTCTCCTCGTGGTGCAGTTTCCAATATGGCTGACCTCCACGGAGCTTCACTGGGGAATAAAGTTCAGCTTCTGGGGGGGATTTTCCACTCTTGACGGCAGACAAATCCCGGACTCGAGCCCCCACGTGTAGCGCACCAACCCCAGACTTTACCTGCTTTTCTCTTCTTGGCTCCTCCGCAGAAAAAGACTGAGGCACACCGCACCACAAGCCCGTACCCTCCTGGATGGGGAGGTTGAGCGGTGTTAGTTTCTCGGGCCTGCCTGCAGTTGGTGTCAGACTCCTCCCGAGCTGATCTCACTTCTGTGGTAGCCAGAAACAAGTCCTTTAGTTCTCCCCAGTAAAAGACTGTCCACACCAACTTGGTGTACAGTCACTGCCACTGACTGGGTGAATAATCGTAGTCACTGCCACTGACTTGATGAATAGTTGTAGTCCCTGCCACTGACCTGGTGTGCGTAAAGTCACTGCCACTATGACCTACAGAACATGCATTTTTTCTTCCTTGAATAGTTAGGCCTCTGTAGGGAGAAACCATCCCTCCGGAGAGTTACCAGAGGCCCCTTCTGTCACCACGACTCTGCGCTGAGTCTTCAGAAAAGGGTCACCTCCCTGGCCTCCTCGTCCTGGATACGGGTCCCCTCGCAAGGCGGATCCCTGAGAGCCCTCGATCCCTCGCGGAACCCAGCCAAAGGTCGCTGGGTCCCTGGCCTTCTCAAAAGTACCTCACCCCCAGACCTAAGGTGTCTGGGGATGGAACAGCAGTTCAGTCTCCGGGCCTAGGAGCACCGGGAGACCATCCTCACACACACCCAGGCCGAAGGTGCCTGGGCGCGGACCTCGAACCAGGCCTCTGGGCCTAGGGCACCCGGAGACGACATGCACACCCACCCAGGCCGATAGTGCCTGGGCGTGGACCTTGCACGGAAGATGGCCGCCCCCTTTTATACCCTCTCCCGACAGGCACAGCAGGTTCCCCGCCCCGCAGTACTACTGCCGAGAGGGGACACAAAAGGCACAGCCTTCCAATGGTGGTTCAACCCCGGCCTATGGGGACAGCGCCACCCGTAGGCCGCAGGGAACTAAACACAGTTGATCTCCTCCATGACAGAAATGGTCCACAAACCCTAACAATTAGTGTACCTGAGCCTTTCTACCACTCAGGTACTTCCCCTAAATGTAACCACCCACTACATTTGTTTTCTGCAACTACAGCGTTCAAGACGGCACATAAACGGTTACATCTCGTGTATAAAGTTTAGCAGAATAATAATAACACATCAGAGTTATAAGTAAACCTGAGAACATTATTTACCCTGGATCCTCAACGGAGAAACACAACAAAAAGTGGGACAGGGTAATCCAAGTGGATCACCAATGGCGCCACACATTTTGTCCTTGTGTCTTAATCAGCATAATTAGCCAACAGTTGCAATCACTCACACGTACCCACATTCATACTCACATGCATTCACACAGCCAGCAAACCTGGCCTGTTAGTGGGCCCTGAAGATCTATCAGATGCATAAACATCAGGTTAATGTGCTTCTATTGCAAAAGACACACTTTCAATCTGATTCCACCCCTTCCTGCTCCAACAGATACATCAACAGGTGGATTTATAGTATGCATCCCTCACAGAAGGCCAGAGGGGTCTCTATCGCCTTCCACAAAACACTCCCTATAGAAATATTAGATCATATGTCTAATCCACAGGGAAATAATGTTTTTGTGAAATTCTCATTGTGGGGTACTAAATTTACGGTAGCTAACATTTACCTACCGAACGTTAACCAAATCCCATCAGCTTTGCGGTACCTTAAGATCTTAGCCGGTTTCATGGAGGGTAAGCTCATCCTGGTTGGGGACTTCAATACCCCACTAGACCCACTCTTGGACTCTTCAACGTCGCGATCTTCGATATCTTTCCCTAAATTACGGACACTGAAGCGTGCCATCTATAATTTACATCTCATTGATGTGTGGAGGGTATTGTTTCCTACATCTCGTGACTATACTCATTTCTCCCACGCACATCAGTCCTATAGTCGCATAGACTACTTTCTAGTTGATTGTAGTTGCTTAGACTGGATCCCCCGAATGTGAGATCGACTCCATGGTCTGGTCTGACCACTCCCCCATTTTTCTGACCTTTCTGGTCCCCTCCACCCCGGTAAAGGAATGACATGGCATTTAAATGACTCCTTATTCTTGAACTCGGACTGCGTCACACGGGTCTCGGACACCATATGTCACTTTTTCACAACCACGCTGAGGACACTACCCCCTTGCCCATCCAATGGGAAGCACTAAAGGCTGTTTTGCGAGGCAGATTTATTCAAATTGGGGCCCATTTGAAGAGAGAACGCTCAGCTGTCATAGTGGCTGCGATTCAAAAGCTTGGGAATTTGGAGACCCTGCACAAGTGCTCCCCTAAACTCTCACTGAGGTCTCTTTAGCCTGGTCACAACTTAGGGACCTGTCCAAGGTGTCCGCTCATACGTATGCAGATAAGCTCACTCTGCACCAATATACATTTCGAGACAAATGCGGTAGACCATTGGCTCGCTCCTTGCACCCAAAAACACCATCAACATTTATTTCTCACGTTCGGGACAAGTCAGGTAACTCTGTTTACGCACCTTCCCAGATAGCTCAGACGTTTACGGACTTCTATCAATCTCTATACAATATCCCTGTTACTGAACCCTCTAGATCTCACTCAGAGACAGAGAAGAGTCATGCATCGTATGTTGAGAGGACAGCATTACCCATCTTGGATGAGGATAATATTAGAGATCTTGAAGAGCCTATTACTGCAGATGAGGTTGCCAAAGCCATAGCGCCCACCCTATCTGGCAAGTGCCCGGGTCCGGATGGATTCACTCCTAAATTCTAAAAAGCTTTGCTCCCCTCCTTGCTCCCTTTTTAACTAAAGCGTTTCATTCCTTCTCAGGGCGATTTTACACACATTTTTTGGTCCTGTCCTAGAATCAGGAGTTACTGGTCAGAGGTACTAACCGACACTAACAAACACATATCAATACCAGTCCCTCTAGTAATGGAAGTATGCATCGTAGGTCTGGTAGACAACTTACTTCACACCAGAGCAGAAAAAAACTCTTGTCAGCCTCTTCTTATTTTATGCAAGAAAGGCCATCATCTTAAATTGGAAGAAACAAGCCCCCCCCCCTCCACTTCCTTCTGGAAAAAAATAATCACAAATAACTTACCATTATACAAGGACACTTATGCAAATAGGAGATGCCCTACCAAATACGATAAAATATGGGCCAAGTGGCTCGCAGACCCTACTAGGGTCTCTTAAATATGTAATTAAAGTATAGCCTATAGTTGCATTGCTAACATTTTTGTTGATTCTGTGCAAATATGGAAGATGTGAGTCAGCTACTTTACATGCTTTGTTAATGCCACTGGCGAAGGTTGCATCGTCAAACCACAGTTTTTCTGATAAAATCCCCACTTATACCATGAATACTGCATATGCTGCCTTTAAACCCCTGCGCGGGTAACTTGATATCTACGGATGTACTGTTTTATGTTGTATTGTCTTTTTCTTGTGGTTGAAAACCTTAATAAATTTTTTTTTTTTTTAAAGTGTTCCTTATCAGAAGATTCAGTATGCCCTCCGCAAACACATGAGGCTCATATCTCCCTCATCCCAAAACCAGACATGGACCTAACTCTTTGTGCGAATTATCGGCCTATCTCCCTGATAGGAGTTGATCTGAAAGTGTTTGCCAAGCTTGTAGAGACATACCCAAAAAGACTTGCATCTGTAATTGCAGCGAAAGGTGGTTCTACAAAGTATTGACTCAGGGGGGGGCTGAATACAAATACACGCCACACTTTTAAGATATTTATTTGTTAAAAAAAAAATAAAATAAAATCATACACAGAGACATGACAAGCCATGGCATTGGCCACCTTCACGTCTGGGATAAGAGCATCCGATTTGGGCAAACCAGAGTCCAAACTATCCACAGTTGGCCACTTGGGAGGTTTGCCACTTCAGGGCACAGTGCCCCAAGCAAGAAGACAGGCCAGATCTTGTTTCTCAAGTTTAAAAGGCATTACAGAAGCAGAAGCTGCTACTTTGGAAGCTGGTGGGAAACATCAAGAGGCCTTAGTGAAAGAGCCAGCTGGGTGCCTATCCACTACCAAGAGCTCCAAGCCAAGGAGAGCCTAGGGGCAGCAGCGATAGCCCAAGACCTAACAGAAGGATCCAGTTTTCATTTCTAAAGAACAGTCCCACCCACTTGTGTGAGGCAGGCACCCGAGGGCATGGAAGCAATGCACGTTAATTCTTCAAAAGATCAGGTCACTTGTCCCCAGCCCCAAGGAAGAGTGAGAAATTTGTGAGAGCGAGAACAGCAAAGACTGACTCACTGCAGTGTCCTGAGCAACTGGTGGGTCCCTCTCCCATTGTACCCTTTCAAATAGAAGGGATCTACACCAAGAATCTCCTAGATATGGGGGCTCAATGGATGTTGCTGTATCAGGCTTTCTATGACAAGCATTTAAGGCACATAACCCTGAGAATACTGCAAGATTTGGAAATTTAGGGCATTGGAACACAGAAGTCCCCATATTATGGATGCCTTTCAGTTAGGCTGACATTCAGCCCCATAATAGCTGGGTAGGCAGAGACTTTTGACATGCTAGCAATCGCTTGTCCTCAGCCCCCTGGGGCCAAACAAAGCTCCCTGGTGATAGGAACGAATACAGACTAGGTGAGGAGGTTACTTAGTCCTATAGCACCGAAGGGACATTTTTAGGCCAAGGACATCTATCCTGACTTACAGGAGGCTTACCAGCGGGTCCTGTGAGAACAGAAAGCTCCCTTGGAAGGGGCAGGGAAACTCTGAAAACTTGACATGCAAGAGAGAGAGTGTTACAGCCAGGAGAAATTTCCTATGTAACAGCCACTGTCAAGCTGACATGGGACTAGCCCGGGCCACTTGTAGTCCTCTAAGCCAAATCTCAGGGAGGGGACATGGGGGTAGTGTTGGTCCCAGAAGTGATTTCCACCAAGGCCTTACAGAGAAGCTGAGGAAAGGTCCCTGTCACAATTTGAAATCCTACAAGCCTCCCAGACATGGTTTATTGTTAGAACAGGTGAATTCTGCCACTCCTGTGACTCCAACTGGTTTAGTGGGGGGAGTCCCTAAAGAAGTCTTGGAGGATAGCTTGAACCCCCAATATTTTCCCCTACCCCCTGGGTGGAGAGAGAGAGTTAAGGAGCAACTCCTGAGATGGCAGAAAATGTTGTCAAGGAATGACTATGATGTTGTATGTGCTAAGAGTGCACAGCACCATATTTGCCTACAAGAGGACAAGCCATTCAGAAAGAGAATGCAGCAAATTCCATTAAATGACTTGGAAGATCTGCATGAGCAACTCATAGAACTAAAGAATGCTGGCATTATTTGAGAATCGCGGAGCCCCATGCTTCACCCATTGTGGTGGTGTGAAAGAAGAACAGGACCCTGAGGCTGTGCATCGGACGCTCAATTGATGGACAATTGCCAATCAGTACAATACACCCCAAATCAAGGATGCTCTGCAGAGCATATCGGGGACCAAATGGTTCAGCGTGCTGGATTTGAAAAGTTGGCATTATCAGATACCCAAGCATCTCCATGAACGCCGGCTACCGACCCGAAAAAGCAAAAAGAAAAAGTTCCGCTCCCAACGAAGGCTCGGAAAAGGGAAGTTACCGCTTCAGGCAGATCTAAATTGTGATAGTCCTCCTCATGGAAACCACAGGTGAAGGCAATGCATATAGCAGAACAGGAAGAAATATTGTCTGGAAAGCCGCACTCCAAAAAATCATAGCCTTTATTGTAAAAACAGGAAAAGCACCACAAGCCACAGCAAACTGAACAGCTGACGTGTTTCACACTACACTTAATGTTTAATCATAGCTATGAGGCGTTTACAAGGAGTTTACAAGTGTAGCGGGGTGTTCAATTTAAGGGAAGTCTCTGAGTGGTAATTAGGCTCAGACACCTTGATTGTTAGTGGCTATGGAACAATTTTTGTCCTCAGGGGATAATGCTGGTGATGAGTTCCCTGTGGCCTGCGGGTGGCACTGCCATTCTGGGCCGGGGTTGAACCACGAGCGTAGTGCTGTGCCTTTTGTGTCCCCTCTTGGCAGCTGTACGGTGGGGCGGGGAACCTGCTGTGCATGCCGGGAGAGGATATAAAAGGGGCAGACGTCTCCTGATCGGGGTCCACCCCCCAGGCACCTTCAGCCTGGGAGTGCGTGTGGCTCATCTCCGGGTGTCCTAGGCCCGGAGGCTGTGTTCCTGTTCCATCTCAGGCACCTTTAGCCTGGGGTGAGGTACTACTCTACAGTCCTGATCGCCTGGGTATGAAGACCCAGGGGATGCAGAGAAGGCCCGGAGCCCAGCACCTTCGGCTGGGGTTTGCTAAGGATTGAGGAGTCCAGGGTGCCGCCTTGCGAGGGGACCCGCACCCTAGGAGAAGGGAGGATCCATTCTGAAGGACCGATGCGGGAGTCACGGTGAAGGAAGGGTCTGTTGACTCTCTGGGGGGGACGTCTTCGCCATATTCTAAGAGGGAAGAGTTAAGGTTCACCAGGTCATGGGCAGTGGCCTAGTTCACCAGGTCAGTGGCAGTGACCTTGTTCACCAGGTCTGTGGCAGAGACCGTGCGCCTAAAACTGTTTTGAGAAAACTGAACAGTCAAGAGTTTGAGCTACGTTTGTGCCTGGACCTTCTCCACACCTTGAGCTGTCCTGTTTCCTTGCTCCAACTTTTCCTCTATCCAAGAGAATGTTTATTGCAAAGTGAGAATAAATATTGAGTTGGACTTTCAGCTGGTGTGGACAATTACGTTACTGGGGAAGTCAAGGACTTGCCTCTTCACGTTGTAGAGGTGAGAATCATTCTCAGGAGGACTTTGACTCTAGCTGCAGACAAGACCCAAAAATAACACCGCTCAACCTCTTTACACAGGAGAGTGCAGTGTGCCTGTCTCCCCCTGCGAGGAGCCGAGTTAAATGCAGGATGGGGATAGGTGGGTGTGCTAGATGTGGGGGCTCGAGTCTGGGATTTGTTTGTGGCTGGGAAGTGTTGAAACCCCCCCAGAGTTTGAACTTTATTCCCCAGTGAGGTTCCGTGGAGGTCGGCCATATTGAGAATTGCACCACGAGGAGAACCCTGACTGCGTATTTCGTGGGCGTGCCTATAGAGAAAGCCCAAGAACAGTGCAGAAGATGGGAGGAGTCTGGCCATGTGAGGAGTTGCACGTGGGGACTTTGGCGGGAAAAGGACAGTGCGTAATTGAACAGCAAACGGGAAACATGGCGTCTCATGCCTCATGAATTCCGGCCACTACCACCATGAATATGACCTTCCATGACCGATACGGGGATTCGGCTGAAGCCCCGGGGACGTTTTGCCCTCTACGTGTGCAGAGACGTGGAGGCCCTCGGAGTGGTTTGTCCCGGCTGCTCGGGACTGGTGGTGCATCTCAAGCCCTTCAGTAGATGCGAGCAATGGAAGGAGTTTCTATTTGAGGTGGAGCAACCCACAGAAAAGCCTTGGGCTTTCCGCCTCAACTACCTTACGGGCTCCACTACTTCGGAGGAAGGAGCCAGAGCTTTTGCAGCCATCCCTACGTGCACTGTTGAGACTTCGGAGGAAGTCGCGAGAAGAGATGTTCCGGAAATTGAGGAACCGGAGTCGGAGAGACCGGAGGATGTTACCTCGGTCACCACAGAGTCCTTACTCCCACCGCCCAAGAGGAAGATTGGTTTCGTGAAGACTTCCTGCGGCCGTGGTGGAGTTACGCCCCAGCGCTTACTCGGAACGGATGCATCCAAAGGAAAAAGTTCCGGACGTCCTGGCTCAGCTACAAGCCGAGGTAAGCCGGGAAAAGAGACTCTGTCTGAGGTCCAAAGTGTCAGGGATGCTTGGGTCAGGGATCCCAGGGCCCTTGAATTGGTTAGAGGCGGTGACTCGTCTTCTACCCGGAGTTACTTGCCTGCGGAGGAGTGTGACACCTCTGACCTGGAGTCGGTCTCTGATCCAGGAGACGACGCCGCCATTCATTAAAGATATTTGAGCGGAAGGGTTGGGATAAGATGCCCCTGTCCTTGTCCCGTAAAAATAGGGACCCACCCATGTCCACTGGGGAGAGCACACCCCGGGTGAAGGCCCCGGAGCCTGAGGAGGGATCTGTCCCGTTGCCTGCCTTTCCACCATTGGAGATACCTGGATCCGTTGTTGGGATGGAGCGAGTGTCATTGCGGGCCCCTGTGTCCGGTCCTGAGGTAGTGAAAGTACCTCGACACCCGGATGCCATAGTCTTGCCTGGTATGGGAAATCGGCTCACCATGCCACCTTTGTCCCATTTGCAGAGGTTATTTAACCAGAAGGTTGCCAGTGAGTATGGGTGGGAGTACCCGTACCTTTTAAAGGAGCTTCTGTTTGAAGTGGAGGCCTATAGACACCGGTGGTATGCGGACTTTGTTTGGACACATATCAAGGTACCACAGGCCCGTAGGTACTATTCATGCTCTGCTACAGCTACCAAGCGGTACAAAGACTGTAGGAAAGCCTGGATGCTTGGTCGGCACATACATGCGGATAAGGTGGTTATTTGCTGAAAGGACACAGACAATGTTGAATACCACATTGACACTTTTGACAGACATTGGCTTTTGGGGTAGAAGTAGTTCAGAGCAGGGCCAGAGAAGAAGAAGAAAGCTTTACCCCCAGAAAAAAAAAAAAATTTGGGGACGGGTGTCTTGACGGTGGCACTTCCACTAGGTGGCGTTGTTATGTAATTTTTACATTGTAGTCTGTTTGAATGTGTTTACTTTTTGGAAGGAAGGGATTTTTCTCTCGGGGAAAGTCTTTTCATTCTAATGTTCCCAAAGTTAGACTGTGCATATTGGTTGTGTTTTCCCTCTCTACAGGTGGATGTTGAGCAAGTCATTGAGAAAGGGTGGCTTAGCTATGGTAGTCGGGAGGGAAATGTAAAATTTTGGAAATGTGTTTATGTGACATTTGAGATTGTAATGTGCACATTGTGTTTTACTGTTCTTTCATTTCTGCTTTTAAACCCCTTTTCCCCATGTCAGGTTCCGGCACAAACAAGCAGTTTTTAAATTTTGTTTTTGTTTTTCTTGTCTCTGGAATAGGCCTATGCTGACTCAGGTTCGGGAGGCATGGGTTTGCTCCAGACACTGGGGACCAGTGTCTATTAGTAGGTGGAATGTGTAGCGGGGTGTTCAATTTAAGGGAAGTCTCTGAGTGGTAATTAGGCTCAGACACCTTGATTGTTAGTGGCTATGGACCAATTTTTGTTCTCAGGGGATAATGCTGGTGATGAGTTTCCTGTGGCCTGCGGGTGGCGCTGCCATTCTGGGCCGGGGTTGAACCACAAGCGCAGTGCTGTGCCTTTTGTGTCCCCTCTCGGCAGCTGTACGGTGGGGCGGGGAACCTGCTGTGCATTCCGGGAGAGGATATAAAAGGGGCAGACGTCTCCTGATCGGGGTCCACCCCCAGGCACCTTCAGCCTGGGAGTGTGTGTGGCTCATCTCCGGGTGCCCTAGGCTCAGAGGCTGTGTTCCTGTTCCATCTCAGGCACCTTTAGCCTGGGGTGAGGTACTACCCTACTGTCCTGATCGCCTGGGTATGAAGACCCAGGGGATGTGGAGAAGGCCCGGAGCCCAGCACCTTCGGCTGGGGTCTGCTAAGGATTAAGGAAACCAGGGTGTCACCTTGCGAGGGGACCCGCACCCTAGGAGAAGGGAGGATCCATTCCGAAGGACCGATGCAGGAGTTACGGTGAAGGAAGGGTCTGTTGACTCTCTGGGGGGGACATCTTCTCCTTGATGGGGGCCATGTTCTAAGAGGGAAGAGATTAAGGTTCACCAGGTCAGTGGCAGTGGCCTAGTTCACCAGGTCATTGGCAGTGACCTTGTTCACCGGGTCTGTGGCAGAGACCGTGCGCCTAAAACTGTTTTGAGAAAACCGAACAGTCAAGAGTTTGAGCTACGTTTGTGCCTGGACCTCCTCCACACCTTGAGCTGTCCTGTTTTCTTGCTCCAACCTTTTCTCTATCCAAGAGAATGTTTATTGCAAAGTGAGAATAAATATTGAGTTGGACTTTCAGCTGGTGTGGACAATTACGTTACTGGGGAAGTCAAGGACTTGCCTCTACACATTGTAGAGGTGAGAATCATTCTCAGGAGGACTTTGACTCTGGCTGCAGACAAGACCCAAAAATAACACCACTCAACCTCTTTACACAGGAGGGTACAGTGCGGTGTGCCTGTCTCCCCCTGCGAGAAGCCGAGTTAAATGCAGGAGGGGGATAGGTGGGTGCGCTAGACAAGATATATCTATAAGTGCCAAAAAACAAACAAATAAAAACGTATTTTCTAACAGTCATTTCTCAAGCACAGGAGGACAGTAAATGGTTAACAGGTCTGTGAAGCTCCCAGCCTGACAAGCTAATTCCTTCAAAGATAACAAGGAAAGTTAGATAAATCAGGGATGACACCAACTCCAACTAGGGCACAAATAGCTATAGAAACAGCTTAAGTTTGAAATGTCTTGCAGAAGTCTAATCATCAGTCACCCTGCTGTGTAAATAAAAACACAGATAAGAAGCAGTGTGAGAAGACAGAGGGGAAGTCATCCCTCCATCATTGTCTAATCTACACACAGGACAGGAGAACACACCAATTATTAAACTTCTGCATTACCAGTGAGTGTGAAACATGATCATACCTTCTTCATTCTCAGGTATGTCGGATCCTCTCCATCCCGTCCTGCTCTGGTCACTAGCATCTTCTGATCAAATGTGGCGGGCTGGGCAATCTGATTGGCTAGCAGTCACGCCCTCCCACTCAGAAGAGCAGCGCTATTGGCTGCCTGTCACACTGGTCTGTCCCTCTCCCTCCAGCATGTGAAAGCCGTAGGAGGGAGAGGGGGAAAGCTAGCTGCACACCGCTCTGCAATTAATAACACCCGCCTACCGCACTGAGCGCCTTGCTGTCCAGGCCCCTCTATCAGTGACCCTGCCAGGAGCCTGGGGAGCGACAAGGAGGAGGAAGAGGTGAGGCAAGGGTCAGCAGCGCCCCTAGGTGGCTGTGCGCCCTAGGCGGCTGCCTAATCCGTCTAGTGGTAGCACCGGCCCTGCTGCCCGCAGACCCCCACAACCAACGGCAAGGGTTGTGGGGAAGAGAACCTTGTCCCCATCAACATGGGGACAAGGTGCTTGGGGACATGGCCCTTTCCTGGCTCGCCGGGCTGCATGCTCGGATAAGGGTCTGGGATGAATTTTGGGGGGACCCCATGGCATTTAAAAAAAAAATTGGCCTGGGGGTTCCCCTTTTCTTTACATTCAGCTGTCAGCGGGAAACTCATGACTCAGTTGTGGAGGACATGGTGGCTGCCTGCTTCTTAACAACCATGACAGTTACCATTGTTATGAATGCTGGCAGCTGTCGGCATTAAATTAACGCAAGGTTTCACTACTAAAATACAGCATCATACTGCTTTGTGAATAGAGCCTGCAGAGTGTTAGGAAGCCGGCGGAGAGTAGTAAAACCAGCGGCCTTTGGCTGCGCCCTAGGTGGCTGCCTAGTTCGCCTAGCGGTAGCGCTGGCCATGGTCACTTCCATGACCAAAGGTAGCATAGCCTCCGGGGGTTTATATTGTTTTTGCCCTTATATTGCTCTAGGTGACTGTTACAGTTTAAACTGATTGGTAAAATCTGGGCCCATTTACCTATAGTGTTGTTTCTTGCACACAACTGTGGTATAGAGAAGTACTCTGTACAGGAATTTCTGTTATCTTATCTTTGTCATAGTTTGTACTACCCTGTCTTATTTAACATTTCGCCACCAATACAGGCAGTGTTTGCGTAATCTGGTAGGACTTATTCAACAGAGGGGGTTTGTCAGAGTGATACTGGGGGAGGCCCACTATCTAGAAGAAAAGTTTCACAGGCCTCATTAAATCAGTGACTCCTTAGGAGAGCAACTCCTGAGATGGCAGAAAATGTTGTCAAGATGTCACGTATACAAAGATGAACTTACCAAGCTTGGTGGAAAACACAGCGGGTAGATTTCACCTGATGAGGCTGCACTGGTAGGTGGCACTGATGAGGCGGCACTGGTGGGTACTGATCAGGAGGCACTGATGAGGCTTCATTGATAGGTGGCACTGATAGATGGCACTGATAGGCTGCACTGAAGGGCACTGATAGGTGGCACTGATAGATGGCACTGATGATGAGGCACTGATTGGCAGCACCGATGGGCACTGATAGGTGGCACTTGTGGGAATTGATAGGTGGCACTGGTGGGCACTGCTTAGCAGTACTGCTATGCACTGGTAGGTGGCACTGGTGGGCACTGCTTGGTAGCATTGGGTGTGGAGTGTGCAGGGCCGATGTCCCGTTTAAACAAGCTGGTAATCAACTTTTTTTTCTTCTCCTCAGCTGGCAGCAGCTACAAATACTGTAGCTGCTGACTTTTATTATTAGGACACTTACCTGTCCAGGAATCCAGCGGTGTCTTTGCCCAAGCTGATTTTTCAGGTGCTGCTGCTGCCATCTCCACTAAGGGAAACCGGCAGTGCTGCACTCTCTAATTGAGCCGGCAGAAGAAGGAGGGGGCTGATCTACTGGCTGAGTTCGCTGTGGCAAACTCAGACACAAGTGGGAGCTGGTACCTGCCAAACCAGGACACCCACTCCCCCCAAGATGTGGCAAATGTGGCAGTGGAGGGGAGGAGGGGAGACCCGCTCTTATTGTGAATAGAATATAGAGATCGACTCCTGTCCAACACAGGCTATTTATACTCTCTCCCTCCCCATTCTACTTCCCACAGCCGGCTGGGATTTGTAGTTCGTAACAGTCAGACTGAGTATAGATCTTGGTATTTCTGAACTACATGTCCCAAGATGCTTTGCTCTGGTCTTAGCTCTCATTCACCCTGATTGCAGGATGTGGTGACATAGAGTCCAGGCTGGGCACTATAGGGAAACAGCCTCACTGCAGCAATATGCAGAGTGTCTCCTGAATATGCAGGTAATATTAGCCACCTTCTGCCTTTCAGAGGGAAATGCAAAGCTCTGCACTGTTAAACTGTTGCCCAGGGTGGGCAGTGTCCAGTGCCACTTTTCAGAGCTCCTGCTTCTCCTCCTACTGTCTGTGACCCTGCTCACCCATTCTTCTTGATAACAATTCTGGCCAGCCACTAGGTTCCTCTCTCTGCATGATGCTTCCCTGCAGGGAGCATCATCTGTATAGCTATCAGGCAGGGGAGCAGCACAAAGCCAACGGGCACTGGCATTGCTAGTGAAGTGGAAAGTGCCTTTTACATACTGTATATGCTGTCCCTGTCTTTACTGCTGTTTCTTTGTAAGATCAATCACTATGAGGAATACCTCAGTGGGATAAGTAGTGGATGGGTATGAGTTAAGCCCTGTACACATGATAGGTTTTACCGATGAAAACAGTCCGATGGACTTTTTTCATCGGACAAACCGATCTTGTATGGGCCCCATCTGTCTTTTTTCCATCGGTGTTTAAAAATAGAACATGTTTTAAATTTATCCGATGGTTAAAAAACCGATAGCAAATTACTATCGTCTGTGGGGAACTCCATTGGATAAAAAACCCACGCATAATCAGAATCAAGTCAACGCATGCTCAGAAGCATTGAACTTAATTTTTCTCGGCTCATCGGAGTGTTTTACGTCACCGCATTTGGAACGGTCGCGTTTTTGACTGATGGTATGTAGGCAAGACTGATGAAAGTCAGCTTCATCGGTTTTCCGATGGAAAAATCCATCGGTTAAAAAACCATAGGAAATCCGATCGTGTGTACAGGGCTTAACAGAGTAGTTGGGTACAGACTACAGAGGTCTTATAGATATAGATCAAAGCCAGGGTTGTCAGTTATTTAAACAGGCTTATAGCAGAAAAAAGTGTTCAGAATGCTATAAACTTGTTCAGAATGCTAAATGCTGGCCCTGGGAACAATTTAATAAATTCTTTCTTTCTTTGTAAATTCAGCCCATGTCTTAAAAGTGATAGTACTGTCTCTTATGTTGGAGGACAAAAAAATAATTTCCCTCATATTCTGCCATGTTGTATAGAGAACATTAAATTATTTACATGAATCTTTGTACCAGAGAAGTTTACACTCTAACATCCCACCACAGTCACACAAAACTATTATTATACATTTATATAACTCTGACATTTTCTGCAGTGTTGTACAGAGAACACTGAGCAATTCACAGGTCTCTACACCAGAGCTGCTTACACTTTAATGTCAGTCTACAGTCACACATTATTATCATTATTAATTTATATAGTTCTGACATATTCCTCAGTGCTGCACAAAGAAAACTAAGTCATTCAAATCAGTCTCTACCTGAGGAGCTTACATTCTATTATCCTCACCACAACTCCATGCAAATATTATTGTTGTACTGCCCCTGCAAGAACCACATGATTTGTTGGGTCCCCTGCTCTCCGACTGATCACACCTGTGTAACTTAAGCTTGAGTACATTATCACTCTATAACAGTGCACAGAAAATAGGCCACAGGCAACAGATAATAGGTAAAGTAAGCATTTTATAGCAAAGTAGAATAAACACAATACACATACCAACAAACAGGTCAACAAACACATTAGGTTAACTGATGTGAATATTAGCCTCACCTACGGCCATAGACTTACACTTATACAATATGGCTAAACCTCAATAAACTAGTATATATAGCATTAGTAAGAACCGCATCAACAATGAAAGCATAATTGGCACAAAGAAAAGTGTCACTGTAACTCTCGGCAATGACTATTTAAAAAGTTTCCCCGAGTGCACTCTGCACATACAGCCCTTTGGTGTGTGGGTGTATGCATTCTGACAAAGAGATGCCCCTGTAGGTGACTGCAAGTAACTGGTGCTGATTAGTTAGTATTGGGGTTCATCTGTAAGGTGGTGCACGTGAAGCTGTCTCTTTAAGGAGTAACTCCACTTTTGTTGAGAAAAAAACATTTCCTTCAGGACTATCTACTGTATGTACATTGCAAGGATTTTAACAAACTTTGTTTCAGATTCCTACCTTTTGTTATTTTGAAGATATAGTCATTTGTTTGTCTGTGTACATGAACCTGTGTGGGAGTAGTTTTATAATTATCAATCAGCTGCTGCACCTGCAGTGCTCTAATGGGGAAATTGGCACGGCCTACATCCCTTTAGACGAGATTTCGCTTTTGGGAGTATCTCACCAAAAATGACATTTTTGTTGCAGGGTCGCCAAAAATCTGACTTGTATCTTACTGCAGACTTCAGGGAAAATCAGTAAGCCAATCACTTAAGCAGGAAATAACATTTTCAGGAGACGTTCTGTACACCATCTGTGTAAAGAAAGCCTCCAGGTTGCTATATTGCATTGCATTTTACAGAAAATTACAGCACTGCAGATTAAAAAGTGTGACAGACCTAGCCGGGACAGAGGCTTTTGGAGGGGACTGAATGCAAGCCTCTTGCCTTGCGACCATGGGCCCTGGCATTTGGGGGAACGGTGCTCTTTGTGAGCTGTATGCCTGGGGACCCTTGAGGGGGATGTTACTTTGGATTCAGGTCCATGTCCCCCCAAGACACACAGAATCTGGGGACCCTGGATATGCCATATTAGAGTGACTGATTCATGCTGTTGGGACGTTCACACATTCACTCTAAGGGTATGCTAATGCAATCACCTCCAGCCATCTGTCTGTCCTCTGTGCTAATTTGACCCTGCTAAATGTGTGATGTTTATACTTATGATAATGTGTATTGTATAGCACTGAGACAGGAGACGGGATGTCTACCCTGACAGGTCATTTCTATGAGTCACCTTGGCGGTCTAAAGGATTTAATTAATTAGCTCATGTTAAATTATGTTCTGGTTACTCCCTCTGTTACTGTATATAAGACTTGATTTTGGTGCTAATAAAGGCTCTCTTGTTGGAACTTATATACAGCCTGCCTGGTGTTTGTTCTGACCGATCACAAATGGATTCGAATGGCACATAGCTGTAGTTGGAATCCTGGGGCACCGGAGGATCCAATAGAGCAGAGGAGTGTCGGGAGAGTGGAACCGAGCGAGCAAAGGGGCTCGTTACAAAAAGGAAAGGTCATTTTTAATAACATTCGATTACAATATGATTTGTGCCACTTGAAAGTTGAGTTACCCTTTAAGGCTCTACACAAGGGAAGGCTGATGGGCTGTTAAGTAAAGGGCTCAGTTGGCATTACCTGTGTGCAACAAGGGGTTAAGCTCAGTAGTTCCACTCACCACTCCCAGCGTGCAAAAGATCAGGTCCAGTATGCTTGGCGATCTATTGTCCCAGAAGTCTCAATGTTCACAGTCTGGTTCTATCTGATGTGTTGGTATAGGGCAACAGGTCTCCTCCAGCTTGGATTCCAAGACACAGCATCTCCCTCTGTGGCTCAGACTCTCTTGGTCCTCATGGGTTATGTCCTCTGGTTCTAAGGGCACAGCATGGATATCTAACTCCATACAGGCTCTGTCCCTTCTGACACTGTGCACAGACCCCAGAAACAGGTCTGCACTGTCTTGTTCCTTTCTCTTGTCTGTGCAGATCCCCACACATTTTTCCAGAAAAAGTCCCGTCTCTCCTCCTTTTTTGAACAGGGAATCCTGGGTATTGAAGTCCAGGCACAGTAGCCTCTATTCACTTGAATTATGCAGTGTTATGTTAAGAACTACAGCTCCCATAATATCCTTGGTGTCTGCATAGCAAGTTCCTTCTTCCCCCTGACAAATTCCATAATGCCTCTACTCCTTCAGTGGCAGTACACTCTATATACAGACTGAAGTGCTATAGAGAGCCTCTACTCCTGAGCCAGCTTTAACACTCCAACAATGGCTGTGCAGCTGCACTGCAGGAAGAACAGCAACAGGCCATATGTTCTACAGGCTGAAGCTCATAGCCAATAGTAAAGTATTGTTCCTTTAAGGGTAGGTACTTTGAAAGTACACTACACTAGTAATTTTTGAGTCTCTGCTGAACATAACTACCCCCTCCTCCTACCCAGTACATACCTTGCAATAGTTCCTGCAGTCATTGTTTGTTAACATCCAGCCACCGATCTTCAGTGCACAAACAGAAGCTCAGGAGATCATAGAATTCATGTAAATCTACTGCACAGGTGTGGCCAGTGCAATTGAGATCAGAGGCTGGATTTAAACACACCCAGAGGCCAGGGGCATGATTGCAAAGTATGTATTTGGGGGCTAGAACAACAATGTACATTTATTATTTTAATCCTCTGATTTTCATTCCATTAAATGCTGAGCTGCAGAGGGCACCCATTGGGTAAACACTCTGCAGCACAACCAGTAAGTGACCACTGGCACTAGGGATGAGCTTCGAGTTCGAATCGAACTCATGTTCAACTCGAACATTGCCCGTTCGCCGAACAGCGAACAAATTGGGGTGTTCGCGGCAAATTCGAAAAATCTATGGGAGAAATCTAAAGTGCTAATTATAAAGGCTTATATGCAAGTTATTGTCCTAAAAAGTGTTTGGGGACCCGGGTCCTGCCCCAGGGGACATGTATCAATGCAAAAAGAAGTTTTTAAAACGGCCGTTTTTTCGGGAGCAGTGATTTTAATAATGCTTAAAATGAAAAAATAAAAGTGAAATATTCCTTTAAATTTCGTACCTGGGGGGTGTGTATGATATGCATGTAAAGTGGCGCATGTTTCCCGTGCTTAGAACTGTCCCTGCAAAAAATGTCATTTTTGAAAGAAAAAAAGGCATTTAAAACTCACTCGTGGCTATTAATGAATTGTCGGCTCCCGGCAATACATACAAAAGTCATTGATAAAAAAAAAAAAAAAAGCGTGGGGGTTCCCCAGAATTCAATTACCAGGCCCTTCAGGTCTGGAATGGATATTAAGGGGAACCCCGCCGCAAATTTAAAAAAAAATTGACGTGGGGTTCCCCCAAATATCCATTCCAGGCCCTCCAGATCTGGCATGGATTTTAAGGGGAACTCCACCCCAAATTTTAAAAAAAATGGCGTGGAGTCCCCCTAAAAATCCATACCAGACCCCTTATCCGAGCATGCAACCTGGCCGGCCGCAGGGGAAAAGGGGGGGACGAGAGAGCGGCCCCCCCTCCCTCCTGAACCGTACCAGGCCACATGCCCTCAACATGGGGAGGATGTCCCCATGTTGATGGGGACAAGGGCCTCATCCCCACAACCCTTGCCCGGTGGTTGTGGGGGTCTGCGGGCGGGGGGCTTATCGGAATCTGGAAGACCCCTTTAACAAAGGGGACCCCCAGATCCCGGCCCCCCCTATGTGAATTGGTAAGGGGTACATTGTACCCCTACCATTTCACGAAGAAAGCGTAAAAAAATGTTTAAAAAAAACACACAAACACCTTGAAAAAGTCCTTTATTTAAAAAAAAAACAAAAACATTCCAGCGGTGGAATCTAGTGTCCCGCGGCGATCCCGATGTCCAGCGCTGTCCTTCATTGGTTGTGCCTGAGCGGACCTGATGGGGAACTCCCTATCAGTATTTTAAATGTATAGACCCACCCCTTCTAAAGTTCCCCACCAGGTCCGCTCAGCGGACCAGATGCGGAACATGAGAAGGGGCGGGTCTATACATGTATTACCAAAGTGAGAGCAGTTCCCCATCAGGTCCGCCCCCTCGGTATGTCGGACCCGCCTAAGTCATTGGCTTGCGCGGGGAACTTACTTCACTGTGTAATTTAAATTTACATAGTGAAGGAAGTTCCCCGCTCAAGCCAATGACGTAGGCGGGTCCGACATACCGAGGGGGCGGATCTGATGGGGAACTGCTCTCACTTTGGTAATACATGTATAGACCCGCCCCTTCTCATGTTCCGCTGAGCGGACCTGATGGGGAACTTTAGAAGGGGCGGGTCTATACATTTAAAACACTGAGAGGGAGTTCCCCATAAGGTCCGCTCAGGCACAACCAATGAAGGACAGCGCTGGACATCGGGATCGCCGCGGGACACTGGATTTCACCGCTGGAATGTTTTTTTTTGTTTTTTTTTAATAAAGGACTTTTTCAAGGTGTTTGTGTGTTTTTTTTAAACATTTTTTTACGCTTTCTTCGTGAAATGGTAGGGGTACAATGTACCCCTTACCAATTCACATAGGGGGGGGCGGGATCTGGGGGTCCCCTTTGTTAAAGGGGTCTTCCAGATTCTGATAAGCCCCCCGCCCGCAGACCCCCACAACCACCGGGCAAGGGTTGTGGGGATGAGGCCCTTGTCCCCATCAACATGGGGACATCCTCCTCATGTTGAGGGCATGTGGCCTGGTACGGTTCAGGAGGGAGGGAGGGCCGCTCTCTCGTCCCCCCCCCCCTTTCCCCTGCGGCCGGCCAGGTTGCGTGCTCGGATAAGGGGTCTGGTATGGATTTTTAGGGGGACTCCACGCCATTTTTTTAAAAATTTGGGGTGGAGTTCCCCTTAAAATCCATGCCAGATCTGAAGGGCCTGGAAAGGATATTTGGGGGAACCCCACGTAAAAATTTTTTTAAATTTGCGGCGGGGTTCCCCTTAATATCCATTCCAGACCTGAAGGGCCTGGTAATTGAATTCTGGGGAACCCCCACGCTTTTTTTTTTTTTTTATCAATGACTTTTGAATGTATTGATAAAAGCCGACAATTCATTAATAGTGAGTTTTAAATGCCTTTTTTTCTTTCAAAAATGACATTTTTTGCAGGGACAGTTCTAAGCACGGGAAACATGCGCCACTTTACATGCATATCATACACACCCCCCAGGTACGAAATTTAAAGGAATATTTCACTTTTATTTTTTCATTTTAAGCATTATTAAAATCACTGCTCCCGAAAAAACGGCCGTTTTTAAAACTTTTTTTGCATTGAAACATGTCCCCTGGGGCAGGACCCAGGTCCCCAAACACTTTTTAGGACAATAACTTGCATATTAGCCTTTATAATTAACACTTTAGATTTCGAACGTTCGAGTCCATTGTATTTAATAGGGTTCTAAAGTTCACACGAACATTTTGTCTGTTCGCAGGTTCTGGTGCGAACCGAACAGGGGGGTGTTCGGCTCATCCCTGACTGGCACCAATGCTGGGACACTCTTCCTCCCATGTACCATAAATACCAGATCATTCTTCCTGCCACTAACCACTGCACTGGGGCAGAGAAAGATTACAACCCCTGTAAAGTTTTTTTCTGTCCTGGCTACGCATATTCACCCTCTCTATTGGTCCCGGGGACCACTGTATTCAAGACAGAAAGTGATGGGATATCCACAATTGTCACTAGAATAGGAGTTTATGGGAAATCCCAGAATAAGGACACTTGTTCTGGTGGCAACTGTCTAAGAGAAGAACGTCTCCCACTTTTCAGAGATTTCCTCTTATTTACTACTGTATCTTGGGGACAGGAAGTGAAGGAAAATCTGCCCCATGAGACAAAGACAGCAAAATTTAAGCTGACATAGGTGTTAACCCCTCTCTGCCTACTCTTTCCAAAACTAAAATGATACATATGCTGCAATTTTTCTCTGTTCAGTGCACATTCAGGTCTGTCTGCCAAGGCAAGTAATATTGTTCGCTGAGGAGGTTTTTGGGCTTCTGAAAATCTGAACATGGGAAGAGATATGCTACTGATTTATTAAGCCTACTTTTTATAAAACACCCTGCTATATTTTCATATAATAAACAAACTTTCCTGACGGCTCCATGTCAGCACAGCTGGGTGAGGCCCTGCCCACCCCTACGTGATCAGGACTTAACTATAAATTTTTCGCTCACCTCCGCCTCAGCATTCTTCTCTTTTCCTCCTACGTGCAGGACGTAGGTGTGCTCCTCTACCCAGCTGGTCTAAATGGCTGGCGGGCCGTCCATACGTGTGGATGAAGCTGGACGCAGTCCCTGGTGTCTCGTCTAAATGACCATAATCCAGGAACCCCCCGCTGCTGGTCCTCAGGGCGGCTTTATCATGGCTAAATGCCGTGTCTGGGGTCCGCAAGGTCCATATAAGGAGGACAGCGGTCATAGCAGAGTGCCCCCCCCCCCCATGCACACGCACACGCGCTGTGCCAGTGTCGACGGTTGGATGACGAAGGTTGGGTGAGCTAAATGCTTTGTATCCAAATGTTTGGTTTGCTGCATTACTGAGGAACTCCTCCACTGGGGGTACTCTGCATAACAGGTACACAAAGTAACACTTTGTCTGTTCACACATGGCAATAATCTGTTGGCGGCTTCTCATGTTTGCTTCACTGTTGTGCCATTATGCCAAACCCCCTCCAAAGACCAGCATTTCCAAAGAAGGTAGAGGACTCACCTGTAATGTCTACTGGAACCAGCCATGGCTTGTGGAGATATGGGATATCCTTTAATTTTTCTATGTGATCTTTGGTTTTCCTCAAAAAAAAAGAAGAGTATGGAGAAGCATGTTTATGATGTCTACAATTCCCTTGGTTCGTGTACACTGCAGATGGTTGTAATTTTGTTACAAATTCTTACCTTTTTGTTGCTGTTCTGAAAGATTCCTCCAGGATTAGGCCCCTTTCACACGGGGGGACCGTATGTCCGTTTTTCACCCATCCATTTTCGGATGAAAAACGGACATACATGTATCCCTATGGGATAGCGGATGTCAGCGGATGGACATCCGCTGACATCCGATCTTATCCGTGCCCGCTATGCTCCGTTTTTCAGGATAGAAAAATTTCTATTTTTCTATCCGTCTGCGGAGCGGATCAGATGAACACGGACAGACCGTCCATGTTCATCCGATCCCCCATAGGGGAGAGCGGAGATCTGACAGGGCGGTCCCTGCAAAGTGTGCGGGGACCACCCAGTCATCTGCCGGCTCAGCGGGGATCAACGGAGCGATCGCCGCTGAGCAAGCGGAGGTTCAAGGGGCGGATCATGACTGATCCGTCCCGTGTGAAAGGGGCCTTAGGTTTTAACTAAATTAACCTCCACCTGGTTACCAGGGCTGTAGATGGAAGCTTCTGCCTCCCTCTAGCTGTGGTTAACCCCTCAGGGTTTGCTACTAAGCAAGATATCTACTGCATTGACCGTTTTTTTCCCTTGTCCAGGGTCGCACTGGATTGCGGGAATGAGGCTGTGCAATTCAGCTTTGTCTCCCGCTGGTCAGTCTCGATTCTGGTCGTGATTTTCAGAGACATCTGTGCAAGTCTCTGTGCGGATGTCTATATAGGTCGCAACCCGAAATCGCAAAGGTAGTACGAAACTGCCTTTTTGAAGTTGGTGCGGCGCCGCTGATGCAGCGTTGCACCGATTAGGGCGGTGCGATTGCCGCTTATTTTTTAGGCAATTTGACTGGTTGGGTCGCATGTCAAAAATGCACCAGTGTGATCCGGGGCTATGGATTGGTTTGCTGAATGGTGCGCAAGCCCTGTGGTGAGGTTATCTATTAGTGTTTACTAATCTCAGAACGAACATGCTTCACGCCCTTCAATAAGAAGACATGGATGAACATGAAGGAGCAGTCTCATAGCTTTCCCAAGCAAACATCCCTCCTCAGGCTCTATAAGAGGAATACACAGATGGGCATGACAGCATGTATCCCACTGGCTTAAACAGCCAGGGATGAGGATGACACCGAAAAGGTTTCACATCCAATAAACAAATTGCCAATACACTCTAAAGGGGTGTTTTCTGCTCACCCTGTGAAAGGGTTATATGATCTGACAATGAGAAGCTGCCTGTCCACACCAGGTGAAGCTGCCCATTTTCCGAATTTCCTGATGGGCATGACAGTATGTATCCCACTGGCTTAAAAAGCCAGGGATGACGGTGATACCTAAAAGGTTTTACATCCAATAAACAAATTGCCAATACACTCTAAAGGGGTGTTTTCGGCTCACCCTGTGAAAGGGTTATCTGCTCTGACAATGAGAAGCTGCCTGTCCATACCAGATGAAGCAGCCCATTCTCCAAACTTCTGGATGGACATGACTGCACAGTCTGCTTTGTCAAGCAACCAAGGATATGGATGACGGCACCTAACAGGTGGTCGCATTCATGAAACATGTAGTCAATACGCTCTAAAAGAGTGTTTCCACTCACCCTGTGAAGTCTACAAGCCTTCCCAAGCAAACAATCTGCTTCAGATCCTTCCAAAGAGAAACAGACGAATATGACTGCAAGGATGTTACCTAGTTCAAGCAACCTAGGATAAAGATGATGACGACACCTAACCAGTTGTCACAATTAAGCAGATGGTCGAAACACTCTAATGGAATGTCTAGATTCGTCTCGTGCAGGGACCGTCTGTTTGGCAATGTCCAGCCTTCTTTCAGGGCCTTCTCGGTCCAATCAATTCTCTCCAGTCTCTTCTGAACAGGAAAAAGAGGACGACCTGTGTCCAGATTAGTAAGGTTGGTGAAATGCCTGTGTATAGAGGTGAAGCTTTGGAAGTATTTTAAGTACCTCCAGAAGACAGCTGGATGTGGAATGGATCAAGTGCTTGTTTGTCAAGATTGGAGGATATCGTCACAGCAGGATGTCAAAGTTATACCCTTTTAAACAAATAGAGATTCAGGGGTTGGAATCACCCCTCTGGTCAGTATGTGTCCCTTGTGGGATTGGCCATTTACATGACCTTACCATCAGAAGATGTGACCCTCAAGGACAAACGCTATCACTGCATTTTTTTCTTAATCGCAGAAGGTCAAGCTTAAATTTAATAATGACCAGTTTGGCTTCCTACCGCAAGATGAAGGTTTACTGAGTTGAAGAAGACTGAAAACTCAAGAGTCAGTTTCCACTCTCACTCTCGAGAGCTTAGCTTCTGTGTTTTCTGGATGGGAGTCCAAGAAAGACTGGGAAGCCAATGCATAGACCAAGAAGTCAGTAGAAACTTCCATGTCAGGATGCTTTTTGTTATTTTGGGATTGTGCCACCCATACATGCCCTAGGGGCACTATGTGGTTCCTCTGTGAAAATAGGGACAGCCTTGGTAATGGACACGTGGTCCCTTAAGGAAAGAATTTTGGGCCATATTTAGAGATCTTTCATCCATCACGTCTCAGATTGAGCCATAGAAATCGCCTCGTCCCAGCAGCTCAGACGACCAGGTGGTGCAGTCAGATACCAGCCAATGTAGGGGAGCCCTATTTCAGGAACAATGAGCTCAGGACCAATGGTCTTTTGTCAAGGATCCAAGACTCCGTCTTGGAGTTGAGGGCAGCCTTTTCAGGCTATTAGCCTTCAGTCACCTCATCCAGGTTATGCCTACCCTGGGAAAGTTGGACAGCACAATGACTAGGGCCTTCATCTGGAAACAAGGCTCAGTCTCTAATTCTAGAATTCACTCAAGTCAATCCTCCCAACGATCTGCGACCTATGTGCCTGGTCTGAAGAATCTTTAGACAAACTATTTGTCCAGGTCAAGTCTGGAAGACAATGGATGATCCAGACTACTGCGAGTTTTCCGAGAACTAACAGAGCTTGGTGTTTTGTCTGCCAGAGGTAGACCGCTTACATTCCCAGTCGGCACTAAGTTGCTGAAGTTCCATTCCAGGGCCCAGGATCCACAAGCTCTCAGAGTGGAGGTGCTGACCGCAGAATGGATCGCCAAGACGGCTTATGCCTTTTTCTGCTGCTCCCTCTGATTCTCAGCTTCCAGCTAAGGCTGGGGCGAGGGAAGGTGACAGTTTTGGTACCCGCTACTCATCCTGATGAGTGTCAATGAGTGACTCCCTCTGCCTGGTAGGTCAAATCTTCTCTGTGAAGATTTGAATAGTTCTACAAAAAAAGAAAGGACAGCGCTAAGCATGCCTATAGTGGAACATAGCATATATGCCCAGTATATTCGCTGATCAAGATTTTACGCTGGACTCTTCAGAAGCCTGCTCCAAATGCCTACAGGCATGGCTTGACTTAGTTCTATGCGCTAGCATGCTATAGGCATGCATTTTGGCTATCTCTGTCTTCACCGGCATTCAGCAAGCTTCCAACGCTTAATTATACAATTTTTCAAGACGCAATTTGGGTGAAACCTCAACTTGTTTCCGGAATGAGATATACCAATGCTGATGCTTTCAATCACCCTGTGGTACCTCTCATTGAAACTGATTTACTGGTGGCAATTACATCAGCATTGGTGCCCTTGGGTTTAAAGAACCCATACTCACGTACTTCCCAGACAGGATGGTGCTCATTAGGGATGAGCTTCGTGTTCGAGTCGAACATACGTTCGACTCGAACATCGGCTGTTCGATCGTTCGACGAAGATCGAACGATTTGGGCCATTCGCGCCAAATTCGAGTGACGCGAATGGCCCACAATGCACTACGCCATCGCAGTGTCATCCAGGCGCTGTGATTGGCCAAGCATGCACTGTGACCCTGCATGCTTGGCCAATCACAGCGCCGGCAGCGAGGAGAGCAATGATTGGCCACAGGCAGGATGCCTGTGGCCAATTATTGCTGAGGGTGTTTAGTACACGCCCCACACTATAAAAGGCCGCCAGCACGGCGGCCTAGTGTAGTGTGTTCCGGAGCAGGGAAAGACAAGCATAGGCAGGAACAGTGACATTTATTTCTTTCTTGCTTAACCTGGATTCCTTTAGTTTAGGGAAAGAGAAGGATAGGTAGGGAGAGTGTCAGTGTGTTTTACTGTGCGAGTCCTTGTTTCTAGGGACAAAGAAGGAAAGTGAGGGGATTTCTCCTTGTGCTATAGTGTGCTTTAAAAAAACATTTTTTCTAGGGACAGAAAACTGTAGGTAGGGAGAGTGTCAGTTTCTTTCACTGTGCCAGTCCTTGTTTCTAGGGACAAAGAAGGAAAGTGAGGGGAATTCTCCTTGTGCTATAGTGTGCTTTAAAAAAACATTTTTTCTAGGGACAGAAAACTGTAGGTAGGGAGAGTGTCAGTTTCTTTCACTGTGCCAGTCCTTGTTTCTAGGGACAAAGAAGGAAAGTGAGGGGAATTCTCCTTGTGCTATAGTGTGCTTTAAAAAAACATTTTTTCTACGGACAGAAAACTGTAGGTAGGGAGAGTGTCAGTTTCTTTCACTGTGCCAGTCCTTGTTTCTAGGGACAAAGAAGGAAAGTGAGGGGAATTCTCCTTGTGCTATAGTGTGCTTTAAAAAAACATTTTTTCTAGGGACAGAAAACTGTAGGTAGGGAGAGTGTCAGTTTCTTTCACTGTGCCAGTCCTTGTTTCTAGGGACAAAGAAGGAAAGTGAGGGGAATTCTCCTTGTGCTATAGTGTGCTTTAAAAAAACATTTTTTCTAGGGACAGAAAACTGTAGGTAGGGAGAGTGTCAGTTTCTTTCACTGTGCCAGTCCTTGTTTCTAGGGACAAAGAAGGAAAGTGAGGGGAATTCTCCTTGTGCTATAGTGTGCTTTAAAAAAACATTTTTTCTAGGGACAGAAAACTGTAGGTAGGGAGAGTGTCAGTTTCTTTCACTGTGCCAGTCCTTGTTTCTAGGGACAAAGAAGGAAAGTGAGGGGAATTCTCCTTGTGCTATAGTGTGCTTTAAAAAAACATTTTTTCTAGGGACAGAAAACTGTAGGTAGGGAGAGTGTCAGTTTCTTTCACTGTGCCAGTCCTTGTTTCTAGGGACAAAGAAGGAAAGTGAGGGGAATTCTCCTTGTGCTATAGTGTGCTTTAAAAAAACATTTTTTCTAGGGACAGAAAACTCTAGGTAGGGAGAGTGTCAGTTTCTTTCACTGTGCCAGTCCTTGTTTCTAGGGACAAAGAAGGAAAGTGAGGGGAATTCTCCTTGTGCTATAGTGTGCCAAAGCATTCCTCATCAACCATCTTTGAAATCCTTGTTTTTTGGACAGTCAGGGAAATTGTCGTTGTGCTATTCTGTGCAAAAGCAATAATCCTCAACCATATTTAGAAATCCTTAAGTAAAGGGACAGAGAAGGACACCTGAAGGTAGCCCTTATTGCTTTTTTCCCATCTCCCTGCAGGCCATCTATTAGAATGTCTGGAAGGCAAACAAGGAGAGGCAGACAGTCAGGAGGCAATAAAAGAGGGCAAGCAGGCTCTGTGTCTGGGGGCAACAGTGCTGGTCGTGGACGCGGTGCATTGTCATCAGCACATGGCCATGGGACACGCTTGTCCTTCTTTTCGGCAGCTGGACATGTTGAGCCACATCATGCCGAAGACTTGGTAGAGTGGATGACCAAGCCCTCCTCCTCCTCCTCATCCTCTCTCACCCAGGCTCAGGGTACTGGCAAAGCAGCTGCCAAAGCGTCCTCTTCCCTGGTATCAATGTCAGACTCATCATCAGTCACTCCTTCCCTAGACCCACCATGTCCTCCTCCTGAGGAGTCCCCCGAACTGTTTGAGCACAGTGTTGGGTACATGCTCCAGGAGGATGCCCAGCGTTTCGAAGGGTCTGATGATGAAACCCAGCTACAGGAAGGCAGTAGCGTGAGAGCAGACAGAGGGGATGCTCAAGAAGGACACCAATCTGGCAGTCATGTTCCAGCAGCTGCAGCATACTGCCAGATTGGCTCCAGTGATGAGGAGGGAGGGGATGATGAGGTCACTGACTCCACGTGGGTGCCTAATAGGAGAGAGGAGGAGGAGGAGGATGAGGAGGAGGCACATCTCCAACGAGGCAGGATGCCCTTTGGTGGCCAGCGTAAGGGCAGTACACCGACGGAATCACACCGCAGAGCTCCGCCTGTGCAGGGCGCAGCCTCTGCCCGTCATTCAAAAAGTTCCTTGGTGTGGGCCTTTTTTGAGGCTAGTGCATCAGATCGCACAGCTGCTGTTTGCAACATATGTCTCAAGCGTATATCGCGTGGCCAAAACATCAGCCGCTTGGGTACCACATGCCTGACCAGACATATGTTGACCTGCCATGCAGCTCGTTGGCAAGCCTACCTCAAAGACCCACACCAAAGAACAAAGCGGACCTCTCCTTGCACCGCATCAGCTGGGATCTCCAACCCCACTATAACTTCAGTCCTCTCTGAAACATGCACTGAGTGGAATGAAGGTGTAGAATTAGGTGTGTCACAGCCAAGTACTTGCGGCCACTCTGCTAGCAGTACACCGACGTCCGATTCTAGCAGGCAAATTTCCCTGCCCCAGCTGCTGGACCGTCGAAAGAAGTTCACTCCCAGCCATCCACATGCCCAGCGATTGAATGCTAGCTTGGCTAAATTGCTAGCGCTTCAACTGCTGCCTTTTCAGTTGGTAGACTCGGCCCCCTTCCGTGAGTTTGTGCAATGTGCGGTTCCTCAGTGGCAGGTTCCCAAACGCCACTTTTTCTCACGGAAGGCTATTCCGGCTCTCTACCGGCATGTGGAAGGCAATGTCTTGGCCTCGCTGGACAGGGCGGTCAGCGGTAAGGTGCATATTACCGCTGACTCATGGTCCAGCAGGCATGGACAGGGACGTTACCTTTCTTTCACGGCCCATTGGGTCACTCTTTTGGCAGCTGGGAAGGATGCAGGACAAGGTGCAGTAGTGTTGAAGGTTGTTCCACCGCCACGCCTCCAAAATGCTACTACTGGTTGTGACACACCTCTCTCCTCCACCCCCTCCTCTTCTTCCTCCATGGCCTCTTCCTGTGGTTTGTCCTATGAACCAGCGGTGCTCCGTAGCCGTTCACGGGGCTACGCAAGTACGCAGGCAAAAAGATGCCATGCCGTGCTTGCGCTGGTGTGTTTGGGGGACAGAAGCCACACTGGGGCAGAGGTCCTGTCTGCTCTGCAGGGCCAGGCCGAGAGGTGGTTGACGCCACGCCAGCTTAAGCCAGGAATGGTGGTTTGCGACAATGGCACCAACCTCCTCTCCGCCCTCCGACAGGGACAACTGACCCATGTGCCCTGTGTGGCTCACGTCCTTAACCTGGTGGTGCAGCGGTTCTTGGGCAGGTACCCGGGCTTACAGGATGTCCTGAGGCAGGCCAGGAAAGTCTGTGTGCATTTCCGCAGATCTTATAATGCCAGTGCTCGCCTGGCTGAGCTGCAAAAGGAGTTGAACCTGCCCAAGAACCGCCTTATATGTGACATGCCCACCAGGTGGAACTCAACGTTGGCCATGCTGCAGCGGCTGCACACGCAGCAGAGGGCCATCAATGAGTACCTGTGCGACTACGGCACCAGGACAGGGTCAGGGGAGCTTGGTTTTTTTTCTCCACGCCAGTGGGGCATGATCAGGGATGCATGCACTGTCCTGGCACCATTTGAGGAGGCCACGAGGATGGTGAGCAGTGACAGTGCATGCATCAGTGACACTGTACCTCTTGTCCACCTGTTGGAGCACACGCTGCGTGGAATAATGGACAGGGCACTTGAGGCAGAACAGAGGCAGGAAGAGGAGGACTTCCTTGCCTCTCAAGGCCCCCTTTACCCAGACAGTGTTCCTTCTGTCCCACCCATCGCACAGGAAGAGGAAGAGGAGGAGGAGGAGGAGGAGGAGGAGGATTGTGTCAGCATGGAGGTGGAGGCTGGCACTCAGCATCATCAGCAGCAGTCTTTTAGGGATGATTTACAGTCCCAAGAAACCAGTGGACTTGTACGTGGCTGGGAGGAGGTGGCTGCGGATCATGTCGTCCTTAGTGACCCAGAGGACTCCGGAGCGAATGCCTCAGCAAACCTACGCTGCATGGCCTCCCTGATCCTGCAAAGTCTGCGGAAGGATCCTCGTATTCTTCGGATCAAGGAGAGGGACCATTACTGGCTGGCCACTCTCCTTGATCCACGGTACAAGGGTAAGGTTGCAGACCTTATGTTACCTTCGCAGAGGGAGCAGAGGATGAGACAACTCCGGGAGGCCTTGCAGAAAGGTCTGTGCAACGCGTTCCCAGAGACTGGGAGGTTACAAACTCCTGGTCCTGGACAACGAGTTGCTGAGGCTTCGGCCAGTCAAAGAAGGAGCGGTGGGGAAGGTGGCCGTCTGACCGATGCGTTCAGACAATTCTTTAGTCCGCAGCCCCAAAGTATGATCGGTTCCAGCAACCATCGCCAGCGTCTGATAAACATGGTGCAGGAATATCTAGGGGCAAGGTCAGACTTGGACACCTTCCCCACCGAAAATCCTCTGGCTTACTGGGTCTTGAGGATGGATCACTGGCCAGAGCTTGCACAGTATGCAATTGAGCTACTGGCCTGTCCTGCATCCAGCGTTCTTTCGGAACGCACATTCAGTGCTGCTGGAGGATTTGTCACGGATCACAGGGTGCGCCTGTCCACCGACTCGGTTGATCGACTGACTTTCATCAAGATGAACCAGTCTTGGATCACCACCAGCTACCACACACCTGATGCTGATATAACAGACTAATTGATTTTAACATGTCACATCCCTTCAAGACTGATGCTGATGCTGAGTGCCTGTGCTGTTATGTTGACTGGCTATCCTCCTCCTCCGAGTCCTCAATGATACGATTGATGATGATAGCTTGGAAGATCATTTTTGTTTATGGGTGCCGCCACCAGTGGCTAAGGCCCAATTTTTCAGCCCCTGTTTTACAGGGGCGTGTAATTACAATTTTTTTAGCAATAATTTGCCATAGGGCTCATTGCTGTGCTCCAAGTACAGTATCTGTGAGGGGTTGGAGTGTTGTGGCACCAGTGCCTAAGGCCCAATTTTTCAGCCCCTGTTTAACAGGGGCGTGTCATTACAATTTTTGAAGCAATACTTTGCAACAGGGCTCATTGCTGTGCTCCAAGTAACGTATCTGTGAGGGGTTGTAGTGTTGTGCCACCAGTGCCTAAGGCCCAATTTTTCAGCCCCTGTTCAACAGGGGCATGCAATTACAATTCTTGATCTAATAATTCACAGCAGGGCCCATTGCTGCACCCACCAAGAGTAACTCTGAGGGCTTACAGTGTTGTGGCAACGCCACCACCACCACCACCACCACGAAAGGCCCAATTTTTCAGCCCCTGTTCAAAAGGGGCATGTAATTACAATTCTTGATCTAATAATTCACAGCAGGGCCCATTCCTGCACCCACCAAGAGTAACTCTGAGGGCTTACAGTGTTGTGGCAACACCACCACCACCACCACCACCACGAAAGGCCCAATTTTTCAGCCCCTGTTCAACAGGGGCATGCAATTACAATTCTTGATCTAATAATTCACAGCAGGGCCCATTGCTGCACCCACCAAGAGTAACTGTCAGGGCTTACAGTGTTGTGGCACCAGCACCACCATCAAAGGCCCAATTTTTACTACCACTGTTCAACAATTATATGTAATTAAAATTTCTGATATAATAGTTGACAGCAGGGCGTTCCAGCACCAACCAAGAGTAACTGTGAGTGCTTACAGTGTTGTGCCAACACCAACAACTAAGGGGCCTATTTCTGCAGAGTATATACGGCAGGTCCCTACTTTCAAACATCCAACTTACAAACGACTCCTACTTGCAAACGCAAGAAGACAACAGGAAGTGAGAGGAAATCTACCACTAGGAAGGAAAATTCTCTCCTGTAAGAATAAATATGGGAGAAAGGTGTCTCCTCTGTACTGATGCTTTATCAGCAATCCTTGTTTCAAGAAAAACACCACATTTCAAAAACAGTTGTCATTGGGACGGAAAGTGAGGTGAAATGTTCTGAACAGGGGCACAGACAGCAAAACAAATGTTACAGGGGTGATAACCCTTACCTATGTTTTCCAAAAAGTTTAAAAATAGATTTTTGGGCTGGAGCTACACTTCAACAATGTACCTGTTCAAAATTACAAACAGATTCTACATAAGAACAAACCTACAGTCCCTGTCTTGTATGCACCGCCTGTATACGGCTGTTCAGAGTATATAGGGCCTTTTTTATTTTATGTGCGGGGTTCCCCTTAATATCCATACAAGACCCAAAGGGGCTGGTAATGGGCTGGGGTAGGGGGGGGGTCATGGGGTAGCTATGCCATTTTTCTTAAAGATTTTCATCCATATTACCGGGACCAGACATTACATTAAAGCCGCAAGCAGTTTTAAATGGCTTTTTTTTCCTTTAGAAGTGTCATTTTGTGCAGGGACAGTTCTAAACACGGGAAACACGTGGCACTTCACAGGCATACTTTAGACACCCCCCCAGGTACGATATTTAAAGGAATATTTGATTTTTTTTTTCACTTTATGCATCATTAAAATGACTGCTCCCGAAAAACGACCGTTTTTAAAACTTCTTTTTGCATTGATACATGTCCCCTGGTGCAGAACCCGGGTTCCCAAACCCTTTTTAGGACAATAACATGCATAATAGTTGTTATAATTAGCACTTTAGAATTCGAACGTTCGCATCCATTGTATTTAATAGGGTTCTAATGTTCGTACGAACTTTCGGTCCGTTCGCGGGTTCTGGTGCGAACCGAACCCGGGGGTTTTCGGCTCATCACTAGTGCTCATGCCAATGCTCGAATGTGTGCCTGAACTGACCTTCAGAGTTCATATCACACAAGAGGTTTTCCTCCTACGTTCTCTTTGGGGAGTACTCAAGAAGTTAGCCCATCGGATGTGGGCTAAGCTCTAAAGTATTTAATCAAGGCGACTCCTGCTATCAGGAGATCTGTACATCTGTTTGTCATTTTCAGGTGGAACACATAATGATTTTATGGCTTCCAGCAAGATTATTATCTCTTGGTTGGTAACTTCATCTCCTTGGCCTGCAGGTTGTAGGGCTGGCTGTGCCAGGAGAATCACGGCACTCTCACTAGAAGGGTCTGGACCTTGAAAGTGACAGCAGGCCGGGGGTCTCAAACTATCTGCAATACAACTATGTGGACACCAAAAATATTCATATTCATGACAGTTGAGTTTGTCAGAGGCATCATGGCTTCTGTTACTGTTTTAGTCAGAATTGTGGAGTGTGTAGCATTATCCCTCCCCTGTTTTGGCTAGTTAATTCCCAGCTGTGCTGACATGGAGCCGTCAGGAAAACTGAAAATTTAATTCAAATACCTACCATAATTTTCCTTTCCTGACAAGCTCCATGTCAGCACAGTACCCGCCCAGTTAACAGTTACATAGTTACATAGTTAGTCAGGTTGAAAAAAGACACAAGTCCATCCAGTTCAACCATAAAAAAATAAAAATAATAATATCATACAATCCCATGTACCTAATTCTATACCCACAGTTGATCCAGAGGAAGGCGAAAAACACCAGCAGAGCACGATCCAATTTGCTACAGCAGGGGAAAAAATTCCTTCCTGATCCCCCGAGAGGCAATCGGATATTCCCCGGCTCAACTTTACCTATAAATGTTAGTTCCCAGTTATATTGGCCAGAACCACCTCTGCAGGGAGTGTATTCCACATTTTCACAGCTCTTACTGTGAAGAAACCTTTCCGTATTTGGAGGTGAAATCTCTCTTTCTCTAGACGTAAAGAGTGCCCCCTTGTCCTTTGTGTTGACCGTAAAGTGAATAACTGAACACCAAGTTCACTATATGGACCCCTTATATATTTGTACATGTTGATCATATCCCCCCTTAATCTCCTCTTCTCAAGAGTGAATAAATTCAGTTCCTCTAATCTTTCCTCATAGCTGAGCTCCTCCATGCCTCTTATCAGTTTGGTTGCCCTTCTCTGCACTTTCTCCAGTTCCCCAATATCCTTTTTGAGAACTGGGGCCCAAAACTGAACTGCATATTCCAGATGAGGTCTTACTAATAATTTGTACAGGGGACAAATGATATCTCTCTTTCTGAAGTCCATACCTCTCTGAATACAACAAAGGACTTTGCTCGCTTTGGAAACCGTAGCTTGGCATTGCATGCCATTATTGAGCTTATGATCTACCAAAACCCCCAGATCCTTCTCCACTACGGATCCCCCCAGTTGTACTCCCCCTAGTATGTATGATGCATTCATATTCTTAGCCCCCAAGTGCATAACTTTACATTTATCAACATTAAACCTCATCTGCCACATAGTCGCCCAGTTAGACAGAGCATTGAGGTCGGCTTGTAAATTGGCGACATCTTGTAAGGATGTTATTCCACTGCATAGCTTAGTGTCATCTGCAAAGACAGAAATGTTACTTTTGATCTCAGACCCAATATCATTTATAAAGATATTAAAAAGTAAGGGTCCCAACACTGAACCTTGGGGTACACCACTGATAACCTTAGACCATTCAGTTAAGTAGTAATAGTTACGAAATGCTAAGGCGGAGGTGAGTGAAAAATTTATAGTTAAGTCCTGATCACGTAGGGGTGGGCGGGGCCTCACCCAGCTGTGCTGACATGGAGCTCGTCAGGAAAGGAAAATTATGGTAAGTATTTGAATGTAATTTTCCGTTATCTCTGGTTGATAAATCTGTGCTATGCACCTGGTTAGAGGCAGTGTTATACTGTCGCTCTGGCAGGATTTTTATACAGCTGGTATGTATAGGCTTAAATGTTTAACACTATTTAACTGCAACCCCTAAAGTAAAAATAAAGAGTAAAGCAACCCTTGTCAGTTTTTTGTTTCCAACTGTGCCTCATTAGGGAGATTTCCCTTCACTTTCTGTCCTATAGCCAAAACAGGATGTGGGAGGAAATCCCTCCAAAGTGAATCTTCTTGAGTCACCAGAACTAGTGCCCCGATTGGAAGATTTCCCATCTACTCCTATTTTGTTGACAACCAAAATGTGGGATATTCTTTCACTTTCGATGATAACAGTAAAATAAGGTGACCAGATTATTAAAATTAAATCCGGGGACATATTTTTTTTTTTTACTAGTAATGGCGGCAATCAACGACTCTCTGTCCGTCGCCGCCGCCCACCTCACAGCCTCTCAAGTCTCACTCTCCGGGCCCCGGGTACTACTGGGTGGGGAGCGGAGGAAGATCACTCCACCAGGGAAGGCAAGGAGATAAGCAGGCAGGCGGCTGCCTAGGACTTGAGCCAAGGCAGAAGAACATGCAAGTGGAGCTGAATGGGCATGCACCCGAAACTGAAAAAATATTCCCTCCGCTCCGACCAGCACATGATCATCAGAAAGGGGCACAGATAATGGAAAAAATACCCCCCCCCCCCCCATAAGCTAGTAGGAGCAGCAGAGCGGGGGTGTGTAATTCAGATTTTTTTTTTCAATTTTGCACTGACTGTCTTTGAAATTGCCCCAGCCCCTGTTCAAATCCAATCCGACAAAACCGGAGACAGACTTGGTCCGGGGACATTGTCCTCAATCCGGGGACTGTCCCCGGAAACTGGGGATGTCTGGTCACCCTACAGTAAAAGGAAAAATAGAGAAGGTAAATCTCCCTAACAGGAACACAGACAGCGATAAAAGTCTTAGGCAATATCTGCATGGGCGATTTGGCCTAGTGCAAATTGCAGTGGCAGGAAGCTTCTGATTTCTGCTGTAAGCAGCTAGCTGTGGCCACTGTGCCAGTTCACTACAATTTAAGGTCCCTGGCGGTCACAGCTATTCGCTGCTGTCCACATAGCCAGCGAACACTGCATGGCAATTGCTGGTTGTGCAGATAGATGCAAATAGCTGTGGCCGCCGGTTGGTGGTTGCAGCTAAATGTAACAGCAGGAATCAAAAGATTCCGGTAGCTGCAATTCGCACTGGTCCCCTGCGAATGTTGCCTTACATGTGTTCTAATCCCTCTTCATTCTATCCAAAGATAAAAAAAAATTAGTTATACAGTACTTTAAAAGAACACATACATTTCACCTCTCTCACATTTGACTATGCATGCTAAAGAACTTATTTTAATACTTTGCTTTTCTCACACACGGTCCTAGTATAATTTTTTACCATGGTCCTACATTGTATAAAACCGGCCCTAGAGATACTAATGAATACTTGTTACTTTTTGTGAATATCCTTGCATATTAGGTCATATAGCATTTTCCTGTAGTAAATAGTGCATGAATATACCTCCATCTAGTGGTAAACTTGGAATAGTTTCTAATACACATTAGAATGTGTATTTTATGTTATGGATATTGTAACATAGAGACATTGGTAATATCTAAAAGACCTGAGGCACCACTGGGCTGAAACTGAAATATCATAGGTCTTGTAGAATACATTGTTGGATGATTGACCTTTTGCTGCGGCAGCAGGGAGCTCGGAACAGCAGTTTTTTATTCATCGTGTAGCGCCTGCCCCTCTCCTCTCTCCGTGCGACTCGCACTGTCTCTCGTCTAGGGGTATCTGGTTGGGTGGAGAGAGAGAGAGCGGGTGGGCCATGCCTAGCCTCCACCACATGGGAATGCCTGTAGTATCAGCAATGTCCTGTTTACCTTCGGGTCTGTGCCGTGCACCCGGATCCTCCCTCCAAGAGTCACCGTGAACTTCGTCCGCCAGGAAGTGAGCCCCACACCATTAAAGTCCAACACTCCTTTATTAGAACACACCATACAGGGACTTCCTTGATAGTTAGGACAGAAAAGGAGGTGTGAGTGTGAATAGGCCCAGACACAAATTCGCTCCTCCACTCTCCTCCTGGAGAGTGGGATATGGTCTCCGCACGAGAGGAAGGGGATAATTCTGGACGGTCTCCGACAAGAGACTCACCCGTCACCGGCAGTCTGCTGCACCGGGTCTTCGAGTGAGGAGCTCTCCCCGGTCCATTGCGTCTTACTCAGATTCAGGCCTCCATCCCCGAAGTGCCTTAGGACCCTTCCCTCGCGAAACTCAGTGTTGGGCACTGAGCTCCGGACCTTCTTGCAAGTACCTCACCCCAGGGCTGAAGGTGCCTGGGGTGGAACACGATCTCCGTTGGTCCTCTAGGCCGAGGCCTCCTAGAGGACGAGCACGCACCCACGTCCGCAAGCTGAAGGTGCTTGGGACGAAGACCCCGTGACCAAGATGGCCGGCCCTTTTATTCCCCTTCCCAGCAAGCACAGCGGGTTCCCCATCCCACCATACCGCTATCGAAAGAGGACAAAAAGGACTCGACACACAGTGATATTCGTCCCTCCAGCCACAGCGGCAGCGCCACCTTGTGGACCGCCGGGAACATAGCACTGATGTCACAGCTAAATAAAAAAAAAATGCACCCGGAAAAGTAAGTACCCGCTACACATTCCCCCCTGTCTTTTGACACTGGACCCCAGTGTCTGGAGTGAATCACGCCCTCAACGGCTGACACAATCCAATCCAGAAACCAACTAACCCTAAAAAAACCAAAAAAAAAATATTATTTTAGGAAACTATCCTAATGGAGAAGTTGTGTCTGAGCCCCTGCAACAAAAGAGAAGTGAAAGACAACATTTAAAACATTATACTTTTCCCTCCCATCCTAACTAAGAACCACCCCAGGTTCCATAATCTTGACGGGACGCTCTCCTGCAGAGGGAAGAGAAAAGAAACAATAAAACCCTGACACATGTGTATGTGTGAAAGGAAAAGAAACTCCTCCGAAGAGAAATATCTTTTCCTCCAGTGTGAGCGTGTACAATGTGTAACGTTGCACAAGACGGCCACCTGGTGACAGCCTCGCGGACATGTAGGTTAAGGGACCGTCTACATGACCACCTATATGATTGTAACGGCACCCCAATCTCAAGGGGTATTAACGCCGTTTACGATGTTCCCTCTCCTAGACACACATCCACTCGCTACCGATATCCACAGCTAAACGACCCTTTCCTATAGGAGCCGACCCCTCTGGAAGAAGACGAGACGCACTCTGTCTCTTCTGTAGTAGGAATGCATTTATTATTGAGAAACATTGTAACTTTATACACAATTCAAGGCACATGATTTAACATGAACAAGGGCCCAGCTCCACCCACACATCCCAAGACTCAACACCTCATCCTGACGTCTGCTAGGCTTCAAAAGATCCCAACACAATAGAATATACGATCTCCAATACACATCTTTTCACAAAGGGTTGGCAGCCAGTCTGTCTGGCACTTTACAATACACACAAGGACAGACTTAAATGAACAATAGAAATGCAAAACAACTTAATTCCTCACAGCAATGATACTTAACCCCCACATACAGTATACATCCAATCTATATACAATGTATATACAGCCTTGAATATGGCTATCACAGACCATATCGGGGGTTTCTTTTATTCACCCTGTGTCCAAAGTGACCCCACTGTCACACATCTCCCCTTTCGGCAGGGGACTAACAGAGGAGGGGACCCCAGACGGGTCTACTCCGAAGTTAGTCCATGGGTCCATTCTTCCAATGCTGGTATCCACCCAGTACCACAAATGAATTGCTCCAAGCAGAGCATTACTTACCCAGCCAACCTCTGCCTCTCTCAGAGAACATACCCGCCGCTGGGGAGAAGACAGGGTGACTGGGCTCAGTCCGTCATGCTGTTGGGGTCTGGGTCGACTGCCCGGCATCCCTGGGATATACAGGTGGAGACTGAAGTCCCATCCACTTGTGGTAGGTGGAAGTCCCCCAGTACTTGCAAAGCAAGGCTGACATCCTCCTGTCTCAGTGTCACACCATTTTCTGGGGTTGTGTCAGTGAGGACTGAAGTCCCATCCAATACCACAGGAACTCCCTCTTTTGTTAGTTGAGAGCCGAGGCCCGTGGCACTCGGCTCTGTTGCCAGCTCTTCTGCTGGGTTGCTGTGAGTGGAGACCGCAGTCCCATCCACCGATATCCGCTCAAGTGGCAGTTGTGTGCAGCGGCCAGTAGCATTCTGCCATGCTGCCAGTGATTCAGCTGGGGTAAAAGCTTTACCACCCCAGCTTGTTGCTGGAGAGAGGGGCCAACTGCCCCGGCTCCCTGAAACTCCACAGTTGTTTCCGGTGCTGGGCAGCACAGGTTGCTATCACTCTGCCCTGTTGCCAGTACTCCTGCTGGGGACTCCACACCATCTGCTCTGGCTACCTGTTGGGGAGGGAAAATGGCTGCTTCTCCTCCCTGCATCTCTGAAATCCACTCAGAAAGAGGAACCATCACCTTCTCAACTCGGGCCTCCAACACTGCCACGGGTGTAGAGCAGGGGTCTGCAGTACTTTGTCCTGCTGCCAGTACTTGAGCGGGCGATGCATAATTCATAACATCCTCTGCACAGTCCATTAAGTCCATACCTTCTGTAATCTGTGGCTGGGGAGATGAGCCAACTGCCCTAGCTCCCTGGAACTCCATATCATCCACTTCGGCTTTAAGGGTGGCAATCTTCAGATTTTCCACTGCTGATTCTTCAGCCAGGCTAGCTCCCTGGAACTCTGTATCATTCACTTCGGCTTTAGGGAGGGCAATCTTCAGATTTTCCACTGCTGATTCTTCAGCCAGGATTTCATAGTTGTCAACTGGTAATTCCTGATAGTCCCAGGCAAAGGGAGCCCCACCCTGCTGCTGAGCAGAGTCTAGCAGCTGTTTGTAGGCAATCTCCAGCTCCCATTCCTGAACGGCCAGAAACTCCAAATCTTCCTGTGCCCAGTGCCCTTCCGAGACATTCAGTCTTTGTTCTCTGTGCTCCATTATTTCCTCCAAACGCCACTCCTGATCACTCCCAAAGTCAGGGTCACTGGACAGCCTCCAATACAACAATCCCAGGCCATTATAGTCAAAGCCTTCCGTGGGGCTGTCATCCGCTGACCATGGGCACTCTTGGGCTACATACCACCGGAGGGCTCTGTAGCTCTCGTCCAACCGCATCTCTGCCCGGATCAGCCTGCTTAACTCAGCTGTCCACTCCTGCTTTGGTTGTTCCCCCAATAACAGCATTCGTACTTCATACTGCGACCAGTACCTTACATGGATGGAGGGGAGAACTTTTCCCTGGTGTTGCTGCTCGAGGGCTAGCACTTTCTTCCAGAGTTCGCAGCGGATCGAATCCGACCATCCCAACAGGACCTCCTCTGATACTGGTCCTCTATGCTGTATCTGCATCTCTCCCAACCTCCTTCTGAATTCCTTTTCCATGTCGGCTGGTATCTGTATCTCTCCTCTCCTTTCAGTTGGTGCTGCTTTTTTAGGTGTTGTCTCTGATTGCCGTATTTCCGCCATTCTCTGCTCATGTTGTCGCTCATCCTGCCGCTCGATTTCTCTAATGGCTTCCTGTATGGCGGTCTCTGATGGGTTAGCACCATATAATGCCAAGAGCTCTCGATCTCGTTGCTGAAACAAATCTTCAACTGACCGGGGTCCTGCATCACCATTCCTCTGGTTCATCTCGGCTCTCAAGTAAGTCTTTCAGCGTGACTTTCCTGCAGGCTGCATAGCTTGGTCATTCACTGTGGTGGCTTGGAGTGTCCCAGGAACTGGGGGGAAAATACCGCTGCTGCCAACCAATGTAACGGCACCCCAATCTCAAGGGGTATTAACGCCGTTTACGATGTTCCCTCTCCTAGACACACATCCACTCGCTACCGATATCCACAGCTAAACGACCCTTTCCTATAGGAGCCGACCCCTCTGGAAGAAGACGAGACGCACTCTGTCTCTTCTGTAGTAGGAATGCATTTATTATTGAGAAACATTGTAACTTTATACACAATTCAAGGCACATGATTTAACATGAACAAGGGCCCAGCTCCACCCACACATCCCAAGACTCAACACCTCATCCTGACGTCTGCTAGGCTTCAAAAGATCCCAACACAATAGAATATACGATCTCCAATACACATCTTTTCACAAAGGGTTGGCAGCCAGTCTGTCTGGCACTTTACAATACACACAAGGACAGACTTAAATGAACAATAGAAATGCAAAACAACTTAATTCCTCACAGCAATGATACTTAACCCCCACATACAGTATACATCCAATCTATATACAATGTATATACAGCCTTGAATATGGCTATCACAGACCATATCAGGGGTTTCTTTTATTCACCCTGTGTCCAAAGTGACCCCACTGTCACAATGATATTGAAAAAAAGACCACCCCACCAATATAGCAAGACATCGGAATGAATATCATTATAAAGATATATCAAGTCTAGTTATCCAGGGCATGGAAAAGGTTACTATGCCATTAAGGGGGGGGGGGGGGAGGTGACAAATTTAGGTTACTCTGTAAGCGAGAAGTGTTCTGGATTTTTCATTTAAATACCAGAAAGCCAACAGGTTTAAATTTTGAATGGGACGTATCCCATTTTTAGGATTAAACAATAGGCTTCCATTTTCATGCTTTGATGAAAACGTTATTACTTAAAACGTATAATTTGTAGTAATAGCATCCATTTGTCATTTGAATTTTATGTTCATTTTGAGTATAAAATATTGAAATAAAGTAAAATGAAGATTGAAATGTCAGTCAATATCCAAAATGTAACTACAGTATCTCACAAAAGTGAGTACACCCCTCACATTTTTGTAAATATTTTATTATTATTATTATACAGGATTTATATAGCGCCAACAGCGATTTACAATATAAAAGGGAGACAATACAGTTATAATGCAATAAAATACAAGAGGATTAAGAGGGCCCTGTTCAGAAGAGCTTACAATCTAATAGGGTGGGGCAGGTGGTACAAAAGGTTGTAACTGTGGGGAATGAGCTGATGGAAGTGGTAAAAGATTAGTTGGAGAAGTGATAGGCTTTTCATGTGACAACACTGAAGAAATTATACTTTGCTACAATTTAAAGTAGTGAGTGTACAGCTTGTATAACAGTGTAAGTTTGCTGTCCCCTCAAAATAACTCAATGAAGATATTTGCCAGCACACCATGGAACGACGTAAATAGCGTCCAAACGGATGATTTATTACATGATCTCAACACAAGGAGAGTGCAACGTTTCAGAGCCACGCAGGACCCCTTTGTCAGGCATGTGATAAATGTGGGGTTACAGTGTGCAAAATTTAAAGGACCATCAACCAATCAAAAAAGCCAGAAAAAAAAAAAAACACAAGAAAACCCAAGCTCCTCCCACCCCCAGACTGGTATGATGTCACAAAAAGTGTTTTTGAGCTGTTTTCTGGAGGGATTTGTGACGTCATACCAGTCTGGGGGTGGGAGGAGCTTGGGTTTTATTGTGTTTTTTTCTTTATCTGGTTTTTTTGATTGGTTGATGGTTCTTTAAATTTTGCACACTGTAACCCCACATTTATCACATGCCTGACGAAGGGGTCTTGCGTGGCTCCGAAACGTTGCACTCTCCTTGTGTTGTGATCATGCAATAAATCATCCGTTTGGACGCTATTTACGTCGTTCCATGGTGTGCTGGCAAATATCCTCATTGTGACTTGTACTAGTATCCAGCTGGTAGTTGTTGCTACAGCACACAAATTCGAGAGCTCATCCAGGAATGTGTGCGATGGGAATATGAAGTATGACTCAAAATAACTCAACACACAGCCATTAATGTCTAAACCGCTGGCAACAAAAGTGAGTACATCCCTAAGTGAAAATGTCTAAATTGGGCCCATTAGTAATTTTCCCTCCCCGGGGTCATGTGACTCTTAAGTGTTACAAGGTCTCAGGTGTGAATGGGGAGCAGTTGTGTTCAATTTGGTGTTATCGCTCTCACTCACTCATACTGGTCACTGGTAGTTCAACATGGCACCTCATGGCAAAGAACTCTCTGAGGATCTGAAAGAAATAATTGTTGCTTTACATAAAGATGGCCTAGTATATAGGAAGATTGCAAAGACCCTGAAACTGAGCTGAGGAATGGTGGCCAAGACCATACAGCGGTTTAACAGGACAGGTTACACTCAGAACAGGCCTCGCCATGGTTGACAAAAGAAGTTGAGTGCACATGATCAGCGTCATATCCAGAGGTTGTCTTTGGGAAATAGAGGTATGAGTGCTGCCAGCATTGCTGCAGAGGTTGAAGGGGTGGGGGATCAGCCTGTCAGTGCTCAGGCCATACGCCGCACGCTGCATCAAATTGGTCTGCATGGCTGTCGTCCCAGAAGGAAGCCTCTTTTAAAGATGATGCACAAGAAAGCCTGCAAACAGTTTGCTAAAGACAAGCAGACTAAGAACATGGATTACTGGAACCATGTCCTGTGGTCTGATGAGATCAAGATAAACTTATTTGGTTTAGATGGTTTCAAGCGTGTGTGGTGGCAATCAGGTGAGGAGTACAAAGACAAGTGTGTCTTGCCTACAGTCAAGAATGGTGGTGGGAGTGTCATGGTCTGGAGCTGCATGAGTGCTGCTGGCACTGGGGAGCTACAGTTCATTGAGGGAACCATGAATGCCAACATGTACTGTGACATACTGAAGCAGAGCATGATCTCCTCCCTTCAGAGACTGGGTCGCAGGGCAGTATTTCAACATTATAACAACCCCAAACACACCTCCAAGACGACCACTGCCTAAAGAAGCTGAGGGTAAAAGTGATGGACTGGCCAAGCATGTCTCCAGACCTAAACCCTATTGAGAATCTGTGGTAGGCTGACCAGACATCCCCGGTTTCCAGGGACAGTCCTCGGATTGAGGACACTGTCCCCGGAGCCCTTATATCCCCGGTTTTGTCCCCGGATTCAGGGATAATCTGGGGCAGGTGCACCGCGAGCGGCTGCAGGGGGGCGCCCAGGGCCGGCCCTATCATGGGTTCCACTGGGGTGTCTCATACAGGGAGGAGGCGAGTGCCACCAGATTATACAGAGCGGGGCTCTCCGATTTACTTGGCTGTCAGACGAAGTCCCACCTCCTGGGCCAGGTCCTATGATAGGCAGCACACTGGTGATTTCCAACATATGAGGCGGGACTTCGTCTGAGGAATAGCAGCCACGCAGAGTAAACAGGAGATCCCCGCTCTGTACAGTATAATCCGTCTCCTCTCCTTGCTCGCTGTAACGGGTGGGCCCGTGGAACCCAGAAGTTCTTAGAAAGTATGAGCCAGAAAATAATGTACATTGAGAAAATGTCTTGGATTGCTTTAAATGGGTCAGTAATAGTAATCCACAAGATTCCCCAGGATATCTGTAAAGGACTAATTACTGGTTGTTTGATTCTGAACTCAACAGGTTAATTTAGAGATGCTGATGGGTTCAACTCTAGCCACCTGTCTGCCTGTGTAATGTAAATGAGTCCTGGCTAGCTGCTAAAGATCCTTTCATTGTGGATTGTGATAATTAACTCTGTAATTGTGTGTATTGTAAATTAGCAGACAGACAGTCTGGGGAATATAAAGATCATGCATAGTCATTTAAACTGTAAAGGAATTAGCTAATTGTCAGGTCACCTGTGGCCAGGTGACAGATGCACACCGTAGGGGGACAGGAGTGCACCGCAAGGTAGTGAACCCTATGGCTGACTGCTGCGGATAGGAAACTGGGTGGTTGTGGAAAGCGGGACCAGAGGAGCACAACCGGGATCCTATGGGAAGCTAGAGCCAAGATTCCCCAGGGCGCGGAGTCTAAGACCCAGCAGGTCTTCTCCAGAGCCTCTAGTGGTGAGGATGTTATGCTGCAGGCTGGGTCCAGGTCGCGGCCCCTAGAGTCTCCTAGCTCACGCCCCGTAGGATAAGGGGACAAGAAGGGAAGCAGCAGTACAAGATATAAGAGTAACGAATAACAAGCTGAAAGTCAAGGGCCACAAGCAGACAAGGATAACGAAAGACAAGCCGAAGGTCAAGGGTCACGAGCAGACAGGGATAGTCGGGGACAAGCCAATAACGTAACAGAGAGACAGACGTAGCACACGGCAGGCAGGAACCCAAACACACAATGCCTAACAAACACGTTGATCAGCAAAGCAGGCTTGCAGTGCACAGGTTAATATAGTGTTCTGTGATAGGGCCTGGGGTGGAGTCAGGCTGGGAGGAGATTATAAAGGAAGCCAGGTGAAAGGGTTCAGGCCTCTAAGATGAACACATGGGAAGGAAGGTAAGCTGACAGACAAACACTACTGCATATCCATGACAGTACCCTCCCTCTTATGGGCCCTCCCCCGCCTGGGCCCAGGCTTAAAGGGAAATCTCTGATGAAACCTTCTCAACAGATGAGGTGCAGCGACATCAGATGCAGCGATCCAAGACACCTCCTCAGGACCAAAACCTCTCCAATGCACAAGGTACTGAAGAATGCCTCTGCAGAGCCGAGAATCCAGAACTTGTCTAACCTCGTACTTAAGATTATCCTCAGAGACCGAAAACGAGGTAGGGAGATGACAAGAAGATCTATCGAGGACCAAAGGCTCTCTAGGAATAAGCAAGGGCATGAGAGGATCAACAGGAATCTGAGGAGGGTCCCCTAGACCCTTAAAGGGGGACTGGTCATCTTGCACAGGACCATCAGACTGGGCAGATGTCAGTGGAACCCTGAAGTCAGGTTGGTTAGGTGACATGTCGCCGGAGTCAAGCTGAATAGCTGAAGGACAAGCAGAATGTCCTGAACCAGAAAAAGTAGGAGGCTCACTGGGCATGGGCTGGCCTGGCATAACTAGTACAGAGGCAGAGTGAATAGCTGAGTCAGGTGTAGCGACTACCTGAATTGCATCGCAAGACGTAGGGACTGCAGGACTTGTAGACAAGCTAGCCTGGCTGTGCGTCCAAGGGTGGTTAGGGACAGAGAAATGTAAATGGTTATGCAACCTGGAATGAATGACTGGCTCAGGTTCACAGGGGGCAACCTTGGGTAGGCAGGACGAGGAACAGGAGGGACCCCAAGCCAGGATCTGTCCAGTAGTCCAGTCCACATGAGGAGAATGGAGCTGTAACCATGGGAGACCCAAAATTATAGGCGTTGAGGCCTTGGGTAAGATAAGGAAGGATATCCACTCATGGTGGAGTGTCCCTACCGACATCTTAACAGGGAGGGTCTGGAAGCGGATAGGTCCCCCTAGGAGAACAGTACCATCAATCGCCAAGACCACCAGTGGCGTGGTGAGGGGCAAAAGAGTAAGTCTCATGGACGATGCGATTTCCCAGTCCATGAAATTACCAGCGGCTCCGGAATCCAGATATGCTGAGACCGAATGAGAAGAAGCACCAACATGAAGGAACACAGAAAGCAGAAGACGAGAAGGGGAAGGTGATATTTCTGGGTCCAATACTCCACTTTCCAGATGAAGTGGACCCGAACGTTTTTCTGGACAAAGAGAGCAAGTGTCACGAAAATGACCTTTGCCCCCACAGTAAAGACACAGACCAAGAGTTCTGCGCCTAGCACGTTCCTCTGGGGATAGCCTGGTCTGACCCAGCTGCATGGGTTCCTCAGCTGGTAGGAGATGCTCTACGGGTCGAAGAGAGGGGAGCTCAGGCTGACTAAGAACCAAGGAGTGCTGGCGTTGCTTTTCTAAGGTCCTCTCCTGAAAGCGAATATCGATCTGGTTACACAAGGAGATAACGCCGGCCAGATCAGTGGGGATGGTTCTTCCTGCTAATTCATCCTTCACTCTATCAGACAGGCCATGCAAAAAGGTTGCGACTAAGGCCTCATTGTTCCAGCTCAACTCAGCCGACAGTATGCGGAAATGAAGGGCATACTGTCCCACAGAAGCAGACTCTTGGCGGAGACGTAAAAGGGCGCTGGCCGCTGAAGAGACACGAGCCGGTTCTTCGAAGATATTCCGAAAAAGTTTCAAGAAGCCAGACAGGCTAGAAACCACTGGATCATTCAGTTCCCACAGAGGGGCTGCCCAGGCTAAAGCTTCACCAGAGAGGAGGGAAATGATATAGGCTACCTTAGCCCGATCAGACAGGAAGTTTTGGGGCTGGAGCTCAAAATGAATCGTGCATTGGCTAAGGAACCCCCTGCAAGCCTTGGAGTCCCCAGAGAAACGGGACGGAGCTGGCAGTTGTAATGAGTGTGTGGCTGCGACTGGTGCAATAGGTGCAGCCGCTGGTTGTATTTGAGGTTGCGGATTCAGGGTTCCCAAGGAGGCCTGAAGCTGCTCGAAGCGAGAAGCCAGATCCTGGAGGAATCGCATCACCTGAGTCTGATTCGATTCCTGGGTTTCAAGTCTGCAAACTATGCCCTGCAATAGATCATCCGCGGGGAGCGGGATGTCAGCCGGGTTCATGGCTGATCAAACTGTCAGGTCACCTGTGGCCAGGTGACAGATGCACACCGTAGGGGGACAGGAGTGCACCGCAAGGTAGTGAACCCTATGGCTGACTGCTGCGGATAGGAAACTGGGTGGTTGTGGAAAGCGGGACCAGAGGAGCACAACCGGGATCCTATGGGAAGCTAGAGCCAAGATTCCCCAGGGCGCGGAGTCTAAGACCCAGCAGGTCTTCTCCAGAGCCTCTAGTGGTGAGGATGTTATGCTGCAGGCTGGGTCCAGGTCGCGGCCCCTAGAGTCTCCTAGCTCACGCCCCGTAGGATAAGGGGACAAGAGGGGAAGCAGCAGCACAAGATATAAGAGTAACGAATAACAAGCTGAAAGTCAAGGGCCACAAGCAGACAAGGATAACGAAAGACAAGCCGAAGGTCAAGGGTCACGAGCAGACAGGGATAGTCGGGGACAAGCCAATAACGTAACAGAGAGACAGACGTAGCACACGGCAGGCAGGAACCCAAACACACAATGCCTAACAAACACGTTGATCAGCAAAGCAGGCTTGCAGTGCACAGGTTAATATAGTGTTCTGTGATAGGGCCTGGGGTGGAGTCAGGCTGGGAGGAGATTATAAAGGAAGCCAGGTGAAAGGGTTCAGGCCTCTAAGATGAACACATGGGAAGGAAGGTAAGCTGACAGACAAACACTACTGCATATCCATGACACTAATGAACTCACCTGTTGTCTGCTAAGAGATGTCAGAATAATGTGTATTGGGCTTTGTTATGTAACCATTGTGTGATATTGTGGGTGGAGTTGTTCATTTGGACTACAGTATAATTTTAGTGTATATAAGAGCCTGTTTTCTCAATAAAGATGTCAGACCAGTTGGAAACCTAACCAGAGCGGTTGTCTCGTATCTGGGGGAGAATTATTCCTATGGGTCTCGGTCGCCTGACTCTGAAGTTTCCGTAGCTGATGTGTGTTCGGAAAGGGAATATCCTAAACGTCGTTAACCCCTTTCATACTTGGGGTGCCGTTACACTCGCTATGCACTGATCACAGGTAAGGCTGGGCTGCTGGGCACTGAACAGGTTGTGCTTTAAAATGCATGGTTTTCCCTTTTATGAACAAGAAAATAACGGAAAATTGAATGCTTACCTTTCCGTAATTTTCCTTTCCTGGTGCCTACCCATGGCAGCATACCAATGGTTGGTGGCTCCGCCCTCAACCAACCCACAGGACCACGTATTTCTATCAAAAAAAGAGTTACTCTACCCCTCAGGTATTCTTGTAACTAGTCTTCAGAACCTTTAATGATTATATAAGGGAGGGTGTATGCTGCCATGGGTAGGCACCAGAAAAAGGAAAATTACGGAAAGGTAAGTATTAAATTTTTCATTTTCCTGGTGACTCCATGGCAGCATACGAATGGTAAATAACTCGCTTACAGGGAGGGTACGGCAATAATAAAATTAAGTTAGTTAGTTCCAAAGTCCTCCTCCCAAAATCTCGGGAGGTAAGGATCGCCTGATCTAGGCTATAGTGCGACATGTAGGTGTTGAAGAATGACCAACTAGCCACCCTGCAAATGTCTCAGGGGAGACCCTAGCCCAAAAGTTGCAGAGGAAATCGGTCATTCCCCACGATGAGTGCGTATTCAGTGCATTTGGGACTGGGAGACCACTAGCCCGATACGTCCTTGGATTAGCTTGGAGGGCATCGCTCCTCTCTTTGCGCCCTTGGGAATAACGAATAAACATTGAACCTTGCAAAACTGTTGTGTTCGTTTTAAATAATGCCTCAGATCCCTGAGGCATTATTTAAAACGAACACAACAGTTTTGCAAGGTTCAATGTTTATTCGTTATTCCCAAGGGCGCAAAGAGAGGAGCGATGCCCTCCAAGCTAATCCAAGGACGTATCGGGCTAGTGGTCTCCCAGTCCCAAATGCACTGAATACGCACTCATCGTGGGGAATGACCGATTTCCTCTGCAACTGGCTACATCCAAATCGTGTAGTTTGAGGAGATTGGATCTTCTCCGAAGGCTGGGAGAACCTATTCCTGGTTGAGATGGTAGACTGCAGGTACTCTATGGACAAACTGGTGAATAAGCTGCAGGACTACCCTGTCTGGGAACAAGGTGACGTAGGGTTCCTGTGCCCCTAGAGCCTGAATTTCTGACACTCTACGCCCTGAACTGATGGTGATCAGCAAGGTAGTATCCCAGGTAATGTCTTCCAATGCACACTCTTCAGTGGGTGCAAAGGGAGGGTTTGCTAAGGCATTGAGGACAACTGTCAGATCCCATTTGGGGTATGGTGCCTTCCCGGAAGGACGTAGTCTTTGACTGTTTCAGGAAACGTTCTACGAGGAGATTCAGTGCCCAGCGTGTGCCCGTCAGAGCTGACAAGGCTGAAAACGTCATTGTGCTAAGACCTAAGCCTAAGTTTAGACCAGTCTGTAGAAAGAGTAGAATATTTTGGACTCCAGGACTCAGCGGATTGAAATGGCTGGATTCTGCCAGTTCCGTGAACTTTCTTCGAAACCCTGAAGTAGGTGACATTGGTAGAGGACTCTCTTGCCTGTAATAATGTCTGGGTGACATCATGTGAGCACCCTAAGTCGCTCAGTCTCTTCTGCTCAACTTTCAGGCCCTCAAGTCCAGGATCTCTGGACGTGGGTGAAAAAAGTCGACTTGATATCGGAGGTTGTCCGTGTGTGGAAGCGGAAATGGACTGCACCTTGCCACTTTGACTAAGAGTGGAAACCATTGTCTCCTTTGCCAGTATGGCATGACTGCCAGGATAGTGACCTTCTCCAACGTCAGAAGCTGGAGGAAACTCAGTATCAGAGTAATCTTGAGGGAACGTATATCCCTTTTAGAAGTTCTATGGTTGGACTAGGACATCCACTCCTGCTGACCTTGGAGGTGGGAAACTCGTAAAAAAAAGAGTTTTCGCGTGGAGCGGGAAGCGAAAAAGATCTAACTGGGGAGTACCCTGCTGTTGGCATATCCAGCGGAAAAATCTGCAGGCCTAGTGACCATTCGTTGTTGCTGTTGAAAGATCTTGAAAGGCGATCTGTTAGCTGATTCTCGGGAGCTGGGATGTAGGCAGCCCGAAGATCGATCAAATTTTACTCGGCCCATGATCTAATTGGGGCCACCTCGCTGGTCAGGGACCTGCTGTGCGTCTCTTCTTGGCTTGGAACATAGGCCACTGACGCCCTGTTTTCCATCTGGACCAGTATAGACTTTGCTTCTGAGAAGAGGAGCTAGATGTGCCATTAATGCTGGCCTTAGCTCTAGGATATTGAAAATCATCCTTTCCGCATTGAAACGCCATATTCCTTGTACTAACTGGTTTTGGTGGTGTGCTCCCCCAGTCCAGTTGACTTGCCTCTGATGTAAGAATGGTCCGTGAGATGGGTCAAGGGAGCGGTGAACTAGAAGGTTGGGTGGTCATGTCCACCATCAAAGGCTGGATTTCATAGAAAAAGGTGATGACTATCATTTGTCTCAGGTGCCTCTTTCTCCATTGCGCCAGAAAAACCCAATTGGTGATCTCGTAGATGCCACCTGGTTCACTTTACCCACCTTCTGTATCAATAAAGGGATCTTATCTGATGGAAGTGACACAGCCTTCTTCGGGGTGTTGAATAAAGCCCCAGATGTGTCCTCTTTGCGTAGGCGTCAATTGACTTTGAGTAGTTGATAAGTCACCCGAATTGGAAGTAATGCAGGACCCTGATCTCCTTTTCCCGGAGGGAAGCTAGGATGGTACTAAAACCTTGGTAAGGGTATTGGGAGCTGATGAAATTCCAAAGGGGAGATATTGGAACTGGAGGTGGAGATCGCCTACTTCGAGCCAGAGAAAAAAGGTTGGAAATGATGGTGGATGGGGATGTGAAGGTACGCATCCTGGAGACCTATAGAGACCATCCAATTCCCTGGCTGTACTGATAGAATTACTGTGTCTAGGGATTGCGTTTGAAGTGCTCTACCTGAATGTATCTGTTAACCTCTTTAGGTCCAAAACGAGCCTTCAGCCTCCCGAATTCTTGGGGACTAAAAAGACTGGGGGGTAGAGCCCTGGGTGTCTCTCCAAGTCTGGTACTGGCAGTGCTACCTGTTGGTGTAGAAGTATTTGAATATACTGAAAGAGAGCTTCTTTCTTCTCTTTGGAGATTGGAATTTTGGTGGGTTGGAGAGAAAAGGGGGTGGAGGATGGCTTTTGAATTTCCAGAAAATGACCTTGAAGGACCGTGGAGATTGCATGTATCAGTGCAATTTTCCACCCTACTCGGTAAGTAGGCTTGTTTTTTTTCCTGGGCATTCCCCAGGCTTTTGTTGTTATCTGCTTTAGCCTTCCAATGCTGCAAACCTAGACGAAAGCCTTGATTCTTGCTCCTACCGGACCGGTGGGTAAGGGGTCAAAGGACTTCTGGTTCTCAACCGTCGATGACGCAGCCTTAGGATTCCCCAATTTGAGAAAGGTAGCCTGTGAGCCTTTCCAGCCTCTTCTCCCTTGATCTTTGTTTGGTAGCTGACCGCGAGGCGAATTTCCTTCCCTTATCCTGGGGAATTTCCGTTTATCGCCGAACAGGGCCTTTCCATCTGATGGGATACAACACCAGGACTGCATTGCAGATGGGTCCGCCGACCATGGCTTTAGCCATAATGCCCTTCTGGCTGTGATGTAGTACAGCATGGCTTTGGAGGAACACCCCAGGACATTGATGGCTGTTTCTGCCATAAAAAATTGAGGCTCAATTCAGCTCATTCAGCTTCTTAAGAACTGAGCTGATCCTGCGGTCCAGGACAACCCTGAAGGAAACTGCATCTTCTGAAGGCAACGTTGTATTCCTGGCTAACCTCATGCGCCCACAGTCGGAACGGAATCAAAGAGCTGAGCGTCTGCTTCCGCCAGTGGGAAAAACTTGAGAAAATCGATTGTAGGCGAAGTGAGGAAAAATAAAAATATTTTCCCGTTTAGACAGAGGATTCCGGGTCTTCCTCCCACTTAATCGCATCTTCTAATGCGATGATAAAATGATAACTATGCAATGAGATACTACTAAATGACATCAAATGTTGATATGTTCTTTTTGGCTGTGATCGACTCGTATTCTGAATTCGTTTTTGAACCGGTCTGGAGAAAAAAAGGTGTCTCTACTGCTCTTTCCTCTGTAGGCGGACTTTGGATCTCTGCTTGTCCGACGTGGCTTCCAGGAAGCACTGACCACGTGCCAATTTTCCCGGTAGGGCTTACTTCCCACAAACCCAAGAGGCCTTTCCCCTTGGATGTGCAGACTTGTGCTGGGAGTTATGCCTGCTTGAGGTATGCTGGGTTGACCTCCGTTGCTGTGGGAGGCACGCCCATCAAGAGAACTCCTGTGGGGTGACTCTCGGTGCGGGCTGTGGAAAACAAAATTATGTTTCCATATTGTCAGGGACATACTGGGCTTGAACCTGGGACCTCGTCTGTGTCTGGCATTGACTCTTCCCACTGAGCTATCTGGGATGCTGGACAGCTCCCTGCCTGATCTGCTGGATAACCTATCTAATGGATTAGACTACTCTGCTTGGTGTCTTGATTGATGTTGAACCCTGAACCCCTTGCTCCTCCCATGAACTTCCTATAAAAGACGTTCCAGAGATGTTGCCCCTTGCGGTTTGATCTGCTTCTGTTCCTGACTCTGTGCCTGTATCGTGTTCCTGTGTATGACCCGGCTTCCTGACCTCCCTCCTATCTCCAGTCCTGACTCTGGCTTGTTTGACCCTGCTAAGTTACCTGTCTGATCATCTGTTGCCAAGACCCAGCCTGGACTCTGACTACTCTCTGCCTGCCGTTTATGCTGTTTACCCTGATGTGAAAGACCTGGATTGTCTGACTGCGCTGCTCTGCATACCTACACCTGCTGACCTGCATCCGCGGTCCTGCACACCTACACCTGCTGACCTGCATCCGCGGTCCTGCACACCTGCACCTGCTGACCTGCATCCGCTGCTCTGCATACCTGCACCTGCTGACCTGCATCCGCTGCTCTGCATACCTGCACCTGCTGACCTGCATCCGCTGCTCTGCATACCTGCACCTGCTGACCTGCATCCGCTGCTCCCAGTTCCAGCTGTTCCAGCTTTCGCTTGGCTTTACTACACCCAGCCAAGAGGACCAAGCAGGCACCCTTACCTCACCGCGCTCTTACCACCACTGTCCCCACTCCAGTGGTCTCCGAGCCGGGGTTGTACGGGAGGTCTCCCTCTGCACGTCAGGCTCACACCAAAGGTACGTGACAGTATCAAACCGCCATGTCTGAGCCTGCAAGAGGGACCTCGCCTATGGATGACGTCAGTCAGCACCTCGCAGCCCTCAACCGGGTCGTGAAGTCTCTACAAGGCAGTTACGTTCAAGTGGATAGGCAGACGCAAACCCAGACCATCACTGCAGATGCACCTTCAGTCCCAACTTCCTCCTCTGGAACGCCACCACCTCCTGAGCCTAGGGTCCCCGTTCCCGATAAGTTTTCTGGGGATCGAAGCAAATTCCGGGCGTTTCGCAACGCATGTGAACTATACTTTTCCTTACTACCTCTGACTTTTTCATTAGAGGTCACCAAAGTAGGGTTTGTTATCGCTCTACTACAGGGGGAACCTCAGGCTTGGGCCCACCATCTGCTGGAAGTCCGCCATGAAGCTCTGGACTCTCTCTCATCTTTTCTTGATGCCATGGCTCGACTCTATGATGACCCTCAACGGACTTCCACCGCCGAGGCTGCCCTCCACGCGCTCCAGCAAGGTCGCAGAGCGGTCGAGGACTATGTGACTGATTTCAGACGCTGGAGCGCGGATGCCCAGTGGAATGATGCAGCCCTACGGCACCAGTTCCGTCTCGGTCTCTCTGAGGGACTGAAAGACGAGTTAGCCCGGGTCGGTGTTCCTGATGCCCTAGAGACTTTAATCACCCTGTCTATTCAGATAGACCGACGACTCCGGGAGCGCAGAACAGAGAGGGCTACCCAGCATCTCCGTCCAGCCTGGATGCTACCCCGGGTATCTCCTGCTGTTGCCAGTTCAGTTCCAGTTAACTCCTTACCTGCCAATCAGACTTCTGTTACCATAAAGCCGAGACAGCTTGGACTGATGAGACCTTCCCTGTCGGCCGAAGAACGACTTCGCCGGCGACAGAATGATCTTTGTTTATATTGTGGAGGAGCCGGCCATTACGTTTCCTCATGTCCTGCTAAGCTGCGCAAGGTCCCAGCTACCCCTTCTCCAAGTGGTCCACCTCCCTCTGCCAACACCACCCACCTGGCCCTACCTATCTCGTTCCAATTGCCAGGAAGGACAATACCAGTCACCACGATAATTGACTCAGGAGCATGTAATTGTTTCATCGATCTTAACTTTGCAGCACAACAGCACATCCCACTCCAGCCAAAGACTCAGGGACTTTCCATCTTTTTAGCAGACGGGTCCCGTATTAAGTCAGGAGTAGTGACTCAAGAAACCCCTCCTTTGCTTGTAACCACCTCTACAGATCATAAGGAACTATTAAGCCTGAATGCCATTGCATCCCCTCTGTTTCCAGTCATCTTGGGTCTACCCTGGCTTCAGGCCCATAACCCACAGATCGATTGGGGGTCCGGGAGTATTAGGTTCCAGTCGCCTTATTGCCAACACCACTGCATGCCTCCATGTCTCAGCACTTCTGGTCCTCTGTTATGCCTGGAGCCGGATTCAGAGGTACGCGCAGCTGTGCCCAAACAGTACCATGGATTCCTGGACGTTTTCAGCAAACGGGGAGCTGAGACCCTTCCGCCTCATCGTCCATACGATTGTCCAATCGAGCTTCTCCCTGGAGCTGAAATTCCCTTTGGACGGATCTTCCCCTTATCTGAACGGGAGCTAGAGGTTCTGAAAGAGTATGTTGACGAAAACCTAAAGAGGGGGTTCATCCGTCCTTCCACTTCTCCATCAGGGGCGGGAATCTTTTTTGTGGAGAAAAAGGACCATTCTCTCCGGCCCTGTGTGGACTACCGGGAATTAAATAAAATTACGGTCAAGAATCGGTACCCTCTGCCCCTGGTACCCGAACTCTTTCAGAGGCTCAGGACCTCTTCTGTGTTTACCAAGCTAGACCTGCGGGGGGCGTACAACCTGGTCCGCATCCGCGCAGGGGATGAATGGAAGACTGCTTTTCGGACCAGGTTCGGCCATTACGAATACCTAGTAATGCCCTTTGGCCTATGTAACGCCCCTGCTACTTTTCAGCATCTAGTCAATGAAATTTTTAGGGACTGCCTGGACATTTACGTAATTGTCTATCTAGACGATATTTTGATTTTTTCCACTTCAATTGAGCAGCACCGGGAACATGTCAAGATCGTACTCTGTCGACTCCGTCAACATGGACTGTACGCAAAACCAGAAAAATGCAAATTCGAGCGACAGAGTATTCAGTTCCTCGGCTTGGTAATTTCAACAGAGGGATTCAAGATGGATCCGCAAAAAGTTTCAGCTATTCTGGATTGGCCTGCACCTTCAGACAAGAAGGGGGTGCAGCGCTTCGTTGGCTTCGCCAACTTCTACCGGAGGTTCATCAAGGGATTCTCCGCTATTATTTCCCCAATTACGCAGCTGACCAAGCAGAATGTCCGGTTTTGTTGGAATCCCGAGGCACAGGCTGCCTTCACAAATTTAAAAGGACTGTTCACGTCAGCTCCTATTCTGAGTCACCCTGACCCTGCTCTACCTTATCTACTCGAGGTAGATGCCTCAGAGACAGCGTTAGGAGCCGTTATCTCTCAACGCCAGGGTCTCAAGGACTTGATGCACCCAATAGCCTTCTTCTCTCGTAAGCTTACTCTGGCCGAGAAGAACTATGACGTGGGGGACCGGGAGCTCCTGGCCATCAAGTCCGCCCTTGAAGAATGGAGGTATCTGTTGGAAGGAGCGGCGCATCCCATACTCATTTATACAGACCACAAAAACCTGGAGTATTTGAGAGCTGCCAAGCGTCTGAGACCACGCCAGGCACGATGGGCCTTATTCTTCTCTAGGTTTTCATTTCACATAACTTACCGGCCCGGCTCAAAGAACACCAAACCAGACGCCCTTTCTCGCATGTTCGATGATCCGAAAGAAGTGTCAGCTCCTGATACCATCCTATCGGAAGGTAACTTTCTACTCTTGCAAACAAATCTAATGTCCGGCTTGAAACAAGCTTCAGCAAATATGTCAGGGCCTCCTGGGATTACCCTGTTACCCAAGGATGGGTTACTATGGAAAGACAACAAGATCTTTGTACCAGAAGATGTCAGAGTAACCGTATTAAATCTGTGCCATGATCATCCCTTGGCCGGCCATTTCAGAATGCATAAAACCCAGGAACTAATTCAACGCACATTTTGGTGGCCGGATCTTGAAAGGAACTGCAGGGAGTATGTAAATTCATGTGCCACCTGTACCCGTAGTAAGACCGCTAGAAGCAAGGCCTGGGGTCTTCTCAGACCCTTACCAGTTCCTGATCGACCCTGGCAAAGGATTGCTATGGACTTCATAGTGGAACTTCCCCCGTCAGAAGGTTGCTCAGCCATTTTTGTAGTGGTCGACCGTCTATCTAAAATGGCCCACTTCGTGCCACTGAAGAGCACGCCATCTGCCATGGAAACTGCCCAGGTCTTCATAAAAGAGATAGTAAGGTTACATGGGGTTCCAACAGACATTGTTTCAGACAGAGGGGTGCAGTTCACCTCTCGCTTCTGGAAGGCTTTGTGCAAGGTCCTGAAGATCGAGCTGTCCATGTCCTCTGCCTATCACCCTCAGACCAATGGGCAAACCGAGAGGACGAACCAAACGCTCAAGCAATATCTCCGATGCTTTACCACCTTTGTTCAAGATGACTGGGTAACACTACTACCCCTGGCGGAGTTTGCCTTTAATAATGCCAGTCACTCGGCTACAGGTCAGTCTCCGTTTTTCTCCAACTATGGGTTCCACCCGACCTTCCTACCTGATCTCATTTCTGATTCAACAGTCCCAGCAGTCCAGAGTACCGTTGATTTCCTGACCCGTAACAACAAAATATTACAGGAAGCCTTGACCAAGGCGCAGGCAACCAATAAAAGGATGTTTGACAGAAAGAGGAGAGGGGAGTTATGCCTTCAACAAGGCGATCAAGTATGGCTGTCTACCGCCAACCTTAGGAAACTGGCACCCAAGTTCATCGGCCCCTTCCCAGTAAAACGGAGATTAAATGAAGTCTCCTATGAACTTTCTTTACCAGATTCATTGAAGGTTCACCCAGTGTTTCATGTGTCACTACTGAAACCTACAGTGCCGGATCCCTTCCCAAACAGGGGATCAGGACCGCCTGAACCTGTAATGGTTGACGGGGATGAGGAGTTTGAGGTGGAGGCCGTCTTGGACTGTAGAAGAAGGGGGAACCAACTTCAATTCCTGATTAAGTGGAAGGGGTATGGTCTGGAGGAGAACTCCTGGGAACCCCAACGGAACATTCATGCCCGAGAGTTAATCCAGGCATTTTTTCGCAGTCACCCCCAGAAAAGAGCTCTCTTGGGCACCCGGAGGTTGCCCTTAAGGGGGGGGGGCACTGTCAGGGACATACTGGGCTTGAACCTGGGACCTCGTCTGTGTCTGGCATTGACTCTTCCCACTGAGCTATCTGGGATGCTGGACAGCTCCCTGCCTGATCTGCTGGATAACCTATCTAATGGATTAGACTACTCTGCTTGGTGTCTTGATTGATGTTGAACCCTGAACCCCTTGCTCCTCCCATGAACTTCCTATAAAAGACGTTCCAGAGATGTTGCCCCTTGCGGTTTGATCTGCTTCTGTTCCTGACTCTGTGCCTGTATCGTGTTCCTGTGTATGACCCGGCTTCCTGACCTCCCTCCTATCTCCAGTCCTGACTCTGGCTTGTTTGACCCTGCTAAGTTACCTGTCTGATCATCTGTTGCCAAGACCCAGCCTGGACTCTGACTACTCTCTGCCTGCCGTTTATGCTGTTTACCCTGATGTGAAAGACCTGGATTGTCTGACTGCGCTGCTCTGCATACCTACACCTGCTGACCTGCATCCGCGGTCCTGCACACCTACACCTGCTGACCTGCATCCGCGGTCCTGCACACCTGCACCTGCTGACCTGCATCCGCTGCTCTGCATACCTGCACCTGCTGACCTGCATCCGCTGCTCTGCATACCTGCACCTGCTGACCTGCATCCGCTGCTCCCAGTTCCAGCTGTTCCAGCTTTCGCTTGGCTTTACTACACCCAGCCAAGAGGACCAAGCAGGCACCCTTACCTCACCGCGCTCTTACCACCACTGTCCCCACTCCAGTGGTCTCCGAGCCGGGGTTGTACGGGAGGTCTCCCTCTGCACGTCAGGCTCACACCAAAGGTACGTGACACATATGCCCAAAAGCTCTTTGAATGAAGGAACTTACCTGCCTGTTGCAGCCCTTAACTAGCGGTATGTTGAGGATCTTTTTTGATGCAGCATTGTAATATTAGAGGCAGCTAGGGCTAAGATTAAATTTGGAAGAATTTAATTGCATAAACAGGTATAGGTGTGGCATTAATGAGGCTATTAATCATTACCAATACACAAATACATGTATACACATATACACCTGTAGCGGGGTGTTCAATTTAGGGGAAGTGTCTGAGTGGTAATTAGGCTCAGACACACTGATTGTTAGGGTTAATGGACCATTTCTGTTCATGGGAGATGGTGTTGGTGTGCAGTTCCCTGTGGCCTACAGGTGGCACTCTTGCCGTAGGCCAGGGTTGAACCACTGATACAAGGCTGTGCCTTTTTTGTCCCCTCTCAGCAGTAGTACAGCGGGGCGGAGAACCTGCTGTGCCTGTCGGGAGAGGGTATAAAAAGGGGCGGCCATCTTCCATTGGGGTCCGTTCGTCCACACCCAGGCACCTTCAGCCTGGGTGTGTGTGGTTCGTCCGCGCCCAGGCGCCTTCGGCATGGGCGGGTGTGCGTGTTATCTCCGGGTGCCCTAGGCCCGGAGGTGGGGTTCCTGTTCCATCCCAGACACCTTCAGTCTGGGGTGAGGTACTATTTTGAAGGCCCGGGGCCCAGCAACCTTTGTCTGGGGTCCGCTAGAGATCGAGAGCTCCCAGGGTGCCGCCTTGCGAGGGGACCCGTATCTGAGATGAGGAGGCCAGGGAGGTAACCCTTTCCGAAGACCCAGCGCAGAGTCGTGGTGACGATGAGGGCCTCTGGTAACTCTCCGGAGGGATGGTTTTCTCCTTGACATGGACCAAATACTTTAAGAAGGTAGCGCTTCAAGTCAGTGGCAGTGACTTCATAGGGCAAGGCCCTATTCACCAGGTCAGTGGCAGTGACCCGTTCTCCAAGTCAGTGGCAGTGACTTTTATTCACCAGGTCTGTGGCAGAGACCAACCTCACGGTCTGTGGCAGAGATCGTGCGCCATAACTGTTTGTGAAACCTAAACAGTCTGAAGAAATCATTTGAGTTTGTGCCTGGACCTCCTCCCACCTAAGCTGTCCTGTGTCTTGTTCCAACCTGTCTGCTGTTAAAGAGACTATTTATTATCCAGTGTGAAATAAATATTGAAGTTGGACTTTCAGTTGGTGTGGACAGTTACATTACTGGAGAAAAATAAAGACTTGCATCTATTCAAGGTAGAGGTGAGAATCATCCTCGGGAGGATTCAACTCCAGCCGCAGGCAGGCCCGAAAACTAACACCGCTCAACCTCCTCACACAGGAGGGTACGGGCTTGTGGTGCGGTGTGCCTCTCTCTGCCTGCGATGAGCCTAATTAAATGCAGGTAAAGACAAGGGTCTGTGCGCTACACACCCATAGACACATATATATATGTATATACTGTGACAGCAGGCAGGTAAAATCACCAGGTTGCATCCAGGATGGAAGGTATATATGTCCTAGATTCAGGCTTTATGCCGATTTATACCACTAGGGGGAGTGCTGGGAGTCTTGCAGGGGAAGAGTTAATGAGCCCAGCTGAAGTAAGTGGGCTCATTAGGGCCTCTACAACAGTGGTCCCCAACCTTTTTGGAACCGAGGACCGGCGTTGTGGAATAGAATCGGGCCAAGGCCCGGGGGGGTTGGGTTGTTATGTAGCTTTTCGCGGGCAATTTGTCGGGGAAATGGCTGGTGTTAGCTGTTCAATCATCACAGAACAATGGCTGATATGGTGTTGGGATGATTGAAGTGCATTATTTCTGTCATTGCATTGTAATATAAAATGAAATAGTTCAAACTTACCATAATGCAGAATCTGCCACCAGATGCGGTTTGTCACTTTCTACGTCACCTGCCACCAGATGTGGATTGCCACAACACCTGCCACCAGGTGTGGATTGTCACTTGCCATGTCACCTGCCACCAGGTGCAGATTGCCACTTGCCATGTCACCTGCCACCAGGTGTGGAGTGCTACTTGCCATGTCACCTGCCACCAGGTGTGGATTGCCACATCACCTGCCACCAGGTGTGGATTGCCACCTGCCACTAGATTTTTTTTTGTCACCTGCCATGGTGGCAGCACAGGCCAGTAAGGGAGAACAACAGTAATGCCGGGCGGTGAGATCTTATCTCTCTGCTCCCGTGCCTCGCTGCAGTATAGCAGCCCCGCTGTGTGGGCGGAAGTGCCTTGTTCCGGGCGGGTGGCGAGAGATGATCTCATCTCTCTGCTCCCGCGCCTCATCGCAGTATAGCAGCCCCACACTGTGCTTGCCCGCCGCCGCACCTCAAACAGTGCAGCCTTCGCGGCCCGGCTGCAAATAGGCCATGGCCCGGCAGTGGGCAGCGGACCAGAGGTTGGGGAACCCTGCTCTACAAGAACTCCCAGCATGCTAAGGGAGAGGCTCCAACCTGGAACCAGATCTGTGTGGATAGTCTGGGGAGTGTGATCTCTGTGAGGTGAGCCAAAGCCTGTGTGGTTATTGCTAAGAACTTCTAAAAGCAGGGAGCTAGGGACAGGGACAGCACAAGGCTGTACCCAGTTGTTAGTTAGGGACACCAACGTAAGTAGTGAGCGGTCAAGTTGACCAGGATTTATTTTCCTGTTTCTTTTGTTTTTGCTGTATTTTTTTGTCTGTATATAGTTCAAATAAAACCACACCCTTTTGTTTTCTCCTACCACTGTCTGCTGTGCCTGTTTTTGTGTGGTGAACCCATCCAGGAGGTCACACACACCCGCTGCTGAGTTAACCCCCTCATAGTTGGTGGAAAACCAGTGGCAGTTTTTATTTTTAAGGCCAGCATGGAGGAGATACTGAAACAGCTGGCTCTAGCAAATGCCAATCAGCAGCAGACAAATGCAGGTTTGCAAAAGAGCCTTGTAGCTCAACAACAGAGCCTGGCAGCCCAGCAGCGAGCTCATCAACAGAGTCTGGAAGCTCAGCAACAAGCCCAGCAGCAATCTGAGGCCCACTTCATAGACCTGTTGCAGAAGCAAGAACAGAGACTACAGCAACAAATAGAGACATTAATGCAGCAACGTCCGCAGACCAGTGAGGCAAGTAGTTCCACTAATACTGCGTCCTTTGGGGTGAGTCGTTTACTGACAAAAATGATTGGAGAGGATGATCCAGAGGTGTTTTTGACCACATTTGAAAGGACTGCTGAAAGGGAAAAGTGGCCTAAGGAGCAGTGGGCTGGACTGGTGGCCCCTCTGTTAACTGGTGAATCGCAGAAAGCTTACTATGACCTAGAGCAGGGATATGCAATTAGCGGACCTCCAGCTGTTGCAAAACTACAAGTCCCATCATGCCTCTGCCTCTGGGTGTCATGCTTGCTGCTGTCAGAGTCTCGCTATGCCTCATGGGACTTGTAGTTTGGCAACAGCTGGAGGTCCGCTAATTGCATATCCCTGACCTAGAGCCTGACCAGGCAAAAGACTATGTGATGCTAAAAAATGAAAAATTGGCACGGCTGGGTGTCACCCTGGCCGTCCGGGCTCAGCGTGTGCATAACTGGACTTTCAGGCTTGGAAAACCCCCCAGGTCTCAAATGTATGATCTCATTCACCTGAGCAGGAAGTGGCTACAGCCAGAGACTTTTTCCGCACCAAAGATTGTGGAACGTGTTGTGATGGATCGTTTCTTGAGAGCTCTTCCTACTGCCATCCAAAAGTGGGTAAGCCATGGAGACCCAGAAACGTCCGATAATCTTGTGGATCGTGTAGAGAAGTACTTGGCTATGGAAAACCTGACTGCCTCTTCCAGAGACTCATGGACTTTCCACCCTAAGACCAGACCATTCCCAGTGGCCGGTAAGATGATTCCAAGGGGTGAGGGTGGAGAGAATGAGAGGGTGAGAGTTCTACCTAATGTCTGGCGAGAACAGCCTGGGAAATCAGGGGCTCAAGAGGCAGCAAAAAGGATTGTTTGCTACCGCTGCCGACAAGAGGGACATATTGCAGCAAATTGCCCGGTTGTGGATGAACCCATGCAATGTGACTTTCTAAGGGACAGACGTCAGTCGCTGTTTGCGTCAGTCGCATGCACTGCCATTCGGGGAACTGAGAAACATTTATGCAAAATGTGTATTAATGGTAAAAATGTTGTTGTGTTGCTGGATTCAGGTAGCCTGGTGACACTGATAAAAGCTGAATCAAGCCCTTTACACACGATCGGATAACCTATGGATTTTCGTCCGATGGATTTGTCCATTGGAAATCCGATGAAACTGTTTTTCATCAGTCTTGGCCACACACCATCAGTCAAAAAACTGACGGCAAGAAAACGAGGGCACGCACAACACGTACGACGGCGCTATAAAAGGGCTGAACAAATCTAATGGCGCCACCCCTTGGGCTGCTTTTGCTGATTTCGTGTTACCGCGTGTTAGTAAAAGTTTGGTGAGAGCCGATTCGCGCTTTTCAGTCTCCGTGCTTTGCAGATCGTTTCCTGGTGTTCAGTTTGTGCTTGTGGGTTCGTATTTGTTCTTCAGTGCGTGCAGTCAGGTTGTTACTGCCTTGCAGTGCCTTCTTGGCCGTTCGTTTTCTGTTTTTCAGGTCGTTCTTCTCAGGCCTTGCTGTTCCACGGTGCGTTCTGTTTGAGTTCGTTCTGACCAGCCGACCAATTTAAGACCATGTTTGAAGTGCGTTCTCGTTCTCGAGCTCGTGTTGGCTTTGGACTTGGTGTTGCAGTTAACACTGTAACCCAAGTTCAGTCTGTGAACAGGGTGAGGAGGAGTTCATGGACTAAGAATTGGTTGCTCCAGCGGGACCAATTCTCTCATATGCCTCTGCTGCGGGAAATCCATGAGAATAATCCTGATGATTACAGGAGATATCTTAGGATGACGGACCCCGTTTTTCACCGTCTGTTGGATTTGCTGTCCCCCTATATAACGAGGCAGGACACTGTGATGCGCCAGGCCATCACTGCCGAGCAGAGGCTTATTGCCACGTTGAGATACCTGGCGACTGGGAAAAGCTTGCAGGACCTCAAGTTCACAACAGGCATCTCCCCCCAGGCTCTCGGGATCATTATCCCTGAGACGTGTTCGGCCATTATTCAGTTCCTGCAGAAGGATTATATGAAGGTAAGTTTGCTCCTTTAACATCACATTATATGTTTGGATTGTTTAACCACTTGTCCCCCGCCCACTGTCAATTGACGGCAGGCGGAGGACACTCTCGTTCTGGGAGGACGTCATATGACGTCCTCCCTTTAAAACGAGCTAGGGGGCGCGCGTGCGCCCGCCGCGTTCCCAAGGCCCCGATGCGCGTGCCCGGCGGCCGTGATTGCCGCCGGGCACCCGCGATTGCCCGGGAAACGAGCAGGAAAGTGAATCTCTGTGTGTAAACACAGAGATCCACGTCCTGTCAGGGAGAGGGGACCGATGGTGTGTCCCTTGTACATAGGGACAACCATCGGTCACCTCCCCCAGTCAGTCCCCTCCCCTCACAGTTAGAACACATTGAGGGAACATATTTAACCTCTTCCCGCCCCCTAATGGTTAACCCCTTCCCTGCCAATCACATTTATACAGTAATCAATGCATTTTTATAGCACGGATCGCTGTATAAATGTGCATGGTCCCAAAAATGTGTCAAAAGTGTCCGATGTGTCCGCCGCAATATCGCAGTCACAACAAAAATCGCAGATCGCCGCCATTACTAATAAAAAAATGTAAAAAAATAAAAATGCTATAAATCTATCCCCTATTTTGTAGACGCTATAACTTTTGTGCAAACCAATCAATTCGCGCTTATTGCGATTTTTTTTTTTTTTTTTTTTTTTACCAAAAATATGTAGAAGAATACGTATCGGCCTAAACTGAGGAAAATTTTATTTAAAAAAAAAAATGGGTATTTATTATAGCAAAAAGTAAAAAATCATGTTTTTTTCCAAACTGGACGCTCTTCTTTTATTTATAGCGCAAAAAAAAAAACCGCAGGGGTGATCAAATACCACCAAAAGAAAGCTCTATTTGTGGGAAAAAAGGACGCAAATTTTGTTCGGGAGCCATGTCGCACGACCGCGCAATTGTCATTCAAAGTGTGACAGCGCTGAAAGCTGAAAAATGGCTTGGGCAGGAAGGGGGTTTTCATGCACAGTAGGGAAGTGGTTAATAATGTCCTAAATTTTTATCCCCCTTCCCAAATTTGCCTGTTTGTAATATCCTGGTAATGTCCCCATTTTCACCATGCATGTTTTTACCTGTAAAGGCCTTTTTTGGGCCCTACATGCCTATTTCCCTTCACTAACCTCTCCAGCATGCGATCCTGGGCCCAAACCCAGCTAGCCTTCTATTTTCCTTTTAAAAAATTTGGGGTCAGTGCCCTCGTAGTTTGACAACCCTCCCTCCCCCCCCCCCTAAAAATGTAAAAATAGTTTTAGTTCTCAATCAAGATCAGCAGAGTGGTAGAGCCTTTATTTGGATCCCCCACAATCACCTCAAGCCCCCCCCCTTAGATTATTTTAGAATGTCCACTCAGCGGGGGTGAGGCATCTGCTAAGTGGGCCTTTGTTTATTGGTAAGGGAATACTCCCTTAAATAATAATGTTAGAATGATGTTGGTCAACAATGTCTTTGTGTGTAATCTGCTTGCACTGTAAACATAAACCGTACTAATGTCTTCTTTTTGTTTGACTCCACAGTTCCCTAGCACACCACAGGAATGGCTGACTGTGGCAGATCAATTTGCCCAGCGGTGGGACTTCCCCAACTGCGGAGGGGCAATTTATGGGAAGCACGTCCACATAGTGCTGCCACCCCGTTCGGGGTCATACTATTTCAACTATAAAGGTTTTAATAGCATAGTGTTAATGGCGGTGGTGTCGGCACGGTACGAGTTCCTGTATGTGGACGTGGGGAAGAACGGCCGGATGTCCGATGGCGGAGTATTCGCAGAGACGGAGTTCGCTCACCGTCTGCAGGCTGGGGGTCTTGCACTGCCTCCAGATGCAGACAACGTGGAAGGACTATCGTTCGTTTTCATCGCGGATGAAGCTTTTGGACTTGGACCACACCTCATGCGGCCGTTTCCCCAACGCACCCTCACCCCGGAGAGGAGGGTTTTTAATTACCGGCTGGCCAGAGCCCGGAGAGTTGTGGAGAATGCCTTTGGGATAATGGCCAGCCGGTTCCGCCTATTTCAGACAGCTATCTATTTGGCGGACTACAAACTGAAAAACATTGTGTACTGCTGCTGCATAATGCACAATTTCCTAAGACATTATTCAACAACATATGTGTCAACAGTTGGGCCTGAGGCCGGTCCATCCGAGATGACCATTCTGACCGGCCTCAACACTGCCTGTACTGGCTTGGCCCCCCAAAGTGCCCGTGAAGTATGTGAGAAATACGTTGAGTACTTCACGGGTAGGGGGGCCATCGCAATGCCAGACCACATCTGACCTTTATAGCTTTTTGATAATAAAAATATTTTTTATATTTACTACAAACTTATTTTGTCATTCTTGTATTTTGGGTTTATGTGTCTCCCAGGTTCTAGTAGTGCCAAGTGTATTTGACCTTAGTAAATAGCCTCAAATCTCACAGGTAAAAACCTTGATTTTGCATCTTCAGAACTGCTATTGAGCATAGAAAGAACAAGCCACACCTTTTTTAGACTTCCAGAATCTTTTTACTTTGTGCACCACATTTGTTGGTGGTTTTCTATATTAAGCATTTTTTTTTTTTGGAGGCTTTTTTTGCAGAAACATGCATGGGTCAAAATCCCAAACTTTTTGTTTAAAAAGTAAAAAAATAACACAGTGAAAAACACAAACATGAGATGGGGTGATGTCACCCCTGATCCATCCCAAATGTGAAGAACCACACTTTCTTTTTGGGGCTCAAATGGGTATCTTCAACATGATCCCATGGCTAAGGTAAACATGTGCTATCTGCCATCATGGGGGATCAATGGACGTGCTTTGGGGGTGAAAATCCTTCCTCTCACCTACTTGAGTAGGGAGGAAGAGGTTGCACCCCCAAAACAGGGACATAGATATCCTGTGACGGCAGATAGCACATGTTGAGTCACTGTGTGCATCTTCACATTTGGGCAGGTTGAAATACCGTTGCACATTTTGGATGCCAAATAGCACACTTAAAAAGACTCAGACTATTCGGCCCAAAATATTGATTATATTTTTATATTTCTGCTCAATCACATTCATTCGAGTTTGCATAATGTCCATTTCGCTACTACATTCCATTATTTCCTGAATGATTATTTTGGCGCTAGCACTCGAGAATGGAGGATTTGAAGTTCCTGACACACCACCACGTTCAGTCCCTAAAAAAAAAAAGAAAAAAATTTGAACTATGCAGGCCTAGATCTGTATTTAACTCGAAGCTGTGGTGACAGACACTGACCTGTTGTGCTGATAAGCTCCACCTCTCCTTCCTCCACCTCCCCTTCCTCCACCTCCCCTTCCTCCACCTCCGCTTCCTCCACCTCCGCTTCCTGAACATGCTGATCTTGGTCTGCTTTGTAAACTTCGGGGAGTTTCTGTGGCCTTTGGTTCCTCGTCTCCTCAGCTTGGTGTCCTCCCAGTCTCCTCTCCCCTATGGGAATGTCAAAAATAATGTATCCTTTAGCACACAGAGATTTTAGGCCTGAAAATGGATTCATTGTTTTGAAGTGGGGTACAATTGATATTTGGCCCTGAGTTCCAAGATGAACATATGAGATCTTGCGAACTCTACAAAGCAACATGTTATTTTTTAGGACACTCACAAATACACTTGGATATCCACTAAGGTATCCACTGGACCACCTGTGTGTGACCCCGTTTATAAATTTGGTCATGTGGCTTAGACTATAGTATCTTGATCCAGAAAAAAAAAGCTGAGTACACAACTGCTGGAGTGTCATCTCCTTTACCCAGAATCCAGTTTAGCCTTTCATTCACATTCTAGTTTTACTTACAACACATCATCTAGCCAACAATGTGTAGATAAACATTGTTTAATTAAAATGAGGCATGCCCACATGTAGTTTACGTAGATATGTGACAAACATGTTTTGGGGAAGACCATCAAGTGTTTTTTACAACACATTTACCAAATAAGTGGACTCTCAACTTAACATAAAAGTTGACATTTTAAAATGTGAAACCAGTCAAGCCAAGCACATGTTGCAAAACATGGAAGAATACATATTACAATGTGAAAGAACACAGTAAAAAAAAGCTTACTTTTTTCTATGCTTTTTTGAAGCTTCCTATACTGCTCCGGCTCCCTGAGCTTCAGGTCAGACCACCTTTTACGGAGTTGTTCCTTGGATCTCCTGATCCCATATTTTTTATAGAGAGTCCTTGCCACTTTGTCCATAATTTGAGACTTACGGAGATTAGGCGTGGATGGGGCCGTGGAGAGAACGCTGCAGGGAAGCGTGGAAGGAAGGCTACAGGGAAGAGCAGGAGGTGATTCTCTGGCCTCGAGCTGCTCTTCCAGAAGTTGCAGGTTGATGGAGTACCACAGCTTGGGATGATGCATGTCTTTGGCTGCTGCTCCTGATTTCATGCTGTTGTTTTTCTTTATGTTCATCGTAGTCATGTCTGCATTTGGGGTCCAATGACTTCATATTTTGTGCTAATTTCTGAATAGTTGCCCTTCGTTTTTTGTTTGCTTTTTTGCCAAAATAAATGGAGATTTGATTTCAGCCAACATACATGCCTGATGTGGTTTTTTTTAGGAGTAGCAATAACATTTCATAAATACAATGTGTAATTAATAACAAGGGACACCAACCTCCATGAGGAAACGTTAAAATATAAAATGTTGTTGTGAGAAATTGACACACCAAAAAATGCACAACAAATTTAAATACAAAAAAAAAGGTTTGGTGTAATTTGTGAGGTCGGTCTTTAAGAATTAAACTAATTATTCATAAGATCACAAGAAAAAAGAAAGACATAAGTTTGTCAGAACTCGTGATAAAGATCTGCAGCAAAAATGACATTTTAAACACCGTTCTAAAGCAAAAAAACATGCGCTGCATTAAACGAGGCAATAACTTGCAGAATGACGAATGTGCTCTCTCCATTAGGAACGCTAGTTTTACCAGAACGAGCGCTCCCGTCTCCTAATTCAGTCTGAGCATGCGTGGGTTTTTTAACCGATGGACTTGCCCATAGCTGATCGGAAATTACCATCGGTTTTTGATCCATCGGAAAATTTTAAAACAAGTTCTATTTTTTAATACCGATGGGAAAAAGACCGATGGGTACCATACACGATCGGTTGGTCTGATGAAAACCATCCATCGGACGGTTTTCATCAGTCAAACCGATCGTGTGTACAGGGCTTCAGTCACTACAGAGGTCTTAGGGAATAACAAGGTAGCTGTTATTTGTGTGCATGGGGACACCCAAGAGTATCCTGTGACTACAGTGTGTTTTGAGACCTCCAAAGGTAACCTCTCTCATCAGGTGGGGTTAGTGTCTCAGTTACCACATGATGCCATTGTGGGAAGGGATTTTCCAAAGTTTTGGGAACTCTGGGATTGTCCTGAGCCCCCCACTGGTGCCCCTATATACCAGGAATGTGATAGCCAGAATTCCTCTGAGAGTGGTGAGGACTCTCCAGAATTCCCCTTGTCGGTATTGGCAGGGGAGACTCGAGAAACTGGGGAGGAGCCAACATCCTCAGACGAAAACGTGCCGTCTGTGGAGTTTTCTGATCTCGAGGTTCACAAGGAAAATTTTGCCACAGAACAGTTAAAAGACCCCACCCTAATAAAGGCACAGGAAAACGTAGTGAAAATAGATGGCGAGTTAGTGAACCCAGATGAGACCTGCACTTACCCATACTTCATCGTGGAAAAGGACCTACTGTATCGGGTGGCTAAAAGGGCAGAAGAAACCATTGAGCAGCTTGTGGTCCCCAAACCTTACAGGAAGTAAGTGTTAGAGTTGGCCCATGGGCACATTCTTGGAGGTCATCTGGGGACAGAGAAAACCAGAGAGAGAGAGTATTGCAAAGATTCTATTGGCCTGGGGTCATGAAGGAAACAGAAAATTATTGTTCCTCCTGCCCTGTGTGTCAGAGGTCGGCACCGATGCCACATTTCTGTAACCCGCTGGTACCTCTTACCATCATTGAGGTCCCCTTTGAGAGGATCGCAATGGATTTGGTAGGTCCAATAATAAAGTCCACTAGGGGACATCAGTTCATTTTGGTTATATTGGACTATGCCACTCGGTATCTGGAAGCGATTCCTCTCCGAAATACCTCGGCCAAAACCATAGCCAAAGAGCTATCTCTTGTTTTTAGCCGTGTGGGTATTTGTAAGGAACTGCTTACAGACCAAGGTACACCCTTTATGTCCCGGGTTATGAAAGAGCTGTGCAAGTTGTTCAAGGTGACACAATTGCGTACATCCGTGTTTCACCCCCAAACAGATGGGTTGGTTGAAAGATTCAACAAAACCCTAAAACAAATGTTAAAGAAGGTGGTGGATAGAGATGGAAAGGATTGGGGCTGTCTAATCCCCTATTTAATGTTTGCCATTCGGGAGGTACCCCAATCCTCTACGGGTTTCTCACCCTTTGAGTTACTCTATGGGAGACACCCAAGAGGGCTGTTGGATATCGCCAAGGAAACTTGGGAAAGTGAGAGTTCTCCCCACAGGAGTGTGATTGAGCATGTCGCCCTGATGCAAGATAGAATTGCACAGGTAATGCCAATCGTAAAGGAACATTTGGCCCAAGCGCAGTTCGCACAGCAGAGAGTGTACAACCGTGGGGCCAAGACCTGTACCTTTTCCCCGGAGGATAAGATATTGGTACTTGTCCCTACGGTTGAAAGCAAATTCCTTGCTAAATGGCAAGGCGCCTACGAGATAATGGAAAAAGTGAGCGAAGTGAATTACAAGGTCAGACAACCAGGAAGGCGAAAGCCCGAACAGATCTATCACGTTAATCTGTTGAAAGCCTGGAGGGATAGGGAATCCCTAGTCGCAGAAACTTTGTCACCAGCTCAGTCTGATTGCGTGATTCCGGAGGTTGGAATAGCAGTCACCTTGTCAAACCCCCAACAACAGGAGGTTAAAGAGTTTGTGCTTCGCAACAAGGAGGTTTTCTCTGAGCTACCGGGACAAACGTCTGGGGTAGAGCATGATATTATTACCCCGCCCGGTGAAAGGGTGAAGCTAAAACCCTATCGGATCCCAGAGGCCCGACGGGAGGCAATACGTGAGGAAGTACAGAAAATGCTTGAGTTGGGGGTGATAGAGGAATCCCAAAGTGATTGGTCCAGTCTCATAGTGTTAGTGCCTAAACCGGATGGGAGCTGGCGATTTTGTAACGATTTTCGACAGCTGAACAAAGTTACAAAATTTGACACCTACCCCATGCCACGTATAGATGAGTTGATCGACCGGCTCGGAACAGCCCGATACATGACAACTCTCGATCTCACAAAAGGGTATTGGCAAATTCCCCTGGCCAAATCGGCCAAGGAGAAAACCGCATTTGTAACCCCAGACGGGGCGTTCCAATATAAAAGAATGCCGTTTGGATTACAGAATGCACGGCAACATTCCAGCGGAAAATGGACCAGATACTGAGGCCCCATCAGAAGTATGCTGCGGCTTACCTGGATGATGTAATTGTCCATAGCACAGATTGGGCCTCACATCTGCCAAAAGTGCAAGCAGTCCTAGAATCAATCCGGGAAGCTGGGTTTACGGCCAACCCCAAGAAGTGTACCATTGGACAGGAGGAGGCCAAATATCTTGGGTACACCATTGGGAGGGGATTGATAAAACTCCAAGTCAATAAAGTCGAGGCCATACAGAATTGGCCACGTCCCAACAGCAAGAAGCAGGTACGAGCCTTTCTGGGAATCGCTGGTTATTATCGGCGATTCATTCCTCACTTTGCCTCTCAGGCTGTGCCCCTAACCAACCTGACAAAAAGGAAAGAGTCTGTCATGGTTAAATGGACCCCAGAGGCTGAGGCAGCATTCCAATTCTTAAAAAAAGCCTTATGTAGCCAGCCAGTGTTGTACTCACCAGACTTCTCTAGGGACTTTTTCGTACAATGTGATGCATCAGACGTTGGGTTAGGAGCAGTATTGTCCCAGGTCTGGAACGGGGAAGAGCACACAGTCATTTACCTCAGCAGGAAATTGAAGTCACATGAGGAAAATTACGCCACGATTGAGAAGGAGTGTTTAGCGGTGAAGTGGGCTCTAGATTCCCTTCGGTACTATCTGCTAGGGAGGCACTTTGACCTAATTACTGATCACGCTCCTTTAAATTGGATGGCTCAAAACAAAGAGACAAATAGAAGAGTAAATAGGTGGTTCCTGGCCCTACAAGAATTCAACTTTACGGTAAAGCATCGCCCTGGCGTTCAAATGGGGAATGTGGATGCTTTGTCTCGAGTACATGCATGCCTGATTGCTTGTGTTCCAACCCCAAGGTTAAAACAAGAGGGGGGTATGTGACAGCAGGCAGGTAAAATCACTAGGTTGCATCCAGGATGGAAGGTGTATATGTCCTAGATTCAGGCTTTATGCCGATTTATACCACTAGGGGGAGTGCTGGGAGTTTTGCAGGGGAAGAGTTAATGAGCCCAGCTGAAGTAAGTGGGCTCATTAGGGCCTCTACAAGAACTCCCAGCATGCTAAGGGAGAGGCTCCAACCTGGAACCAGATCTGTGTGGATAGTCTTGGGAGTGTGATCTCTGTGAGGTGAGCCAAAGCCTGTGTGGTTATTGCTAAGAACTTCTAAAAGCAGGGAGCTAGGGACTGGGACAGCACAAGGCTGTACCCAGTTGTTAGTTAGGGACACCAACGTGTGTAGTGAGCGGTCAAGTTGACCAGGATTTATTTTCCTGTTTCTTTTGTTTTTGCTGTATTTTTTTGTCTGTATATAGTTCAAATAATACCACACCCTTTTATTTTCTCCTACTACTGTCTGCTGTGCCTGTTTTTGTGTGGTGAACCCATCCAGGGGGTCACACACACCCGCTGCTGAGTTAACCCCCTCACAATACATACATGTACACATACATCAATACTTTAGCCAGGCTCCATATCAAATAGTAGAGGGAGGTAGAAAAGGGAAGCAGACACCTGGAGATGTCTTTCTTCTGGCAGCCTGGTTTAAATGAGCCACTAATCTGTTAAAATGGGAAATCTCAGCCAGGGTGTACCAAAATGGCCACCGCTCAGACTCAGAAGGCTACTGCGCATGCGCCGTGACTTTCCGCCGAGACTCTGCCCCCCGAGATAATGAAGCTGTGCTAGGAGAAGCGCCCGCACACACAGCAAGGGGGGGTATGGCGGCACCACGGCGGCAGTGTCAGGCCATTGACGGCTCCAGGACAGGACCTACAGAAGGGCGCATGCCGGCGCACATGGAGGTAATGCCAGGTGCACATGGAGGCAGTGTCAGGCGCACATGGAGGCAGTGTCAGATGCGCATGGAAGGCAGTGCCAGGCGCACATGGAGGCAGAGCCAGGCGCCCATGGAGGCAGTGTCAGGTGCACATGGAAGGCAATGCCAGGCACACATGGAGGCAGTGTCAGACGCACACGGAGGCAGTGTCAGGTACACATGGTGTCAGGTGCACATGGAGGCAGTGTCAGGTGCACATGGAGGCAGTGACAGGTGCACATGGAGGCAATGTCAGGTGCACATGGAGGCAGCATCAGGTGTACATGGAGAGGATGAGTAAAAACGCCATTAGAGGCTCTAAAAGGTACCTTGTGCTGTCTTGCCCCCAGAATAGCCAGCCAAAAGCCACAGAGGAGAAGGAGATGTTCCTGGATGTCTTAAACAGGCCCCAAAAAGATCCACAGAAAAACAGGCTCCCATACTTATATGGCGCATTTAGCAGCCCAAGTAATGGGACTCCATACTGCAGGAGAGCATGAACCTGCAATGGTTACACCATATGACGGTGAGGCAGGGCTGTTCTGTGATCCTGCAAGGAAGAGGACAGGAAAAAGAATACCTGAGGGGGGAGTAACTCTTTTTTTATAGAGTTACGTGGTCTTGTGGGTTGGTCGAGGGCAGAGCCACCAACCATTGGTATGCTGCCATGGAGGCACCAGGAAAATTACATTATGCGGTTGGGCTTGTATAATAATGCTATGTCGCTGGTATAAAATGATTTTCAGAAATAACATATACCGTATATCATACAATCATTCTATAAACACATACCACAAACACATACCACCTGCATATATCATTTTAGGAAAATATGCCTATAAAATAGTTTACCATTTGCCAATAAAATAAATTTTCATATGTCCCCGGATTTCATTTTAAAAATCTGGTCACCTTAATCTGTGGGGTATCCTCAAAAAGAAGGTGCAGGAGTGCAAGGTCTCTAACATCCACAAGGTCCGTGATGTCATCATGGAGGAGTGTAAGAGGACTCCAGTGACAACCTGTGAATACCTGCTAAAATCACAAATAATCCAACAATGGACCTGAGAAAAGGATTATTTTTTTTAAATTACATACAAGGTCAGATCACTGCCCCCTAGTGGGTGATCAGGATATCAAACCAGAACGCATATAATCAGTTTTATTTTATTAATTGTGTTTATCAATGAAAACTCACCCGATGCCATCCTCCAAAACATCACAAGACATACATTTACATGTAAAATTCATATAAAAATATATAGATTATATTAATACATCTCATTAATTTAACCACTTAACGACCGCTCACTGTATATATACGTCGGCAGAATGGCACCGACAGGCAAAGTCACGTACCGGTACGTGACTGCCTTTGTATAGTTGGGGGGTCCAGTGGGACCCCCCTTCTATACAGTGAGCGGTCGTTAGTTGTTCGGGAGCGATCCGTGATGAGGGGACGGCCGTTCAATTCCGGCCACCCCCTCACGATCGCTCCCGGCAAATGAAAAGCTTCCTCTGCTGTGTAAATGTAAACACAGGCAGAGGAAGTGATGTCATCTCCCTTCGCTGCAGTCTTTTCGTCCGCAGCGCCGAGGAGAGAAGACGCAGGTTAGTGCACCAACAGCCCACTGACACGTAGGCACACAAAGGCACACATTTCACCCCCCAGTCACCCCCAGATCACCCCCTAGGTCACCCCCCAGCCCCCAGGCACAGTGTCACTGATTGCAGTGATCATTTATTTTACTGATCACTGCATTTAGTGTCATCTGTGACAGTAAAAAGTTGCAGGGCAGTTAGGTTTAGGCCCCTTTAGGTCCAGGGTAGCCCCCTAACCCCCCTAATAAAGGTTTAACCCCTTGATCGCCCCCCCAGGTAACCCTTTACCCCCTAACTCCAGCGTCTCTAAGCGATCGTTTTTCCGATCGCTGTATTCGTGTCGCTGGTGCCCTAGATAGCCAGTTATTTTTTTTTAGGTTCGCCGCAGGTTTTTATAGCGTCAGGTACCCCCATATATTATTTTAACCCCCTGATTGCCCCTAGAGTTAACCCTTTCACCAGTGATCACCGTATAAGCGTCACTGGTGACACTGGTTAGCCAGTTAGTTATTTAGGTTACCCGTCAGGTTTTTATATAGCGTCAGGTACCCCCATATTTAACCTAATAAAGGTTTTAACTCCCTGATTGCCCCTAGTTAACCCTTTCACCAGTGATCACCATATAAAGGTTATGGGTGACGCTGGTTGGTTAGTTTGCTTTTTATAGCATCAGGGCACCCGCTGTATATAACCCAATAAAGGTTTAACCCCCTGATCGCCCGGCGGGTGATATCAATTAGGTTTTAGCGCCAGAGAGGGTCTGCATCAACCCAGGCAGCGTTAGGTTAGTGCCAGTAACGCTAACACCCACGCGCAAAGCATACACCTCCCTTAGTGGTATAGTATCTTAACAGATCAATATCTGATCTGATCAGATCTATACTAGCGTCCCCAGCGGTTTAGGGTTCCCAAAAATGCAGTGTTAGCGGGATCAGCCCTGATACCTGCTAGCACCTGCGTTTAGCCCCTCCGCCCAGCCCAGCCCACCCAAGTGCAGTATCGATCGATCACTGTCACTTACCAAACACAAAACACATAACTGCAGCGTTCGCAGAGACAGTCCTTATCCCTGCGATCGCTAACAGTTTTTTTTGAAGCGTTTGATACATTTGCTGACAGTCAGGTGCTTTTTTACCTGTGAATCTTACTAGTGTACCCCTAAATTTAGAGCCCAAAATGGCAAATCGAAGGTACACTAGTAAAGAGGCCTACGAGATTCTGAGCATGACAGATAGTGAAGAGGAGGTCACGGATCTGTCAGATTCAGGCTCAGAATATCTTCCTGTAGAAGACAGTGAAGTCAGCGGCTCCACGTCAGATAGCTCTGACGACGAAGGTGAGGTCCCTGCTAAGGTCAGGTGTACCCGATCCCGATCTTCTGTTGTTGTTGAGGAGCAAGAACCGCAGGGCTCTTGTATCATGGAGCAGAGTAGTACTAGTGCCGCTATTCCTTCTGGTGAATTGGCAAGCACCAGCGGCCTAGTACAGCCTGGGCGTACATCCAGCACTGCAGTATCACTTGGTGACGTGGCGAGTCCCATAAGTGCAGTTCAAGCTGGCGAGGTGGCAAGCACAAGTAGTGTCCCACTGCCACCAAGAAGAAGACAAAGGCAGGCCCGTCGTGCCCATAGTGCCCTTCCTGCAGAATTCGCCTATCCTGATTGGGTCCCCACCACTTCTGCAGAACCCGTACTTCCCCCATTCACTGCCCAACCCGGTATTCAGGTGGAAACAGCTGATTTTAAGCCAATTGATTTTTATTCGCTGTTTTTCACGGAAGATCTCTATAGATCTATTGTGGACCAGAGTAATTTATATGCTGGTCAATTCATCGCCGCTAACCCCCAGTTGCCTTCCATTGCCAAAAATTGGAAACCAATTACGGTTTCCGAATTTAAAACCTTTCTGGGCCTTTCCCTCAACATGGGCACACATAAATTCCCGTCATTGCGTGTTTATTGGTCCACACACCCAATTGACTACATGCCCGTGTTCTCTGCCTCCATGCCCAGGACACGATACGAGCAGATTTTGCGGTTCATGCACTTCAACGACAATGAACTTTGTCGTCCACGTGGAGACCCTGAATACGACCGGCTCTACAAAATTCGGCCCCTCATAAACCACTTCAAATAACGTTTTGCAGCCTTGTTTATTCCCGATCAAGTTGTCTGCGTTGATGAGTCCCTGATTAAATTTTCTGGCCGCTTGGCTTTCAAGCAGTACCTTCCCAGCAAGCGTGCCAGATACGGGTTCAAGCTCTATAAGTTCTGTGACAGGGCAACAGGCTATGTATGGAGCTTTACGGTTTATGAGGAAAAAGATAGACAGGTTGAGCCGGTCAACTGAGAAGAAAAACAATGCGCCTACTAAGTGCAGTATGTTAGTACGATTTATTTAAAAAAAGTTAAAATAACAGCCAAAGGGCTACTCACAAGGTGGAAGTAGAGTACAGGCATAGATATATATATATATCTCTGTAATTTGTCTGCGGAGGGCATGAGTCACTCCGTGCATCTGCGGTCTCCCAGTTGTAGAATGCTGCCAAGATGTTAAAGTTGCTCTGATATTATGATGCAGCGATGGCAGAGAAGCGATGGATGTAATTCAATAAACTGTCACTCTTTTTCGGTGTCAACAATCAGTTCCCCCGCGGCGTGCGGTTCACGCTGGAGCGCAGTAGGCTTCGGCAACCGGATGTGACGTCAATAGCAGGCGATGACTGATGACGCGTTTCAATGCTTCCGCATTTTCCTCGGATCTGACTGGCGGTGAAGGCTGTCAGTCTTATATGCGTTCCAGCGAGCGGAACCATTGATAAAATGTCATGTTACGCTTGAGCTTAGTATTCACAACATCCGGAAATGAAGTATATTAAGCTAGAGGGGGTTGACACGCAGAACTAACTGTGTTTACTATTCGCTGTAGGCATATATTGGACTAATAGTAACATATACATTTAGAACAAAGCAATTATACATGGAAGTAGTTATTATATAGAAAGAATGTATAGGCAAAGAGGTTGTTATAAGACTATAAATTATAAATTTTAAATATACAGGTAATTATATTGAGACTTCAGGAAGACTTGCCCATATAATGAGTGTATGTGTGGCATAAAGATTATATATTGACATAAAGAATGCATAAGGAATACACAAGAAAAAGGGGCATAAAAAATGCATAAAGAATGCATAAAAAATGCAAAAGAATGCATTGGTAACGTGCATCTGTCCAATGATAGAATATCTAGGTATTATTAATGGTATCATATATAATGTAGAAAAAATTATATATAAGAGAAATATTAAAAAATAATAATAATAATGATGAACTAAAAACAGTTATTGAGAGATATTGTTGAATTCTCACAATCTCGGTAAATAACGGATATCTTATTATAATAATAGAGACCGCATATATGCATATGCACATGTATGCACAAACGCACAAACGCACATGCATGCATCCAATCCCTTATATGTGGGTATTGTGCTCACAATAGAAAATGCCATCAGAGAAAACTTAAATGTATAGGGTAACTGAGATATATGTACATAAAAGAATATAATCAAACAAAATAAGAGTCCTTATATTGTTATGGTCAGAAGAAATGAGCTGGGGGAGATGAGGGTATGTGTAGGCGAGTACACACATATAAACTGTATATGCACGTGTGTACATGAATCTACCCTTATCACATAACTGTATTCACCTCGATCTCTTCATTGAGTCCAAAAGGTGTGACAGTATTCAGGATATAAATCCAGTATGTTTCCTGTTTACACAGACGTTGAAATCTCTCTGCTGATGTATATTTATCGGGTATGGATTCCAAGATCCATACTCGAAGTGCAGAGGTATCTTTGGGGTGATAAGTGTTAAAGTGTCTGGAAACACTATATTGTGGACTGCCATCTTTAACTGCTTGGCGGTGTTCGCCAAATCTAGCTCGCAGTGTACGTATAGTCCTGCCCACATACAATAGACCGCATGGGCAGGTTATACAGTAAATGACGAACATAGTAGAACAATTATAGAAAGAGGTAAGGGTATACAATTTGCTGTTAACAGAATAGTTTTTTTGACCATGAATAACATGGGAACAGGTGAGGCATAAGGCCTTGTTACATCTATACATACCTACTAAGGGTATTAGTGTTAGCTGTCTAGATGTGGTAATTTTGGCATTGGATTTCATTTTGCTAGGTGCAATTTTTCCTTTTATGTTCGGAGCCTTGCGATATGCGAATTTGGGGTAAAGAGAAAGTGATTTTGTCAAATGTGGGTCTTGTTGTAAAATAGACCAGTGTTTACGGAAAATGCTTTCCATTTGCTTATGACTATGATGATATTGTGTAATGAACCTCATCACTGGCGTGGAGGTCTGTTTGGGCTTGTGTACCAAGCTATCTGTACAGTATAAGGAGCAAGCATTATCTACAAGATGTGGTGGATAACCTTTATCTATGAACTTTGTTTTTAATTCAAATAATTTTTATTAAGAATATATAATCATAGATACAAGGAATGGAATGTGACAAGCTGCAAATTGCTGTACATTACAAATAATGTTGACAAATGTGATGGTTATACATAAACTTCTACAACTGTGTGGCATTACACTCCTATATCTGTTGCTAGAATCAACTGCAAAAATTGTGAGTAATAACGTAGAACGGTGTTACATCTAGGAGCATCTTTACAATCTGAATCATGTAGTATAATACGAACTTTAAGCCCTCCATACCAGCTATGGAGGATGTGACATTGGTTATAACTGAACTCAGGGTGGGGGAAAGGGGGAGATAGATGAAAAGGAGTGCAGTGAGAAAGTTGAATATGAAAGAGGGTAGGCAATGGTATAGAAAATAGAGTTATGGTACTAGGCATCACTACCCGTGGGGTTTGAAATTGGACCTCCATATCTTCCAGTGAGATTCATATCTTGAGATGCAACCGTCCCTGTATGCTAATATTTTTTCGTATTCTGCTATAGCATTGACTTTTGCGATTACCTCTCCTTTACTGGGAATTTCATTCGTTTTCCACTTACACAATATCAGAGACCTTGCTGCAAACATAATGTGCATGGCTATGGACCTAACTAATAGTGGGTATTCAGACATGTCAATGCTCAGTATAGCTTTTTCAATGGTAGGTTGTACAAATACTCCAGTTATTTTCGATACGAGTTTGAACATTTCAGACCAGAAGCTGCGGAGGTGGAGGCATGCCCACACCATGTGTGACAACGTCCCCACCTGTCCACACCCCCTCCAACATAGATTAGATTGCGCCTCAGAGAACTTGGCCATTATATATGGAGTGTAGTGCCATCTAATCCAAAGTTTTTGAGCTAATTCCTCATAATTTGAGCAACGTGAGAATTGATGTGTGTTTTTAATCGCTAGGAGCCACTGTTGTTCCGAAAAGACCTTGTGCAACTCTTTTTCCCACTTCAGTAATGGGTTGAATTTACAGAAAACCTTTTTGGAATTGAGTATATTATACATAAGAGATATGCCTTTTGCCTTAGGGTCGGATGAATTCAAGTATTTCCATACTAGTGTGGGGAAGAGGATGTTTGTGTTGTTGAACTTTTGATAATAGGAAGAGATTTGTTGGTAAGTCAGAAATTCAGATGGTGGTATTCCATATTTGGATTGTATGTCAGAGAACGGGATCAATTTGCTATTTACTACAATATCCTCAAGATTTTTAATTCCTTTCTGTACCCACTGAGTCAGGGAGATATTGGGAATCAACCAGTTGAGGGTTTCCATAAGGATAGGAACCACAGTATGAGGTAGGGTTGAATGTGATACCTCCGCTAGGTAAGTCCAAGCTTGCAATGTTGCCTGTATTGTGGGATGTGCTATTAAAAACTTGGGAGGTGTCAGAGTTTGTGCCTGGATAAGGTTGACCAGCGATCTGGGGTATATCCATGCGTGTTCTAATTGGCTCCAGGGTGTACTCTTATCTTGTGCATACCAACCTTTAAGCTGGTCTAATATTGGCGCTATATAGTAATCTTTCAATATAGGTACACCCAGGCCGCCAACTGATTTGTGTTTCTTCTGCATAATTTGGGGAACTCTCGCCTTTTTGCCCGCCCAAATGAAGGTTGATAGTTGTTTTTGTGCTATGGTAAAGAAAGAACTTGGAATGGGAATCGGGAGTGCTCTAAAGAGATAGGTTAGTTTTGGTAAAAGTAACATCTTATATGCCGCTATGCGGCCTGACCACGAAATGTAGTGTTTTTGGAGTCTAGACATTTCTTTTTGTAAGTCTGCTATTAAGGGTACAAAGTTAAGCTCATAAAGGTTTGAGACCGGGGAGGCCAACTTGGTACCCAGGTAGGTTATTGAATCTGAAGACCATGGGTATGGTAGGTCCCTCCGGAGGGCTTTTTTAAGATTTTTGTCAAGTGCTATACCCAGTATGCTCGATTTGGAGGCATTTACTTTATAATAAGCTACCTTACTAAATAGGGTAAGGGTGTCATGTGCAGCCGGAAGGGATACACCAGGATCAGATAATGTCAATATGACATCATCTGCGAAAAGAGATATTTTGTGGTGGGTGGTTTGTGAGGTGATGCCCTGGATTAGCGGGTGAGCCCTGATTTTTTCCGATAGTGGCTCTATCACCAGGGCGAATATCAATGGGGACAGGGGACATCCCTGCCTAGTCCCATTCGATATTCGAAAGTTCCTGGAGAACATTCCCTCCGTGTAGACGAAGGCAGATGGGGTTGAATACAACGCCAGAATTGCTCTTTGGATTGGGCCAGTCAGACCGAATTTCTCCAAGACGCTGGTCAAATAGCCCCAGTGCACTCTGTCAAAGGCCTTCTCTGCATCCAAAGTGAGAAGCAGAGAAGGCCTTTTATTTTTTTCGGCCAGGTGAATCAGATTAATCATTCTCCTGGTCACATCTGTGGCCTGGCGGCCCAGAACAAAGCCCACCTGGTCCTGGTCAATGAGTTGTGGAAGTAGGCCTGAAATTCTGTTTGCAATTAGTTTGGCATAGACTTTAATGTCCACATTTAAAAGTGAAATGGGTCTAAAGTTTTGTGGGGTAGTTGGTTCCTTACCTGGTTTGGGCAAGGTGATGATAGTAGCAGTGAGCATTTCTTGTGGGAATGAAGCCTGGTTTATTGCAGCATCAAACATCTGATTCATAAAAGGTGAAAGTTCTGCACTGAACAATTGGTAGTACTCAGAGGAGTAACCATCTGGACCTGGTGCTTTGTTGTGCGGTAATTTTCTAATTTGTTTTTCTATTTCAGGTATTGTAAAGGGATGGTTCAGTAATACAAGGTCTTTGTTGGACAGTGTAGGAATTTTAACCGAGGCCAGGAATTCCCTGATCAATGTGTCTGATGGTTGGGGGGTGTTTGGGTCGTCTTTTAAATTATAGAGTGATTCATAGTAGTCGCAGAAGGCTTCTGCGATATCTTTGGGATTGGAGACTTTTAGTCCTGTTTTAGGGTTCAAGATGTGCGGAATCCTTTGTTTAACCACACGATCTTTTAGTTGGTTCGCCAGCAATTTCCCCGCCTTATTGCCACATCTGTAGGTATTTGCTTTTAACGTACGTAGGCGGTTATTTTGCTGGGAAATCAAAAGCGCTCTTAATTCCTGTCTGGCGTAGAATAGAGATTCTCGCAAAGCCTGTGTAGTATGTTGCTTATTGAGGGATTCTAGGTTCTGTATTTTGGTTAGCAGATCATCTAGTTGTTTCGACCGTTGCCTCTTGAGTCTAGAGCTAAGTTGTATAAGTAGGCCACGTATATATACCTTATGTGTATTCCAGAGTGTGAAGGGATTGTTGACCGAAGGAGCATTGATATCAAAGAACTCTTTTAGTGCCTTTCTAATTTGTTTTGAGTTTTCGGGGCATGACAAGGAATATATGTCGTTCCGCCACCTGTTAGCTCTGGTTTCGGCTTCACGATCCCCCACCACAATGGAAGTTGGTGCATGATCGGACCAGGTTATCACATGTATTTCAGATTTGACAATTTTTTGCAACATGAATTTATCTACAAGGAACAAGTCTATGCGTGAGTAGGTATGGTGGACATTTTTAAAAAAAGTAAAGTCTCTCTCTGTGGAGTGTTGACATCTCCACACATCAAAAAGCCCAGTGGACGCTATAAATTGGGCTAGCGTAGCCCTCCGTATGTTGTTGGGGGAAGCGCCCGAGTAGTCTAAATCCTTAGCTGGGATCGCATTGAAATCCCCACACATAATGACATGTCCCTGTTTTAGGGAATCAACTTTTTTCCATATCTTTTTCAAAAACGAAGTTGGTTCGTGTTAGGTAGATATAGGTTTACCAACGTGAATTTTATCGTTGAGATTTCGCAGATAAGTATGATGAATCTGCCAGAAGCATCTAGATGGGAATCCAGATGTACGAATGGGGTAGAGTCTCTGACGGCTATTGCTACTCCACCTTTTTTTTTCGGGCCATTTGCCATATAGACATGTGGGAACTTACGGTGAGTGAATGACGGGGGCCTGTGAGTATTGAAATGGGTCTCTTGAAAACAAATAATGTCACTTTTTAGTCGTGTCGCTTCTTTCCATGCCATTTGACGTTTGTGTGGGCTGTTCAGGCCTTTCACATTAAATGAAGAGATCGTAAAGGGCATTGTAGCAGAAGGAGTAGTAGGAAGTCCTAAAATGTGTAGATGCTAAGCAGTGTGGACCATGCGTTACCTTGCACGAAGACAGTTGGAGATGGTTTACAAGCAGGTTTGGACGTCGAGTTGGTATGGGAATTTCCCTCGGATTCTCTCTTGGTGGAGATTGGGTCCTTGCGTTGTGATTCCTGTACCGGTAAAATGAAAAATTACGGGGAGAGGGGAGAAATAGGAAAGCAAGGAGAACAAAGGGAACAAAACAGTACTCAAGGGGAAAAGAATTATCAAAAACCGTAAAACGTGCGATTCCTCAAGGAATCTGTGCGGATTAAGTACCGCTATAGATGGGGGGTATTGAGAAAAAACTGTGGCATTCTCCTGGGCTTCCAGGGGGATTGTGATGAATTAAGAAGATCTGGGTATATTTCAGCCTGTTTCCTCATCTGAATTTGCTCGGGAGGAGGAAGGAGAGTGTGTGCCACTTCCCTCATGTGCAGTAGGATCTAAGATTTGCCAATCTCTCATAAGCCTCAGGCCTTCCTTTATGGTGGCTATGATGTGAGTTGCGCCATCTTTTGTAATCATCAGCTTGGCAGGATATAGCCACCTGTAAGGAATATGATGGTTATTCAGCGGTTTGGTAATCGTGGCAAGTTGTCTGCGTTGCTGCATGGTAAACGCAGAGAGGTCTCCAAAGAAGGAGAGCTCCTGTAGGTCTTGTGGTAGTTCATCTCGGCGCCTCACAGACATCATAAACCGGTCCTTTATATGGTAAAAGTGAATCCGGACTATAGTGTCTCTGGGAAGATGTGCCGGAATATTTTTTGGTCTTGGCAGCCGGTGTATACGATCAATTACAAGATCTTCCAGCGGTGTTTCAGACAGCGCCATTTTCATGATGTTTAGAAATTGTGCTTTTAAGTCTGGGGGTTTGACAGATTCGGGGATTCCGCGGATCTTGACGTTGTTACGTCTGGATCTGTCCTCCAAATTTGCTAATTTGGTGTTGATTCTCAGCAGCTCGACATCCCTGTCAGTGTGAGCATCCACCAAATCATTAAACGTGGCCGCAAACTCCCCCATTTTAGATTCTATGTGGGACACTCTATTAGACACCTCCGCCACCTCTGATTTAAACTGCTGGGTGATACTCATCATGTCAGCATGTAACGTAGAGCGTAGGGATACCAGCATATCCTTCATGGTAGTGTCCATGATCGGTTGGTTTAGTGTGGGGAAGTCAGTAATGGAGTCCTGCAACTCCCTGGTGTCATCTAAGGTAGAGCTTAAGCCGCTTACCTCCTCCGCTGATGGCGATGTAACCGATGTTCTCTGTTTGCTCTTGGCCGGGCTGGAGGTAGCTGATGGAGGGCGAGAGTAGTGCGAGTGACCCAGCTTATAAATGCCGCCGGTATAAAGACCGCGTTGCTGTGTCGGGCCTCGTGTTGTCCCTGTGGAGGAGCCGGCGCCATTTTGGCTGGTATGACGGCGCGGCTGCACGAAGAAGTCTGACATCTTCCCCAGCTTAGGATATTCCTTCCTTTTGCGGGAAGGCATCTAGGAGGGTGTCCGCTTAGACTCTGGCTGGATTGCGGTGAGAAACGAGGCTGTTAGTCGCTCTAAATCCCCTACGAGCCCAGGATGATGAGGAGCTGATTCAGTATGCTGCCATCCGCTCCGGCTGCTAGCCACGCCCCTGAACTTTGTTTTTAGAGGTATGCTCTGTGTTACATAGTCATCCAATCTGGTACAATTTTGTCTGAGACGATGAGATTGACTCTTTGGGATATTTTGAATCCATTTTGGATGATGACAGCTGGTATAGTGTAAAAAAGAATTACCAGCAGCAGGTTTTGTATGGCTTTTTGTTGTTATGTCCTTATTAGTATGTGACAGGTCCAAATCTAAAAAGCATATGGATGAAATATTGGTTTCTGAAGTGAAAGTGAGTCCATAGGGGTTAGCATTACAATAGGAGACAAAGCTATGAATGAGGTTGGTAGGGCCGTCCCAGATAATTATAATGTCGTCTATATATCTTCTGTAAAAAATAAGGTGCATGGTGAAAGGATTATTGGCCCAGATGTATTTTTCCTCCCAGAAACCCATGGTTAAATTGCCGTAACTGGGAGCGAAATTGGCGCCCATAGCAGTGCCCTGTTTTTGGCGATAGTAGGTACCATCAAAAAGGAAATAATTGTGATCCAGGCAGAAGTGAGTGGCCTGGAGTATAAAATCTATTTGGTGTGTGTTAAGATGAGGGTCTTTTTCAAGGAAATGGGTAACGGCTTGTATACCTATATTATGAGGGATAGATGTATATAGGGAACAGACATCTAGAGAGATCCATTGGTAGGTGGATTCCCATGTGTAGGGGCGCATTTGTTCTATTAGATCTGTTCCATCTCTGATATAGGAAGGCAGGGCCTGAGCTAAGGGTTGAAGGAAGTGGTCTACATATAGCGAAAAACTGGAGGTAATACTGTCCATAGAGGCAACAATAGGGCTTCCTGGTGGATTGATGGAATTTTTGTGTATTTTTGGCAGATGGTAAAAATATGGTACCTGAAAAAAAGATTTTCGAAAGAAGGCTTTTTCCTGTTTTGACAATATTCCTTCTATATGGGATTTCTCTACTAAGGAATTAGAAACCTCTATGAATGCTGGTAGTGGATCCTTTTTCAATATTTCATAAGTAGTATTGTCCGAGAAAAGCCTGAGGGCTTCTCTCATATAATCTGCTTGGTCTTGTATGATAATGCTTCCGCCTTTGTCAGCCGGTCTTATAGTTATATTGTCATTCTGGCTCAATGTTTTTAGGGCAATATTTTCTTGTGGACTCAGATTGTTCTTAAAATAATTAGGTTTGGTAGATACTGTTTCACAGAGTTTGGTGAGTTCTGCGAGTACTACCTGATAAAATGTTTGTAAGTATGGACCCTTAGATTGTGTGGGATTAAATATGGATTTTGGTCGAAAGGCAGTATGGATGACTGGTGGCGGTGACTCCGAATATTGGGACCAGGCAATGATGTCATCTTCTTCATGGGCATTCCATAGTTCACATAGATCTAATAATGCTTGTTGTTCTATGGATGAATCTAAGGTTGGGAGATTGTCAGTCTGGGAATCGATGTCTATGTCCATAGTTGGTATTTTTTTGTCTTTTATATTATAATGACGTCTCAAAGTTAGATTTCTGACAAACCTATTGAGGTCTTTAAACATAACAAAAGAATTTGGGGCTACGGTAGGGGCGCAATTAAGACCTTTTGCCAATAGTGAAAGTTCTTGTTCACTTAGAGATTGGTTGGATAGATTGAAAATTTTTACACTTTTCGCAATTTCTTCTGACTATAACAATATAAGGACTCTTATTTTGTTTGATTATATTCTTTTATGTACATATATCTCAGTTACCCTATACATTTAAGTTTTCTCTGATGGCATTTTCTATTGTGAGCACAATACCCACATATAAGGGATTGGATGCATGCATGTGCGTTTGTGCGTTTGTGCATACATGTGCATATGCATATATGCGGTCTCTATTATTATAATAAGATATCCGTTATTTACCGAGATTGTGAGAATTCAACAATATCTCTCAATAACTGGTTTTAGTTCATCATTATTATTATTATTATTTTTTAATATTTCTCTTATATATAATTTTTTCTACATTATATATATGATACCATTAATAATACCTAGATATTCTATCATTGGACAGATGCACGTTACCAATGCATTCTTTTTGCATTTTGTTATGCATTCTTTATGCATTTTTTATGCCCCTTTTTCTTGTGTATTCCTTATGCATTCTTTATGTCAATATATAATCTTTATGCCACACATACACTCATTATATGGGCAAATCTTCCTGAAGTCTCAATATAATTAACTGTATATTTTAAATTTATAATTTATAGTCTTATAACAACCTCTTTGCCTATACATTCTTTCTATATAATAACTACTTCCATGTATAATTGCTTTGTTCTAAATGTATATGTTACTATTAGTCCAATATATGCCTACAGCGAATAGTAAACACAGTTAGTTCTGCGTGTCAACCCCCTCTAGCTTAATATACTTCATTTCCGGATGTTGTGAATACTAAGCTCAAGCGTAACATGACATTTCATCAATGGTTCCGCTCGCTGGAACGCATATAAGACTGACAGCCTTCACCGCCAATCAGATCCGAGGAAAATGCGGAAGCATTGAAACGCGTCATCAGTCATCGCCTGCTATTGACGTCACGTCCGGCACGCCGCGGGGAACTGATTGTTCACACCGAAAAAGAGTGACAGTTTATTGAATTACATCCATCGCTTCTCTGCAACCTACCCATCGCTGCATCAAAATATCAGTGCAACTTTAACATCTTGGCAGCATTCTACAACTGGGAGACCGCAGATGCACGGAGTGACTCATGCCCTCCGCAGACAAATTACAGAGAGAGATATATATATCTATGCCTGTACTCTACTTCCACCTTGTGAGTAGCCCTTTGGCTGTTATTTTAACTTTTTTTAAATAAATTGTACTAACATACTGCACTTAGTAGGCGCATTGTTTTTCTTCTCTTTACTGCATACAGAGTTTTCTTCGCTCTACAATTGCTGCCAACAGTGCATATGTTTCAAAGACTATCATTATTAGTATTATCATCATATGGACTTTTGATATAGAGACTTTTATAATAATATTTTAAATCTTATTGATCTTCGTTGACTCATTTATCAGTTAGGTTTCTGTTTTGTTTCTTTGCGCCGTCATTTGTATTATATTATGAGCCGGTCAACTGCCCAGATTACATAGGGAGCGCTGGCAAGATAGTGTGGAAATTGGTGTCACCCTTATTCGGAAAGGGGTACCACTTGTATGTGGACAATTATTACACGAGCGTGCCACTGTTTAGTCACTTGTTTGATCATCAGATTGGAGCATGTGGCACCGTGCGACCTAATCGCCGGGGCTTTCCCCAGCGGCTTGTAGATGCCCGTCTTAGGCTGGGGGAGAGAGCATGCTTGAAGTGTATTAACTTGCTCGCTATGAAGTGGAGGGACAATAAGAATGTTTTCCTTCTTACCTCCCTTCATGCAGACACGACAGTCCAAATTCGTACGGCGACTGGTGTTGTGGAGAAACCCCTCTGGGTCCACGAATATAACCAAAATATGGGAGGGGTGGACCTCAACGACCAGTTGTTGGCGCCGTATCTAATTGACCGTAAGGCGAGATGCTGGTACAAAAAAGTGTCTCTATCCTTATTCCAATTGGCTTTGCTGAACGCTCATGTGCTATACAGAGCTTCAGGCGGGACGTTATCTCTTCTAAAATTCCAGAATGAGATAGTCACAGAACTCCTGTATCCAGGCTGTTCTGCACCTCACCATCACCAACCAAATGCAGTAAGCCGGCTGCATGAGAGGCATTATCCGTATGTCCTCGAGAGTACCCCTACCCAACGAACCCCCCAAAAAAGATGTTGTGTCTGTAGCAAGCGCGGATTTAGGCGTGACACCCGTTATTTTTGTCCACTCTGTCCTGACAATCCTGGTCTTTGCATTGGTAAATGTTTTGAACACTTCCACTCAAAAGTGAAGTTTTAGCGTAGGGTACAGCATTTCACAGACTAGGACACACTTACACAGGGTCTCCCAAGATGCCATCACATTTTGAGAGACCCGAACCATTACAGTTGTTAAAGTTACAAAAAAAAGTGTAAAGAAGAAAAAAAAAACGTAAAAACAAAACACAAAAAAAATGTAATATAAAAAAAACAAAAATAGTTGTCGTTTTATTGTTCTCTCTCTCTCTCTCTCTCTATTTTCTCTCTATTGTTCTGCTCTTTTTTACTGTATTCTATTCTGCAATGTTTTATCATGCTTGCTTTTCAGGTATGTAATTTTTTGTTTTCAGGTACGCCATTCAACTGCAGCGCGGAATTATTTATCTTGACAGCAACAGCGTTTGCTCCCACGATACATAAAGCCGTGACTCCAGTGCTGTAGGAGGTGATTTCACCACCACAGTTAAAAAAAAAGAGCATATATGCCGAAGCATGGGGGCAGCAGGGGTGGAGGAGCGATTTTGCTCCTAATCCCGTGTACATACGGTTGAAATTCCGAGGGAGGCTTGCCCGTGGAAAAGTCCGACCGTGTGTATGCGGCATAACTTTTTTGCGGGAGGATGCCCCCATGCTTCGGCATATATATATTTTAGGCACAGGTTGCGTTAAAAAAATGTTTTATTTTTTACTAGGTTTTGTTTTGGTATTTGCTTTGCAGGTATGGTATGGTAAGGTCTTACTGTTGTACTGTAATGTTACTTTGTTTTAATGTTAACCATCATTTGCTTAGCAGGTACGCCATTCAGTTGCAGCGCGGATCTATTTATCTTGACAGCAACAGCGTTTGCTCCCACGATACATAAAGCCGTGACTCCAACGCTGTAGGAGGTGATTTCACCACCACAGTTAAAAAACAAGAGCATATATGCCGAAGCATGGGGGCAGCAGGGGCGGTGGAGTGATTTTGCTCCTAATGCCACGTACATACAGTCGAAATTCCGACGGAGGCCTGCCCGTGGAAAAGTCAGACCATGTGTACGCGGCATAACTTTTTTGCGGGAGGATGCCCCCATGCTTCGGCATTTATAAATGGTGCATGTATGCCCATCATTGAAGTGGGTGGATGAAGGGAGGTATTCTAATGGTGGGCATACCCACCGATCAATATCTTTTTTTCGTTCAGCCAACAGGCTGCATGAAAAAAAAGATTACAATACACGTCCAACAAGGACCAGCAACGTACTGGTATGTTGCTGGACTTTGAATGTTTATACCAGAATGATGCCTGCAGGTTTAGGTATCATCTTGGTATCATTCTTTTCAGCCAGTGGCCGGCTTTCATGTAAAAGCAATTCTAGCAGATAATTAGCCTCTAAACTGCTTTTACAAGCAGTGGGAGGGAATGTCCCCCCCCCGATATAAACAGTGCCATTGGGAAATTGGGAAAGCATTTTATCACACCGATCTTGGTGTGGTCAGATGCTTTGAGGGCAGAGGAAAGATTTAGGATCTAACCCCCCAATTTTTTTTAAAAAAAGAGTACCTGTCACTACCTATTGCTATCATAGGGGATATTTACATTCCCTGAGATAACAATAGAAATGGTAAAAAAAAAAAAAATTATTGAAGGAACAGTTTAAAAAAAAAAAAAAGCACTGCTGTCCCCCCGCCTGCTCTTGCGCAAAGGCGAACACAAGCGTCGGTCTAGCGTCATATGTAAACAGCAATTGCACCATGCATGTGAGGTATCACCGCGAAGGTCAGATCGAGGGCAGTAATTTTAGCAGTAGACCTCCTCTGTAAATCTAACATGGTAACCTGTAAAGGCTTTTAAAGGCTTTTAAAAATGAATGTAGTTTGTCGCCGCTGCGCGTTTGTGCGCAATTCTAAAGCATGTTGTGTTTGGTATCCATGTACTCGGCCTAAGATCATCTTTTTTATTTCATCAAACATTTGGGCAATATAGTGTGTTTTAGTGCATTAAAAATAAAAAAGTGTGTTTTTTCCCCAAAAAATGCGTTTGAAAAATCGCCGCGCAAATACTGTGTGGGAAAAAAAATGCAACACCCACTATTTTAATCTGTAGGGCCTTTGCTTTAAAAAAATATATAATGTTTGGGGTTCAACATAATTTTCTTGCAAAAAAAAAAATATGTTTTCATGTAAACAAAAAGTGTCAGAAAGGGCTTTGTCTTCAAGTGGTTAGAAGAGTGGATGATGTGTGACATAAGCTTCCTAATGTTGTGCATAAAATGCCAGGACAGTTCAAAACCCCCCCAAATGACCCCATTTTGGAAAGTAGACACCTCAAGCTATTTGCTGAGAGGCATGTTGAGCCCATTAAATATTTTTTTTTTTGTCCCAAGTGATGGAATAATGACAAAAAAAATAAAAATTACAAAAAGTTGTCACTAAATGATATATTGCTCAAACATGCCATGGTTATATGTGGAATTGCACCCCAAAATACATTCTGTTGCTTCTCCTGAGTACGGGGATACCACATGTGTGAGACATTTTGGGAGCCTAGCCGCGTACAGGACCCCGAAAACCAAGCACCGCCTTTAGGATTTCTATGGGTGTAAATGTTTGATTTCACTCCTCACTGCCTATCACAGTTTTGGAGGCCATGGAATGCCCAGATGGCACAAAACCCCCCCAAATGACCCCATTTTGGAAAGTAGACACCCCAAGCTATATGCTGAGAGGTATGTTGAGTATTTTGCAGATCTCGCTTTTTGTCACAAAGTTTTGAAAATTGAAAAAAGAAAAAAAAAATGTCTTTCTTCATTTTCAAAAACCAATGAGAGCTGTAAAATACTCACCATGCCTCTCAGCAAATAGCTTGGGGTGTCTACTTTCCAAAATGGGGTAATTTGTGGGGGTTTTGTGCTATCTTGGCATTTTATGGCCTTCAAAACTGTGATAGGTAGTGAGGAGTGAAATCAAAAATTTGTGCCCTTAGAAATCCTGAAGGCGGTGCTTGGTTTTCGGGGCCCCGTACGCGGCTAGGCTCTCAAAAAGTCCCACACATGTGGTATCCCCGTACTCTGGAGAAGCAGCAGAATGTATTTTGGGGTGCAATTCCACATATAACCATGGCATGTGTGAGCAATATATCATTTAGTGACAACTTTTTGTACATTTTTTTTTCTTTTTGTCATTATTCAATCATTTGGGACAAAAAAAAATATTCAATGGGCTCAACATGCCTCTCAGCAAATAGCTTGGGGTGTCTACTTTCCAAAATGGGGTCATTTGGAGGGGGTTTGTGCCATCTTGGCATTTTATGGCCTTCAAAACTGTGATAGGTAGTGAGGAGTGAAATCAAAAATGTATGCCCTTAGGAATCTTGAAGGCAGTGCTTGGTTTTTGGGGTCCCATACGCGGCTAGGCTCCTAAAAAGTCCCACACATGTGGTATCCTGGTACTCAGGAGAAGCAGCAGAATGTATTTTGGGGTGTAATTTCACATATGCCCATGGCATGTGTGAGCAATATATCATTTAGTGACAACTTTGTGCAAAAAAAGAAAAGTTTGTCATATTCCCGCAACTTTTGGCAAAATATAAAATATTCCATGGACTCAACATGCCTCTCAGTAAATAGCTTGGGGTGTCTACTTTCCAAAATGGGGTCATTTGGGGGGGTTTTGTGCTATTTTGGCATTTTATGGCCTTCGAAACTGTGATAGGTAGTGAGGAGTGAAATCAAAAATTTGCATCCTTAGAAATCCTGAAGACGGTGCTTGGTTTCCGGGGTCCCGTACATGGCTAGGCTCCTAAAAAGTCCCACACATGTGGTATCCCCGTACTCAGGAGAAGCAGCCGAATGTATTTTGGGGTGCAATTCCACATATAACCATGGCATGTGTGAGCAATATATCATTTAGTGACAACTTTTTGTATTTTTTTTTGTCATTATTCAATCACTTGGGACAAAAAAATAAAAATATTCAATGGGCTCAACATGCCTCTCAGCAATTTCCTTGGGGTGTCTACTTTCCAAAATGGGGTCATTTGGGGGGGGGGGTTGTACTGCCCTGCCATTTTAGCACCTCAAGAAATGAGATAGGCAGTCATAAATTTAAAGCTGTGTAAATTCCAGAAAATGTACCCTAGTTTGTAAACTCTATAACTTTTGCCCAAACCAATAAATATACGCTTATTGACATTTTTTTTACTAAAGACATGTGGCTGAATACATTTTGGCCTAAATGTATGACTAAACTTGAGTTTATTCGATTTTTCTTATAACAAAAAGTAGAAAATATCATTTTTTTTCAAAATTTTCAGTCTTGGCCTAAATGTATGACTAAAATTTAGTTTATTCAATTTTTCATTCAACAAAAAGTAGAAAATATTTTTTTTTTTTCAAAATTTTCGGTCTTTTTCCGTTTATATTGCAAAAAATTTAAATCGCAGAGGCAATCAAATACCATTAAAAGAAAGCTCTATTTGTGGGAAGAAAAGGACGCAAATTTTGTTTGGGTACAACATTGCATGTCTGCACAATTTACAGTTAAAGCAGCGCAGTGCAAAATTCTGAAAACACCTCTGGTCCTTTAGCTACAAAATGGTCTGGGGCTTAAGTGGTTAAAGCAAAAAAAATAATAAAATAAAAAATAAATGAAATAAAAATTATTTGTCGGAAATAAAAAACAATTCAGATCGAAATCGACATTTATTCCTTCGGGCGTTAAAACTTTAGCCTCCACAATCTAAAAAGATTCCCTTTGGCTGATTTGGCGGATATAATTACCCCCCCCCCCCCAATGAAGATCTACCCTTTCTATACCCCATAATTTTAGACATCTAGGATCCCTATTGTGGCACAGCCTAAAATGTTTAGACGTGCTATGGGTCCTGGGACCCTTTTTGATGTTATTAACGTGCTCCCCAATGCGAACACTCAGGGGTCGTGAGGTGCAGCCTATATATTGGAGTCCACAACTGCACTCCAACATATAGACCACTCCACGGGTACCACACGTAATAAGGTTCTTGATTTTATAAGACCTATTAGTGTAAAAAGAGGTAAACTCCTTACATTTTTTAGTGTTAAATTTGCACTGTTTGCATGCTGGACACCGTCCACATGCGTAAAAACCCGTAAGAAAATAAAAAATTCTACTTTCCCTAAATACAGGTGGGTCAATGACTCCTGGGGCTAAGACATCCCTAAGGGTGGGGACCCTTTTGTAAATAAATTGGGGGCGTGAAGGAAGCACAGCTCCTAATACCTTGTCCTTTCTTAATACATCCCAATGTTTACCTACTATCTTCTCGAATTGCTTATGTTGAATGTTAAAATCCAGAACCATTTTAAATTCATATTTGGCATCTTTTTTCTTATTAGAATCCGAAATAAGACTGGTCCTATTCAAGGCACCGACCCAATATATCTCATTCTGAATTAAGTCCTTATTGTGATTTTAGCAGGTATTAACAGTGCTTATCTTGATGCCTGGAGCACAGATTGGCTGTTTTTTTAGCTGTTTACGAGCTTCCTTTATCGCTGCTCGTTTTGTGTAAGCCGTTCTCATGACAACGGTACACTATAAGTAAGCTACCGGGTGACGCCGTGGCCCCGCCCTGCTGAGGAAGTTCTGACGAATGTAACGCAAATGGGGGAGAAGCCACGCACGGATGACGTCACCCGCTACCATCCTTTGAAACAAACAGTACACGGTTGTGCTATATGCCTGTTTTGTTCCTAATCAAATGTGAGTAGTCCATATTTGGACATAAATAAATGTAAAATGTTTATACAGTGAGCACTTAGATCTCCCTTCTTTTTGCACATATATATGGTTTGGTGCCCCTACTGAGATTAATGTTCTGGAGAAGAAGCTCTTATCAATCTGTTTTCTGCTTCTGTGTGGGATCTTCTTGCATGACTACCTGTTAGCTCAGGAGTCCATGCTCTGAGGTGAGCATAGAACTAAGATCGGAGGTGGAGGGATTGTCACCACTATTGATAACATTGAACTTCACCGGTGAAGCTGTATTCTGGGACTTGTTCATCAGCATCTCGGACTGTGTTTTATTGTTTGTTCCACTTTATCTTATCAGTCATTAATATGGTTTTCTATACCATTACATTCACTAGTGTTGAACGTATATTTTTCTCCGGTGACCTTGTTACGTAGAACAAATACAAAAATAAGATCACTGTATTGTAATGTTTTTATTGACATTGACATATATATATATATATATATATATATATATATATACACCCTGTTTCAAATTATTATGCCAATGATATTTTTCTCATTTACCTAAATAATTGATGTAGACAACAGTCAGCATAATTCTCATGTTATCAACTATTAAGAGTACAATTCAAATTTTATTGAACAAACCTTCTAATGATAACAGTTTTTTTTATTTTTATAAAAAACGTACAATGCACTGTTCCAAATTATTACGCACAGTAAGTTTCAAAACACTTTGTAGGTTGTAAAGAACTGAAAATTGTCATTTGTAGTGTTTGCAGCATACTGTATTTACTGAAATCAATTGCTATTTCAATCAAACTTTGAACAATATTTTAACTTTTTAAACATTTTAACAGGTCACGTTACATTTTAACATAGGACCCCTTATTTGATAGTAGCTTCACAAGTCTTGCATCCATTGAACTTGTATGTTTTTGGACAGTTTCTGCTTGAATTTGTTTGCAAGATGTCAGAATAGCCTCCCAGAGCTGCTGTTTGGATGTAAACTGCCTCCCACCCTCATAGATCTTTTGCTTGAGGAAGCTCCAAAGGTTCTCAATAGGATTGAGGTCAGGGAAGGATGGAGGCCACACCATGACTTTCTCTCCTTTTATGCCTATAGCAGCCATTGATGCAGAGGTATTCTTTGCAGCATGAGATGGTGCATTGTCATGCATGAAGATGATTTTATTACGGAAAGCATAGTTCTTCCTTCTGTACCGGGGAAGGAAGTGGTCAGTCAGGATCTCCACATACTTTGCAGAGGTAATCTTTACACCTTCGGGGACTCTAAAGGGGCCGATCAGCTCTCTTTCCATGATTCTGGCCCAAAACATGACTCCACCAAAGCCTTGCTGACGTCGCAGCCTTGTTGGAACAGGGTGGCCGTCCACCAACCATCCACTACTCCATCCATCTGGACCATCCAGGGTTGCACAGCACTCATCAGTGAACAGGACTGTTTGAAAATTAGTCTTCATGTATTTTTCTGCCCAATGCAGCCATTTCCGCTTGTGAGCATTGGTTAGTGGTGGCCGAATGGAAGGTTTATGCACAGTTGCAAGACTCTGGAGGACTCTACACATTGATGTAATGGTGTTTTAGCAGCTGCTCTCTTGATCCGATGCATGGATCTGGCAGAAATCTTCCTCAATGTGCCTTTATCTGCACAAAACCCGTCTGTGCTCTGAATCAGCCACAAATCTCTTAATAGTGCGATGATGATGTATACGTTTTCGTGAAATATCTAATGTTTTCATACCTCGTCCAAGGCATTGAACTATTTCACTCTTTTCGGCAGCAGAGTGTCATAGAATGCTAGCAAACCAGACTGTGTGACGGCACAGAGGAGACCAAACAGGTGAGAGTGAAAGTGTAACAATTTATTAAGGGAAGTAAACAGACAAATAAACACCTCCAACAGAACACAGTGCAGTGACCAAACCAAATAACAGTGACTTAAAGAAAATATATACAATAAGGGGGAATACCGGAATCGTAGAGAAGGCCAGGCCGAGGTCATACACAAAGGGATCGAAGCAGATGGGTATGGATGGGAATCAAACAGGAACAGGGAGGGGACAGATGGATTGGCTGCAGAGCAGGGATCTAAGGTAACCAGGGAACAGGAGGACAGGGGACCGTGGAAATCAGGAGACAGGAGGGACAGATGCAGGATGGGCTCAGGGTAGGGATCAGGTCGGATTGGGTCAGACAGGGTGCAGGCTCAAAATCCAGATCACAGGTCCTAGGTCCAGGAGAGAGATACCAGGGCAAGGAGTGCCTGTACTTGCCGGGTATTTAAAGGAAGTCTGTAATCAGGCTTCAGGTCACAGCTGACCGCAGGAAGTGCTGCTTGCCCCACACTGCCGGAATACACCCGCTGGTGGACACCGGCTGGGCAGCAGACAGGAACATCTCCGGCTGGGCAGCAGACAGGATCACATCAGGCTGGGCAGTAGGTTCCACAGACTGAGAAACGGGCACCACAACCTCAAGCCGGGAAACGGGCACCACAACCTCAAGCCGGGAAACGGGCACCACAGCGGGCACCACAATCTCAGGCCGGGAAACGGACACCACAATCTCAGGCCGGGAAATGGGCACCACAACCTCAGGCTGGGAAACGGGCACCACAACCTCAGGCCGGGAAACGGGCACCACAACCTCAGGCTGGGAAACGGGACCGGATCTTCAGGTGGGGTCTCAGGTACCGAATCTTCCGACTGGGACACCGAATCTTCCAACTGGGACACCGGATCTTCCGACTGGGACACCAGATCTACCGACTGGGACACCGGATCTACCGACTGGGACACCGGCAGGCACAGGAACTTCAAGCTGGCAGGCTGGCACAGGAACTTCAAGCTGGCAGGCTGGCACAGGAACTTCAAGCTGGCAGGCTGGCACAGGAACCTCAGGCTGGCAAGCTGGCACAGGAACTTCAGGCTGGCAAGCTGGCACAGGAACTTCAGGCTGGCAGGCTGGCACAGGAACTTCAGGCTGCCAAGCTGGCACAGGAACTTCAGGCTGGCAAGCTGGCACAGGAACTTCAGGCTGGCACAGGAACTTCAGGCTGGCAGACTGACACAGGGACCTCAAGCTGGTAGGCTGGCACAGGAACTTCAAGCTGGCACAGGAACTTCAAGCTGGCAAGCTGGCACAGGAACTTCAGGCTGGCAGGCTGGTACAGGAACTTCAGGCTGGCAGACTGGCACAGGGACCTCAAGCTGGCAGACTGGCACAGGGACCTCAGGCTGGCAGACTGGCACAGGGACCTCAGGCTGGCAGACTGGCACAGGGACCTCAGGCTAGCAGACTGGCACGGGAACCTCAGGCTGGCAGACCGGCACAGGAACTTCTGGCTGGCAGACTGGCACAGGATCTTCAGGCTGGTACAGGATCTTCAGACTGGCAGGCTGGTACAGGATCTTCAGGCTGGCAGGCTGGTACAGGGTCTTCAGGCTGGCAGGCTGGTACGGGAACTTCAGGCTGGCAGGCTGGCACAGGATCTTCAGGCTGGCAGGCTGGCACGGGATCTTCAGGCTGGCAGGCTGGTATGGGATCTTCAGGCTGGCAGGCTGGTACAGGGTCTTCAGGCTGGCAGGCTGGTACAGGGTCTTCAGGCTGGCAGGCTGGTACGGGAACTTCAGGCTGGCAGGCTGGTATGGGAACATCAGGCTGGCAGACTGGTACAGAAACTTCAGGATGGCAGGCTGGTACAGAAACTTCAGGCTGGCAGACGGGCACTGGGGCGTCAGACTGGGTAAAAGGCATGGGGACATCCAATTTAGGTGGGTCGTCAAGTTCTACTGGCATGAACGCAGGCTGGAGCAGGTTGGTGGGTGTGGAGGTAGGTTGGGTTACTGGTTGGATTGTGTGGGTCAGGAAGTACTTCCGCTTCTTCTTAGACTTGGTCGCTGCAGGTTTGCAAATAACGGGGGGAATGTATGAAAAGGATGGAATCGAGTAAGTGGAAGGACTAGAATGTGGCAAAGACACGGGGACAGTGGCTGGAGGAGGCCCTTGCGGATTGGCTGCAGGTAGGAGGGAAGAAGCAGGTGGATTGAAGGCAGGGTAGGTGCAACAGGTAGAGACCGGGTAGTAATATTTGGCGGGGGGCTGAGCAAACTGGGCTGAAGCTGGGATTGCTGTAGGCGATGGGCGGATATATTCTTGAGGAGGCAGGTGATAAATGGCAGGGCTGGAACGTTGTAGCTTGGCTAAGTGCAGGAGATCTGACCATGCCTGCAGCACAGGTTGAGCAAAAACTGTCTCACACACAGCCTGTCCGACCAGGGATTGCACTGAATGGTTGCAATCAGACAACACCTGCTGGGAACAGGAGGAATAATGTTCCCAAAAATAGGCTGGATCATCCTCTAACAACCACACTAAGGATTCGACCTGGTCAAAACTGAAAGGGGGTGAAAAATCGTCACTCCCATCGGGAATAGATGACAGGGCTGGCTTTTCACATAACCAAACTAACGGCTGGATATCCTCAAAAGATATATAACCCTGCCCCACTAGAGAATAAGGTGATCGGATTTCCATCAGCTGGTCACTGGTCCAATCTTTTAGATTCTGACTACAATATTCGTCATCCTCTGCTGCCAGCAGAGAATAATAAATGATTTTGTTACTATCCATCTCAACCGGGTCTAACAAACCAGGATGGTCCCTCAATGCCGTCACGTCTGGTTTAGGGATGGCTCTGGTATACTGTCATAGAATGCTAGCAAACCAGACTGTGTGACGGCACAGAGGAGACCAAACAGGTGAGGGTGAAAGTGTAACAATTTATTAATAGAAGTAAACAGACAAATAAACACCTCCAACAGAACACAGTGCAGTGACCAAACCATATAACAGTGACTTAAAGAAAATATATACAATAAGGGGGAATACCGGAATCGTAGAGAAGGCCAGGCCGAGGTCATACACAAAGGGATCGAAGCAGATGGGTATGGATGGGAATCAAACAGGAACAGGGAGGGGACAGATGGATTGGCTGCAGAGCAGGGATCTAAGGTAACCAGGGAACAGGAGGACAGGGGACCGTGGAAATCAGGAGACAGGAGGGACAGATGCAGGATGGGCTCAGGGTAGGGATCAGGTCGGATTGGGTCAGACAGGGTGCAGGCTCAAAATCCAGATCACAGGTCCTAGGTCCAGGAGAGAGATACCAGGGCAAGGAGTGCCTGTACTTGCCGGGTATTTAAAGGAAGTCTGTAATCAGGCTTCAGGTCACAGCTGACCGCAGGAAGTGCTGCTTGCCCCACACTGCCGGAATACACCCGCTGGTGGACGCCGGTACTACAGTCCATGGATCATGCATTACCACCAGCAGGACACTAGTACTGCAGTCCAAAGGACCAACAGCACCACCAGCGGGTGATGCCTTTCCTGACACAGAGAGGTCCCTTTTCTTCTTTTCTTCCCCATATTGCTTGAAAATGGTGCTCTGCTTAATATTGTGGAACACCCTAGTAGTTTTTCCTTTAATTGGGCTCACCTGGCAATCTAATTATCACAGGTGTCCGAGATTGTTTTCAGTGATCAAAAGAGCCCTGAGACACAATGCCATCCATGAGTTAAACTGAAAAACAAAATATTTAACCTTTGTGACACTGAAATAGAATTTGCATAATAATTTGGAACAGGGTGTGTATGTATATATTGTGACAGCAGGAAGGTAAAGTCACCTGGTTGCATCCAGGGGGGTAGATATATTTCGCCCAGATTCAGGCTTTACGCCGACTTATACAACTAGGTGGAGAGTTGTACAAGGCTAGTGGGCTCATGGATGACTCATACCTCTAGGGAGAGGGCTGGGCGTCGTGCAGACAGGGAGTTGATGAGACCAGCTGAAGCTTGTCAGCTCATTTAGGCCTCTATAAGAACTCCCAGCTTCATTAGATGTTAGCTCATGCCTGGAACCAGACCTGTGTGGACTGTCTAGGGAGAGTGAACCCCTGTGCGGTGAGACAAAGCCTGTGTGGCTATTTGCTTGGACATTTAAAACCAGGGACTTAGGGACTAGGACAGCACTAGGCTGATCCCAGTTGTTAGTTAGGAAACCTGTATGTTTAGTCAGAGGTCAACTTGACCAGGATTTATTTTGGTTATGTTTCTTTTGCTTTGCCTTGTTTTGTCACTGTAAATAGAAAATAAACCGCACCTTTTTGATTTTGAAAACCACAACCTCCGTTTGCTGGGCCTGTTTTGTGTGGGGAGCCCATCCCGGGGGTCACACACACCCGCTGCCGAGCTAACCCCCTCACAGTTGGTGGAGAACCAGTGGCAGTTTTTTTTTAAGCCAGCATGGAGGAGATACTGAAACAGCTGGCTCTAGCAAATGCCAATCAACAGCAGACAAATGCAGGTTTGCAAAGGAGCCTTGCAGCCCAGCAGCAAGCTCATCAACAGAGCCTTGCAGCCCAGCAGCAAGCTCACCAACAGAGTCTGGAAGCTCAGCAACAAGCCCAGCAGCAATCTGGGGCCCGCTTCATAGACCTGTTACAGAAGCAAGAGCAGAGACTACAACAAATGGAAGCAGTAATGCAGCAACGTCCGCAGACCAGTGAGGAAAGCCGTCCCACTAATACCGCGTCCTTTGGGGTGAGTCGTTTATTGACAAAAATGACTGGAGAGGATGATCCAGAGGTATTTTTGACCACATTTGAAAGGACCGCTGAAAGAGAAAAGTGGCCTGAGGAGCAGTGGGCTGGACTGGTGGCTCCTCTGTTAACTGGTGAATCGCAGAAAGCTTACTATGACCTAGAGCCTAACCAAGCAAAAGACTATGTGATGCTAAAAGCTGAAATTTTGGCAAGGCTGGGTGTCACCCAGGCTGTCCGGGCTCAGCGTGTGCATAACTGGACTTTCCAGCTTGGAAAACCCCCCAGGTCTCAAATGTATGATCTCATTCACCTGAGCAGAAAGTGGCTACAGCCAGAGACTTTGTCCGCACCAAAGATTGTGGAACGTGTTGTAATGGATCGGTTTTTGAGAGCCCTTCCTACTGCCATCCAAAAGTGGGTAAGCCATGGAGACCCAGAGACGGCCGATGGTCTTGTGGATCGTGTGGAGAAATACTTGGCTACAGAGAACCTGACGGCCTCTTCCAGAGACACTCGGACTTTCCACCCTAAGACCAGACCATCCCCAGGGGCGGATAAGAGGATTCCAAGGGGTGAGGGTGGAGAGAGTGAGAGGGTGGGAGCTCTACCCCAAGTTTGGCGAGAACAGCCTGGGAAATCAGCGGCTCAAGAGGCGGCAAGAAGGATCGTTTGCTACCGCTGCCGGCAAGCGGGACATATTGCAGCCAATTGCCCGGTTGTGGAGGAACCCATGCAGTGTGACTTTCTGACGGGCAGACGTCAGTCGCTGTGTGCGACAGTCGCATGCACTGCCATTCGAGGAACTGAGAAACATTTATGCAAAATGTGTGTTAATGGTAGAAATGTTGTGGTATTGCTGGATTCAGGTAGCCTTGTGACCCTGATAAAGGCTGAGTTAGTTAAAACAGAGGTCTCTGGGAATAGCAAGGTAGCTGTTATTTGTGTGCATGGGGACACCCGAGAGTATCCAGTGACTACAGTGTGTTTCGAGACCCCCAAAGGTACCCTCTCTCATCCAGTGGGCTTAGTATCTCAGTTACCGCATGACGCCATTGTGGGAAGGGATTTTCCGAAGTTCTGGGAACTGTGGGATGATCCTGAGCCCCTCACTGGTGCCCCTATGTACCAGGAATGTGATAGCCAGAACTCCCCTGAGAGTGGTGAGGACTCTCCGGAATTTCCCTTATCAGTATTGGCAGGGGAGACTCAAGAAACTGGAGAGGAGCCCACCTCCTCAGACGAAAACCTACCGTCTGTGGAGTTTTCTGATCTTGAGATTCACAGGGAAAACTTTGCCACAGAACAGTTGAAAGACCCCGCCCTAATAAAGGCACGGGAAAACGTATTGAAAATAGATGGCGAGTTAGTGAACCCAGATAATACCTGCACTTACCCATACTTCAGCGTAGAGAAGGACCTACTGTATCGGGTGGCAAAAAGGGCAGAAGAAACCGTTGAGCAGCTTGTGGTGCCCAAATCTTACAGGAAGTTGGTGTTGGAGTTGGCCCATGGGCACATTCTTGGAGGTCATCTGGGGACAGAGAAAACCCGAGAGAGGGTATTACAGAGATTCTATTTGCCGGGGGTGATGAAGGACGTAGAAAATTATTGTTCCTCCTGCCCTGTGTGTCAGAGGTTGGCCCCGATGCCACATTTCCGTAGCCCGCTGGTCCCTCTACCCATCATTGAGGTCCCGTTTGAGAGGATCGCCATGGATTTGGTAGGTCCTATAATCAAGTCCGCTAGGGGGCACCAGTACATATTAGTTATAATGGACTATGCCACCCGTTATCCAGAAGCGATCCCTCTCCGAAATACCTCGGCCAAAACCATAGCCAAAGAGCTATCTCTTGTTTTTAGCCGGGTGGGTATTTGTAAAGAACTGCTTACGGACCAAGGTACACCCTTTATGTCCCGGGTTATGAAAGAGCTGTGTAAATTGTTCAAAGTGACGCAATTGCGTACGTCTGTGTATCACCCCCAAACCGATGGGCTGGTTGAAAGATTCAACAAAACCCTAAAACAAATGTTGAAGAAAGTGGTGGATAGAGATGGAAAGGATTGGGACTGTTTACTTCCTTATTTGATGTTTGCTATTAGGGAGGTGCCCCAATCCTCTACGGGATTCTCCCCCTTTGAGTTACTGTATGGGAGACACCCAAGAGGGCTGTTGGATATTGCCAAGGAAACTTGGGAAAGTGAGAGTTCTCCCCACAGGAGTGTGATTGAGCATGTCGCCCTGATGCAAGATCGAATTGCACAGGTAATGCCCATCGTGAAGGAACATTTGGCCCAAGCGCAGTTGGCACAGCAGAGAGTGTACAACCGTGGAGCCAAGACCCGTACCTTTTCCCCGGGGGATAGGATATTGGTACTTGTCCCTACGGTTGAAAGTAAATTCCTTGCCAAATGGCAAGGCCCCTACGAGATAATGGAAAAAGTGAGCGAAGTGAATTACAAGGTCAGACAACCAGGAAGGCGAAAGCCCGAACAGATCTATCACGTTAATCTGTTGAAAGCCTGGAGGGATAGAGAGTCCCTAGTCGCAGACACTTGGTCACCAGCTCAAACTGGTTGCGTGATTCCTGAGGTTGGAATAGCAGCCACCTTGTCACAACCCCAACAACAGGAGGTTAAGGAGTTTGTGCTTCGCAACAAGGAGGTATTCTCTGAGCTGCCGGGACAAACATCTGGGGTAGAGCATGACATCATTACCCCGCCCGGTGAAAGGGTGAAGTTAAAACCCTATCGGATCCCAGAGGCTCGACGGGAGGCAATACGGGAGGAAGTACAGAAAATGCTGAACTTAGGGGTGATAGAGGAGTCCCAAAGTGATTGGTCTAGTCCCATCGTGTTGGTGCCTAAACCGGATGGGAGCTGGCGATTTTGTAACGATTTTCGTCAGTTGAACAAAGTTACAAAATTTGACACCTACCCCATGCCACGTATAGATGAGTTGATCGACCGGCTGGGAACAGCCCGATACATGACGACTCTTGACCTCACAAAAGGGTATTGGCAAATCCCCCTGGCCAAGTCGGCCAAAGAGAAAACCGCATTTGTAACCCCAGACGGGGCGTTCCAATATAAAAGAATGCCGTTCGGGTTACAGAATGCGCCGGCCACATTCCAGCGGAAAATGGACCAGATGCTGAGGCCCCATCGGAAGTATGCTGCGGCTTACCTGGATGACGTAATTGTCCATAGCACAGATTGGGCCTCACATCTGCCAAAAGTGCAAGCAGTCCTGGACTCTGTTCGGGAAGCGGGGTTTACGGCTAACCCCAAGAAGTGTACCATTGGGCAGGAGGAGGCCAAATATCTTGGGTACACCATTGGGAGGGGAGTAATAAAACCCCAACTCAACAAAGTCGAGGCCATCCAGAGTTGGCCACGTCCCAACAGCAAGAAGCAGGTACGAGCCTTTCTGGGAATCGCTGGGTATTATCGGCGATTCATTCCCCACTTTGCTTCTAAGGCTGTGCCCCTAACCAACCTGACGAAGGGGAAAGGGTCGGTCATGATTAAATGGACCCCCGAGGCTGAGGCAGCATTCCAATTCTTGAAACAAGCCTTATGTAGCCAGCCAGTGTTGTACTCACCCGACTTCTCTAAAGACTTTGTCGTACAAAGTGATGCGTCAGATGTGGGGTTAGGAGCAGTATTGTCCCAGGTCTGGAACGGGGAAGAGCACCCAGTCATTTACCTCAGCAGGAAGTTGAAGTCCCATGAGGTAAATTACGCCACCGTTGAAAAGGAGTGTTTAGCGGTGAAGTGGGCTCTAGATTCCCTTCGGTACTACCTGCTAGGTAGGCACTTTGACATGGTTACGGATCACGCTCCGTTAAAGTGGATGGCTCAAAACAAGGAAACAAATAGAAGAGTGAATAGGTGGTTCCTGGCCCTCCAGGAATTCAACTTCACAGTAAAGCATCGCCCTGGCGTTCAAATGGGGAATGTGGATGCTTTGTCTCGAGTACATGAATGCCTGATTGCTGGTGTTCCAACCCCGAGGTTAAAACAAGAGGGGGGGGTATGTGACAGCAGGAAGGTAAAGTCACCTGGTTGCATCCAGGGGGGTAGATATATTTCGCCCAGATTCAGGCTTTACGCCGACTTATACAACTAGGTGGAGAGTTGTATAAGGCTAGTGGGCTCATGGATGACTCATACCTCTAGGGAGAGGGCTGGGCGTCGTGCAGACAGGGAGTTGATGAGACCAGCTGAAGCTTGTCAGCTCATTTAGGCCTCTATAAGAACTCCCAGCTTCATTAGATGTTAGCTCATGCCTGGAACCAGACCTGTGTGGACTGTCTAGGGAGAGTGAACCCCTGTGCGGTGAGACAAAGCCTGTGTGGCTATTTGCTTGGACATTTAAAACCAGGGACTTAGGGACTAGGACAGCACTAGGCTGATCCCAGTTGTTAGTTAGGAAACCTGTATGTTTAGTCAGAGGTCAACTTGACCAGGATTTATTTTGGTTATGTTTCTTTTGCTTTGCCTTGTTTTGTCACTGTAAATAGAAAATAAACCGCACCTTTTTGATTTTGAAAACCACAACCTCCGTTTGCTGGGCCTGTTTTGTGTGGGGAGCCCATCCCGGGGGTCACACACACCCGCTGCCGAGCTAACCCCCTCACAATATATATATATATATATTGTGACAGCAGGAAGGTAAAGTCACCTGGTTGCATCCAGGGGGGTAGATATATTTCTCCCAGATTCAGGCTTTATGCCGACTTATACAACTAGGGAGTTGATGAAGCCCAGCTGAGGCTAGTGGGCTCATGAATGACTCATACCTCTAGGGAGAGTGCTGGGCGTCGTGAGGCAGGGAGTTGATGAGACCAGCTGAAGCCTGTCAGTTCGTTTAAGGCCTCTATAAAAACTCCCAGATTCATTAGGTGTTTGCTCATGCCTGGAACCAGACCTGTGTGGACTGTCTAGGGAGAGTGAACCCCTGTGCGGTGAGGCAAAGCCTGTGTGGCTATTTGTGTGGACTTTTACTAAACCAGGGACTTAGGGACTAGGACAGCACCAGGCTGATCCCAGTTGTTAGTTTAGGAAACCTGCATGTTTAGTCAGAGGTCAAACTGACCAGGATTTATTTTGTTTGTTTCTTTTTGGCTTTGCTGTGTTTTGTCACTGTACATAGAGAAATAAACCGCACCTTTTGATTTTGAAAACCACAACCTCCGTCTGCTGGCCCTGTTTTTGTGTGGGGAGCCCAACCAGGGGGTCACACACACCCGCTACCGAGTTAACCCCCTCACAGTTGGTGGAGAACCAGTGGCAGTTTTTTTTAAGCCAGCATGGAGGAGATACTGAAACAGCTGGCTCTAGCAAATGCCAATCAACAGCAGACAAATGCAGGTTTGCAAAGGAGCCTTGCAGCCCAGCAGCAAGCTCATCAACAAGCCCAGCAGCAATCTGAGGCCCGCTTCATAGACCTGTTACAGAAGCAAGAGCAGAGACTACAACAAATGGAAGCAGTAATGCAGCAACGTCCGCAGACCAGTGAGGAAAGCCGTCCCACTAATACCGCGTCCTTTGGGGTGAGTCGTTTATTGACAAAAATGACTGGAGAGGATGATCCAGAGGTATTTTTGACCACATTTGAAAGGACTGCTGAAAGAGAAAAGTGGCCTGAGGAGCAGTGGGCTGGACTGGTGGCTCCTCTGTTAACTGGTGAATCGCAGAAGGCTTACTATGACCTAGAGCCTGACCAAGCAAAAGACTATGTGATGCTAAAAGCTGAAATATTGGCAAGGCTGGGTGTCACCCTGGCTGTCCGGGCTCAGCGTGTGCATAACTGGACTTTCCAGCTTGGAAAACCCCCCAGGTCTCAAATGTATGATCTCATTCACCTGAGCAGGAAGTGGCTACAGCCAGAGACTTTGTCCGCACCGGAGATTGTGGAACGTGTTGTGATGGATCGTTTCTTGAGAGCTCTTCCTACCGCCATTCAAAAGTGGGTAAGCCATGGAGACCCAGAAACGGCCGGTAAACTTGTGGATCGTGTAGAGAGATACTTGGCTACAGAGAACCTGACGGCCTCTTCCAGAGACTCTCGGACTTTCCACCCTAAGACCAGACCATCCCCAGGGGCGGATAAGAGGATTCCAAGGGGTGAGGGTGGAGAGAGTGAGAGGGTGGGAGCTCTACCCCAAGTTTGGCGAGAACAGCCTGGGAAATCAGCGGCTCAAGAGGCCGCAAGAAGGATCGTTTGCTACCGCTGCCGGCAAGCGGGACATATTGCAGCAAATTGCCCGGTTGTGGAGGAACCCATGCAATGTGACTTTCTGATGGACAGACGTCAGTCGCTGTGTGCGACAGTCGCATGCACTGCCATTCGGGGAACTGAGAAACATTTATGCAAAATGTGTATTAATGGTAGAAATGTTGTGGTATTACTGGATTCAGGTAGCCTTGTGACCCTGATAAAGGCTGAATTAGTTAAAACAGAGGTCTCTGGGAATAGCAAGGTAGCTGTTATTTGTGTGCATGGGGACACCCGAGAGTATCCAGTGACTACAGTGTGTTTCGAGACCCCCAAAGGTACCCTCTCTCATCCAGTGGGGTTAGTATCTCAATTACCGCATGATGCCATTGTGGGAAGGGATTTTCCGAAGTTCTGGGAACTGTGGGATGATCCTGAGCCCCCCACTGGTGCCCCTATGTACCAGGAATGTGATAGCCAGAACTCCTCTGAGAGTGGTGAGGACTCTCCAGAATTTCCCTTGTCAGTATTGGCAGGGGAGACTCAAGAAACTGGAGAGGAGCCCACCTCCTCAGACGAAAACCTACCATCTGTGGAGTTTTCTGATCTGGAGGTTCACAGGGAAAATTTTGCCACAGAACAGTTAAAAGACCCCGCCCTAATAAAGGCACGGGAAAACGTAGTGGAAATAGATGGCGAGTTAGTGAACCCAGATAATACCTGCACTTACCCATACTTCAGCGTAGAGAAGGACCTACTGTATCGGGTGGCAAAAAGGGCAGAAGAAACCGTTGAGCAGCTGGTGGTGCCCAAACCTTACAGGAAGTTGGTGTTGGAGTTGGCCCATGGGCACATTCTTGGAGGTCATCTGGGGACAGAGAAAACCCGAGAGAGGGTATTACAGAGATTCTATTGGCCTGGGGTGATGAAGGACATAGAAAATTATTGTTCCTCCTGCCCTGTGTGTCAGAGGTCGGCCCCGATGCCACATTTCCGTAGCCCGCTGGTCCCTCTACCCATCATTGAGGTCCCGTTTGAGAGAATCGCAATGGATTTGGTAGGTCCTATAATCAAGTCCGCTAGGGGGCACCAGTACATATTGGTTATAATGGACTATGCCACCCGTTATCCAGAAGCGATCCCTCTCAGAAATACCTCGGCCAAAACCATAGCCAAAGAGCTATCTCTTGTTTTTAGCCGGGTGGGTATTTGTAAAGAACTGCTTACGGACCAAGGTACACCCTTTATGTCCCGGGTTATGAAAGAGCTGTGTAAATTGTTCAAAGTGACGCAATTGCGTACATCTGTGTATCACCCCCAAACCGATGGGCTGGTTGAAAGATTCAACAAAACCCTAAAACAAATGTTGAAGAAAGTGGTGGATAGAGATGGAAAGGATTGGGACTGTCTACTTCCTTATTTGATGTTTGCTATTAGGGAGGTGCCCCAATCCTCTACGGGATTCTCCCCCTTTGAGTTACTGTATGGGAGACACCCAAGAGGGCTGTTGGATATTGCCAAGGAAACTTGGGAAAGTGAGAGTTCTCCCCACAGGAGTGTGATTGAGCATGTCGCCCTGATGCAAGATCGAATTGCACAGGTAATGCCCATCGTGAAGGAACATTTGGCCCAAGCGCAGTTGGCACAGCAGAGAGTGTACAACCGTGGAGCAAAGACCCGTACCTTTTCCCCGGGGGATAGGATATTGGTACTTGTCCCTACGGTTGAAAGTAAATTCCTTGCCAAATGGCAAGGCCCCTACGAGATAATGGAAAAAGTGAGCGAAGTGAATTACAAGGTCAGACAACCAGGAAGGCGAAAGCCCGAACAGATATATCACGTTAATCTGTTGAAAGCCTGGAGGGATAGAGAGTCCCTAGTCGCAGAAACTTGGTCACCAGCTCAAACTGGTTGCGTGATTCCGGAGGTTGGAATAGCAGCCACCTTGTCACAACCCCAACAACAGGAGGTTAAGGAGTTTGTGCTTCGCAACAAGGAGGTGTTCTCTGAGCTGCCGGGACAAACATCTGGGGTAGAGCATGATATTATTACCCCGCCCGGTGAAAGGGTGAAGTTAAAACCCTATCGGATCCCAGAGGCCCGACGGGAGGCAATACGGGAGGAAGTACAGAAAATGCTGAACTTAGGGGTGATAGAGGAGTCCCAAAGTGATTGGTCTAGTCCCATTGTGTTGGTGCCTAAACCGGATGGGAGCTGGCGATTTTGTAACGATTTTCGTCAGTTGAACAAAGTTACAAAATTTGACACCTACCCCATGCCACGTATAGATGAGTTGATCGACCGGCTGGGAACAGCCCGATACATGACGACTCTTGACCTCACAAAAGGGTATTGGCAAATTCCCCTGGCCAAGTCGGCCAAAGAGAAAACCGCATTTGTAACCCCAGACGGGGCGTTCCAATATAAGAGAATGCCGTTCGGGTTACAGAATGCGCCGGCCACATTCCAGCGGAAAATGGACCAGATGCTGAGGCCCCATCGGAAGTATGCTGCGGCTTACCTGGATGACGTAATTGTCCATAGCACAGATTGGGCCTCACATCTGCCAAAAGTGCAAGCAGTCCTGGACTCTGTTCGGGAAGCGGGGTTTACGGCTAACCCCAAGAAGTGTACCATTGGGCAGGAGGAGGCCAAATATCTTGGGTACACCATTGGCAGGGGAGTAATAAAACCCCAACTCAACAAAGTCGAGGCCATCCAGAGTTGGCCACGTCCCAACAGCAAGAAGCAGGTACGAGCCTTTCTGGGAATCGCGGGTTATTATCGGCGCTTCATTCCCCACTTTGCTTCTAAGGCTGTGCCCCTAACCAACCTGACGAAAGGGAAAGGGTCGGTCATGATTAAATGGACCCCCGAGGCTGAGGCAGCATTCCAATTCTTGAAACAAGCCTTATGTAGCCAGCCAGTGTTGTACTCACCCGACTTCTCTAAAGACTTTGTCGTACAAAGTGATGCGTCAGATGTGGGGTTAGGAGCAGTATTGTCCCAGGTCTGGAACGGGGAAGAGCACCCAGTCATTTACCTCAGCAGGAAGTTGAAGTCCCATGAGGTAAATTACGCCACGGTTGAAAAGGAGTGTTTAGCGGTGAAGTGGGCTCTAGATTCCCTTCGGTACTATCTGCTAGGTAGGCACTTTGACATGGTTACGGATCACGCTCCGTTAAAGTGGATGGCTCAAAACAAGGAGACAAATAGAAGAGTGAATAGGTGGTTCCTGGCCCTACAGGAATTCAACTTCACAGTAAAGCATCGCCCTGGCGTTCAAATGGGGAATGTGGATGCTTTGTCTCGAGTACATGAATGCCTGATTGCTGGTGTTCCAACCCCAAGGTTAAAACAAGAGGGGGGGGGTATGTGACAGCAGGAAGGTAAAGTCACCTGGTTGCATCCAGGGGGGTAGATATATTTCTCCCAGATTCAGGCTTTATGCCGACTTATACAACTAGGGAGTTGATGAAGCCCAGCTGAGGCTAGTGGGCTCATGAATGACTCATACCTCTAGGGAGAGTGCTGGGCGTCGTGAGGCAGGGAGTTGATGAGACCAGCTGAAGCCTGTCAGTTCGTTTAAGGCCTCTATAAAAACTCCCAGATTCATTAGGTGTTTGCTCATGCCTGGAACCAGACCTGTGTGGACTGTCTAGGGAGAGTGAACCCCTGTGCGGTGAGGCAAAGCCTGTGTGGCTATTTGTGTGGACTTTTACTAAACCAGGGACTTAGGGACTAGGACAGCACCAGGCTGATCCCAGTTGTTAGTTTAGGAAACCTGCATGTTTAGTCAGAGGTCAAACTGACCAGGATTTATTTTGTTTGTTTCTTTTTGGCTTTGCTGTGTTTTGTCACTGTACATAGAGAAATAAACCGCACCTTTTGATTTTGAAAACCACAACCTCCGTCTGCTGGCCCTGTTTTTGTGTGGGGAGCCCAACCAGGGGGTCACACACACCCGCTACCGAGTTAACCCCCTCACAATATATATATATATATATATAATTTTTTATATATACACAGATTTGGTTTTGGTCTTATATGCATTTATCTACAGTATTTTTAAATGTCTTTGTTTATTTGTATTTTTGTGCTGTATAGGAATCCTGGTATGTCTGCATTGGGATTGTTTTCGCCTAATTTAGATTGAACATCCCATACACCTACATGACTCCAGGTGCTTCCTATACGTTTCGGAATTTGGACTGCATGTCCATGTGGGTGGTCTTTTACACAAAGCTTTCTGATTGATTTTTTTTTCCATCCCCATATATATGGATAGTCAGCACACCTTCTGGTAGCTATGATTAAGCACCCCATAGTGGTGTGAAACGCGTCAGACTTTTTTTGTCCCTGTGCCTCTGATGTCTCTCTAACCGTTGGATTTTACTGTCTTCAATAAAGATGTTATAACGGAGTGCGGCCTTCTAGCTTTTTTCTTAAATTTTTCAGTACTGTATATTTAGTTGAAATTGTTCTTAGTTTTTATGGCTTTCTATTTTTTTTTGTTAATTTTCCCCTCCGCTTCCTGTCCTGGAAACATGACAGGAAGTGAAAAGAAATGTCCATGATGCAATGTGAGGGGAAATCTCACCTTTGACAGTTGTAACCAGAGCAGGTGCCCCTACTGGATGATTTTCAGTTGCCGCCTGTTGTATCAACAACTGTCAATTTTTGGATTTTGCCTGATTTACTGCTCCAGTGACAATTCCTACAGGGACAGGAATGAAAAACAGAACATTGTATCAAACACTTACTGTTATTTTCATTTCCTGGCGCCAATCCACAGCAGCATACTATCAATGGAAAGTGAATTGCTCACAGATATTAAAGCAAAACTCCAGGCATAGGCTTTTTTTGGCAACAAACAATAATTACCTCTCCCAAGGTGTATCATATGACCAGGTTGCCACTCTGTCCTGCTCTAGCTGTACTTCCAGTGCCTGTGGATATGTGTGCCTCAGTTCTCATACATTGAAGGGCTAGTGTCATTTATAGACCCATGGGATACACCTCAAGATATTAAAGCGGAGTTCCACCCTCTAAAATGTACTTTCAATTAACAGCTTTTCTTTAATGTAAAAAAAAATATTTTTTTTTACTCACTTCTATCTGGCTGTTACTAGGCAGATTTCGTAATCTGCCTAGTTCCTAGTCCTAGGTGGTTCAACTTCCTGTCCTAAGACCCCTATGCCTCCTGGGAAATGATGACACTGATTTCCCAGGAGTCTCTGGGCATTACTGTGCCTAAAAATCGCCCAGCATGCACCTCTCCCTGAAAACCAGGAAGAAAAAGGAACTGGGCTTCACATGCCCACACATATAATGGATATGGCCACAATATGAGCTGGAGGATATAAGACAAGTGTTTGTAATGATTTGGGAGTTTCTATTATGTTTTAGGGACTATTTAATGTGATTAAATTTAGCTTGCAAAAAAAAAAAAAACACGCCCGCTTTAACTATTGTTTACAAACCCGAAATATCAAAATCTATGCTTGAAGTTCTGCTTTAATTTTAAAAAGTCCTGATAAAGATGCTAACCACAATATCTCGCTGTACATCTGTTCGCTGCACATATGAGCGCTGTGGCTCTCGTACACTGAAGGCCTAGTGTCATCAGGAGAGATTTGTTTTCTCTACGCAATCGAAATAAAAAAAGCCTATGCCTGGAGTTAGGCTTTAATTAAAAATAATCCTCATAAGGAGCTGTCAAAGTGTATCTATACATAGAGAAAACTAGAGGGTCCGATCTGGTCCGCCTCTAAAACTGATTGGATCGGTCTGCTAGTGTGAAGGGAGCCATATTTGGAATGTTTTTCTTGCTGGGGGGAGCATGTACCAAGTTTTGACAGATACCCACTTAAGCTACGACCACATACGCAATTGGATCGGAAGTTCTCCCTCCCCCTGAGACCTTTTCAGACATCTCACAGGAGGCTGTGAGACCATGTACAGTGGAAATCCAGCTTTGAGGGCGTAAGTAATCGGAGCTGGCTTCCATTAGTATACATGCCAGCGCCGGGACTTGAAAACTGGCGAAGAATCGGCACGGGTGAGGACAACTCTGGTTCCCTGTACAGCAGCTACTTTATTTGTAGCTGGGGACTTAAATTTTTTTACAAACTGACTGAAGCTCCTCTTTAACCACTTCCCGCCCGGCCTATAGAAAAATGACGGCCGGGCGGTGGTTGCATTATCCTGACTGGACGTCCATTGACGTCCTGCAGGATAATGCCTAGCGCGCGCCCGCGGGGGCGTGCAGCGCGGTGATCGGGGACGGCGTGTGTCCCTCAGACACAGCGCTTCCCCGATCACGGTAAACAGACAATTTCATTGGCCGTTTACCATGTGATCGGCTCTGTCAAAGTCACAGCCGATCACATGTCACAACAAACTCGGTGGCGCGTTCCGTGCGCGCCACCAGAGGCTTGCAGAGCGGAGGATCGGGGAAGGCGAGTGTCCCTTGGACACAGCGCGTCCCCGATCAGGGTAAACAGCCAATGAAATTGTCTGTTTACCATGTGACCGGCTGTGTCCAATCATAGCCGGTCACAAATGTAAACACAGACCAGCAGTTAATACCTGATCCCTGCTCTCTCCTCACACACCGATCTGTGATGAGAGAGCAGGGATCAGTAAGTGAGAGATCAGTGTAGTTTGTCTATAGGTACTGTGCACAACACGCCCCCCCACCCCCCAATAAAGAGGACCTGTCACACAGCCCAGCACATCAATCAGCCCATCTGTCAATCAGTCCAGCCCATCTGTCAATCAATCAATTAATCAGCCCATCTGTCAATCAATCAATCAGCCAATCTGTCAATCAATCAATCAATCAATCAGCCCATCTGTCAATCAATCAATCAGCCCATCTGTCAATCAATTAATCAGCCATCTGTCAATCAATCAATCAATCAATCAGCCCATCTGTCAATCAATCAATCAGCCCATCTGTCAATCAATCAATCAGCCATCTGTCAATCATTCAATCGGCCCATCTGTCAATCATCTGTCACAGGCCCACCTCCATCGGTACCGCCATTGGTACCGCCACACAGGCTACCAGTACCGCCATCGGTACCACTACCAGTACCGCCATCGGTACCACCACCAGTACCGCCACTAGTACCGCCATCAGGCCCAGCATCTATACTGAGACACAGGCCCGCTACCAGTATCGCCACTAATGCCGCCATTGGTACCACCACCCGTACCACTGTCGGTAGCGCCACCACCACCTGTACCACCACCTGTACCACCATCGGTACCACCACCACCCGTACCGCCACCTGTACCGCCATCGGTACTGCCACCACCACCATCCGTACCGCCATCTGTACCACCACCACCTGTACCGCCATCGGTACCACCACCACCTATACTGCCACCTGTACCGCCATCGGTACCGCCACCACCACCACCCGTACCACCATCGGTACCACCACCACCTGTACCGCCATTGGTACAACCACCACCCATACCGCCATCGGTACCACCACACAGGCCCACCACTAATACTTCCATCGGTACCACCACCACCTGTACCGCCATCGGTACCACCATCACCTGTACCGCCATCGGTACCACCACCACCCGTACCGCCACCTGTACCGCTACCACCACCACCTGTACCGCCATTGGTACCACCACCACCCATACTGCCATTGGTACCACCACACAGGCCCACCACTAATACCTCCATCGGTACCACCACACAGGCTGCCACCACTACCACCAGCAGTACCATTACACAGGCCCACCAATAAGCACTGCCATAATGTCCCAAAGGGTTTACACACCTGAGGAGGCATATGCCATTCTTGCCATGTGGGATGATAAGAGCAGCGGGGAGCTCCCATTATTCGATTCTGGTTCAGAATACGAGCCAGTGGAGGATAGTGTCTCAGAGTCCGAGCCCCCGGAGGAAACTGTCCCTCCCAAAAGAATGCGATCAGGGCCAAGATCAGGACCAAGATCAGGAGATCCGCCGACCACCAGCAGCGCCATACCCCAGGAAGAGGAGCCCAGTACAAGTAATGGAAACACACGCCCAACCCGAAGAATCCAGCCACAGTCCTACTTTCCCGATGCCCTGGCAAACCCCTTATGGTTGCCTGCCAACTCAGGATCCGCTATCATCCCCCCTTTCACCGCACAGCCCGACACTACAGATTTTTCTAAATTTGATTTTTTTTTTTCCCACAAGATTTGCTGCAGAATATAGTGGATCAAACTAATTTCTATGCATCCCAATTTATTGCTGCCAACCCCAATTCTTCCTACGCCCGCATGTTCCAGTGGCGGCGTCTAACATTGGACGAATTTAAATTGTTTTTGGGCCTTACGTTCAATATGGGGCTTACAAAAAAGAACGAAGTCCATGCATATTGGTCCAAACGCCCCATCCAACACATGCCCATATATTCCGCTGTCATGTCCAGGACAAGATACGACATGATTATGCGTTTTCTCCACTTCAATGACAATTCACAGTGCCCTCCCCGAGATCATCCCAACTATGACAAATTGTACAAGATACGCCCCCTAATCAATGACTTTTCCCAGCGATTTCAAGAAGTTTTCATCCCAGACCAAAAAATTTGTGTGGACGAGTCCCTCATACATTTCACTGGCCGACTGCACTTCAAGCAGTATATACCAATCAAGAGAGCCAGGTATGGGTTAAAATTAAATAAATGTTGCGATCGAGCCACTGGATACGTCTTCACATTCAGGATCTACGAAGGCAAAGACTCCCAGCTCCAGCCCCGTGATTGCCCCACATATATTGGAACCAGTGGGAAAATTGTCTGGGAGTTGGCATACCCCCTGTTCGGAAAAGGTTACCATTTATATGTTGACAATTACTATACCAGCATGCCCCTTTTTCGCCACCTTTAAGCCCTGTACACACGATCGGATTTCCTATGGATTTTAAACCGATGGATTTTTCCATCGGAAATCCGATGAAGCTGACTTCCATCAGTCTTGCCTACACACCATCAGTTAAAAAACCGATCGTCCCAAACGCCGTGAGGTAAAACACTCCGACGAGCCAAGAAAGTTAAGTTCTATGCTTCTGAGCATGCGTCGACTTGATTCTGAGCATGCGTGGGTTTTTTATCCGATGAGTTCCCCACAGACGATAATAGATTGCTATCGTTTTTTTTTTCCATCGGATAAATTTAAAACATGTTCTATTTTTTAACATCGATGGAAAAAAGACTGATGGGGCCCATACACGATCGGAAAAAAAACGGAAGGGATTCCCACAAAATTTGTTGACCAAAAAATTGCAACCTGGAGAATCGGCATTCATGAGGAACGAGGAGGTGTTGGCCATGAAGTGGAGGGACAAGAAAGATGTCCACATCCTCTCTACGATCCACAATGACACTGTGGTGGAGATCCAAAGAAGACGCGGCCCCATTGTAAAGCCCGAATGTGTCCACGACTACAATTTGTACATGGGGGGGGTGGATTTAAACGACCAGATGCTACAGCCCTACTTATCAACAAGAAAGTCCCGTTATTGGCACAAAAAAATTGCGTTACATCTGTTTCACATGGCCCTTTTTAATTTGTTTGTCTGCTACCAACAAGCAACTCAAAATCAACAACTCCCCTACCTCCATTATATCGAAGAGAGAGACAGCAGGAGGGGGATGGGTCTGACGTGGACGTGCGGCAGGTGCAGGTGCTGAGCTCGTGAAGCCTGCAAGCTCCCTCCCTCTGGAGTACGATGGTCTAGGAGAAGATGAGGCTGGCTCCATGACCTCCTGATCACCCAAGCCAGCCCAGGGCAACTAAACTGAAACCCAAACTGAATTGGCTGAATTTTACTGGATCTTCCTCATGTGGTGCCTGGATGATAGCAGCAATGACCAATGACTTCCCCTGGAACATCCCCCAGAACATCCTTAAGATAAGTGTGATGGTATACCAAGTATAGCACTAAAAGTTTTTTTTTTCCCCGAAAAATTCCGAACAGCCTCACCTGACCTCGCTTGTGGATTCCTCGGCTGCTGTAGTGGCGACTACTTCCCTGTTATTCCCCTGCTCGGACAGGTCGGGGCGGGTTGGAGTGGAGAGGAGTTGAGTGGAGTGGGCAGGAGCAGTGCAGTGTCGGAGGTGAAGTGGTGGCCGGCGTGCCTGTGTGCCGGCAGGCTTGTGCTCGTGTTGGACCTGTCGGATCAGCTATCCACCATTTGTCACTGTGCGGCTAGGACGACCAAGGAGCGACGAGCGAGGCGGGGACGCCCGACCTCGAGCGGTCATCCTGAGTGGTCACTCCGTGCAGCTAGCTGGGAGCGGAGGAGTAGATTGCCCAAAGCTGGAGGTAAGACGCAGAGGTGATCGGAGGATGGACGAGAATCCAAGGTGGTTTCCAGCAATGGTAGATACAGTCTACCTCACACTACCTTAGTCCACCTCAGCCTACCTTGGTATCTCATTCCATCCCACCTCATTTCACCATTCCTTAATTTTTAATGGATATTACCGCTATTTACTGCCAAGTAGCTAGCAGCAGTTACCAATAGCTACCACCAGTCACTATTAACCCACAGCCCGGACAGATGGTCAAGGACATATGAAGATTCCAACTATATGGGGGTGAGTCTTTGATTATTCTGATTATTCTTTCTCTCTCGTTGTTGCAAAAGGCGTAGTCTGTATGGGTGTTTCTCCTAAAACTTAATATCACCCACAATCCGCGGACAGCAATGTAGGGAGTATGAATATATACTGAATATTTGAACATATACTGAGCTTTTTGGATTGTGGATTTCTTAGCCGGACTCAGATTTGTAACAAGGATTTGCAAGGATTTGTAAGGTATGCTAGGTATACTAGGTATCGCAAGGCTTACTAAACACATTAATAGACGATACAAGGAATATACCTTAGGTATAACATAGAACGCTGCACAGAACTTGCTTATACATCAAAGCATATAAGAAACATATGGACAACGTAATTAGAGCTTTCGATAAAGCTATAAAAAAAAGCTACCAACAGTTATATTATGTACAAATCCTTTCTACTCCCCTAAACCAAATAGGGATACATGGGGAGATAAGGCATTGAGGGGTAAGTGATACAAACTACTCCCACATCACACCCACAGCTACACTTTAAGCAAGCGACTAAAGCAATTAACTAGTGAAGAAATAAAGAAAGAATATATCAGAAAATGCGTGCTCGATCGGGGAGAGGGGCAGCTACAAACCTTCCAAAAATGAGTGCTAGTCCAGGAACAATTAAAAAATATCTGGTATATGATGAGGGAAAAGATAGCCCGAGAATAAAAACAGGAAATAAAAGCAAAGCTACAGAGGAAGAGGAAGAAGGTATGGAAACGAGATACCAAAAAAAGCAAGCACTGACAAAAGGTGACATGGTAGAAATGTTGGCTAGGATGGAAACAAGATTGGAAACATCAATAAAGGGAGAAATAGCGACATTACGTCAGGATATGAAGCATATGCTTAAGAGGGTTGAGGAAACAGAAGATAGATTGGACAATTACGGAATTTAAATAAAAGAACTGAAGGAACAGATGGAAGGGATGTACCGAGAAAAAAGACACATGCGGTATAAAATAGAAGACCAGAAAAATAGGAATAGGAGAAAAAACATTAGGATTAGGGGATTCCCGGAGACGCAAGGAGAAAGTGAGGACTTACAAGATCTTGTGGACAAAACATTTGGTCATATGCTGGGAATAACAGAGGTGGAAAACAAAATCTAATTTGAACGGATCCACAGGATTAGAAAACCTACTGGAATTGCTGGAGACCTCTCAAGAGATGTGATAGCAAGATTCCACAACTTTCAAGAAAAGGAACAGATTAGGGCGGGTGCACGCAGGAGCGCGTGGCGACGGCTCTCGGTGCCAAATGGGCCTATTTAAAGGGGCTGATGGCTGGGCTTCGTGCTGTTCGGTCTACAGCATTACCTGAGACCTTTTGACCCCTTGCTTGCCTGTATCCTGCTCCAGCTGATCCTCCCTGGCTTGTTTGACCACTCCTGTTTATCAACCTGCACCTGACCCTCAGCCTGTGTTGACTACGCTCCTGCCTGCTCCTTTGCTACCGTTGTTGTCAGCCTGTTGCCGAACCTGCCTGTACCTGAGACCACGTTCCTGTCTACCCCGTCTGCTACCTTGCCGCCAGCCCGTTGCCGAACCTGCCTGTACCTTAGACCTGCCAGCTGTCTAAACCTGCTTGTACCAGATCCTGCTCCAGTGTTTACCTGCTTGAACTGGGGTACCCACTCTCCCAGCCCATCTGACCGCACCTGCCTGTGCTCCAGTTGTCAATCTGTCAGCTATTCCCGGATCCATTCCAGTCCCTGCTTCGGCTCTGGTCAAGCTCGCCTACCAGCAACTCTGCCAGGCTCTCGTGCGACTCTGCACTCCTGCGCCTCCTGTCTTCTCTACCAGGGGCCTTGAGTGAGAGGTGTAAGAGAGGCCTCCTCCTGCATAATCAGACTCTTTCACCAGGTACGTGACAGTACCGAACAGCACAGAGCCCAGCCATCAGCCCCTTTTAAATAGGCCCATTTTGCGCCGAGAGCCGTCGCCGCGCGGATGCGCCGATATCGCCATTTGCATTGCTGGTGTGTCCTTCATGACAGTAGATCAGCAACTCTCAGATTCCCAGAAGATAACCCGAATTTCTGCAATAAATTGAACATTCCATTAATAGAAATCCCTTGTTGGTGGGACGAACAAGAACCTACAGAGAACCTTGAAGAATAATTACCCGTACACCCAGCATGGAATAAAAAACAAACAGGAACAAAAAAGAAATGAGGAAGAAACTAGGAAAAAAAAAGAAAAAGAAAGAGATAAGAGAGAAAAAAAAGAGATAAAGGGAAAGAAAAAAAAAAGTGTCTCTGGGAAATTAGAGATGTAGAAAAAGTAAACGGGATAGGGGTATGCTGGATATGGGCTGGGGGGAGAGGGGGACGGGAGGGAGGGCGGGGGTGGTAGCGGGTGATCCCTAGACAGGGGAGAGCACTAACCTTGTCCAACGGTCCATATTAGAGCTCACCCCCATGGGGATGAATCAGGGGGCAGGGAGAAGGAGTACGGGCTTCGATTCATGTGGCTTCAGAGAAGCCTTTTGCTCCCCAACAAGGGAGAGTGGGAGGGGGGCTGGGGGAGGAGGGAGGGAAGGGTGAAGGGCGAGGGGGGAGGGCTGGGGTGGGGGTTGGGGGGGGAAGGGTAGGGGGGCCTCTCCGAAAAACCAAGGAAAAAATAATCCTTTGCTCTTAGCAGGGCCTTCTACCATATCATAATGTCCAAAATCAAGTTAATTTCATATAACGTCCGCGGACTGAATGCCCCCATTAAATGTGCTAATATAATGCGAGAAATGCACTTAATGATGGCCGACGTGGTCCTTTTACAGGAGACCCATTTTTCTGTGGGCACAAATAATCAAATTATCTCAAAGGAATATCCTCTTTGGTACTATGGGGACTCACCCATAAGTCGTGCCAAGAAGTTTGCCAGGGGAACCCGGTTTATACTAGAGGAGAGGAAAGTTGATCCAGAGGGGCGATACTTGTTCATAAGGGGGAAATTGAGCAGAGCCGAGGTCTCGTTGGCAAACGTTTATGGACCAAACAAAAAATCTATTGAATACTTAATAAGGGTTATGGAAAATTACATGAATTTAAGAAAGGAAAGGCTATTATGGCAGGAGATTTTAATATCGGTCTGGACCCAAAGATGGACAGTACGTCACATGCAAGGGGGATTGGAATGGCCCAGAGAAACAAATAAAAAAAAAAAATGCACCAACTTCAGTTGGTGGATGTGTTGAGAACACAACATATAAACAAACGGGATTATAGATTCCACTCCCCGGTGCATGGGACGTACTCTAGAATCAATTTTTTTTTAGTTGAGCACCAGTTATTGGAGACGGTGGAAGGTACAAACATTGGAATAACAACATTTTCAGATCACGCACCAATAACACTCCAAATCAACATAGGTGAGGTACAAAACAAGTTCAATAGTTGGAGGTTGAATGAAGAACTACTACAGGAAAAACATTTTTTTCAGAGAATAAGGTTCGAATTAGAGCGGTTCTTCAGGGAAAATAGCACAGAAGGGGTGTCAGAGGCAACAGTCTGGGAAACAAGAGAAGAACTAAAGAGGAAAAATTAACATTAACAAAAGAAATATATGAATTAGAACAGCAACATAAGTTAACTGGAAGAAAACTACTGTTATTGAACCTGTGTATTAAAAGAGAGGAGATGAGAGAGGTAGAATCCTGCATGATTTTTAATCGAAGCAAAAAAGAGAGATACCAATGGGGAAATAAGTCAAGGAAGCATTTAGCGAAAATATTAAAAAAGAAAAAATCTCTTAATTACATAGAGAAAATACAAACAAATACCGGTGAACTAAAACACAAAACATCAGAAATAGTTAATACTTTTTACGACTTCTATAGTAAATTATATTCAATCAATATAAATGACACATACGAAGAAACAAAACAAAAAGGCGAGAAAATTAAAGGCTTCTTGAAGTAGATCGACCTTGATAAAATCCCTGAGGATAAAATTAGTCACCTTGAGGACCCCATAACAGAGGAGGAAATAAAAAAAATCATACACGAGTTACCTAATGGGAAGAGTCCCGGACCAGACGGCCTAATGATATTGTATTACAAAAAGTTTGTTGACACACTAACACCGAGACTGTGTTATTACATGAATGGGATAGGCGCAAAGTGGGAGATGCGAAAAGAGGCATTAGAAGCCATAATAACTATAATACCAAAAGATGGCAAAGATACTACACTCTGTTCCAGTTATAGACCGATTTCACTTCTGAATATCGATACAATTTTTTTTTCAAAGATTCTCGCAAATAGGATGAAAACAATAATGAAAGATGTGGTCCATGCTGATCAGGTCGGATTTATTCCAGGAAGGGATGTTAGGGATAATGGAATTAGAACTCTCATCGCCATACAAAAAATTAAAGAAAGTGGGGCCCCAGGTCTACTCCTGTCAATAGATGCCGAGAAAGCATTTGACAGGGTAGACTGGGGCTTCATGCAAAGTACACTTGAGGCAGTGGGTGTAGGTTCAAGAATGATCAAATGGATAGGATCTCTTTACAACAGACCTACGGCGAGAATCAAAATAAATGGGACACTCTCAATGCCATTCGAGATGAAAAATGGCACCCGACAGGGATGCCCTTTGTCACCGCTATTGTTCGTACTGGCACTGGCATTAGAACCCCTGTTAAGGGGGATAAGGCGGAATGTAGATATTAGTGGGATTAAATTCGGGGATGAAGACCACAAACTTGCTGCCTACGCGGACGATATCCTATGTTTTTTAACTAACCCGAAAACAACCTTACCTAACTTAATGAAATCCTTTAGCGAATTCGGTAAATTGTCTAAATTCAAAATAAATTCTGCTAAATCTGAAATATTGAGTTTCAACATTTCCAAATCAAAAAGGAACATATACCAATCAAACTTCCCTTTTAGCTGGAGAAAATAATTAAATTACCTCAGAATTAAAATAACGGCTACTACCGAGACTTTATATAAAGTTAATTTTATTCCATTATTGAATGACATTAAATTAGAACTGAAGAAAATCGCACCAGGGCAACTATCATGGAGTGGTCGTATGAATATTTTCAAAATGGTAATATTACCTAAGATAGTTTATAAAATACAAATGCTCCCAATTCCACTTCCACAGGTATATTTAAAAGATTACAATCATTATTTTCAACATTTATCTGGAGAGGTAAAAAAACACGTATTAAACTGACTTTATTGACACTGGAAAAGGCACAGGGGGGTATGGGGGCACCAGATTTGAAAAATTATTATAACGCGATTGTTCTATCACGCATTATTGAATGGGCTAAATATAACACGGAAAAAAGATGGGTAAAGATGGAATCTACAATTAGTAAAACTACACTGGGGAAGGTAATTTGGATCCCGGCACAATACAGAGAATTGGGCACTGACACACATTACATCACGAGGAATGCTTTAAAAATCTGGGACAAGATTCACAAAAAGGAAAATTGGGACTTTAATTCACCTCTAATACCGTTAACTGACACAAAATACTTTATACCAGGACAAAAAAAAATGTTTGGAAAATGGATGTTAAAAGATAACGCCCAATTAAAAGACGTAATGACGCAAAATAAATTACTTACATACCAGGAATTAAAAAAAAGTAGTGGACTCTTGCTGATTGATGACTGGCGGTATGTCCAGTTAAAACATTTTTTCGAAAAATTACCACAGCCGATTAGATCAATAGAAAATCTGCGACCTTTGGAGAAACTATGTGAGGAAAAGGGTAGGAAGGGCGTAATATCGAAGATCTATAAAATACTAAATGACGTAAAAAAGTCTGGCATACTGCGATTTATCAAGAAGTGGGAGGAGGAATTGGGAACACGGGTGAATGACTCGGAGATTAAACAAATAATAAAAAGGGTACATTCAACATCTGTAAATTCTAATATAATGGAACTAAATTATAAATGTCTCGCTAGATGGTATTTAACCCCCGATAAAGTCCATAAATGTTCCACGCAAACATCCCAGTTATGATGGCGGGGATGCCAGGTAACGGGGATGATGGTTCACATTTGGGGGACTTGTCCCAAAATTAAAAAATATTGGAACGACATACGAAAAAACTTGATTAGAGAAATAACCAAATTGGAGGTACCGGATGACCCGTGGGGTTGCTTATTACATGGAATTCGAATGCCAGATAAACACTATTTGAGAACATTGCTTCCACAGCTCTTAAATGCCGCTAAGAGCCAAATTCCCATTTTCTGGCAAAACCCGGCACGACCAACACTGAAGGGCTGGTGTAATAAAATCGACGAAACGCACGGCCTAGAATATCTCAGGTTTAGTGACGGGGGGGAATGGAAGAATTTGAAGAAAAATAGAAGGAATGGGTAGCCTTTAAACATACATTGAGATATGCAGAACTGATGGGAGCTTAATATATAATACATAACTCATAATACATAACACATAATACATAACTCTTAATACTAAATAAATATCATAAACCGAATAACAATAAGATAATATAAAAACTAAATATACTGAAAGAAGAAAACAATTAGAGATGGAGAAGAGGGGAAAAGTATATAAAACGCATAAAGAAGGAGTGAGCAAGGAAGACAGAGAAACTTTAGAAGGGAGAGTTCGGGGAATAGGGGTGGGGGAGGGTAGGGGGTTGGGGTGTACTAACAAACGGAATTGTAAAAGGTTATAATGTTGTGTGTTCATGAATAATTAACAAAGAGATTTAAAAAAAAAAAAAGAATAAGGAAAACCACAAATGATGTGAAACTGAAGTAGAGACGACATGGATAAATAAAAACATGACTAAGTCTCTTGCTATGGTTGAGTCTGAGGTGGAAACAAAAAAAATAAAAAAATATCGAAGATATCATCGATGCCCTCATTTACCAACAAGATCCCGCCCCAGGAAGCATTCGCTCTGATAGTGTAAGTCGGCTTCACGAGCGACACTATCCCTTTAGCATCCCCCCCCACAGAATCTGGAAGAAGATGCCAAAAGAAATGCCGTGTATGCAGCAGAGGAGGAGTAAGAAGAGACACCACTTATTATTGTCCCGATTGTCCCTCCCAACCTGGCCTGTGCATCGGAAATTGCTTGAAAAATTATCATACATCCATTAGTTCCCCTTATTATTAACAGACTGCCATTTCCCCATTTGCCTGCTACTATGTTACTACCTTCCATGTTAATTAACTGAACCTGGCCTGTTTACCGACGATGTCTTTGCTTGCCGATTTAAACCACGTTTCTGACCTCCACGTGCACCAACCTCAGCCTGTTTACCGATGATGCCTCTGCCTGCCGATTTAAACCACGTTTCTAACTTCCACGTGTACCGACCTTGGCCTGTTAATCGACCACATTTTTGCCTGCCACTTGGACTGATCTTGTGAGGGGCTTCAGAATAGCGTTCTGAGTAGAGAAAACAAGTTTTTCGTTTTCTGTCCTCCCAGAACAGGGTCTGGTTGCCCGGAGGCTTCAAGGCGATTTGGGTGGGAGAAGCCTCTACCTCTGTCCCCCTGGCCCTAAGCTTGATGGTCCTTCCTGCTGCCTGGACCAATACTTTGGCTGTGCTGACTATATTACTGCCTGTAATGACCCATGACATTATGGACCATGTTTCTTCCTGCTGCTTGGACCAGTACTTTGGCTGTGTTGACCATATATCTGCCTGCTGCCTCTACTGACTTTGGACAGTATTTCTGCCGGGACACCTCTGCCTGCTACCTGGACCTGTGCTTTGGCTGTGTTCTGGCTGTGCTGACAGTATCTCTGCCTGTACGAACTATGGACAGTATTCCTGCCTGCTGCCTAAAAGGTTGCTTTTGCTGTCGCTGACCTCATCCCTGCCTGCTGCCTGGACCGATGCTCTCCTCTGCGGACCACTGCACTTCTAAAACCACAGGTAATCTTTTGTTATTTGGTATGTACCTGCTATGTGTTAGATATATGAAGGGCCTTCAAAAATGTGATCGGTAGTCAGAAAATGATATGTGCAATTAATGCTGCTAGAATGCCTGGAGGTGCTACTTGGATGTTGGGCCTCTGTATGTGGCCAGGCTGTGTAAAAGTCTCAAACATGTGGTATCGCCATACTCAGGAGGAGTAGCGGAATGCATTTTGGGGTGTCATTTTTGCTATGTATGTGCTATGTGTTAGAAATATCTTATAAATGGACAACTTTGTTTAAAAAAAATGCATTTTCATTTTTTCCCACATTTTCCAAAACCTTCTGGAAAATAATGAACTGTTCAAAAGACTCATAATGCTTCATAGATTATACGTTGGGGTGTGTGCTTTCCAAAATGGGGTCATTTTGTGGACAATTCCATTGTCCTGGTGCTCCAGGGTCTTCAAAAGTGTAATAGGTGGTTGAGTAAGGATATTTTCAATTTATGCTTGTAGAACGCTTGAAAGTGCTACTTTAATGTTGGGCCTCTGTATGTGGCCAGGCTGTGTAAAAGTCTCACACATGTGGTATCGCCATACTCAGGAGGAGTAGCGGAATGCATTTTGTGGTGTAATTTTTGCTATGTACATGCTATGTGTAAGAAATATCTTATAAATGGACAACTTTGTGTAAAAAAAATGCATTTTCATTTTTTCCCACATTTTCCAAAACCTTCTGGAAAAAAATGAACCGTTCAAAAGACTCATAATGCTTCATAGATTATACGTTGGGGTGTGTGCTTTTCAAAATGGGGTCATTTTGTGGACAATTCCATTGTCCTGGTGCTCCAGGACCTTCAAAAGTGTAATAGATGGTTGAGAAAGGATATTTTCAATTTATGCTTGTAGAACGCCTGAAAGTGCTACTTTAATGTTGGGCCTCTGTATGTGGCCAGGCTGTGTAAAAGTCTCACACATGTGGTATCGCCATACTCAGGAGGAGTAGCGGAATGCATTTTGTGGTGTAATTTTTGCTATGTACATGCTATGTGTTAGAAATATCTTATAAATAGACAACTTTGTGTAAAAAAAAATGCATTTTCATTTTTTTCCCGCATTTTCCAAAACCTTTTGAAAAAAAAATGAACTGTTCAAAAGACTCATAATGCTTCATAAATTATACGTTGGGGTGTGTGCTTTCCAAAATGGGATCATTTTGTGGACATATCCATTGTTCTGGTGCTCCAGGGCCTTCAAATTGTGATAGGTGGTTGAGAAAGGATATGTGCAATTTATGCTTGTAGAACGCCTGAAAGTGCTACTTCAATGTTGGGCCTCTGTATGTGGCCAGGCTGCGTAAAAGTCTCACACATGTGGTATCGCTATACTCAGGAGGAGTAGCAGAATGTATTTTGGGGTGTAGTTGCAATTATGCATATGCTGTGTGAGAGAAATAACCTGTTAATATGACCAGTTTGTCTAAAAAAAGAAAAAAAAATACTGTAATCCCAATTTTCCCAAGAATTGTGGGAAAAAAATACAATTTCAAAAAACTCACCATGCCTCTTAGTAAATACCTTGGACTGTCTACTTTCAAAAAAGGGGTGATTTTGGGGTATTTGTACTTTCCTGGCTTGTTAGTGTCTCAAGAAATGAGATAGGCCTTCAGTACATTAGGCGTGATTCGATGTGATCAATTTTCAGTGATTGGCACCATAGATTGTAGACTCTATAACTTTCACAAAGACCAAATAATATACACTAATTTGGGTTATTTTTACCAAAGATATGTAGCAGTATACATTTTGGCACAAATTTATGAAGAAAAATTACTTATTTGCAAAATTTTAAAATAGAAACTAAAAAAAAGTTTTGTTTTTTTTTAAATTTCGCTGTTTTTTTGCTTATATCGCAAAAAATAAAAAACCCAGTGGCGATTAAATACCACCAAAAGAAAGCTCTATTTGTGGGAAGAAAATTATAAAATATATTTTTGTTTGGATACAGTGTAGCATGACTGAGTAATTGTCATTCAAAGTGTGAGAGCGCTGAAAGCTGAAAATTGGTCTGGGCGAGCAGGTGCATAAGTGCCTGGTATTGAAGTGGTTAAGGTAAGTGGATGGTGGCTAGAGGATAGGGCAGAGGTCATCAACCCTCAAAGCCGGGCCGTACCACCTCACGAGCCGGGCCGGAACGCGAATGACACCGTCCGTGCCGTACCGCCGCTATAGCCGGGCCACGGAGGAGACCGTCAGCAATGCAGCTGCCCGAGCAAAGAGATGACACCATCTCTCTGCGCTACCCAGAGGCGTGCCGCTGTCCCGCCCTAACATACGGCGCTGCAAGGCTACGCTACACAGAGGCGTGGCCAGCCAATGAGAGAGACAGAGAATGACGTCATCTCTCCGCCCACCCTCACTATGTACCGGCTTAATGCATTCCCGCAATCTCTAACAGCTCCCCCTCACTTTCCCGTGCTGAGACTGTAAGTACAGTGGGCACTGCAGAGGGACTTGTATATTTTTTTATACTGGGACATTCAATCATTAAATGTCCCAGTATAAAAAAATTATTAAATGTCCCAGTATAAAAAAATGATTAAATGTCCCAGTATAAAAAAATCATTAAATAATTTTTTTATACTGGGACATTTAATAATATTTTTATATTGGGACATTTAATAATATTTTTACGCTGGGACATTTAGGGCCGGTTCACACTGCAGCGATGTCAGAGTTCGGATGTGATTCGCACCGCACTGCAGTGCACATCACATGCGATCTCTGTGCGATTTCAGCCATACAAATCGTATGGCTGAATTCGCATCAAACTCGCACAGGACCCTTTTTTTTGTCCGCAGCAGAATCGGATCGCATGGATGTTCACACCCATGCGATCCGATTCCTGTCAGAGTTTGCAGATTGCACTGCGATATACGAACTGATTTGAGGGTGTCATTAACTTTTAACTGACACTCCCAGCAGTTCGCATAGGGCAATGTGAACTGCCACCGGAAAACCTGCGATGCGGGAACCCGCAGTGGATTTGCAGGGTTCCCGCACCGCAGCAGTGTGAATCGACCCACACATTGTGATTCCTCCCCCCCTCCTACCGGGCCTTGGAAAAATATTCTTCCACAAAACCGGTCCTTGGTGCCAAAAAGGTTGGGGACTACTGGGATAGAGTGTTAGGGAATGTGACTGTCTAAGGATAAGTGTTAAATAAAACATGGCCCCATAGGTAGACTGAACCTTTAGGGCCAGTTCACACTGCCCACACACACACACTAAATTGCAGCATTTGTGAGTGGGCAGTGTTCTGCTCCGGCTGCAGTGAGACGGTGGTAGGGGGTGGGGTAGTGCATCCCACAGCTCCCTTTTTTTTATTTTATAAACTTCATTTGAAGTACACAAAAAAAGCACTTCATTAATGTCCCTGTACAGCAGTGTGGTGCATTACTTTACAGTGACATGCAGCGCCTTCCTGTGTATCCTAGCTGTGACTGTGTTCTATGTGTTACTGGTGTGATGTTTAGTGCAAGTGACATGTCTCCACTACACAACAGCACAATACACTGCAGACACGAATAAAGAGTCACTATGAACTGTGCAACACACCGCCAGTCATGGTGCTGACACTGACACTAGCCCCATGCTGAATGCTCCATATTACCGCACTGTCTAGAACCTTCCTTGGGAATATCAGTTAGTGTTCCTATCAGAAGCAAAGTGAGAGGAGCTCATTATAGGCAATGGACCTTGAACAAGTATTGGTGCCATAGCGTCAACATTACACTTTCAGTGTGTGAGAAATACTTATACTTCACTGTTCCAGCAGGATATGTATTCCAGACTGCTAGAACGTGCCCTGTACACCTGCACGCTTTTTTTTTATTACAATGTCATTGCCAGGCAGAGGACAACAGAGATTACTGGCAAAAAGCCCCATCACTTCTCACAAGCCGTTCACTTTCATTTAATCATGTAGCATGCGCTGTGAAGACCTCTCACTACCACGCATGCGTAGATGCTCCTATCCTGCTATTGGCGAGTTTCCCGGCCACTGCTGGCCAATCAGGAAAGAATAACAGCATGGGCGCCAGACACCAACAAGAAGCGCTCTCAGGGTGATCAGGGAGTGCGGAAGGCGAGCGGCTCTGTCCGGCAGACGTGCCCTGTTCACAGCGACTGGAGTCCGCTCAGCCCGCCATGCCACATGGGAAGGTAACCCACCTCGGACGCCACTTCCGTAGACGTGTCTATGTACAGAGAGAGGCACACTCCTCATCCCTATCCCGCGTACAGAGAGAGAGGCACACTCCTCATCCCTACCCCGCGTACAGAGAGAGAGAGGCACACTCCTCATCCCTATCCCGCGTACAGAGAGAGAGAGGCACACTCCTCATCCCTATCCCGCGTACAGAGAGAGAGAGAGAGAGGCACACTCCTCATCCCTATCCCGCGTACAGAGAGAGAGAGGCACACTCCTCATCCCTATCCCGCGTACAGAGAGAGAGAGAGGCACACTCCTCATCCCTATCCTGCGTACAGAGAGACACACTCCTCATCCCTATCCCGCGTACAGAGAGAGAGAGAGAGGCACACTCCTCATCCCTATCCCGCGTACAGAGAGAGAGGCACACTCCTCATCCCTATCCTGCGTACCGAGAGAGAGAGGCACACTCCTCATCCCTATCCCGCGTACCGAGAGAGAGGCACACTCCTCATCCCTATCCCGCGTACCGAGAGAGAGGCACACTCCTCATCCCTATCCCGCGTACCGAGAGAGGCACACTCCTCATCCCTATCCCGCGTACCGAGAGAGGCAGGCACACTCCTCATCCCTATCCCGCGTACCGAGAGAGAGAGGCACACTCCTCATCCCTATCCCGCGTACCGAGAGAGAGAGGCACACTCCTCATCCCTATCCCGCGTACCGAGAGAGAGGCACACTCCTCATCCCTATCCCGCGTACCGAGAGAGAGAGGCACACTCCTCATCCCTATCCCGCGTACCGAGAGAGAGGCACACTCCTCATCCCTATCCCGCGTACCGAGAGAGAGGCACACTCCTCATCCCTATCCCGCGTACCGAGAGAGAGGCACACTCCTCATCCCTATCCCGCGTACCGAGAGAGAGGCACACTCCTCATCCCTATCCCGCGTACCGAGAGAGAGGCACACTCCTCATCCCTATCCCGCGTACCGAGAGAGAGGCACACTCCTCATCCCTATCCCGCGTACCGAGAGAGAGGCACACTCCTCATCCCTATCCCGCGTACCGAGAGAGAGGCACACTCCTCATCCCTATCCCGCGTACCGAGAGAGAGGCACACTCCTCATCCCTATCCCGCGTACCGAGAGAGAGGCACACTCCTCATCCCTATCCCGCGTACCGAGAGAGAGGCACACTCCTCATCCCTATCCCGCGTACCGAGAGAGAGGAGCACACTCCTCATCCCTATCCCGCGTACAGAGAGAGAGGGGCACACTCCTCATCCCTATCCCGCGTACAGAGAGAGAGAGGCACACTCCTCATCCCTATCCCGCGTACAGAGAGAGAGAGGCACACTCCTCATCCCTATCCCGCGTACAGAGAGAGAGAGGCACACTCCTCATCCCTATCCCGCGTACAGAGAGAGAGAGAGGCACACTCCTCATCCCTATCCCGCGTACAGAGAGAGAGAGGCACACTCCTCATCCCTATCCCGCGTACAGAGAGAGAGAGGCACACTCCTCATCCCTATCCCGCGTACAGAGAGAGAGGCACACTCCTCATCCCTATCCCGCGTACAGAGAGAGGCACACTCCTCATCCCTATCCCGCGTACAGAGAGAGAGGCACACTCCTCATCCCTATCCCGCGTACCGAGAGAGAGAGGCACACTCCTCATCCCTATCCCGCGTACCGAGAGAGAGGCACACTCCTCATCCCTATCCCGCGTACCGAGAGAGAGGCACACTCCTCATCCCTATCCCGCGTACCGAGAGAGAGAGGCACACTCCTCATCCCTATCCCGCGTACCGAGAGAGAGAGGCACACTCCTCATCCCTATCCCGCGTACCGAGAGAGAGGCACACTCCTCATCCCTATCCCGCGTACCGAGAGAGAGAGAGGCACACTCCTCATCCCTATCCCGCGTACCGAGAGAGAGGCACACTCCTCATCCCTATCCCGCGTACCGAGAGAGAGGCACACTCCTCATCCCTATCCCGCGTACCGAGAGAGAGGCACACTCCTCATCCCTATCCCGCGTACCGAGAGAGAGGCACACTCCTCATCCCTATCCCGCGTACCGAGAGAGAGGCACACTCCTCATCCCTATCCCGCGTACAGAGAGAGAGGCACACTCCTCATCCCTATCCCGCGTACAGAGAGAGAGGCACACTCCTCATCCCTATCCCGCGTACAGAGAGAGAGGCACACTCCTCATCCCTATCCCGCGTACAGAGAGAGAGGCACACTCCTCATCCCTATCCCGCGTACAGAGAGAGAGAGGCACACTCCTCATCCCTATCCCGCGTACAGAGAGAGAGAGGCACACTCCTCATCCCTATCCCGCGTACAGAGAGAGAGAGGCACACTCCTCATCCCTATCCCGCGTACAGAGAGAGAGAGGCACACTCCTCATCCCTATCCCGCGTACAGAGAGAGAGAGGCACACTCCTCATCCCTATCCCGCGTACAGAGAGAGAGAGGCACACTCCTCATCCCTATCCCGCGTACAGAGAGAGAGAGGCACACTCCTCATCCCTATCCCGCGTACAGAGAGAGGGAGGCACACTCCTCATCCCTATCCCGCGTACAGAGAGAGAGAGGCACACTCCTCATCCCTATCCCGCGTACAGAGAGAGAGAGAGGCACACTCCTCATCCCTATCCCGCGTACAGAGAGAGAGGCACACTCCTCATCCCTATCCCGCGTACAGAGAGAGAGGCACACTCCTCATCCCTATCCCGCGTACAGAGAGAGAGGCACACTCCTCATCCCTATCCCGCGTACAGAGAGAGAGGCACACTCCTCATCCCTATCCCGCGTACAGAGAGAGAGGCACACTCCTCATCCCTATCCCGCGTACAGAGAGAGCGGCACACTCCTCATCCCTATCCCGCGTACCAAGAGAGAGAGGCACACTCCTCATCCCTATCCCGCGTACCGAGAGAGAGAGAGGCACACTCATCCCTATCCCGTGTACCGAGAGAGAGAGGCACACTCATCCCTATCCCGCGTATCGAGAGAGAGGCACACTCATCCCTATCCCGCGTATCGAGAGAGAGGCACACTCATCCCTATCCCGCGTACCGAGAGAGAGAGGGGCACACTCATCCCTATCCCGCGTACCGAGAGAGAGAGGCACACTCATCCCTATCCCGCGTACCGAGAGAGAGAGGCACACTCATCCCTATCCCGCGTACCGAGAGAGAGGCACACTCATCCCTATCCCGCATACCGAGAGAGAGAGACACACTCATCCCTACCCCACGTACCGAGAGAGGCACACTCATCCCTATCCCGCGTACCGAGAGAGAGAGAGAGGCACACTCATCCCTATCCCGCGTACCGAGATAAAGAGGGGCACACTCATCCCTATCCCGCGTACCGAGATAAAGAGGGGCACACTCATCCCTATCCCGCGTACCGAGATAAAGAGGGGCACACTCATCCCTATCCCGCATACCGAGAGAGAGAGAGGGGCACACTCATCCCTATCCCGCGTACCGAGAGAGAGAGGGGCACACTCATCCCTATCCCGCGTACCGAGAGAGAGGCACACTCATCCCTATCCCGCGTACCGAGAGAGAGAGGGGCACACTCATCCCTATCCCGTGTACCGAGAGAGGGGCACACTCATCCCTATCCCGCGTACCGAGAGAGAGGGGCACACTCATCCCTATCCCGCGTACCGAGAGAGAGGGGCACACTCATCCCTATCCCGCGTACCGAGAGAGAGGGGCACACTCATCCCTATCCCGCGTACCGAGAGAGAGAGAGGGGCACACTCATCCCTATCCCGCGTACCGAGAGAGAGAGAGGGGCACACTCATCCCTATCCCGCGTACCGAGAGAGAGAGGGGCACACTCATCCCTATCCCGCGTACCGAGAGAGAGAGGGGCACACTCATCCCTATCCCGCGTACCGAGAGAGAGAGGGGCACACTCATCCCTATCCCGCGCACCGAGAGAGAGAGGGGCACACTCATCCCTATCCCGCGCACCGAGAGAGAGAGGGGCACACTCATCCCTATCCCGCGCACCGAGAGAGAGAGGGGCACACTCATCCCTATCCCGCGCACCGAGAGAGAGAGGGGCACACTCATCCCTATCCCGCGTACCGAGAGAGAGAGAGGCACACTCCTCATCCCTATCCCGCGTACCGAGAGAGAGAGGCACACTCATCCCTATCCCGCGTACCGAGAGAGAGAGGCACACTCCTCATCCCTATCCCGCGTACCGAGAGAGAGAGGCACACTCCTCATCCCTATCCCGCGTACCGAGAGAGAGAGGCACACTCCTCATCCCTATCCCGCGTACCGAGAGAGAGAGGCACACTCCTCATCCCTATCCCGCGTACCGAGAGAGAGAGGCACACTCCTCATCCCTATCCCGCGTACCGAGAGAGAGAGGCACACTCCTCATCCCTATCCCGCGTACCGAGAGAGAGAGGCACACTCCTCATCCCTATCCCGCGTACCGAGAGAGAGAGGCACACTCCTCATCCCTATCCCGCGTACCGAGAGAGAGGCACACTCCTCATCCCTATCCCGCGTACCGAGAGAGAGGCACACTCCTCATCCCTATCCCGCGTACCGAGAGAGAGCGGCACACTCCTCATCCCTATCCCGCGTACCGAGAGAGAGCGGCACACTCCTCATCCCTATCCCGCGTACCAAGAGGGAGAGGCACACTCCTCATCCCTATCCCGCGTACCGAGAGAGAGGCACACTCATCCCTATCCCGCGTACCGAGAGAGAGAGGCACACTCATCCCTATCCCGCGTATCGAGAGAGAGGCACACTCATCCCTATCCCGCGTACCGAGAGAGAGAGGGGCACACTCATCCCTATCCCGCGTACCGAGAGAGAGAGGCACACTCATCCCTATCCCGCGTACCGAGAGAGAGAGGCACACTCATCCCTATCCCGCGTACCGAGAGAGAGGCACACTCATCCCTATCCCGCATACCGAGAGAGAGAGACACACTCATCCCTACCCCACGTACCGAGAGAGAGAGGCACACTCATCCCTATCCCGCGTACCGAGAGAGAGAGGCACACTCATCCCTATCCCGCGTACCGAGATAAAGAGGGGCACACTCATCCCTATCCCGCGTACCGAGATAAAGAGGGGCACACTCATCCCTATCCCGCGTACCGAGATAAAGAGGGGCACACTCATCCCTATCCCGCGTACCGAGATAAAGAGGGGCACACTCATCCCTATCCCGCATACCGAGAGAGAGAGAGGGGCACACTCATCCCTATCCCGCGTACCGAGAGAGAGAGGGGCACACTCATCCCTATCCCGCGTACCGAGAGAGAGGCACACTCATCCCTATCCCGCGTACCGAGAGAGAGAGGGGCACACTCATCCCTATCCCGTGTACCGAGAGAGGGGCACACTCATCCCTATCCCGCGTACCGAGAGAGAGGGGCACACTCATCCCTATCCCGCGTACCGAGAGAGAGGGGCACACTCATCCCTATCCCGCGTACCGAGAGAGAGGGGCACACTCATCCCTATCCCGCGTACCGAGAGAGAGGGGCACACTCATCCCTATCCCGCGTACCGAGAGAGAGAGAGGGGCACACTCATCCCTATCCCGCGTACCGAGAGAGAGAGAGGGGCACACTCATCCCTATCCCGCGTACCGAGAGAGAGGGGCACACTCATCCCTATCCCGCGTACCGAGAGAGAGAGGCACACTCATCCCTATCCCGCGTACCGAGAGAGAGAGGCACACTCATCCCTATCCCGCGTACCGAGAGAGAGGCACACTCATCCCTATCCCGCATACCGAGAGAGAGAGACACACTCATCCCTACCCCACGTACCGAGAGAGAGAGGCACACTCATCCCTATCCCGCGTACCGAGAGAGAGAGAGAGGCACACTCATCCCTATCCCGCGTACCGAGATAAAGAGGGGCACACTCATCCCTATCCCGCGTACCGAGATAAAGAGGGGCACACTCATCCCTATCCCGCGTACCGAGATAAAGAGGGGCACACTCATCCCTATCCCGCATACCGAGAGAGAGAGAGGGGCACACTCATCCCTATCCCGCGTACCGAGAGAGAGAGGGGCACACTCATCCCTATCCCGCGTACCGAGAGAGAGGCACACTCATCCCTATCCCGCGTACCGAGAGAGAGAGGGGCACACTCATCCCTATCCCGTGTACCGAGAGAGGGGCACACTCATCCCTATCCCGCGTACCGAGAGAGAGGGGCACACTCATCCCTATCCCGCGTACCGAGAGAGAGGGGCACACTCATCCCTATCCCGCGTACCGAGAGAGAGGGGCACACTCATCCCTATCCCGCGTACCGAGAGAGAGGGGCACACTCATCCCTATCCCGCGTACCGAGAGAGAGAGAGAGGGGCACACTCATCCCTATCCCGCGTACCGAGAGAGAGAGAGGGGCACACTCATCCCTATCCCGCGTACCGAGAGAGAGAGGGGCACACTCATCCCTATCCCGCGTACCGAGAGAGAGAGGGGCACACTCATCCCTATCCCGCGTACCGAGAGAGAGAGGGGCACACTCATCCCTATCCCGCGTACCGAGAGAGAGAGGGGCACACTCATCCCTATCCCGCGTACCGAGAGAGAGAGGGGCACACTCATCCCTATCCCGCGCACCGAGAGAGAGAGGGGCACACTCATCCCTATCCCGCGCACCGAGAGAGAGAGGGGCACACTCATCCCTATCCCGCGCACCGAGAGAGAGAGGGGCACACTCATCCCTATCCCGCGCACCGAGAGAGAGAGGGGCACACTCATCCCTATCCCGCGCACCGAGAGAGAGAGGGGCACACTCATCCCTATCCCGCGCACCGAGAGAGAGAGGGGCACACTCATCCCTATCCCGCGCACCGAGAGAGAGAGGGGCACACTCATCCCTATCCCGCGCACCGAGAGAGAGAGGGGCACACTCATCCCTATCCCGCGCACCGAGAGAGAGAGGGGCACACTCATCCCTATCCCGCGTACCGAGAGAGAGAGGCACACTCATCCCTATCCCGCGTACCGAGAGAGAGGCACACTCATCCCTATCCCGCGTACCGAGAGAGAGAGAGTCTCACTCATCCCTATCCCGCGTACCGAGAGAGAGGCACACTCATTCCTATCCCGCGTACCGAGAGAGAGAGGCACACTCATCCCTATCCCGCGTACCGAGAGAGAGGGGCACACTCATCCCTATCCCGCGTACCGAGAGAGAGGGGCACACTCATCCCTATCCCGCGTACCGAGAGAGAGGGGCACACTCATCCCTATCCCGCGTACCGAGAGAGAGAGAGAGGGGCACACTCATCCCTATCCCGCGTACCGAGAGAGAGAGAGGGGCACACTCATCCCTATCCCGCGTACCGAGAGAGAGAGGGGCACACTCATCCCTATCCCGCGTACCGAGAGAGAGAGGGGCACACTCATCCCTATCCCGCGTACCGAGAGAGAGAGGGGCACACTCATCCCTATCCCGCGTACCGAGAGAGAGAGGGGCACACTCATCCCTATCCCGCGTACCGAGAGAGAGAGGGGCACACTCATCCCTATCCCGCGCACCGAGAGAGAGAGGGGCACACTCATCCCTATCCCGCGCACCGAGAGAGAGAGGGGCACACTCATCCCTATCCCGCGCACCGAGAGAGAGAGGGGCACACTCATCCCTATCCCGCGCACCGAGAGAGAGAGGGGCACACTCATCCCTATCCCGCGCACCGAGAGAGAGAGGGGCACACTCATCCCTATCCCGCGCACCGAGAGAGAGAGGGGCACACTCATCCCTATCCCGCGCACCGAGAGAGAGAGGGGCACACTCATCCCTATCCCGCGCACCGAGAGAGAGAGGGGCACACTCATCCCTATCCCGCGCACCGAGAGAGAGAGGGGCACACTCATCCCTATCCCGCGTACCGAGAGAGAGAGGCACACTCATCCCTATCCCGCGTACCGAGAGAGAGGCACACTTATCCCTATCCCGCGTACCGAGAGAGAGAGAGTCTCACTCATCCCTATCCCGCGTACCGAGAGAGAGGCACACTCATTCCTATCCCGCGTACCGAGAGAGAGAGGCACACTCCTCCCTATCCCGCGTACCGAGAGAGAGAGGCACACATCTCTATCCCGCGTACCGAGAGAGAGAGGCACACTCATCCCTATCCCGTGTACCGAGAGAGAGAGAGGCACACTCATCCCTATCCCACGTACAGAGAGAGGCACACTCGTCATCCCTATCCCGCGTACAGAGAGAGAGGCACACTCGTCATCCCTATCCCGCGTACAGAGAGAGAGGCACACTCGTCATCCCTATCCTGCGTACAGAGAGAGAGGCACACTCGTCATCCCTATCCTGCGTACAGAGAGAGAGAGGCACACTCGTCATCCCTATCCTGCGTACAGAGAGGCACACTCGTCATCCCTATCCCGCGTACAGAGAGAGAGACACACTCGTCATCCCTATCCCGCGTACAGAGAGAGAGGGGCACACTCGTCATCCCTATCCCGCGTACAGAGAGAGAGGGGCACACTCGTCATCCCTATCCCGCGTACAGAGCGAGTGGGGCACACTCGTCATCCCTATCCCGCGTACAGAGAGAGAGAGGGGCACACTCGTCATCCCTATCCCGCGTACAGAGAGAGAGGGGGGCACACTCGTCATCCCTATCCCGCGTACAGAGAGAGAGGGGGGCACACTCGTCATCCCTATCCCGCGTACAGAGAGAGAGGGGGCACACTCGTCATCCCTATCCCGCGTACAGAGAGAGAGAGGGGGCACACTCGTCATCCCTATCCCGCGTACAGAGAGAGAGAGGGGGCACACTCGTCATCCCTATCCCGCGTACAGAGAGAGAGAGGGGGCACACTCGTCATCCCTATCCCGCGTACAGAGAGAGAGAGGGGGGCACACTCGTCATCCCTATCCCGCGTACAGAGAGAGAGAGGGGGCACACTCGTCATCCCTATCCCGCGTACAGAGAGAGAGAGGGGGGCACACTCGTCATCCCTATCCCGCGTACAGAGAGAGAGGGGGGCACACTCGTCATCCCTATCCCGCGTACAGAGAGAGAGGGGGGCACACTCCTTATCCCGTTCCTGCGTACAGAGAGGTACACTCCTCATCCCTATCCCGCGTATAGAGAGAGAGAGGCACACTCCTCATCCCTATCCCGTGTACAGAGAGGCACACTCCTCATCCCTATCCCGCGTAAAGAGAGAGGCAGGCACACTCTTCATCCCTATCTCATATACACAGTGTGGGGCACGCTGTTCGTGCCTATTGCGTTAAAGCGGAAGATATCCAATAAAAAAAATCGAATTTCTTCATATATTTAGGCCAATATGTATTCTGCTTCATATTTTTGGTCAAACAAAATCCCAATAAGCATATATTGATTGGTTTGTGCAAAAGTTATAGCGTCTACAAACTATGGAATATTTGTATTCATTATTTTACCAGTAATTGCGGCGATTAGTGACTTATAGCGGAACTGCGAACTAGTGGCGGACCTTCGGACACTGACACTAATACAGTGATCAGTGCCAAAAAATATGCACTGTCACTGTATGAATGACATTGGCTGGGAAGGGGTTAACATCAGGGGTGATCAAAGAGTTTACTGTATGCCTAGCCTGTGTTTTAGTACAGTGTGGGAGGTGCTTTTACTAGGGGAAGACATGGATCCATGTTCCTGCTTTGTAGAGACACAGGATCCATGCCTTCCCTCCTGTTAGAACAGCGATCTGCCTTTTTTACATAGGCAGACCAGCATTCTGCCTTTCTGCTCGATCATGCTGGTGGAGGTCTCCTGCTGTGTGTGATCACAGGGGGAGCAAGCCACTGGCGGAGCGCATGCACACCCCTACCAGGAAGAGCCGGATCACGTATATGTACATGATCCTGCGCACGGGTATGGACCTGAAGTAGTTAAAGTGTTTGGTGCTCCAACATTTCATATTTCTGATATGTGCCCGTGTTACCATGTAGTTGTACAAACAAGTATCCTGTTCTCTTTGCATTACTTCCTTTGTGTGAAATACCTTGCGACCCTTACAGGCCTTCTGGTTTTCTATTTTAAACTTACCACAACAGGGCATGGAAACACATCCATCCCAGCATGTTCAGTTTTCTTCTTTGCATTCTACTTGGGAGCACAGCCTGTCTGTACTCCAGTTGTCATGCTTTTGCTGACACATACCCATGCACAGCTCTGCACTGGGAAGATCAGTGTACTGCTATTTCTCTGCCTCCTGCTTACACACACCCCTGCAGGCCTCCACTCCTAGCTCTCGAAGCCCCTTATGCAGCTGAAAACAGAGGTCATGTGACTGGTAGCACAAGGTATTTAAAATTCATATATACACACACAGTTTGATTTGTTTTTCTATTTTTTCTGCTTGCTGACCACCCAGTGTAGATTTACTGCTACAGTGTGGGCCGGCTGCACAGAATCACGAAAGACGGCTACAGCGCAGCTCTGTTGGGGTGTCCTAGGCATCCGGTGTGCGCACATCAATGAAGGAAACTTAATGTTTTTTTAGTTTTTTTTTTTAATTTTCAGTTTTTTTTTTGTTTAGCAAAAAAATTTAATAAATCCAGTGGTGATTAAATACCACCAAAAGAAAGCTCTACTTGTGTGTTAAAAAAATCCACATGGGTACAGTGTCGCATGACCATGCAATTGTCATTCAATTGCAGGGGGGGTAAAATTTCCCAGTATTGAAGTGGTTAAATGTGTTATCCCTGTCCACTCACATAGCTAGCTGGACTGGGAGATTCTGTGGTGGTTAAGAGGGAGGGACTTAAAAGAGTACTTCAGCTACCCATTGGCTGAGGAGGCTGCACCGCCTCCCACTTCCTCTCAGCCAATGGGTACATAGGATGCGGTGCCATCACTTCAAAATAAGTTATCCTATGGGCTTCTCTTGTTGTTGCTTGGACCCGTTCTACAAAGAAGCTGCAGCAGTCATTGAGGTGAGGAATAAAAAGGAGGAGGGAGAGTGTTTTGCCCCAACAGTAATTGAAAGCTGCTAGAAATGCCTTCCTTCCTCTCTCTTAGCCCCTGGTGACCTTATATTCCTCCACAAAACTGCCTAGAGCCAAACAGAACCTCTTGTTCGCCCTTGCGCTCCAATTCATGGCATACACGGTCCATGGTGCCTCGTACTTGTAGATCTTTCTGTTTCCTGTGCAGAGACATGGAAGATAGCACACAAGCCTGACACCATAACACAAACATGAGTTGTCCTAAGGATGCCACCACGCATGCGCAAAAGATGCCGATGGCTACAGCTTGTATGGCTTCAGTGCTCAGCCAATCACTGGCAAGAGGTTGGCCCACCAACCACAAACGGCAACAGCCAGGGTTGTCGGGAAGAGGCCCTTGTCCTCATCAACATGAGGACAAGGTGCTTTGGGGTGGGGGAGGCGCAGTGCCCCCCTGCCCAAAAGCACCTACCCCCATGTTGAGGGCATGCGGCCTAGTATGGTTCAGTAGGGGGTGGGGCGCTCGCTTGTCCCCACCCCCTTTCCTGACCGGCCGAGCTGCGTGCTCGGATAAGGGTCTGGTATGGATTTTGGGGGGTCTCCCACGCCGTTTTTTCGAGTAGGGGGTTCCCCTTAAAATCCATACTAGACCGAAGGGCCTGGTATTCTCTTGGAGGGGGAACCCATGCCGTTTTTTTTTTATTTGGCGTGAGTTCCCCCTCAAGATTCATACCAAACACAGTGCCTGGTATTGTCGGGGATCGAAGTCGGATCCCTGTTCATTGAAGTCAGATGCGTGTCTGACTTCAAGTCGCAGGTCAAAGTCGGATCCAAAGTAGTACGACTGTCATGTCGTACCAGTGTGAACCCAGCCTAAGTGTGTTATTTGCATTTGGAATCCATTGCTGTGAACCTACATCATGCGTTCAAAAGAGCAGTCCATGCAAGTGAAACAGGCCTTTGTATGTCTTGTGAGCTCAGCAACATAAAAAGGCCTGGATGTCCACAGAAGGCAACAGTGGTGGATCCTCTCTATGGTAAAGAAAAACCCATTCACAACATCCAGAAAAGTGAAATACAAGCTCCAGGAGGTGGGCATATCATTGTCAAAGTCTACAATTAAGAGAAGACTTCACGAGAGGAAATACAGAGGGGTCACCACAAGGTGCAAACCATTCATAAGTCTGAAGAATAGAAAAACCCAGAGACTTTGCCAAAAAAAATCTGAAAGCCAGACCAGTTATGCAAAAGCATTCTTTGGACGGATGAAACGAAGACTAATCTGTACCAGAATGATGGGAAGAAAAAAGTGGAGAAGGCTCATGATCCAAAGTCATCTGTAAAACATGGTGTTGGCAGTGTGATGACATGTCTTCCAGTGGCACTGGGTCATTGGTAATCATTGATGATGTGACAGAAGATATAAGCAGCCGGATGAATTCTGCAGTGTTTAGAGGTATACTGACAGCCAAATGTAGCAAAGTTGATTGGACTGCGATTCACAGTAGAGATGGACAATGATCCAAAACACACTGCAAAAGCAACCCAAGAGTTTTTGAAGGAAAAGTGGAATATTCTGCAATGGCTGAGTTAATCACCTGATTTCAACTCAATTGAGCATGCATTTCACTTGCTGAAGGCAAAACTAAAGGCAAAGACCCACAAATAAAGAACAAATTAAGTTAGCTGCAGTTAGAGCCTGGCAAAGCATCAGAAAGGAGGAAACGCAGTCTTTGGTAATGTCCTTGGGTTCCAGACTTTAGGCAGTCATTGCCAGTAAAGGATTCTCAACAAAATATTAAAAATGAATATTATATTTATGATTATATTCATTTGCGACCCTAAAAATAGTTGCAGTTCCTAAAATTTGTACTTGATATTTACAATGCCTTGAAAAAGTATTTATACTCCTTGAAATTTTCCACATTTTGACATGGTACAACCAAAAACGTAAAGGTATTTTATTGAGATTTTATGTGAGGGACCAACACAAAGTGGCACAATTGTGAAGTCGAAGGAAAATAATAAATGGTTTTCATATTTTTTTTTTTTTACAAATATGTGAAAAGTGTGGCGTGCATTTGTATTCAGCCCCATTACTCTGATACCCCTAACATCTAGTGGAACCAATTGCCTTCAGAAGTTACCTAATTAGTAAATACAGTCCACCTGTGTGTAATTCAGGCTGCTTTCAAACTAAAAGCGCCCAGGCGTCGGCGGTAAAACGCCGCTATTTTCCCAACGTTTTAACGGCACTCTTCGGCCGCTAGCGGGGAGCTTTGAGCCCCAACTAGTGGCTGAAAAAGGGTTAAAAGCACTGCTACATCGCTTTGCCGATGGTTCGGCGCCACTGCCCATTGATTTCAACGGGCATGGGCGCTTTAGGAGCGGCGTATCCTCTCCTAATGCACTGCAAAGAAGCTGCTGGCAGGACTTTTTCTGACGCCCTGCCAGCGCACCGCTCCAGTGTGAAAGCCCTCGGACTTTCACACTGGAGTGAATGGAGCGGCTCTTTCCGGGTGCTTTGCAGGCGCTATTTTTAGCACTATAGCGCCTCAGTGTGAAAGGGGTCTTAATCTCAGTATACATACAGCTGTTCTGTGAAGCCCTCAGAGGTTGGATTGTTTCGTTTTAATTTTATTGTGGTGGCATACAGAGCCAAAAGTATGAAAATTGTGCCTGTGTCCAAATATATATATATATATAGACCTAACTGTGTGTGTGTGTGTGTGTGTGTGTGTGTGTATATATATATATATATATATATATATATATATATATATATATATATATATATATATATATAGTTCCCGGGTTACGAACAAGATGAGGACTGTAGGTTTGTTAAGTTGAATTTGTAAGTCGGAACAGCGGCGCAGGAAAGAGCGGTGATCTGCAGGCTTCACTAGGCTGGACCAGGACGCGACAGGCGGTTTTAGCGGTTCGGCAGGCCACCGGACCGTACCGGACCTGTGGATGGGCAGGCAGGATGACGAGGGGGGCCCCTTAAAGTGGTTGTAAACCCACTTTTTCAACTTGCACCTACAGGTAAGCCTAGATTAAGGCTTACCTGTAGGTGCAAGAAATATCTCCTAAACCTACACGGTTTAGGAGATATTTACTAAAATGACAAGCGCCGCTGTCTACGGCGCATTCATGGGGTTAATCCCATTCACAAACTCTGCTACTTCCCAGCAATCGCTGGGCGTAGCCGAGTGGGACGTCTCCCGCGCGCATACGCAGAGTGACGTCTCCGCCGCTCCGGCCAATCACAGCGCCGGAGCGGCGCTGTGATTGGCTGGTGCGGCGATACCCGGAAGTAACATTCCGGCTATCGCCGCAGTGATGTCTGCGGCTGTACAGAGGGACGAGGACGGCTTCGGGGGCCCCGATCTAAGGTAAGTGGAACATAATGAGCTATTATGCTAGTCATAATAGCTCATTATGCCTTTCTTTTACAGGTTGTAAAAAAAAAAAAAAAAAGTGGGTTTACAACCACTTTAACTCGCAGCCAGGCCAGGATGGCTCACTCCAGCAAGGCACAGGCCAGGGAGATGGTCGCGGGTGTGCGGGATTGCTGCAATACAGGCACAGGACACAGCAGGGTATGAAGAGGAACAGGCAGGCAGGTAATTGGGTTGTTTTTCAGCGTTTATGTGCAAGGATGGAGTGCAGGATTCTTGGAGTTCCTCACGAACACCCCGTTCGTAAGTAGGAGTCGTTCGCAACTCGGATGTTCGTAACTCGGGGACCCCCTGTGTGTGTGTGTGTGTATATGTATATGTGTATATGTATATGTATATATGTGTATATATATATATATATTTATTGTGTGTGTGTGTGTGTCTTGACAGATGATTTTAACCTTTTTCCATCCTATTCAAAATTTGTAAAAAGGGTTTTTAACAGGCAGCATTGCTGAAAAGTAGACCTTGTATATTAAAACTACTACATGGCTATTGTCGAGATGACCTTGAATGGTAAGGTTAGTGTACTATGCAGATATCACAGATGTTGTAAAACCTCTCCTAGTTTATATGAAATTCTCTTTTGTATTTCCATTAATAACTGAATAGAAGAGTCAGTTGTGCGTGATTCCTCAGGTTGCGGTTATCACTAACCTATTATAGTTTTCTGATTTATTAGTTTAAACTATTGGTAATATGCTCTCCTGCCACAGGGCCCCTAAGTTCAGTCCATATATACAGTATCTTGCAAAAGTGAGTACACCCCTCACATTTTTGTAAATATTTTATTTTATCTTTTCATGTGACAACACTGAAGAAATTACACTTTGCTACAATGTAAAGTAGTGAGTGTACAGCGGAAATTTGCTGTCCCCTCAAAATAACCACACAGCCATTAATGTCTAAACTGCTCGTAACCAAAGTGAGTACACCCCTAAGTGAAAATGTCCAAATTGGGCCCAAAGTGTCAATATTTTGTGTGGCCACCGTTATTTTCCAAAACTGCCTTAACCCTCTTGGTTCACCAGAGCTTTACAGGCTGGCACTGGAGTCCTCTTCCACTTCTCCATGACGACATCACAGGGATGGTGGATGTTGGAGACCTTGCGCTCCTCAATCTTCCATTTGAGGATGTCCCACAGATGCTCAATAGGTTTTAAATCTGGAGACATGCTTGGCCAGTCCATCACCTTTACTCTCAGCTTCTTTAGCAAAGCAGTGATCATCTTGGAGGTGTGTTTGGGGTCATTATCACGTTGGAATACTGCCCTACGGCCCAGTCTTAGAAGGGAGGGGATCATGCTCTACTTCAGTATGTCACAATACATGTTAGCATTCATGGTTCCCTCAATGAACTGTAGCTCCCCAGTGTCGGCAGCACTCATGCAGCCCCAGACCATGACTCTCCCACCACCATGCTTGACTGTAGGCAAGACACACTTGTCTTTGTACTCCTCACCTGGTTGCCGCCACACACGCTTGACATCTAAACCAAATAAGTTTATCTTGGTCTCATCAGACCACAGAACATGGTTCAAGTTAAACAATGTCCTTAGTCTTCTTGTCTTCAGAAAACTGTTTGCAGGCTTTCTTGTGCATCATCTTTAGAAGAGGCTTCCTTCTGGGATGACAGCCATGCAGACCAATTTGATGCACTGTGCGGCGTATGGTCTAAGCACTGACCAGCTGACAACCCACACCTTCAACCTCTGCAGCAATCATATGTCTATTTCCCAAAGACAACCTCCGGATATGACGCTGAGCATGTGCACTCAACTTCTTTGGTCATGGTGAGGCCGGTTCTGAGTGGAACCTGTCCTGTTAAACCGCTGTATGGTTTTGGCCACCATTCCGCAGCTCAGTTTCAGGGTGGTTGCAATCTTCTTATAGCCTAGGTCAGGGGTAAACAACCTGTAGATTGCGGTCTGGGCTTGCTAAACCGCCATTTCAGAGCATCAAACAGAGTGCAATGCAGAGGAACTCCTTGTGAAGTTGGAGCTGTAGTAGGGAGCAAGAGATGCATAAGCAGACACCTCTGTAGTACTGGCTCCTGTTCTAGCTAGTGGTCTCCAGAGAGGTGCCAGCAGCAGGAAAGAAGAGCTCTTCAGGTCAATGTGAAGCAATACACTGGACATAATAGAAGTATTGTGTTGCTTTCTCGCCACCTACTTTAACCCCTTGGACCCCGCAGAAGCATGGGAGCTTGCAGAGTAGCCTCATTTATTTGAATGGGTCGCGATTGGCAGGTGGTTGCACCCACCAAAAGCAACAGGGGGCTTAATTCCTGCTGCGGCATGTGACTTAGCGGTTTTACCACCCCCCAACTTTAGCTGTAAACGAGCCCTAAAGGGTGCAACTAAGGACTCATTTACAAGTGCAGCAGGCACTGCTCCTCTGTAAAGCGATCCGAGTGTGTTTGTAAAGCGGTGAGCCGGTAATATGTTGCCTCCTCGCCACCTGATTTAAACCAATGACTGCCGTGCAATGCACGCGATTGCGACATGGTAGTACAGGAATTAGAGGTTTAAATCGGGTGTGACGAGGTGACACTGTGCCCGGTGATTTTTGACTTCTCCCTTGTTGTTCAGGTAGATCTCCACCTCTTTAAGGTTGCCTACCCCTGGCCTAGGCCATCTTTATGTAGAGCAACAATTCTTTTTTTCAGATCCTCAGAGTTCTTTGCCATGAGGTGCCATGTTTATCTTCCAGTGACCAGTATGAGAGAGTGAGAGCGATAACACCAAATGTAACACACCTGCTCCCCATTCACATCTGAGACCTTGTAACACTAACCAGTCACGACACCGGGGAGGAAAAATAGCTAGTTGGGCCAAATTTGGACATGTTCACTTAGGGGTGTACTCACTTTTGTTGCCAGTGGTTTAGAAAATAATGGCTGCGTGTTGAATTATTTTGAGGGGACAGCAAATCCACACTTTTATACAAGCTGTACACTCACTACTTTTCATTGTATTTTCTTCAGTGTTGTCACATGAAAAGATATATAATAAAATATTTACAAAAATGTGAGGGTTGTTCTCACTTTCTGTATAATCCATTAAATATTAGCACAAATTATTTGTTTTCTTCTGAATGTACAAAGTTATGTGACTGATTTCTGAGTGTTGTGACAGTGCTGGGCCCTGCTGCTGTGTAAAAAGAGGTAAATTACATGCAGAGTTCTCAAGGGTACAGATTAGGGGTCTCTAGAATGGCTATTATGAGCAGAGAAAATTGGTCCATGAACTGACACAGCTCTAATACTGAAACATGTGGGTATATGTCCCTGCTCGCAGGAGAAGATCTAGGCAGAATGTTAGATGTTAGAAACATACATTCTAGAAAAAACCAGAGCTGAACAGCCCCGCCCAGACATAACCCTCCTACCTGCAGCTAGCAGCCTCAGTTTTTTTCTGCCTAGCAGAAGAAAAAGACGTGGCTCTCTCAGGAGCCAGTCTCCTGGAAGATTTTATTTTTATTCCTTTGGGAATTTTTATTTTATTTTTGAGACCTTCAATCAACTGTCGGCTGGGCAACAGGTTGGGTACACTAGTATCCTCGTAGTCTTCCCTGTCTGACCATTGAGCGCGCTGATCCTCGCCTCGTGTGCGTGAGACTCGGTTCACGACATGCCCCATGACTCCAGGGGTGGCTGGGTGGCTTTTATGCTCCCGCAGTCCTCACAAGATTGAACAGTACCTGCTGTATCTTTTGCGGTGGACCGGGGCCGACAGCTACTCAGTACTACTTCTGTGATAGGTCTGTCTGAAACAAGCCAGTGGATCCCTATGGGACGGGTATGTAGTCTCTTCTGCTTCAGGTAAGTACATGCTGGCTGTGTTTCTCTGTCTGGGGGGTTTCTCCCTGTCTCCCCCCCCCCCCGGTCGGTGCAGCATGGTGGGGGGGGGGGCACTTTATTCATTTATTTCTATAGTCCCTGTGAGCCTTCTGTGTGATGTCTCTGAGGCAACAACAGGGTCTCTGCACCTGTGGTTTCCCACCATTTCCTGGGGAACGCTCTGAGCCCTGACAGGACTACGGTCTGCGGTGTCAAAGGTTACCTTTTGCCTGCATACTGCTTCGGCAGCACATTTAAGCAGGTTGGAATGATAACAGAGAAGATTATGCGCTTCGGCGCCATAATTAAAACTTAAGTTATATCTCTACACTGGATACATTCACAGTGTATGTATGGGTTATTGATCTCTGTGTCTGCGTGGGTTTCCTCCCACGTTCCAATGCTGTGTCTTCAGTGCCATATACGATATGAACATACACAATATGTTTATACACGACTCTAAATACATTCACAGTATATGTATGTATTATACTCTCTGGGTCGGCGTGGGTGTCCTCCGGTGTCCTCTCACGGTATGTGCGCTTCGGCTCTCTGCACAGTATAAACATGTTTAATATGTTTATTGCACATGCTGTAAATACTTACATTATGTGTATGCTGTCTGCGTGGGTTTCCTCCGGGTACTCCGGTTCCCTCCCACGCTCCAAGGGTAATGCACAGCATAACCATGTGCAATATGTTTTATTCACATGCTATCATTCCTACACGGTATCTGTGTGCTGTCTGCGTGGGTTTCTTCCGGGTGTTCCGGTTTCCTCCCTCGTTCTGATGGTATGGGCGCCTTTGGCTCTCTGCGCAGTTTAAACATGTTCCATATGTTTATCACGCATACTTTAATACCTACGCGGTATGTGTATGCAGTCTGAAACTTGTGTGGTTTGATTATCCACATGCTAACATACCTACACGGTATTTGTGTGCAGTCTGCGTGGGTTTCCTCCGGGTCCTCCAGTGTCCGCCCACGCTACATGACATGCACGCCTTCGGTGCTACACAGTATAAGCATACACATTATGTTTATACACAACACTAAATACATTTACAGTAGATGTATGTATTGTATTCTCTGGGTCTGCGTGAGGTTCCTCCGGGTACTCCGGTTTCCTCCCATGCGCCAACGGTGTGCGCACCTTTGGCGCTATGCACACATAGACATGTTCAAAATGTTTATCACACATACTATAGTACCTACACGGTATGCGTATGCAGTCTGCGTGGGTTTCATCCGGGTGCTCCGGTTTTTCCCCCGCGCTCCTAATGGTGTGCCTATTGTCAGCGCTATGCACGGCATAAACATGTGCAATTTGTTCGCATGCTCACATGCCTACACGGTGGTGTACGCAGTCTGCGTGGCTGGTTTCCGCCTACGCCCCAATGATGTGCGCGCCTTCGTCGCTGGCACAGTATAAACGTGTTTAATATGTTTATCCATACATACTAAACTACATACGCTGTATGTGGTTGTACTATGCTCTTTGGGGCTGAGGGGATTTCCTCCCACGCTCCTAATTGCGCGTTTTGACGCAATACACAGTATAAACTATGTGTTTGTACAATCAGCACTTATTAATGGGGCAGAAGCGATGGCTTGGACTGTGTTCGCTGTGTCTCTGGCGTTCCTGAAGCTCAATGACTGGGCAAAAGCCTCTGCTTCATCTATCAGTCGACCAGTAGGTGCACTGCAACTGCTTTAGCCTCTAGGGCAGGGGTCTCAAACTGGTGGCCCTCCAGCTGTTGCAGAACTACAATTCCCATGAGGCATTGCAAGGCTAAACAGTTACAAGCAGGACTCCCATAGGCAGAGGCATGATGGGACTTGTAGTTCCACAACAGCTGGAGGGCCGCAGGTTTGAGACCCCTGCTCTAGGGTCTCTGTGTCCGGGGTGGGTCTGCGCCACCTGTAGAGGCTGAGTTACTGGTCCTCTGACCGGGTTTCTAGGGAAGCTCTGTCAGGTTGCCTTTCTTGGTCAACAATTGAGGCACCCCGTAAGCCGGGGCCTCCCTTCTCCGATACATTGCGGGGTCTCCTTGGGTTTATCATACCCATCCCGCTGCAGGACGGTCCTGTCGGCTGTGTGCATTCCAGGGGAAGGGTCCTTACGTCCGGAGGTGTTTTCACCTCCTTTTCCGGAGGTGGGGCACCGAATATGAAGCTTTTGGCCTCTCGACTCACTCGCAAGATGTAGAGATTCGTGGCCAGGTCCAGTGATCCCTGGCAGACGCGTTGGTGGCCCGTGGGGGCAGTATCGCCTGATGTATGCTTACCCTCCGCTACTGTTGTTGCCTCGCCTGCTTCGCAGAGTAGTGGTCGAAGCCATTCCAGTGATCCTCATTGCTCTGGGACGGCGACATTGGTACGCCGATCTAGTTCGGCTACTCGCAGACGTTCCTTGGTGACTGCCTATTTGGGTGGACCTTCTGTCTCATGGTCCCATACCTCATCCTGCTTTGCAGTCCTTGGCTTTGGCACGGCTGTTAAAGCCAGGTGCTGAGGGACCGAGGTCTCTCGGATTCGGTCATCTCATCTATGTTGTGGCACGGACATCTTCCTCCAGAAAGATATATCACCGTACCTGGAAGGCTTACATCGCTATGTGCGAGGAGCTTGATGGCGTCCACGGACGTATTCCGTTTCCAAGATTTTGCTGTTCTTACAGTGTGGTGTGACCCAAAAGCTGGCCTTGCGTACCATCGAGGGTCGGATTTCGGCCCAGGCTGTATTTTTCAACGACTGCTAGCGGGCCATTCCTTGATTAGCACCTTTTGTGCAGGGGGTTCGTCATGTGATCCCCCACTGTCAAGCCTCCTCCCCCTCCTTGGGATCTGAATTTGGTGCTCTCGGTTCTCCAAGAACATCCCTTTTGAAAATATCAGGGAGATTCCTCTCTTGACCTTGTCCCAGAAGGTGGCTTTCTTAGTGGCCATTACTTCTGTTCGACGGGTGTCTGAGTTGGCGGCCTTGTCCCGCAAGTCGCCTTACTTGGTCCTTCATAAGGATAAGGCGGTGTTGCGCCCACGACCGCCTTTCCTTTCAAAGGTGGTCTCGGCCTTTCACCTTAATGAGGACATTGTTCTTCCGTCCTTGTGTCCTCACCCATCGCATCCCTGAGAGTTTGCGCTTCATACATTGGATGTGGTACGAGCCTTACGGGTGTACCTGTCTGCTACTGTTTCCATTCGGAAGTCTGACTCGCTGTTTGTGTCTGTCTCTGGTCCAAAACAGGGCCAAGCGGTGTCGTCTGCCACCTTTTCTAGGTGGATCAGACAGACCGTTATACAGGCCTATGCCCTTAAGGGGCGGGCGCCTCCCTTTACGGTTACGGCGCATTGCACCAGGGCAATTGGTGCTTCCTGGGCTTTCCGACATCAAACGTCGGTTACACATATGTGCAAGGCGGCGACCCGATCGTCCGTTCATACCTTTTCTAAGTTCTATAAGGTTGATGTGGCTGCATCTTCAGATGCTTCCTTCGGCCGCAAGGGTTGCAGGCCGCTGTTTACAGTTGCAACTCCTCCATTGAGGAGTTCTGCTTGTTTGGAGTGGAGTTTGGTCTTTCCTCTACTACTGCTTTGGGACGTACCACGTGTTTCAGTATTAGAGCTGTGTCAGTCCATGGACGATAAGAGAAAATGGGATTTTTGTACTCACCGTAAAATCCTTTTCTCTGACGTCCATGGACTGACACAGCACCCACCCTTCAAGGTTTGTACTGCTTTGTTACGAACTGAGGCTGCTAGCTGCAGGTAGGAGGGTTATGTCTGGAGGGACCGCCCCCCCCCGGACGAGGCTTTTCAGCTCTGGTTTTTTTTCTAGAATGTATGTTTCTAACATCTAACATTCTGCCTAGATCTTCTCCTGCGAGCAGGAAATATACCCACGTGTGTCAGTCCATGGACGTCAGAGTAAAGGATTTTTCGGTGAGTACAAAAATCAAATTTTTTCACTTTTATCCGCGTTTTGCAATTCCCAGATTGGGTTCTGGAGTCCAGAGACCTTAAAGCGGAGGTCCCCCTTAAAAAATGTTTTAAAGCTAGCAGCTACAAATACAGCAGCTGCTGACTTTTAATATATGGACACTTACCTGTCCATGGTGCCCGCGATGTCGGTAGCCAATCGCTCAGCTCTTGGCTGCCCCCCCCCGCCATCCTCGGTGAGGGAATCAGGAAATGAAGCGTTGCAGCTTCACTTCCCAGTTCCCTACTGTGCATGCGCGAGTTCACTGGTCCCCGCTGTGTCTCCCAGAAGCCAGCGGGGGCACAGAGTAGGCGCCAGAAGAGGTGATCTATGCCAGGAAGTGGGAGCAAATACCTGTATTGGACAGACGGGTATCTGCTCCCCCCTCCCCCCTGAAAGGTGCCAAATGTGACACCAGAGGGGGGGGGGAGGGTTCCAAAAAGTGGAAGTTCCATTTTTGGGTGGAACTCTACTTTAGAGACTTGAAAGGCATGAAGACTCTACCACTGTGACTAGGTCTTACTAAAGAACAGCAGGTTTTGTGTGCAAGTGGGCACAGCCTTTATAATCAAGGGGCTGACAGGAGGTCCCATGCCCAAAGGGATGGACAGTGGTGATTGGGGACAGATCAAAATTTACAGGGATTAGACATTACCCCTGACAGGGGTGCTTACAAAGATCAGCCTTTATTTACCGTATGTAAAATCTTTATCCTAAAAGGGAAAAACCGGGTTGCTGTAATAGATTGTTAGTTGGAGTTTGGCTTCAATGTGTGTGTTAGCATATGTAAAACTGCTAGTGTAGCTAACACTCCTCTCCCCCCAGACTGATGATGCTGCTGTCCAAATGTACCCCCTGTGCTCTAATAAGGAGGTGTGTTATTGGCTAGATCCCCAGGTAAAAACACAGGGGGGAAAGGCTTAAAAAAAGAGAGAACTAACACAGCCACCACATCTAATGATTGGTAAGCTGCAATGTATTACATTTTTGATTTTGGCTTTATTCCTACTTTAATGTGTGTGTTTTTTTTTTTTTTTAAATGATGGTGGAAACTCCTGCGAGGGCAGCCGTTTGATGGGAACATTTACTTTGCTTTTAAATAAAAGTGAGCCCACATGCCCTGAAACGGTATTCTTCTCTGGCTGGACTAATCTTCCTGGAATAGACTACACTTGAGTGAAGCCCCATTAATATCACAAAGTACAGAGATTTAGACATCAGAGTCTACATTCTTAAATGTTAAATATGGAATAGCCTATATATTCTAATAGATCAAGCTTTATAAAAGCCTTGCCTGTATTCTCTCTTGTCAACCTTAGTTAAACATTTGGTGGCAAATTTTAACCACTTGCCTACAGGGCACTTTCACCCCCTTCCTGCCCAAGCCATTTCTTTGACAATTGTGCGGTCATGCAACACTGTACCCAAATGAACTTTTTATCCTTTTTTCCCCACAAATAGAGCTTTCTTTTGGTGGTAATTGATCACCTCTACGGTTTTTATTTTTGCGCTATAAACAAAAATAGAGCGTCAATTTTGAAAAAATTCTATATTTTTTACTTTTTGCTATAATAAATATCCCCAAAAAATCTATAAAAAAACATTTTTTCACAGTTTAGGTCGATACGTATTCTTCTACATATTTTTGGTAAACAAAAATCGCAATAAGCGTATATTGATTGTTAGCGCAAAAGTTATAGCAGCTACAAAAAAGGGGATAGATTTATAGCATTTTTATTATTATTTTTTACTAGTAATGGCGGCGATCAGCGATTTTTATCGTGACTGCGATATTGTGGCGGACACATCGGACACTTTTGACCCATTTTTGGGACCATTCACATTTATACAGCGATCCCTGCTATAAAAATGCATTGATTACTGTATAAATATGACTGGCAGGGAAGGGGTTAACACTAGGGGGGGCGATCAAGGGGTTAAATGTGTTCCCTAGATTGTGATTCTTACTGTGGGGGGAGGGGACTGACTGGGGAAGGTGACCGATAGTTGTCCCTATGTATGTACAAGGGACACACCATCGGTCTCCTCTCCCTGACAGGATGTGGATCTGTGTGTTTACACACACAGATCCACGGTCCTGCTCAGCTACTGGGCAATCGCGGGTCCCCAGTGACGTGGCGGGCGCGCACGCGCGCCCTCTAGTGGCTTCTAAAGGCGATTACGTCATATGACGTTTGCCCAGAACAACAGGGTCTTCTGCCTGCCGTCATTTGACGGTGGGCGGTTGACAAGTGGTTAAATAATTCAAGCGACTGCAAGTTTGCATTATCCTGCAATTCTGAATTTACTCAGAAACAAGGAACTTGACTTAAGACATATTATTCTCTGCAAAATGTCGTCAGGTTTCTAGCGCTGTAGTTAGAAAAATGAATTGTACTCGTTTGCTTTTGCATTCATTTAACATAATTATGCACGTTGTCATTCTAAATACAGATAGCATAGTTCTTAAAAAATCCTATTTGTAATGTGTTGTTGCTATTTGTCTTCCGTACAGTGCTCATGTGTGGTTCATATATCTTCACAAAATTGGCCTTAGGAGATTTATCTTGGAAGAGATCACTGGAGTGGAGCCAGTAAATCATGTGATAAAACATTTTATGAATTTCCATTGTTCTGCTCTGTTGTATACTGAAATGCTCTTGTTGGGATTTATTCAGATACCATGGGTTTGTAATGTGGTGTTGATTTTCCAGAGGATCTATTGCCAAAGGAATACTGTATGCTTGTGCTTTAGACATTCTACTAATCAGTGATTCAGTAGGGAAATATTTATCAGTATTTCCAAAATTTCTGATCGTTACAAGAAAATAAAATGTCCTCAATAATGTAATATTTTAGAAAATAGCTGCTGGCCTGAATTAAATGCAAATTTTCCCCAGCTCCACCCACCATTTCCATGTTCAGTTTATTTGTATTTAGAAAAATGTGTCCAGATACTATATAACCAAGCCTTCACCTTGTGCGACTTAGTGCCGGTTCACACTGGGGCGGCACGACTTGCCGCGTGACTCGGCAAGGCGATCTGCAGACGACTTCAGAGGCGACTTGCAAAATGACTTCTGTATTGAAGTCAATGGAAGTTGCCCCCAAAGTAGTACAGAAACCTTTTTCTAAGTCGGAGCGACTTGTGTCGCTCCTATTAGAACGGTTACATTGTACGGAACAGGACGCGACTTGTCAGGCGGCTGAGTCACCTGACGAGTTGCCCCTGTGTGAACCGGCTCTTAGGCCTGATTCACATGGGCATACTTAAGCGTGTTTTTCCCGCACAGGATGTACAGGTGTTCCTTCCAGTACTAGATGAACCCTCTGCATCCTGCTATGCTCTTTCAAGCAAACTTTGCAATGAAAAATAGGGATATTTAGTTCACACATATTGCATGTTTAATCTGACCAGCTGTGTCAAAATAATACCTCTTTAACCAGTCCTACTCTGCTTTGCCACTGCAAATGCTACTGTGGACACAACGCCAACCTGGGCCACACGGACACAAAATGGGGGAGAGCTACATGGTTTAGGTCTGGCCACTGACCTGCAATACAATGGAAACTAGATATACCTGTGCTCAGATCCCAATAGCTTGTTGTCTCAACTGGCTCCCGTCGAACGGGCATGTTGAAAAACCAGGCCATGGACCATCTATTATACCTGGAAATCTTGTTTTGCCTGGTGTGAGTGCATTCAAATCAGTCCCAGAAACTGCTGTCTCTCACATTTTGGCCTACCTGCAAATGGATCTTGACTAAAATGTAAATTAATTTCAATGGACAGAATTAGGGTTGTCCCGATATCTAGTATTTGTGCGAGTAAAAGCTCCCGATGCCTTATCTGATACCTGGGCAGAGGCTGCGCGCAACCGGGAGTCGGTGGGCGAGTCCTCATCTGCAGTGGAACTAGCGAGGTAAGCTGGATCATCAGGATCAGTGACCGGAGCCGTCACATTCAGTCACCATCAGCGGTTAAACATCCCGATGCCCATTTTGGTACACCCTGCACTCGGCTGCAGTAAGCCAGCAGCGAACATCTTGTTACACCCAGCCCATATTGTTCGGGCTGGGTGTAACGAGATGTCTGCTGCTGCTTACTGCGGCCGAGTGCAGGGTGTACCAAGATGGGCGTCACAGCATAGCATTTTAAAATAAATCCTTTCCTCATGTCCTTTTATTGCTGCATTTCAGTGCCAGCCACCTGTCAGTGCCACCTATCAGTGCCCATCAGTCAAACTGTCACATGACATTATAAAAAGTATCAGTACTAGTACTCGGTCTTAAGTGGTATCGGGACAACCCTAGCCAGAATAAATTATTCTGGCCAATGAAGTTCATTAACGCCCAAGTACTTGACTCCTGTAAACGCATTACACACTTTACACACCAAGGAGCCAGGAAGACAGGCTTCTTGGAAAATTTGCAAAACGCCCAGTGTGCATGAGGCCTTGAAGGGCAGATATTGGCCTTATCCATCCTCTTACAAAGGCCTCTGGCATAAAGTGGTTGTAATCTCCCTCTAAAAATATAAAATAAAAAAAACTGCAAGACAAAGGCATAATAAGCTAGTATGCATCGCATACTAGCTCAATATGAAATACTTGCCTTAGAACGAAGCTGTTGCAGCAGCCCCCGTACAATGCTGTAACTGGCGACATGTCTCCCGGAGTTATTTCTGGGTTTGCGGGCTCCAGGGCTGTGATCTGGCCGGAGCCGCGATTACTTCACTTCCGCATGCAGGTGCCGCCAGTCACGACACAGCTACTGTAGAAACGTCACGAGCGAGCCGTTTGTTCAATGCGCATGTGCCGATGACGTCGGTACATGCGGATACAGTGAATATCTCCTAAAAGGTGCAAGTTTAGGAAATATTCACGGTACCTTCAGGTAAGTCTTATTCTAGGCTTACCTGTAGTAAAGCTGCACAATTCTGGCTAAAATGAGAATTGCGATTTTTTTGCTTAAAAGATAGATCACGATTCTCTCACGATTCTCGCGGCGTAACATCATCTTTCACATTAAAACAAAAAAATTGGTTTAACTTTACTGTTTTTTTTTTATTCATTGAAGTGTATTTTTTCCCAAAAAATTGCGTTTTGAAAGACTGCTGGGCAAATACAGTGTGACATAAAATATTGCAGCAATTGCCATTTTATTCCCTTGGGTCTCTGCTAAAATATATATAATGTTTGGGGGTTCCAAGTAATTTTCTAGCAAAAAATATTGATTTTTAACTTAAACAAGTGTCCGAAATAGATTTAGACTTTAAGTGGTTAAACTTCCTGCATTTACACGTTGTTCAAAAATTGGCAGACTGGCCGAATTTTTTCTTTAGGCCCCTTTCACACTTATACGACTTCAAAGTCGTGCGATTTTTACCGCGATTCACGGCCGCGATTTTTGACAAGACAGTCATACGACTCTGGATCCGACTTTGCCCCACGACTTGAAGTACGACTTCAATGAGCAGGGGCGCGACTTTGATCCCCCAATAATTAGGGGGAACTCACGCCAATATTTTTTGAAAAAAAAAAAAAAAAACGGCATGGGTTCCCCCTTCATTGGCATACCGGGCCCATCGGTCTGGTAAGGGTTATAAGGGGAACCCCCGCCGAAAATACGGTGTGGGGTCCCCCCAAAATCCATACCAGACCCTTATCCGAGCACCAGCCCGGCTGGTCAGAAAAGGGGGTGGGGACGAGTGAGCGCCCCCCTCCTGAGCCCTACCAGGCCACATGCTCTCAACATGGGGGGTGGGTGCTTTGGGGCAGGGGCGCCCCCACCCGAAAAGCACCTTGCCCCCTGGTCTAGTACGGCTCAGGAGGGGAGGGCGCGGCGCTCGCTCGTCCCCACCCCTTTTCCTAACCGGCTGGGCTGGTGCTGGGATAAGGGTCTGGTATGGATTTTGGGGGGGACCCCACGCCGTTTGTTCGGTGTGGGGGTTCCCCTTAAAATCCATACCAGACCTATGGGCTCGGTATGCTCATGAAGGGGGAACCCATGCCGTTTTTTTTTTTTTTTTTTTTTTATAAAAAATTGGCGTGGTGTTCCCCTTCATGCACAAGTCGCATGCCAAAGTCGGATCTGTTAATACGGAATCCGACTTTGATCCGACTTCAGAAAAAAAGTAGTGCAGGAACTACTTTGAAGTCGGCACGACTTAAAGTCGTGCCAATATGAATGGTAGTCATTCAAAATCATGGAGAATGACTTGTCATACGATTTTGCCGTCCAAAATCGTGGTACAAGTCGTATAAGTGTGAAAGGGGTCTTGCACACACAGAATTTTATCCCTTTGATCTAAGAAGGAAGCATTAGTTACAATGTTTCATGTTAAAAACTTGGCAGACTGCCCGCATTTTTTCTTTTGACAGCTAAGTGAGCAGATAAGTCTCTCCACTTGTTATATGAAAGAATCGGCAAACTGCAATAGAGATTGTCAGGGGGGTTGAATCGAGATCACGATTTTTTAATGATTAATTGTGCAGCTTTAACCTGTAGATAAGTGATAGTAAAGGGTTTACAACAACTTTAACAGTGCCTTTTTTTAGGCCTCTTGCACACGATACTCCTGTTTAAGCATCTATTTCTTAAGCCATGTATGTATGTATTTTCACGCATATGCGTTCGTGCAATTTTGCATCCTCGTGTTCACCGTATGCTAATGGAGATTGTGCACAAATGTGCCCGCATTTGCGGGCACGAGGCGTAAATTACTAAGACAAAATGCAGATTTTTAAATTATTATTTTTTTGCTGAAGAATACACAGCGCTTGTTTATGCGCCTGTGTGCATAGGCACATTACAATTCATGGGCTGTATTTTAGCTTAGTAAAAAAAATAAAAATAAGCTGTACTGAGCTTTTTCAAGCTGCGGTGTGCAAGAGACCTAAAAGTTTTTTTTTTTTTTTTTTCCAAGGTGTTTCTCTTATCAGACCCAGCCACAGCACCCTGTGCTTCCCTGGGACCTCCCCCCGCTGGCCTTCTGCAGCTCGCCTTGGCTCTCCCATCCCACCAGGAGGCCCGAGCAACCAGCCAGAACATCCTCTGGCTGGCTGGATACCCGAACGAAGCCAGAATCGGCTTCAATCGAGTCTCGGATCTAGTAACCCGGAAGCGATGTCATGATATCACTTCCGGTTTACAGAAGCCTTAAAGGCGCTGAATTTAAAAAAAATTACAGTATTCAAAACAGCCAAACTTGGCATTTGTCAATGCTTTTAAGTGCAAAGGAGGGATTTGGGTTCTTATAGACCCCAGATCCCCCAATAAAGAGTACCTGTTGCTGCTTATTACTGTCACAAGGAATGTTTACTTTCCTTCTGACCGCAATAAATGTGATCAGAATTTTTTTTTAAAGGGACAGTGTAAAAAGAAAAAAAAATTAAATAAAGAAAAAATTAAAACGCCCCATCCCTCCATGCTTGCGTGCAGAAGTGAATGCATACGCAAGTCGTGACTGCAAATATAAACCGTGTTCAAACCACACATGTGAGGTATCGCCGCAATAATTCTAGCACAAGACCTCCTCTGTAACTCTAAACTGGCAACCTGTAGAAAATTTTAAAACATTGCCTATGGAGTAGTTTGTCACTATTCCACAAGTGTGAGCAATTTTAAAGCGTAACATGGGGGGCAGCTGTGTAATATAGAGGGGGTGGGTATGCAGGGGGGCTGTGCAATGTAAAGGGGTGTGGGGGCTGTATAATGTAAAGGGGTCCAGATTATTATCTTTATTAGCAGGTGAATGCGGCCCTCCATGCATTCGCATACATTGAATCCGGCCCTTAAGTGGAAAAAGTTTGCTGACCCCTGCCTTAAAGCTACTAATTCCTAAGGAAGAATACATTTTGTTCTCTCCTTGCAAGCTTGCGAAGGGCACCCTCCTTCAAAATCCACCATTGTCTGGTGAATAAGGAACTTGATTGCAGGAGCTTACACTCTTAAGCCTCGTACACACGATCAGATTGTTGGCAGGGGATTGTCTGTTGACAGACTGTTGGCCTAAAATCGGACCGTTGGTACACTCCTGACAATAGTTGCCCAACTTTCGGCCCAAAAATGTTGGATTGCAGGCTAGTAAATTTTCGGCCAACAGCGGTATGTTGTCTGATTTTCGTATCGTCAGTACACAAGTCGAAAGTACAAACCCGCATGCTCGGAATCAATGCTCACCAAACACAAAGCAGGAGGGGCCCAAAGGGTGGCGCTCAAGAGCTGAAATTCCTCATAGTACGTCACTACGTTCGTGTTTGTTGGCTGACAATTGTGTACCTTTTAGTATGCAAGACAAGATCCAGGCACACGCCCTTTGGACAAAAATCAGACGCTTGGTTGGCCAACAATCGAAACGTGTGTACCAGGCTTTAGGCTTCTTTCACAATTGTGTGACTTAGGATCTGACGTTTGAGACCCAAAGTCGCAGGACATGTGAAATGCCATGTATCTCTGAGAGATACTGAAGTCGCTGCGACTTCAGAAAAGGTTCCTGTCCTACTTTGATCCGACGTTGACACAACGTCAATGCCAGAGAGTGTAAAAGTCTTATCAAACTCACTTCAAAGTCGTACTTTGGAGTGGAATAGTGTGAAAAGAGCCCTAAGAAAAAAAAATCTGTTCTGTTCATTCTTTTTAATGTTTACCAGTTGTACATACAATCATCTGTGGATGCGGCTTTTCTCACAGTGGCACTCTGAACTTGGATCTTCATATTCATTGCTTGAGGATGTCCCGGTGTGTGTGTGTTGCTTCTGTATTGTATCAATAAGATAAAAAGTATTTTGACTCGCATGTACTTTCTTTCCATATCTTGGAGTACAGTACAGGACACCCTCCCTTCTTTTCCTTGGTTTGCAGTTCTTGCTACAAAACTTAGGATTCATAGAGTTGCGTGGGTTTATAAGGTAAATCGCCACAATGGGGCACAGGCAGCAAAAAGAAACTGAGTGGGGTTATAGAAGCATTAAACAATATTCCCCCTTTATGCCCCTTAGATTATTATTTTTTTTTTTTACATAAGGCACATGCCCTCCACCAACCTCTCTGCATTATACAACCAATCTCATTTTTTAAAAATAATTGGGAGTTTGGGTAAAATCATATGGAGTGTTTAGAGTGGAATACACTACAAATTTTCACAGAAGGCGATTTATATTTTTACATGTGAACTGAGACCCAGCACTTTGACACTTTGTTTTGAGCACAGTTTGAGATATTAAAATGCACATGGTTTTATGAATAGAGACACAAGCCAAAGGCATTTTGATATTTATTGTTTAGAAAGCACTTATCGTATGAACACATAAGAGAGCACATTTAGTGGTTATTTGAATTATAGTGCTGCACTGGTAATTTTTAAAGCCTTTTTTTTTTTTTTTTTCCATAGTAGGGTGATCGAGTACTGTTTTAGCAGCTCACCTAAAAGAAAACCAGGTTTTGCCATAAGCGCAGAGTATATTTACAATCCTCAGAGCTTGATGGTATAACCAGGTGCTTCGTCACATATGGCGACCCATCACATTTGGTTACCCGCTGGTATGCGCAACGCCGCCATATGCGTTCCAACACTTTTACGACAAAAGAGCACAGTAAAACCGTGATGGGTAGCCGAATGTGGCGAAACACTGCCATCTTGCTACACTCCGCACTCCTCCACACTAAGGATTCAGTGAGAAAGGGACAAGCGGACATCTTTGTACACCCTCCACAGTTTTACATTTTACACTTATTTATGTAGCGTCCTCACTCTCTCTCTCCAAACTCCCTTCCTGCATTATTGTACCAGGGATTGAGGCACAGAGATGTGCCTCATTTAAAGTCCCATCTATGCTGTTGCATAGATTCCCCCCTCTCGTTTGTATTCATTAGGGATGGAGGTTCTTCACTTAGCTGACAGTGTCCCCCTGTCATCTATGTGGGCGTTCTCAGTTCCCCTTTGTGGCCATGTACCGCTTTTGGGGACCTGGTCTCATTTGCGACAGGTCTTACCTGTCCATGAGATTTATGGCTACAGCGTTTTTTCTTTTGGGTCTGTGCGGTCTTTGACACTATGGGCCGCCTTTTTGTTGTCACCTATCTGGAAGTTGCGACGCGCTCTGCACGTCCCTCCTCTGCCCCTTCCCCCGCCCTATTGGGCAGGGGTTCCCTGGGGCTCTGGGCGGCGTCCACAGCGTATCGACATCACGCCCACGTGACTTGCATCTGATGCCATTTGACGTCATGACGCGGATCGCGTCACTACCATCTTAGCCTCGCACAGCCTATGGGGGCAAGCTCCTGTCGTGGGCGGGTTTTTCCCTCCTTCCGATCGGAGCCCCTCCTAGCACGTGATTGGCCCGCGGGACGTTGGTGCACGCCAACGTGCGATTGTACGTGGGAGGAGAGGGGTATAACTAGGCTGCCTACACACAGTCTTTTTTATCTCAATGGGATCACGCCACATTGCTTAGGGATTCTGTCCCTTGCTGTCCTATACTCAGGTAATTTTGCTATCAGCTGCCCCTGCTCTGGACAACACCCAGGGTGGTTACTAGATATTCTTCCCTTTTTTTTATACAATCTTTCTATTTTTTGAATGCAGATTTACTGGCGTGCCCCTATAACTGACCACCATTTTGGCGCAGCACCCCTTTTTGGTCATCTCCTTCCTGGTCCATCTCGGACCTGCGTTTTCAGTTGCACTTGGCGTATTATCCTCAACTTCTGGGACTGACACCCTCTGGCTGACTCTGGTTCAAAACCACACTTACCCCTACCATCCACACCATTCACCTGTGGTATGTAACCTTGGATTTTATATACATGCTCTCCTCATATTATGTTCAGTGCCATTTAGATTTTAACATATCTCAATCTTTTTAGATTTGGGTGCACCTGCCCCTGATAAGTGTGCAAACATGAAACGCATCGGGAAATTTTAGGATGCCAATGCTTTCCCACATGGGTAATTTCAGGATGCCAATGCATTTTTACGTCACCCCAACAATCCATCCACTGATTGACAAGCACATATGAATTTCAATTTTTATCGTATGTTATTATATTTGCACTGTGCCATTTTAGGGATTTATGCGTGTGCATTTTTGTATCTATGGGAGCGGTTCATTCCTTTCATACTGTTATGTATTGTTGATCGAGATCATTGTATATCCTTGATGTCCATGTTTCATATGTAATGCCATGTGTCATGAGTTTCCAAGTTGATATTAATATGTGCCCTCAATGTCCATTACAATTATGTTCTTATGTACAGCCCCATTGACTCAGACAGTACACCACATTTCTTCATGTTAATAAACATGTTTCCTTTACCTTACGCCTACCTTGTTTTGAACCTCATTTAAAGTCCCAAACTCCCTTCCTGCATTATTGTTTAGAAAGCACTTATCGTATGAACACATAAGAGAGCACATTTAGTGGTTATTTGATTTGTAGTGCTGCACTGGTAATTTTTAACGCCTTTTTTTCCCATAGTAGGGTGATCGAGTACTGTTTTAGCAGCTCACCTAAAAGAAAACCAGGGTTTGCCATAAGCGCGGACTATATTTACAATCCTCAGAGCTTGATGGTATAACAGGGTGCTTCGTCACATATGGCGACCCATCACATTTGGTTACCCGTTGGTGTGCGCATGCGCAACGCCGCCATATGCGTTCCAACACTTTTACGACAAAAGAGCACAGTAAAACCGTGATGGGTAGCCAAATGTGACGAAACACCGCCATCTTGCTACACTCCGCACTCCTCCACACTAAGGATTCAGTGAGAAAGGGACAAGCGGACATCTTTGTACACCCTCCAGAGTTTTACATTTTACACTTATTTATGTAGCGTCCTCACTCTCTCTCTCTCTCTCTCTAGCTTTATCAGTTATACGGCTGTTGTCTAGGGGTACCTGGGAGGAGAGAGTGCAGGAACACTACGCCAATTTCTCACCTCGTATGTGTATGAGGGTTGAGCAAAGTCACTTGAATTACCTACGGGTCTGTTCGTTGCATACGGAGCCTCTGCTTGTTCTGTGAAGATGTGTCTACCAGTAATAGAGCCCCACACCATTAAAAGTCCAGCACTCTTTTATTTCTTCATTTGCCAGGATGAACATAATCAGTTGAACTCTTGTAACAGACAGACAGGGGTGTGGATGCGAGTGGGCCCAGGCACAAATTAACTCTCCTATTCCTTTTGCGTGCGAATAGGCAAAGTTGGTAGCTGCCACCTACCGAGTGAACTGTTGCAGCCCCTGCCACAGGCCTGAATGTAACGGTCTCTGCCACCGACCTTAGAACATGGACCACCTTCCGTGTGAATACAGCCCCTGTTTGGAAAGGACATCCATCCCGACGGTCTCCGGAGGCCCTGTCCCGGCACTGGCAATATGCTGCACCAGATCTATGGGAAGGTCACCTGCACGGTCCGTTACGCCTGGATTCAGGTACCCGATACTGTGGGCACCTTAGGACGATTCCTCCCGGGTGGGACCCAGTGGAAGAAGCTGGGCCCCAGGCCTGAATGATGTACCTCACCCCCAGACCGAGGGTGTCTGGGGTGACTCCTGAACTCCTCGTGTCCAGGCCTAGGCTGCCTGGACACCGACCGTGGACAGCAGCCCCCAGGCTGAAGGTGCCTGGGGCTCGGACCCCGTGGTGAAGATGTCCGCCCCCTTTATACCCTCCCCCAGCAAGCACAGCGGGTTCCCGCCCCACCGTACAACTGCTGCAAGAGGTCACAAAGGGTACGGCACTGCAGTGATGGTTCAACCCCGGCCCAAAGTGACAGCGCCACCTGCTGGGCCGCAGGGAACTAGACATCACTGATGTCTTCACCCGAATTAAACATTCTGAAAAGTACATACCCGGTACTCTTATAACAGTAAACTGAGGTTATATAGTGAAATACAGTACTTGGAACTCCGTCTAACTGTTTTAGATGTTGAATTATAAAAGCAACGGACTTCTGTCAGATAAGCAAACCTGTGAGATCAGCAGGCTTGCCGCTGCTTTTAAAATTCAACATCTAAACCAGTGGTTCTCAACCTTTCTAGTGCCGTGACCCCTTGATAAAATTTCCCAAGTTGTGGGGACCTCTAACAGTAGAATTTTTTGTAGCGTGGGTTGTCAGCACCCAAGGCAAAATAAGTAATTTGCGCCCCCAGCCTACGCACATTTAAGGCTCCCTGAGTCTCTTCCACTCGTACAGTATTAAAACCCCTTCTGGTACATTTTAGGATGTACCACTCTCTCTTTGTTCTCCTTTTCTTTCCCTTTTATATCTTAATTCCTTGGGGTTTTTTTTCCCATCCCTCTCTCTAGCCATCTTTCCTGTTCTTTCTCTTATTCTTTCTCTCCCTTTTTTTTTTTTTTTGTTCCCCTCTTTTGCTCTCCCTTCCATGTATTGTCTATTTTTATTCCTTCTCTTACTCCTTGGGGGGGGAGTTGGGATGAGTGGCAGTGCTGGCGGGGAGTTCTGATCAGCCAGCTTAGGTGCTCTTGATCAAGATCATCTGCTGAACTAAGAACTGTAGTGGGGACTTTAAACTCTAATCACGGGTAGTGTTACTCACTGTGTCTCCAGCTCTGTGGTGTCTCGCAGCAGTGACGCCTATGCCAAAATCAGGAGATAGGGTCTCCTCCAGCCCCTCCCACTTCACATTTCTCACCAGTCAGCTGACCTCTAGTCTCTGCCCCACAGCCATGCCGTGAACTAAATGAGCGGCCGAGGGCTCCAGGAACAGCCCAGCTGGGCGGCCACAGGCTCCAGGGACAGCCCTGCTGGGCGGCTGCGAAAAGGCTGTGAGTGCTGCGGGCTTCAGGAACAGCCCAGCATTCTGTGACTCCTGGCAAATCGTCATTTGACCCCCAAGGGGGTCCCGACCCCAGGTTGAGAACCACTGATCTAAACAGTCAGATGGCGTTCTAAGTACTGCATTTCACTATATAACCTCAGTTTACTGTAATAAATAAGTGTAAAATGTAAAACTCCGGGGGGTGTACAAAGATGTCCACTTGTCCCCTTCTCATTGTATTCTTAGTGTGGAGGAGTGCGGATTGTAGCAAGATGGCGGTGTTTCGTCACATTCGGCTACCCATCACGGTTTTACTGTGCTCTTTTGTTGTAAAAGTGTTGGAACGCATGTGGCGGCGTCGCGCATGCGCACTCCAGCGGGTAGCCAAATGTGATGGGTCGCCATATGTGACGAAGCACCGGCAGTGCATGTTATGCTGATATCCCGTATGTAAGCTTTAAGCGTTTTTAAGTATAAGCTTGTACATACTTTTTATTTTAGTTTTTGCTTAATCTTAACAATATGTGATGTAGGGGTTGACAGATTTCATGCAGAATAATCTAGGGCCTGTGTTCATGGACTTAAGTCATTTTAAAGACGAACTCCAGGATCCCACAAACATTCATTAATTAGTAAACTGCCTTCTACAAAACACAAAACCGTTAGGTGTTTAGTTAACACACTCACTGTTTAGGAGAAAAGTCAAGTAGCAAATTCATGATGTCACCACTTTAAAGGAGCACTATACCTTTTTTTTTTTTTGCTTTAAAATAACAAACATGTTATACTTACCTCCACTGTGCAGCTCGTTTTGCACACAGTGGCCCCGATCCTGGTCTTCTGGGGTCCCTCGGCGGCTGTCTTGGCTCCTCCCCGCAAGGACTCCACACCTTAATGCGAGTGAGCTCGCATGGTGTGGAGTGATTGCGGGCGCGCTCCCGTGATACAGCGGCGGCCATAGCCGCCGACTGTATCACTCGGCCCCGCCCCCCGGCGTGCCGCGTCATTGGATGTGATTGACAGCAGCGCCAGCCAATGGCTGCGCTGCTTTCAATCTATCCAGTGTAGCCAATCGGCGGCCAGGCAGAAAAACGAAGAGGATGACGGGGACGAGCATGGGACTTTCGAGGGGCCAGGTAAGAAAAACGGGGGCTCGGGGGGGGGCGGTATTGTCGAATGTTTTTTCACCTTAATGCATAGGATGCATTAAGGTGAAAAAACATGTAACTTTACTACTCCTTTAATTCAAATTTAATTTAAGTCTCTAGGAATGCAGACCCACTTGAAGCAAGTCAAATGCCATTCAGGAGGTGATCAGCTGCAGGTCAGAAGCATCTCAAACTGGTGCCATCAACACAAGCCCTAAGTCTGTCAATACAGATCATTAACGAGGTGGTGGATCGCCTCATACTGCGATACGCTGAAAAAAAAAAACACTGCACGCTGCATTTTTTTCAGCACATGCCACCTCAACACGGTGGTTTGAACTGGCTAGGTACAGTAGGACGCATGCCATTTTGCCTTGTTTTGTGGTGGAGCTGCACTGGAGTAGCCGCCTCCCTGGTGTGAATATGCCCTTAAAGAAGGACTCCAGGAAAAGCAAGGTGACTGGCAGGATCACCAAGTATTTCACACAAAGGAAGCAATACAAAGAGAGCAGGATACTTTTTACTATAAGTACATGGTAACACAGGAGAAAGGGAGCCGCTCAGGTGTGGAAATCCTTCAAATCACCTCCTCCCAGCAGCCGAGGGTGCAAGCAATGCTATTGACAGCAAACAGGAACAAACAAGTCTTCTGGACTGCAGCACTCCAAAAAATAAAAGCCTTTATTTTAAAATAAGGAATCCAAAATACATGCTATACATCACGGCACACAGGTCAAAAAAAATCCGGCTAACATGTTTCGCACTATGCTAGTGCTTATTCATAGCTGTGTGCCGTGATGTATAGCATGTATTTTGGATTCCTTATTTTAAAATAAAGGCTTTTATTTTTTGGAGTGCTGCAATCCAGAAGACTTGTTCGTTCCTGTTTGCTACATGGTAACACAGACACATCAGAAATGTAAAATGTTGGGGTAACATACACTTTAAGCTTGTGGTTATGGTGCGTTTGTTGGCAAAAATAGGATTAAAACAGGTGGTTTTCCAACCACTAAAGTGATGTGAACAAATATATGCACGTTTAACATATATTTTGTTGTTTTTAGAGGAAAAGATCTGCAAATAAGATACATGCACGCTTCCCAGATGACGCCAGTAACAGTACAAATAAATCCACTGGAGAAGGGGTAATGAAACCGTCATCGCTCAACAAAGCATGGATGAAATGTGGCGAGGGATTTCATAAGTGTTCAGGAGAAAAGGTAGCATTTTCCATAACTGCAAAAAAAAATTGATGCTTGTAAGTTGACACCATAGAATAAATATTTCTCCTATCGTCCATGGACTGATACAGCTGGATACTGTAAACGTGTGGGTATATGTCCCTGCTCGCAGGAGAAGATCTAGGCAGAATGTTAGATGTTAAAACATTCTAGAACAAACCAGAGCTGAACAGCCCCGCCCAGGGGGGCGGTCCCTCCGGACATTACCCTTCCACCTGCAGCTAGCAGACCTCAGTTTTTTTCTGCCTAGCAGAAGGAGAAGACGTGGCTCTCTCAGGAGCCAGTCTCCTGGAAGATTTTACTTTTAAATTTTATTCCTTTGGGAATTTTATTATTTTATTTTTGAGACGTTCAATCAACTGTCGGCTGGGCAACAGGTTGGGTACACTAGTATCCTCGTAGTCTTCCCTGTCCGACCATCGAGCGTGCTGATCCTTGCCTTGTGTGCGTGAGACTCAGTTCACAACATATACCCCATGACTCCAGGGGTGGCCGGGTTGCTTTCATGCTCCCGCGGTCCTCTCAAGATTGAACAGTACTTGACTGACTGTATCTCTCACGGTGGACCGGGCCGACAGCTACGCAGTACGATTCTGTGATAGGTCTGTCTGAAACAAGCCAGTGGGTCCCTGAAAGGGATGGGTAAGTAGTCTCTCCTACTGCAGGTGAGTACATGCTGGCTGTGTTTCTGTGTGTGGGGGATTCTCCCTGTCTCCCCCCTGTTATGCTGCTCTCTGCACCCTGTACTGGTGCTGTGCTGTGGGGTGCTTGGGGGTCACTCCGGCCTGGCTGCGCGCTCATGTCTGCAGTTTTTTCTGGTGTGTGAGGTGATTATTGCGTGCGCCATTGGAGCTGTTTGAGGTGGTTATTGCGTGCGCCATTAGCGCGCATTAGAGCTTTGAATTTCGCGCTCGGCGGCCATCTTGGCATTCAGTGGCGCAGTTATAGCTGCGGCCGGCGGCCATTTTCTTGTGGCCGCCGCGCATTTATTTCTGGCGGCGGCGCAAATCCCCTCACAAGCTCCTCACAGACTGAGCGGTCCTTAAGGGTTGGTGGGTCCTCCCGGGTATCCCCTCCGCAGCCTCAGCGTAGCCAGTGGCTGGACTGTATATTCACTGTGTAGTGTATAAGGTCTCAGAGGGTGGCGTTATGGAGTCTGATACACCTGCTCTCCACACTTGCCTGGGGCAACTGGCAGTGCTGCACAGTTAAACATGTTCATATGTTTCCTGCACCTGCGGTCCTTATGGACCAGTTGTCAGCAGTCCTGGAATCATTCCTGTCAGAATGGAAGCGGTGTGCGAGCAAAAGGAGCTATAAGCCCCCTCCCCCCACAAAAATCTTTACTGAAGGGGTGCTTTGAGTCAGATATGGGATATTTAATGTTTATGAACAGGACATTCCCTTGTGAGGAAGACTCCAGTTCTGTGTCAGTGAATGACAGGGCGCTTGTAAGTGATCTCATTGATGATGTAAGGAACACTCTCAGGCTGGAATTGCTGTGACAAGCTTTTCTTTTACACAGTTTCCTCACTGTTTTCCTCACGCTGCCTCAAGAGCAGCATGGATGGGGGGGACTTTATTCATTTATGTATCTAGTTCCTGTGAGCCTTCTTTGTGATACCTGAGGTAACATTTCCCGCCATTTCCTGGGGAATGATTTGAGCTCTGACAGACACACGGTCTGAGGATCAGAGGTTACCTGTTACCTGCATGCTGCTTCGGCAGCACAGTCAAGCAGGTTGGAATGATACAGAGAAGATTATGCGCCTCTGCGCCATAATTTAAACTCATCCTATACCTCTACACTGCATACATTCACAGTGTATGTATGTGTTATTGGTCTCTGTGTCTGCGTGAGTGTTCCCCCACGTTCCAATGCTGTGTTTCAGTGCCATGCATGATATAAACGTACAAAATATGTTTATGCACGAGTCCAGATACATTCACAGTATATGTATGTATTTTACTCTCTGGGTTGGCGGGGGCTCCGGTGTCCTCCCGCACTCTCATGGTATGTGCGCTTCGGCTCTCTGCACAGTATAGACATGTTCAATATGTTTATTGCACATATTATACATGTTTACAGTATGGGTATACTGTTTGCGTGGGGTTCCTCCAGGTACTCCGGTTTCCCCCCACGCTCCAATGGAAATGCACAGCATAAACATGTGCAATATGTTGATTCACATGCTATCATTCCTACACGGTATCTGTGTGCTGTCTGTGTGGAGTTCTTCCGAGTGTTCCGGTTTCCTCCCACGCGCTGACGGTATGTGCGCCTTTGGCCTTCTGCACAGTTAAACATGTTCAATGTTTATCACGCATGTTATAATACCTACACGGTATGTGTAGGCAGTCTGTGTGGTTTTCCTCCGGGTACTCCGGTTCCCTCCCACACTCCATTGGTATGGGCGCTTCGGTGCTATGCACAGTCTAAATTTGTGCGATTGGATATCCACATACTAACATACCTACCTGGTATGTCTTTGCAGTCTGCTTGGGTTTCCGCCCAGGCTACATGACATGCATGCCTTTGGTGCAATACACGATGTAAACATACACATTATGTTTATACACTACACTAAATACATTCACAGTAGTTGTAGGTATTGCATTCTCTGAGTGGGTACTTCGGTTCCTCCCACGCGCCAACGGTGTGCGCGCCTTCGGTGCTATGCACACATGAGCTTGTGCAAAATGTTTAGCACACACACTATAATACCTACACGGTATGCGTATGCAGTCTGCGTGTGTTTCTGCCCATGCTACATGACATGCATGCCTTTGGTGCAATACACGGTGTAAACATACACTACACTAAATACATTTACAGTAGCTGTAGGTATTGCATTCTCTGAGTATGCGTGGGGTACTTCGGTTCCTCCCACGCGCCAACAGTGTGCGCGCCTTCGGTGCTATGCACACATGGGCTTGTGCAAAATGTTTAGCACACATACTATAATATCATACACGGTATGCGTATGCAGTCTGCATGGGTTTCATCCGGGTGCTCAGGTTTCCCCCCTGCGTTCCAATGGTGTGCGCATTCTCAGCGCTATGCACAGTATAAACATGTGCAATTTGTTTATTCGCAGGCTAACATACCTACACGGTTGTGTACGCAATCTGCCTGGCTGGTTTACGTCCAGGCCCCGATGATGTGCGCGCCTTCGTCGCTGGCACAGTATATACGTGTTTAATAGGTTTATTCACAAATACTAAACTACATACGCCGTATGTGGTGGTATTATGCTCTTTGTGGCTGGGTGGGTTTCCTCCCACACTCTCCATTTGTGCGTTTGACGCAATACATTGTGCAAACACATAGTTTATACTATCAGCACCTATCCATGGGTAGCTGCTGGATGGAGCATTGTCACAAGGATCCCTGGTTTCAGGGGTATCACTTTCCACCTGCTTTCAGTGGTGATCAGAAGCGCTGGCTTGGACTGTGTTCGCCAGGCTGGGGTTTGCGTTACGCCCGTTAGTGGCTGCGTCTCTGGCATTTTTTGTAGCTCAATGACTGGGCAAAAGCCTCTGCTTCATCCATCAGTCATCTAGCAGGTGCATTACAACTGCTTTAGCCTTTAGGGTCTCTGTGCCCGTGGTGGGTTTGCGCTACCTGTGGAGGCTGAGGTACTAGTCCTCTGACTGAGTTTCTAGGGAAGTTCCGTCAAGTTGCCTTTATTGGCCAACATTTGAGGCACCCTGTACACTGGGGCCTCCCTTCTCCGATACATTGCGGAGTCTCTTTGGGATTTTCATACATCTCGCTGCAAGACGGTCCTGTCGGCCGTGTGCATTGCAGGCGAAGGATCCTTGCATCCGGAGGTGTTTCCACCTTCTTTACCGGAGGTGGGGCACCGGAAGTGGACCTTGTGGCCTCTCTACTCACTCGCAAGGTGGCAAGATCGTGGTCAGGTCCTGGAAGCCCGTGGGGGCAGTGTCGCCTGATATATGCTTACCCTCCGCTACTGTTGTTGCCTCGCCGGCTTCGCAGAGTAGGGGCTGAGGCCATTCCAGTGCTCGAACGGCGACATTGGTACGCCGATCCACTTCGGCTAGTCGCAGACATTCCTGGCGACGGCACATTAGGGTGGACCTTCTTTCTCATGATCCCATACTTCATCCTGCTTTACAGTCCTTGGCTTTAATGGCATGGCTGTTTAAAGCCAGGTGCTGAAGGACCGCGTTCTCTCGTATTCGGTCATCTCTTCTATGTTTTTGACATGGGAATCTTCCTCCAGAAAGATATCTCACCGTACCTGGAAGGCTTACATCGCTATGTGCGAGGAACTTGAGTGGCATCCTCGGATGTATTCCGTTCCCAGGATTTTGCTGTTCTTGCAGCGTGGTGTGACCCAAAAGCTGGCCTTGCATACCTTTTTTGAGGGTCAGATTTCGGCCCGGGCTGTCTTTTTCAACGACCGCTAGCGGGCCATTCCTTGATTAGCACCTTTTGTGCAGGGGGTTCGCCATGTGATCCCCCCCTGTCAAGCCTCCTCTCCCTACTTGGGATCTGATTTTGATGCATCTCGGTTCTCCAAGAACATCCCTTTGAGAATATCAGAGAGATTCCTCTCTTGACCTTGTCCCGGAAGTTAGCCTTAGTGGCCATTGCTTCGGTTAGACAGGTGTCTGACTTGGCGGCCTTGTCCGGCAAGTCGCCTTACTTGGTCCTCCATAAGGATATGCTGGTGTTGCGCCCACGACCATCCTTCTTTTCTAAGGATGGTCTCGGCCTTTCACCTTAAAAAGGACATTGTTCTTCCGTCCTTGTGTCCTCACCCATCGCATCCCTGAGAGTTTGCGCTTCATACATTAAGATGGGTACAAGCCTTACGAGTGTACCTGTCTGCTACTGTTTCCATTCGGAAATCTGTGTCTGGTCCAAAACGGGGCCGAGCGGTGTCGTCTGCCACCGTCTTTAGGTGGATCAGGCAGACCGTCATACAGGCCTATGCCCTTAAGGGGCGGGCGCCTCCCTTTCCGGTTGCGGCGCATTCCACCAAGGCAATTGGTGCTTCCCGGGCCTTCCGACATCAAGCGTCGGTTGCACAAGTGTGCAAGGCGACGACCTGGTCGTCCATTCATACCTTTTCAACAGTTTATAAGGTTGATGTGGCTGCATCTTCGGATGCTCCCTTCGGCCCCAAAGCATTGCAGGCCGCTGTTTAATGTCGCAACTCCTCCGTTGAGGAGCTCTGCTTGTTTGGAGTGAAGTTTTGGTTGTTCCTTTGCTACCGCTCCCACTCTTCTGATACTGCTTTGGGACGTCCCACACGTTTACAGTATCCAGCTGTGTCAGTCCATGGACGATAAGAGAAAATAGGATTTTTGTACTCACCGTAAAATCAATTTCTCTGACGTCCATGGACTGACACAGCACCCACCCTTCCTTTTAAGGTTTGTACTGCTTTGTTACGAACTGAGGTCTGCTAGCTGCAGGTGGGAGGGTAATGTCCAGAGGGACCGCCCCCCTGGGCGGGGCTGTTCAGCTCTGGTTTTTTCTAGAATGTTTTAACATCTAACATTCTGCCTAGATCTTCTCCTGCGAGCAGGGACATATACCCACACATTTACAGTATCCAGCGGTGTCAGTCCATGGACGTCAGAGAAATGGATTTTACGGTGAGTACAAAAATCCTATTTTTTTAGACTTTTATTCCTATATGTTCATGATTCAGAAGACAGAATCTGATCAATGTGATTGTTTACTAACCAAAAGAAACATAAAGGTTGCCGTTGCTGATAATCTCCTTTTTAAAATATTAGTTTCCTGTGTGTTATGTTGGCTGACTGGCTCCAGCATTTGCAAACCCCCAACCTGGAATAACTACAGTACACAGATCAACAATGTCAGAAGAACTTATCTGCAAACTTGTTACATGTCGATGATAGCAAGGAAACTAACATTATCACAATTAGATTATCGCAACCACAGTCTTCAAGTTTCTCTCCTGATAGGTTTACTTTAGGAACCACTAATTGCTTTTAAAGCCTTGGGGCCCTTTTACACTCATACATTTTTCCTGCATTTTTACCTCGCAAGAAAAATGCAAGAAACATTTTTCCATTTAAATCCTATGGGACTCTTCATACAACTGCGTTTTACAGGTGAAAAAACTTTTTAGAAAAGTCCTGCATGCTGCGAACTGCAAAACTAGGGGTGTTGAACATAATCGCAGCATCGGTGCATCGCGATTCAGATGTTCACGTTCATAAAGCAGAAGGCAGGGAGGAGCTCAAGGAGACCCGACATCAGGAGTGGCTTCACTGGAGGCATCGGAAGGAGAAAACACACTGAGCAGCATGGAGGAGGGGGAACTGAATTGACTGAGACTGAGAGCAGGTGTTTGCCAGTGTCACTGATCCCATATCTCCACAACCATCCATCTATCTGCCTCTGATCCCATCCATCTCTCTCTGCCTCTGACCCCATCCATCTCTCTGCCTCTGATCCCATCCGCCCCTCTCTCTGCCTCTGATCCCATCCGCCACTCTCTCTGCCTCTGATCCCATCCGCCCCTCTCTCTGCCTCTGATCCCATCCGCCCCTCTCTCTGCCTCTGATCCCATCCGCCCCTCTCTCTGCCTCTGATCCCTCTCTCTGCCACTGGAGAAAAATTTTGTTTTTCTGACTGCTTGAATTTTTGGATAAAAAGTTTTATCCATGCGCAGTAATCGTGATGCATCGCAGAATCGAATCGAATCGTGGACAGGATAATCGTAATCGAATTGTGAGACCAGTGAAGATGTGTTCCCCCCCCCCCCCACCAAAAACGCAGCTTCCTGTTGAAATGAATGGAAATTACGGTAAAAACGCAACTGAGATTTGCGTTTTTTTTGGTGCATTTTTGAGTCATGTCTATTTTTCACAGATGCAAAAAACTCAAAAACGAACAGGAAACGCATCTGAAACGCAGCAAAATTTCGGTAAAAACAAGTTTTGCTTCAGAACAGTGTGCAAGGGCCCTGGTAGAACCGATACCTCCTGGCCCTTTAAGAGGTTTCAGAAGCTGAGACGAGAGGTGGGCATTTCGGTAATGTGACCACGGCAAGTAGCAATCGGGAGCTTTCTGTTGGTAACTGTCGGGAACGCTCATGGTGCACACTCTTGACACGGCATTTTTACATTTTTGTTAGGGCCTACCTGCCAAGTGCCTGCATATATGCGTACGGCAGGTGTAAAGAGGTTAAAGTGGGAATAAACCCAACAACAGAAAATAATGTATTGCAGCTCACCACTCAATCTGGGGCGAAGTTGGAGATGCACCAGCAGATATTTGGACTTGATTTAAAAAAAATTAAGTTGCATAGAATTTATTTAAATTTTTTATCTAGGATAAATGTTTTACATAAATGGATAAAAACTGGCCATTGTAAGCACCCCTGTCAGTGGTAAATGACCCTCTCTAACTGCTAATTTGCTGGACAGCTTAGTTTGTTAAAGGAAGTTGAAAAGTAACAGATTTAGGCTGCTTTCACACTGAAAGCGCCCGGGCGTTGGCGATAAAGCACATGCATTGTACTGATGTCCAATAGTAATTGGTCCTAAGGGCAGTTTTTCTGCCAAGTGGAGCCAGTGTGAAGTTGATAGAGGCTCTCCAGTCATCGTGTAAAACAAGCTATTTTCAGTCTGCATCCTCATGGACGGTTGATATGTTTATGTCTTGTGTATAAATATTTGAGTTAAACGTCATCTTTAAAAAAACTATATATTTTTTTTCTTCCTGTAGAAATCTAAGCCATCAGGAAGAAAATCCCAAGTTGTTCGGCACTTGGCACAGTCCTTTTTTCTTGGTGAAGGTAAGGTGCATGAATAATGTGTAATTGCACAATAACACTAAAGTTTTTTGCATATTAGAAAAATGTTAGCTGGCTTGGATCGCAGATTTTTTATTTTTTTTTGGATGTTATTTTGTGCGAAGTGTGGAATTGTATTTTTAATCCTTTTGCTGCCACAGACATAAGGATTACGTCAGAGAAGAACTGCTTGCAGAAGGCTGGTTTCGTAACCCTAACACCCACTGAATTCCCTTAGGCTTTTAAGCTTATGGTCACTACAGCAACCATGAGCTTCTAGCAGGGCCATAGTAAACTAAAGACATTGCCAATTTGTGAATGGCTGATGCCTCAGCTGTTCTCCTGATGCCTCGTCTGGTCCCTCTTTTTTGCCCTGATGCCTCCTCCGCTGACCCCCCCCCCCCCCTTCACCATGGTCCACTGCCAGTGATGAGAATGGCATTTTGTCTTCATGCTGGTATGATCTCTGACTTGTTTAGGATGCAGAGCGGGTGATCAGTGAACATGTTTTTTGATTTTTCACTAATGTTTTGAACGCGGAAGTGCTTTAGTACTGAGCATTTCTTGAGTTCAGTGTTAGAGGGCTGAGCTGTAGAAGCGGAGGACTTTGAAAACTCCTTCAGTCTCCTTCTCCAGCTCATAAAGAGTCTATTTAGGACCCGTTGCAGTTGGTGTTTGTACTGTCACCAGGGGGCTTTTAACCTCCTAGCGACAGTACTTGTGTAAAAAAGAGACAAAATTTAAAAACTGCCTTTACACTTGCGTGCCACGTTACAGTGTATTACCACATGACTGTTAACAATCATGTTGCCTGTTAACGTGCATTATGCAGCTCATTTGTCTTTATGCGTGGTGCACACAGATTTTTTTTTCCAATGAGGTTTACTGACAAGGTATGTTGGATGCCATTCATAATGAATAGGAGGCCACCAAGTCCCCAGGTCTTAAAGTGGAAGTAAACTTCCATCACTAAATTTTACCTAAACGGTAAGCCTATAATAAGGCTTACCTATAGGTAGTATAATTATCTCTTAAATGGGCACTGTTTAGGAGATATTTAATGTACATGCAGCCAGTGACATCACTGGTGCATGCGTTTCTTCAGAGCCCTGTGCCGTTATCGGCAGCTCCTGCGCGGGAGTGACGTTATCGTGGCTCTGGCCAGTCACACAGCTGGAGTCTGTGAACCTGGAAGCAAGACGGGTGAAGATGGGAGTGCCTGCAGCTCTGACATCTCAGCGCTGGAAGAGCTTTGTTTTAAGGTAAGTGCGATTTTATGTGACGCATACTAGGACATTATGACATTACCTTGCAGGTAAGAAAAAAAAAACGTCCAGCGGTTTACAACCGCTTCAATAGCAACCTTAGACCCCATACACACTATTAGATATTCTACAGATTTTTGTCTTCAGATTTACCAAAACCATATAATATGAGGTCAAACCTTATAAGTTTCAATTTGTATGCAATCAGGCAGGCCTTTAACTCTGAAGACAAAAATCTGCAGAAAATCTAATAGAGTGTATGGCCACTAGTTTTGTTTCTTTTCTTAAGTCCTAACAAGTATTTTACTTGGAAACTTCGCCCTTTGATATATAGCATTAAGGTACTACTGTACTATTGAGTATTATTTTGCATCCTTTACGTTCATAGAAGGGTATTGACATTGGTTTAGAAGTAACTAAATATTAAATTGCCATTTTGGATTTACAATGTTTACCTGGTTGCCACTTGTTCAGTGCACAAAAAGGAATACACATAAATGGGATGCTTGTGTATTTTATGTTTTTTAATATTTTATATGTGGGGGTCTTTGAGGAGGGTCTGTACATAGCGTGTGTGGAAGAATTTTCCTTGGTCATTTTTGGTTAAGGCTTTTTTTTTTCTTCTTCTTTGTATAATATGATTAAGAATGCTGATGAATTATAATTTTTTTTTTTTTTTTTATATCTCTCGCATTATTTGCATTATCAACCTCCACAAGATGGCGCAGAGTCTGTGACATCATTACGTTAATGCATGAGGTCATCACACATGGCACACGCGAGGAAAGCGTTTGGCGGCCATTTTAAATTCTATATAAGCAAATACTGGTTTATAGACCAGCCTATTGCCTAGGATTCAGATGGTTGGGCCCGGCGAAACCCGTCAGACATGACTCTTATATTGCCTTCCCTCTTTATGGGACATGTACATGGAGACTGATGAATATTAATTTATTTTGTACAACATTTATCTTCTATCTAGAGGACTTGTGCAAATTTTATAGGGCTACTTAGTCATGACCGAAATTGTTGGCACCCCAGAAATTTTTCCAGAAAATCAAGTATTTCTCACAGAAAAGTATTGCAGTAACACATGTTTTGCTATACACATGTTTATTCCCTTTGTGTGTATTGGAACAAAACAAAAAAAGGGAGGAAAAAAAGCAAATTGGACATAATGTCACACAAAACTCCAAAAATGGGCTGGTCAAAATTCTTGGCACCCTTAACTTAATATTTGGTTGCACACCCTTTGGAAAAAATAACTGAAATCAGTCGCTTCCTATAACCATCAATGAGCTTCTTACACCTCTCATCCGGAATTTTGGACCACTCTTCCTTTGCAAACTGCTCCAGGTCTCTCTTATTGGAAGGGTGCCTTTTCCCAACAGCAATTTTAGGATCTCTCCACAGGTGTTCAATGGGATTTAGATCTGGATTAATTGCTGGCCACTTAAGAACTCTCCAGCGCTTTGTTGCCATCCATTTCTGGGTGCCTTTTGACGTATGTTTGGGGTCATTGTCCTGCTGGAAGACCCAAGATCTCGGACGCAAACCCAGCTTTCTGACACTGGGCTCTTCGGTGCGACCCAAAATCCTTTGGTAATCCTCAGATTTCATGATGCCTTGCACACATTCAAGGCACCCAGTGCAAGAGGCAGCAAAACAACCCCAAAACATCATTGAACCTCCACCATATTTCACTGTAGGTACTGTGTTCTTTTCTTTGTAGGCCTCATTCCGTTTTCGGTAAACGGTAGAATGATGTGCTTTACCAAAAAGCTCTATCTTGGTCTCATCTGTCCACAAGACGTTTTCCCAGAAGGATTTTGGCTTACTCAAGTACATTTTGGCAAACTGTAGTCGTCTTGCTTTTTTATGTCTGTGTCAGTAGTGAGGTCCTCCAGGGTCTCTTGCCATAGCGTTTTATTTCTTTTAAATGTCGATGGATAGTTCGCGCTGACACTGATGCTCCCTGAGCCTGCAGGACCGCTTGAATTTCTTTGGAACTTGTTTGGGGCTGCTTATCCATCATCCGGACTATCCTACGCTGCAACCTTTCATCAATTTTTCTCTTCCGTCCACGCCCAGAGAGATTAGCTACAGTGCCATGGGTTGCAAACTTCTTGATAATGTTGCGCACTGTGGACAAAGGCAAATCTAGATCTCTGGAGATGGACTTGTAACCTTGAGATTGTTGATATTTTTCCACAATTTTGGTTCTCAAGTACTCAGACAGTGTTCTTCTCCTCTTTCTGTTGTCCATGCTTAGTGTGGCACACACAGACACACAATGCAAAGACTAAGTGAACTTCTCCTTTTTATCTGCTTTCAGGTGTGATTTTAATGTTGCCTACCCCTGTTACTTGCCCCAGATGAATTTACCCACTTGCTTACTGGGCACTTAAACACCCTTCGTACCCAGACCAATTTTCAGCTTTCAGCGCTGACGCATTTTGAATGACAATTGCGCGGTTATAGAACGCTGTACCCAAATGATATTTTTATCATTTTTTTCCCCACAAATAGAGCTTTCTTTTGGTGGTATTTGATCACCTCTGCGGTTTTTATTTTTTGCGCTATAAACAAAAAAGACAGAAAATTTTGAAAAAAACACAATACTTTTTTACTTTTTGCTATAATAATATCCCAATTAAAACGTATTCTTCTACATATTTTTGGTAAAAAAAAATGCAATAAGCGTATAGTGATTGGTTTGCGCAAAAGTTATAGCGCCTACAAAATGGGGGTTAGATTTATGACGTTTTTATTATATATATATATATATATATATATATATATATATATATATATATATATAATTTTTTTTTACTAGTAATGGCGGTTATCTGCGATTTTTGTCAGGCCTGCGATATTGCGGCGGACATATCGGACACTTTTGACACTATTTTGGGACCATTTGCATTTATACAGTGAACAGTGCTATAAATATGCATTGATTACTGTATAAATGTGACTAGCAGGGAAGGGGTTAACACTAGGGGGCGATCAAGGGGTTAAATATGTTCCCTGGGAGTGATTCTAACTGTGTGTGAGAGGGGACTGACTGGGGGAGGTGACCGATCCGTGTCCCTAATGTACAAGTGACACAGCATCGGTCTCCTCTCTTCCTGACAGGACGTGGATCTCTGTTTACACACAGAGATCCACGTCCTGCCTCTGTAACAGCCGATCGTGTGTACCTGGTGGACATCGTGGCCACCAGGCACACGCATCGGCAACACGTGACACAGCTGTTCCCCGCTGCGCTCCCTCGGCGGCGCGCAGGGGGAATGAAAACAGCAGGACGTCCACCTGGTACTTGAGATCCACGCTGCAGACGTCTTTCGTCTATAGCGCGGGTCTCAAGTGGTTAAAGGAGCATCACATGCTTCAAACAATCTTATTTATCCACAATTTTGAAAGGGTGTCAAGAATTTTGACCAGCCCATTTTTGGAGTTATGTGTGACATTATGTCCAATTTGCTTTTTTTCCTCCCTTTTTTGTTTTGTTCCAATACACACAAAGGGAATAAACATGTGTATAGCAGAACATGTTACTGCAATACTTTTCTGTGAGAAATATTTGATTTTCTGGAAAAATTTCTGGGGTACCAACAATTTCGGCCATGGTCTCATCCTTGTAATTGAACATGATCTCTATGCATGGAATTCCCTTATCTCAAAACCCCCATTGGCTCTATGAAATCTGCTGGAGTGCGAGGGAGGTTCAGTAGTGACTGCCCTATATAACACACCATAATGGCAATAAGGTGATCTTCTGAGTCGGGTGGAATCTGGCAGCACTTTTATTCAACCTCCTCTGGACCACTGGGCCTGATATTGTGTTTTTTTTTTTGTTTCAAAAGTTTTTTATTAGAGCATAATATAGAGTACAACAAGAAGTAGTCAGAAATGGTGAATGTATATCGTTCACGTTACATATAAAGCATAACTATTACAGAACATCAGAAAATTAGTGGATTAAGTGCTATCATTTGTCGCTGATCAATATTAGGGAGGGTGTTGACACGGTGGCATCAGTGTGTATCAGCGGGGGTGGTCCCCAGAACTTCGACATCGGGTAATGTTATGCGTTTACATCAGGTTCATGGGGTATCAGAAAATGTGAAATCATAGCCTCAGAGGCCTGTTCTTGTTGAGGAAGTAAGGAAACATGGGTACAAGCGGGGTTCACAGATGAGGGATAGGCGCGTGAGGAGAGGGGGGGCACATAGGGGAAAAAGAGAGAGAGAGAAGGGGGAGAGGGAACGTTGTTGGCGGAGCCGCGGTGTGGCCAGGGGGGCCACCACGCGCAGTGGTAGAGGAAGGTGGAAGATCATGGGATAAGGAGGTTGGGATCAAAGTCTGGGGGTAGAAAGTTATCCACCCATGGGGTCCATATGCTAGTGTGTCTAGGGACACGGTCTAACAATGTGGCCTCAATTTTGCTGTGTATCATGGCTTGGGTTACTCTATTCTTTGTTTCTGCTATGTAGAGTTTCGGAGTTTTCCAGGCTTTGGCAATAGTTTGCTTGGCAGCAGTGGTCAGCTGGAGGAGAAGACTGATTTGATTTCTGGTATATTCTCCCTGTATGTGGTTTAGGAGTGCCAGGGCCGGGTCAGGGATCACTGTTTCATGCAGTATTGTGGAAACCATTTGAAAGATAACCTTCCAGAATTGTTGTGCTATCTCACAAGACCACCAGATATGAAGATGGGTACCCTGGTCACTGCAACCTCGGAAACAGGTCGAGGGATAATTCGGTACAAATTTAGATATTCTTTCTGGAACCAGGTACCAGCGCATTAAAACGTTATAGTTTGTTTCAAGCGCTACCACATTTTGGAAAGAAGATTTGGTGGTGGCCCATATAGCAGACCATTCTTCAGGAGAGAGAGAAATATTTAGGTCCTTGGACCACTGTGCAGCGTATAGAGGGAGGTCAGCTGATAGAGTGGAGAAGTGGCTATATAGGCTAGATATAATGCCTGGGGCATGAGGGTCTGCTGCGCAGATTTTCTCGTATATAGATTGGGTGGTCAGACTAGTGCACGGGCCGACTATTGATTTGGCAAAGTGGAGTACTTGAAGATAACGGAAAGATTCAGAGGTTGGGAGTGAGGCACTGGATTGGAGATCTGAAAAAGATTTAAAGGTGGAGTTGGCAGTAAGATCGCATATTTTAGTTATGCCCGCTTGCGACCAGCGAGAAAAGGTGCTGGGTTGAGTGTAGGCAGGGTAGAATGAAGGGTGGTGTAAGAAGGATAATAAAGGGTTATGCGGAGAGATCAGTTTGAAGGGGTCGCGTAGCCTGTCCCATAGCTTTAAGGAGTGATAGGTGATGGGGTTGGTAATATGACCACGGACGTGAGGGGGTAGCCATAGAATGTTATTAACTGTTAGTGGGTAAAGGTCTATAGCTTCGAGGGAGACCCATTTCGGGGTTTCAGTAAGTGCATGTAATAGAGCTAGTTGGGCTGCCTGGTAATATTTGGCAAAGTTCGGGATGCCCAGGCCCCCGTGTAGTTTATGGCGAAGAAGGTTAATTTTCGGGATTCTGGGTTTGGTGAGGCCCCATATATATTTAAAGACTCTAGATTGAATAATCCGGTGGAAGTAAGAAGGAACATCGATCGGGAGGACTCTATATAGATATAATAGTTTGGGAAGCAAGGACATCTTAACAGCGGCCACCCGCCCCAGCCAGGAAACACACAAAGGTTTCCAGGTGTCCAAGATAGATGACAATTGTGCCAGCATGGGGAGATAGTTAGCTTGGTATAAATAGGTTGGGTTTCCGGTCAGTTTTATGCCAAGGTACGGGAGAGAGGTAGCAGACCAAGTAAAGGGGAAGTTTAGTTGTAAATGGGTGACTTCGTGGGGTGGGAGAGACACATTAAGAGCTTTAGACTTTGTTTGATTAACCTCCAAACCTGAAATGGAGGCAAATTTATCCAGGGTTTGAATAAGGTTAGGGAGAGTGGTGCGGGGTGAGGTCACAAATAAAAGTGCATCATCTGCAAAGAGGCAGATTTTATGCGAGGTGGAAGCGATTTCTAGTCCTTTAATATTAATGTTTGTTCTAATCAGAGCTGCCAATGGTTCGATAGCTAATGCAAAAAGTAAAGGGGAAAGGGGGCATCCCTGTCTAGTACCTCTTGCTATAAGAAAACTGTCCGAGCGAAATCCCGAGTACCTAATATAAGCTTGCGGCTGGTTATAGAGGGAGTTTATCCACTGTAGAAAGTGTGGGCCAAAGCCCCAGCGTTTAAGAATGTAGTCTAGGTATGGCCAGGACACCGTGTCAAACGCCTTCCTTATATCAAGAGATAATAAATGCATTGGGATATGACGGGTTTTTGCAATATGCTGGAGGATTATCACTCGTCTGATGTTATCGCTGGCTTGCCTACGGGGTATAAAGCCTACCTGGTCTTTGTTTATTAGTTTGCCGATAAGAGGGTTGAGGCGAAGTGCCAATATTTTAGCCAGGAGTTTGATGTCCAGGTTAAGTAGGGAGATGGGTCTAAAATTAGACCAAAGGGAATTATCAGTGTTAGGTTTGGGTATCATTGCTATAATAGCTGTCAGTGTGTCTCGGCCAAAGACCTGATTCTGAAGTAGGGAGTTGAACGTTTTACTTAAGAGGGGGGCTAGAGTTGTAGCAAATTTTTTGAAGTATGTGGCTGATAGTCCATCTGGGCCTGGCCTCTTATGGGGTTTGAGGGTTTTTATCGCTGCAAGGACTTCTTCTGTAGAAATGGGTGCCTCTAAGGGTTCACGGTCTGAGTCCGAGAGAGCAGGCAAAGGGGTGTCGTGAAGGAGTGAGTCAGCGGCAGAGTGGGAAAAGGTAGATTTAGCTTTATAGAGGTCTTCTAGACGCTTGCGGAATTCCTTTAGAATTTTGATAGGGTTACTAGTGTATGTATTTTTCTCGATCCGTAATCTGATGGGAACATGGTTCCGTTCTGGTCGACAGAGACGCATGGCTAGGAAAGTATCGGGTTTGTTGGCCTTAGTGTAAATGGTATGGCTGGATCTGCGGATGGCCTTATCAGCCGATTCAGCCAGCAGCAGATCCAGTTCAGTTCTGGATTTTTCCATTGCTATCCTATGGGGCTCAGTCTGGGTTTTCTGGAACTGAAGAAAGTTCTGGTGGTACTCCTTCTCAAGGTTGGCTAGTTGGAGCTTCTTATCTCGTTTAAGATGTGTAGATACTGATATGCATGTGCCTCGGATTACCGGTTTGTGTGCCTCCCAGAGGAGAACTGGAGAGATATCAGGAGTATTATTATGACGCAGGTAATCTCCAAGGGCCACCTGAATGTCAAGGCAGTATGACGGATTAGTAAGATGAGCTTCATTAATACACCAGGAGCGGTCGCTGGTTTGGGGAATCGGAGAGGAAACCGTGGTAAGGACTGCACAGTGGTCCGACCATGGTATAGGTTGTATAGAGGAGTTGACAAGTGTTGGGGAGGACGCAACCGAGAGGAATATGTGATCGATCCTAGAAAAGGATTTATGGGGATATGAGTAGAACGTGTAGTTCTTCTTCGTTGGGTTGCATTCTCGCCAAGTGTCAAGCAATGAGGCTTGTTGCAGTAATTTTCTAAAGCGTGTGGAAGAGGCATACTGGTCTGGAGCATATGGGGATTTATCCATATGTGGCTGAAGTACTGAGTTGGAGTCGCCGCAAAGGATCACCGTGCCCCTGCAATGTGTCCGGATGACTTGTAGGAGGTGAGAAAAGAAGGGGTTTGGGTTATCATTTGGGGCATAATAGGAGACCAAGGTAGTTTCCACTTCTTGAAGCATGCCTACAAGGATTATATAGCGACCTTCCGGATCTTTGATTTCTGAGATTAATACGAAAGGGAGGGATTGGTGAAGGGCTATGAGTACACCGCGCTTTTTCACATTAGCCGAGGCAGTATACACTTGAGGGTATCGGGGGCTAAAGAATTTTGGTGTCGCTTGCGTCGTGTAATGAGTTTCCTGGAGGGCTACAATACTAGCTTTTAATGCTATGAATGTTTGGAAGGCCTTAACTCTCTTATGCGGTGAGTTGAGTCCCTTTACATTAAGGGAAAGAATGTTCAGGGGGGCCATGGGGAAGGAGATGAGATATTAGGCAGAGGGGCCCCAAGGGCCCCGCAGCCCCGCCGACAAGGTTCAGGAAAAGAGAAGATACAAGGGAGAAGGGAGGGAAGAAAGGGGAAAAGGAGAGGGTAGTAGTTGTAAGGCAAATGGATGAATAGATATAGGAAGTGGCAATGGGGTTTGGTCGCCCGACCAGGTAGTGGACAGACTCGCCAGTCGGCCAGCCGACTCGCGAGTGTGCACACCATGCAGAGGGGGGGGGGCAATGACAGCCTCCCGCCGCTAAAGGGGGATTGTGGTTAAAGTTTTTAAAAGTTAAACCAACAAGAAGTAACAGGAAAGACAGTGGTTATGCAGGTATTGCTATGTAACCTATGTTTGTCTGGAGGCACACGGACCTCCAGATTGACTCTGTGGAGACATGGTACAGGGACACACAAATACTCAGGTAGGGTGTATCCGTATACATATATCCTCCCATAAGCATTTCAAGTGAGAAACGGAGAAAGAAAACAAGTTACTGTTCATAACATTTCAATTTACCAAGGTCACGCACTAACAGACAAAGAATAGGCGGCAGTGTCCGGGTCGCCGCATGCGCCCAGGGAGAGCCCCGAGCACATGCGGCGAGCCAGAAAACAGGCGCCAACCAAAATGTCACACAGTGAATGTTGTGCAGGAATCATAGTACATTTTCCCAAAAAGGAGAAATGGCACAGGGACACACAAATACTCAGGCAGGGTGTATCCGTATACACATATCGTCCTATAAACATTTAAAGTAATAAACAGAGAAAGAGAACAAATAACCGGTAATGACATTCCAATTTACCAAAATCATGCCCAAATGGACAAAAAAATAGGCGGTATCGTCCGGGTCGCCGCACGCACCCAGGGAAAGCCCTGAGCCCATGCGGCGAGCCAGAAAACAGGCGCCAACCAAAATGTTATGTAGTGAATGTTGTGCAAGAATCATAGTACATTTTCCCCAAAAAGGGGACACCGTAGGAAAAGGAAGAAAAAAAAAAAATATATAACCTTCCTGGTTTTCCTGAGTAGTAAGGTAAAAAAAATAAAACAATAATAATAATGAAAAAAGAGGGGAGAAAAGTGTATAACACTTGTTGATGAGAAAGGGAATATAAAAGATTCATGGGGCCTGAGCCCCCGCAACCCCGGGAAGAGGGGGGTAGGTGGACTGCACAGACATCCCCCATACCATTAGGGGGTGTCTATCACAGGACAGTCCCCCTTTAACTTGATTGAAGAGTTATCATCACGTCATAAAGTATAGGTTAGCTTCAATCAAGGGGCCTCCGGTGGCAAAAAGTGGTTGTGAAAGGAGCAAAAGTAAATTCAACGTGGAGAGTAGACTTGTCGGTCCCGGGAGATGTCCCTGGGTGGGCGAGCTGGTGTACCTCTACGGATGGATGAAGGGCCTAGATTAGATCTCCTTGGAGTGGTATTATAGGGATGCGTTGCTGCCCGGGCGGGGGTGCGAGGCAGTGTCGTCTCCGCAGGTTGCTCCGGGGTAGTTAGGTGCAGGGCCTCAAGAAGACGTTGGAGGGATTCCGGTGATGTGGAGGAGTGTTGCTGGCCCTGGTAGGAAAATTGCAAAGCAAAAGGGAAGCGCCAGGTGTATTTAAGTTGGTGCTGCAAGAGAATCTGGAGTTGTGGTTTCATGGCACGGCGTTTAGCAATTGTAGATGGAGCTAGGTCAGAGAACAATTGATACGTGTGACCCTGGAACAGGAGAGTGTCCTTATTGCGAGCAGCAGCTAGGAGTTGTTCCTTTGTACGGAAAAAGTGCAGTTTAATGATAATATCTCGCGGAGGCCCGTCTTGCTGTCGGCGGGTCAGGGCCCTGTGTATTCTATCGAATTCCAGCCATTCTATTGGTATAGCAGGTGATAGTTCTTGGAATAGGGCCGTTGAGAAAGATTGTAGGTCTTCCACATTTTCTGGGATACCTCTCAGGCGTAGATTTGATCTACGGGAGCGATTTTCAGCGTCCTCGAGACGTGAGAGTAGCATGTTGTTCTCATCACGGAGGGCTGCCTGCTCTTGAACCTGCTCTTGGAGTGTAAGCTCTATATCATCTACCCTGGTTTCCAGGTCTGCCGTGCGCTGGCCTAGCTCCCTGATCTCACGTGACAGCCTGCTTGTTATCTGATCAGATGTAGTTTTTAAGGCCTTTTGCAGCATGGCTTCCATAAACTGTAGAAAATCACCCTGGGACATACCTGAGGAGGGCAGGAAGGAAGGACCGCTGATAGTGGACTCATCCCCGCTGTCGGCGGTGGCTTGTTCTGGCTTGTCTGGTGAGGCAACGTGCTGTTTAGTCAGGGCCTTCGCCGCCATCTTGGACGAGGCGCGGGCCAGGGCGTCTTTGATCGGTTTAGATTTGGATCTACCGCGATGGCCGGTTAAAACCATCCCAGACGATGCTGTGGCCGTTCCGGAGGCTGTATTCAGCAAAAGCGGGGTTGCAGGGCGGCTCAGGCGCGGTGTATGATCCCGATGTTGCGGCGGGAGGTGCGGAGCTCTAGTGGAACACGTCCGCCATACAGAGCCTCGCGCATGCGCCCTGATATTGTGTTTTAAGGGTATTACTGGCCTGAGGTTGGAGCTGGGCTAATAAGAGGATGGACTATGTGGATACACATTTCCAGAGGAATCTCTTGTTCATGGAAATGAATCAAATGAGCCATTTTGGATATGTTGTTAAATGCCTCTCTGTCATCTTGTAGCTCATTATGCTATATATTATCTCGCTAGTTCAGTGCCTTAGATGTCCCATGTAGTTATTAATTGAATTATATAGAAACATATATAGTATACACAGTTTTACATTGTATTATTGAATATGAGAAGGGGGCAATTGTCAGTGTTTTTAGCTGTATATTTGTTTGTGATTTAACCATAATTGTATTGAATAAAGTAGTTTTGCAATATGCATGGACCAATGGAGTCCAGTATACTCTCCATACATTTATCTTTAATTTTAGGGGTGCGTGGAGGAGAAGGTTGAGTTTTAACCATGTTTGTTTAACCTTAGTTTTCTGATTTGTATAAGCCTTGTCCCTGCCTGAACCTGATCCGTTTGCCTGAACCCGATTCTGATCCGTTTACTGCCTTGTCCTGGACTCCCTTTCTTGTATCTTGTCCCTGAGACCTGTCCCCTGTTACCTGCTTCCAGCTCCCCCTTGCTGACTGCTCTCAGTACCTGGACTTCTGCTCCCCTTGTCTCTCTTCCCTGCCTTGCTTATGTATGTGTGTTTCCTTTACTTGTATATATTAGTTAGATAGTTAGATTAGGTGTTTTGGGGTTTGTTGTGTTCTCTTTGTACTCATTTCTTGTTTATGATTTGCTGTTGTTTGATTACACGTGTGTCTTGATCTTCAATAAATACTGTATATACTCGAGTATAAGCCGAGTTTTTAAGCACAATTTTTTGTGCTGAAAATGCCCCCCTCGGCTTATACTTGAGTCACCTTTTTGCGCCTGATCTCCCTGATTTTGGGGAGCCGGTACCGGCCGGCCGTAGGACCCCTGGACCCCAAACTTGGCACACATGTAGCCCCACTCTTCCTCTATAATTGTGCAAAGTTTCTTGTCCGGAGGACCTATCGCCGGGGAGCACCGATTTTTTCAAAACCGGGCACCCCTTCTATAGACTCCCATGTTAAACGGTAATTTCTCTGGTGACTTTGGGGACCCAGTACCGGCCGGTCGTAGGTCCTCTGGACCCCAAACTTGGCACACATGCAGCCCCACTCTTCCTTTAGAGGTTTGCAAAGTTTCTTGTTTGGGGGACCTACAGCCGGGGAGCACCGATTTTTCAAAGCCGGGCACCCCTTCCATAGACTCCCATGTTAAATGTCAGTCTAGTCATGGACACAGTGAGGCATGGACACAGTGAGGCAAAGTGAGGCACACCCTAGGCTTATACTCGAGTCAATATGTTTTCCCAGTTTTTGTGGTAAAATTAGGTGCCTCGGCTTATACTCGAGTATATACGGTATATATATTTTCACTTACTCTGTTCCTGATTCCTTAAGTGCAGCCCAACGATCTGATCACCTGTATTGGATTTCTGTGTATGGCATCCCCCTGACAGAATAGCATGTTTGATTACTAATGGCACCTCTGCGCATTTGGCAAACGCGGCGTGTTTTCGCTCGTGCCAAACTGCATGTTGCTGCAGCACCATGAGGCTCAGCATGGTGCAATTTATAATCGGGTTAGGGACTTTTTTTTTCCTGCATGTATGGCAGCCCATTGAAATGAGAGGGCTGCTTACATGCACAATGCAGGTTGCAATGCCGTAAACATAACCCCAGATCCTTCATACTAATACATCAGTATTCTTGGTCCCCTCTGTACATTACCCCCCCCCCCCCTTTCATTTGACCCTCTCCCCTTCACATCCCTGTCCTCAGTCCACCTTTTATATCATCCCCCTCCTGCTTCACGTTCCTGTGAAGGAGGCTCCCGTTCATATCACCCCTGTGTTCCTTTTACATTCCAGTCCTCAGCCCTCTTTCATACAGTACCGCCCCCTCTTCACAATTCTGTCCTCAGCCCCCCTTTTCATATCACCCCTCTCCTTTACAGTCCTGTCTTCTGACCCCCCTTTTATATTGCCCACCTCCTCCTTCAGACTCCTGTCATCCGCCCCCCCTTTATATCACCCCCAGGTTCCTCCCCATCCTGCACAACAGTGGTATAGCCCTCTCTGCTGTCTTACCGGCAGATACAGCAGGTCTAGAGCTGACATCAGGAAGCAGGACCGTTCTGAATGGAGCACAGGAGCTGCAAAACTTTTCCTCTTTATTTGCTAATGATTGATTGCTAGGAACACCTAGCAACCAATCACCCGCTGCTTAACTTGAAAAGTAAACTTGGCAGCTCCACCCTCATCCAGAACTGTCTTGCCTCCTGATGCCGATGCAAAGACAAGAGGGGGGCGCTAAGCCACCATATACTGTAGCAAATCAAGTTTATTGAATAAACAAAAACATGGTTGTGACTCACAAGGGTGAATGATGAGGAGCACTTTCTATAGTGTAAATCCCAGAGAATGGATGTGAATGGGTTGACCACTGGATCCCCTGTGAGCTCGATCAGCGCAGAAGCTGCTGAAGCCGCTGGAAGCGGGGGACACAGAAGCCACCAGGATCGGCGGGCACAAGGCTGGGAGGTCCTTCACATGTGAGGGCACCTAGAATACTCGTTTTGGGAGTCTACAACACCACCTTTGTCAGTCAATCATGACCGTTAACCTCCAGGAAAGATTTAGAGGTTGTCACAGTTGGATTTAACACTTTCTGCACCAAAACAGGAGACAACAAATCAGAATAGATAAATATCTCCATTTAGGGTGAAGCAACCTCTTCATGGCTCACTGGGAGGACCTACACATCTGGGCCCAGAACCCCAACTCTCGTTACCTAGTCTTCTATATCCTATATATATATATATATATATATATATATATATATATATATATAAAACGTGATTATCATTTTAGCAGGGTAATCCTGATACCATCGGGGAGTTTTTTTCTTTTGAAAACTGCAATGGAAATTAGTTTTGTATTCGCTTCACATTGGTCACAGGTCTTTTTACTCTCATATTTTTGGATCTTGAGCTATATGGTTATCAATAGTTCTGCATTGGATCTCGCACTTCAAACCGCCTGAAGGAAATGCTTATTTTCACCAAAATAGCTGCCACCATTTGAGGTGGATCTCCACATCCCCTACAGTAAATGTTGTAATCTTCCACCATGCTACAGTTTTGTTTTAGATGACATTTCCCCATGTCTCGTCTTAAAGAAGGTTAGAAATATAAAAAATCTCATTGCTCCGAACAAAGTGAAAGGGATGAGGTTGTCATCTTCCATCAACATGGCCACCTTCTTCATCAGAGGCATGTATTGGTGGCGCAAGATGTGCACATGTACAACATGATTAGAAAACTTTTGCATATTTCAATGGCAAAGTCTATTCTATAGATTAATTTCTGACGTGTTATATTGGGTGTGCTATAAGGTCTCTCCGTACAAGATTTGGAGAACACAGAACAAGCGTCGAGTACAAAGCTCCAAAATGTAGTATTTCTTATACATTGCCCTGTACTATAATAATGATCCATCCCAGCTGAAAGTGACAGCCATCCAATCAACACCCTCAGCCTAGCAGAAGGAGAAAGATTCAAGAAGTTAAGTGTGCAAGAGACTTACTGAATTTTCAAATTAGGTAGCCTCAAACCAGGAGGCATCAGTGAGGAACTTGAGGTGCACAAGATCCTGTAAAGTTATTCAAGGTGCCCAGTACACTTCATTCAAACCTTTTCAGTGGAATCAGGCTAAATTACGTAGTTCCCTCGTTATCCTTTCTTAGATTTCTTGTACCTCACACATTTAGATCACACTATTAAGAGAAGTGTGTGTGTATTTTCACATTTTTTCCTCATTCAAGTTCTTTTATCTTAGGAGCCTTTCTCTCCCTTTTCTAGTACCGCTCATTGGACCTGCTATCCGAAATCCAACTAGCGGTCTGGATTTTTCTCCTTCACCCTATGATACTTGCAACTCCTCAATTTTTTTATTAATTTATTTTTTTGGTTGGTTTTTCCTAGGGCCCTCTGGGTTGTGGGGTTGATTGTGCTTTATCTTCCCAGCTCCTTCTATTACCAACACATGACCATCAGAGCACTGCCTCTACCATCCTCAGATGTGACAAAATTGGCCACACAACCTCGAGTTGGTCATACTAGTTCATATTGCCCACTTTTTTTTTTCTTTTTCTTTCATGTACATTTGGGTCTATATAATGTCCATCATGCATTTGCTCTCTGCTACCAGTATCCAAATCTATAATATCTCACTATTATTTTTAGCAATCTATTTCCATTTTGATGATTTTTTTTCCCACAGTTTTGTTTACCAAAGGATGGCTAAAATGTACATATATTATTAGCAAGATATGATAATATCTTATCAATATGCAACACAATTACCTAGCTAGCGGCTTAACCAAGGTCTGTTTATCCACGCTATACTTTACTATCATGCTAATTACCCCATCTGAGTTTTTAGTTTAGTATGTCCTTCATCCCTCTTTTCCTGTGCGATTCACATGCAGTTGCTAATGTGAATGGGAGTGTGAAAACCGTGTCCATGAAAAAAAAGTCCAACATAGTTCAAATTATATGCAATCACTTCCAATGTCGCTATACAAATTGTACAGCCAGATAACCCTTTGATTACTCCAGATGTTAACCCCTTCCCAGCCAGTCTCATTAGTTCAGTGTACAGTATTATCAATCACTGTACTAGTGTCACTAGTGACATCTTTGTCAGCTACTCACCCTCTCAGCCAGTGTCTGTTGGTGCCAGATTGCCCACCACCCTATCACAGTCCCACTCGTGGATGATCACCGCCATTACAGTATAGTGAATATAGCGTATAGTGTTTTGCTTGCGTCTATCTAGCATGGTTACTTTGTGGCCTAAGCAAGGAGCTGCAGTGTGTAAATGTGCCTTTACTATACAAAGATGCTGTACATACAAACTATTACAATATTAGGAATGCAATACAAGACTGACAGATCTCTATAACAAGCAAAATGCCTAGCAAATGAACAGCCTATGGTCTATAACAGTACAAATACATTTAAAGGTTACTTAACTTTGATTACTTTATGTTCATGTTCTCCATTGCTGGTGACCAGGCATCTTCTTCCTATGATGAGTGGCTTCTGATCTTTAAAGGGGTTGTAAAGGTACATGTTTTTTCACCTTAATGCATCCTATGCATTAAGGTGAAAAAACATCCGACAATACCGCCCCCCCCCTGAGCCCCCGTTTTACTGACCTGGCCCCTCGAAAGTCCCGCGCTCGTCCCCGTCTTCCTCCTCGGTTCTTAGCCTGGCCGTCGATTGGCTACACTGGATGGATTGAAAGCAGCACGGCCATTGGCTGGAGCTGCTGTCAATCACATCTAATGACGCGGCGCGCCGGGGGGTGGGGCCGAGTGATACAGTCGGCGGCTATGGCCGCCGCTGTATCACGGGAGCGCGCCCGCAATAACTCCACGCCATGCAAGCTCGCTCGCATGAAGGTGTGGAGTCCTTGCGGGGAGGAGCCGAGACAGCCGCCGAGGGACCCCAGAAGACCAGGATCGGGGCCACTCTGTGCAAAACGAGCTGTACAGTGGAGGTAAGTATAACATGTTTGTTTTTTTTTGCAAAAAAAACGGGAACCTTTAGTGTCCCTTTAAGCTTGCATGAGCCCCCCCCCCCCCCTCCCTCAGTCTTTACTCATCCCTTTTCTGTACAAGTTTGTTGACAACTTGTTTCCATTACAACCGACTAACAGTCATTCAGTAAACAGTTTGAGAGACCCTCTCTACCTGTTTATTGTAGCTATAGAGACAATAGCCTATTCCAACTGTAAATTGAATACAACAATGTCTATGTACCCATTGTATGCAACAGCATTTGTTTGAGAAATATCTACTCTCCAAATCTACTCCAAACCCTGACAGTAATCTGACTATTGTCCCATGTAATGTTATGTCTGATTAATATAAAAAATCATATTTTAACAAACGCAACACATTCCGCCCTATGATATTTTTTCTCTCAGACTACACACAGAAAATCTCTTCATTACTAACAACTCATTCTACATATGAATTTTCCTTGAATGCAACCCCTCCCATACTTCTGTTACTGACAAGGTGTTTCAGTTATTGGATAAAAGTTCATTAGAAAGTTCATTCTAAAGTTCTTTAGAAACAAGTCCATGCTTGAAATGCATCAAAGGCCTTGCTCTCCACAGCTCTTGCAATCGTCCGTCATTCTTTCCATCATGTAACCACTTTTCTCTGGTCTTCCTATGGATCAAATCGGAGACAGCCTGTGGAGTGGAAAACAAAGCGGATTATCTGTTCCTTCTAACAATATATAAACAGTAGATCCTGGCCCTTCAGCTACAATCTCTCCTCTAAATGGCTTCTTGCCTGGATATCTGACCAATACTTTGCCACCTGCCTGTATGCACCTCTGACCCTCCCAATTTCCCAGAAGGTCACTGCTGTTTATTTTGAAAGGTTTGATGTTATGTAGCCTCACTTTCCACTCTTGCTGAGAAGTATCCACTAACCAGTCAGAGTCCTAGTCACTGTCTTGAAGCTCGTCTGCCAATGCAAATATAACTTCAAACCTTCCTGCCAGATATCCTCTCATTCCTAGATAGGCTTCAGCTTCAGATATGTCACTCTTGGTTTCTATTTCATGGGAAGCAGTAACAGGGTATCTGTTAAACCCTGTTCTTTCAGGAACCTTTACATAAATACTGAACTCTGCACTCCAGCTGTGGAATCTGTGCCTCAGCCCCTACCATCCTCTCGTATGGTATTCTTTTGGCTTTTGGCCTAGAATTTAACAACATGACTGCCTGTGTGAGGACCTGATCCCACCCCCTTAGTGTATGTGTGGGTGTAAGTTTGCGTATCTGGTCCTTCAATAGCCCGTTGTATCTTTCAATCAAACCAGCTGCCTGTGGATGGTATGGGATGTGGCACAACCAGTACACTCAAGAATCTTTGGCCCACTGCTGTACTGTTGATCCGGTGAAGTGTGAGCCGTTTATCACTTTGGACTTGTTTGGGACAACCATAAGCAGCGACAAGTTTCTGGAGCAGTTGAAGTGTTGCGGCTTGATCTGCACGTTTGCCAGGATGAACAAGCATAAGTCCTGAATAGGCGTCCACTGCAGTGCAACAATATCTCAGTCCATTGTTTCCCCGGGGCAGGGGACCAATGAAGTCAATCTGCCAGATCTCTGCAGGCCTCTCACCCCTCTTAATCGACCCAGTGGAGTACTTTTGCAATGACCATTGTCGCACTTCTCCACACACTGTACAGTTCCCCATTACTGTCTTTATCATGTCCATGGATATAGGCAATCCTCTCTGCTGTGCCCATTCATATGTTGCTTTCTGCCCCAAACGTCTAGATTGCTTGTGGGCCCAGTTGGCCAAGTTCATCAAAACAGGATCAATTGGCACAACTGCCTTCACTTGGGCAATTTCATCTGCAACTCTGTTATAGTTCTCAAAGTCTGGTACTAGGGGCACATGTGCATCAACATGCCCCACTTTTATGGTGCGGGAGTGAGCTTCCTTCCAGATGTAGTCCCAGACTTCCTTGCCTCCCCACACCACCTTTCCATGAATCATCCTTTCATTGGACTTCCACGTGGGCATCCAAGTTGTCAGTCCTTTTAAAAATCGCACAGCTGTCAGTGTAGATAGTGACATGGGAAGAAAAATCCTCCTGAAGAGTCATCACTACAGCTTTCAACTCTGCATACTGACTGGACCCTCTGATTCCGGACTCCTGCAGGACTGTGTCTGTACTTGGGTTGTAGGCTGCTGCTGTCCATTTACGCCCAGACGAGGCGACTATGGCTGAACCATCAGTGAACCACACTTGACTCCTTCATGTCTTCTGACAGAGACTCAAAGGGTGGAGCCTCTTGAATGGGGGATGACTGCAGCACAGGAATTTCTTCTTCTGGCCGGGTGCTGGTAAAAGTATCAAGCTCTGCCAACTGTTTTGAAATGTCTCTAACATCCCCAGCTGCAATACCCCCTCTTTCTTGAAGGTATCACTTCCATTTCATCAGTGTCTGGTTCTGGGCTACATCTGCCCTAGTGGTCAGTCCATTATCTCTCATCCATACTGCTATTGGCAATGCAGTATGGATGGTGACTGTGTCCTTTCCTGTAATGGTCTCTACATGTTGAAGTGCTGTGTAGGCCCCAAACAGGTACTTCTCTAGGGGCGTGTATCTCTTCTGTGCCCCTGTCAGTTGTTTGGACCAAAATCCAATAGGTATTGCTCTCAGTCTTTTATTTTAATTTGGCTAACACAGACCCCAAGATATGGTACCATGCTGCTCCATTACATCCAGCTGAAATGGTACTCCTTGTCTCACAGGTCCCAATCCCTGATGCTGCAAAATAGCTCCTTTAGCAGCCAGGAATGCAGTCCGCTGCTCTGAACCCCATGATAACTCAGTCTTTTTTCTGGTAACATTGTATATAGGCCTCAGAATCAGTCCAAGATTTGGGATGAACGATCTCCAGAATCCCACAACTCCAATGAACTTCTGTGCCTCCTTTTTGGTAGTTGAGGGCGACAGCGCCTGGATAGTTTGCACAACTGTCTCTGGAATTTTCCTCTGTGGCCCAGTCCACATCATTCCTAGGAATTTCACCTCTGTGGCAGGTCCTTGGACTTTGTCTCTGTTGATAGCCCACCCTCTGTTCTCCAAGTGCTGTATCAGCAGGTGCAGTGCTTGTTACATCTTCTTTTGTCCCAGAGATCATGATGTCATCAATGCAGCGAAACACAGCGACTTTCAAATTCAGGGTACTTAAATCTCGGGCAATCAGTCCATGACAAATCATTGGAGAATGAAGATAGCCTTGCGGAAGGACAGTGAAAGTGAACTGGTGGCCGTCCCACACCATAGTAAACTGGTCTTGACACCCTGGGTCTATCAAAATTGAAAAGAAAGCATTAGCCAGGTCTATCGCAGCATGATATGCTCCTGCATCTTTAGCAATTTTCTCAACAATTGAGATCATATTTGGTACAGCTGACTTCAATGGAGGTGCCACTTTGTTTAGACCTCTGTAATTCACAGTCATTCTATATGTCCCATCAGGTTTCTTTACTGGGAACACCGGAGACGAGAAAGGACTTACAGCAGGTCTAAGGATCCCTACTCTCAACAGTTCTTGAATAGTCTCCCCAATTTCTTTGTGACCTCCAGGAAGTCTGTACTGCTTGAGATAGACTGGCTTCTCTGGTGGAGGAATGTAGACAGGGGTCCATTTCGCATGACCTCTGACCACAGCCTTCACCGCCCTTACCAGATACGCTTTATCAGGATACCCGAATGTGAATGTACCTCTTTTTCAGTCTGAATTGACTGACCTTGAAGTACATCCATCCCAAGAATATTTTCGGGTAACTCTGATACCAAAACATTTGTCATAAATCCTGATCTCATGCCAATAGCCAATTTCACCTGTATCCTAACTGCTGGTGTAATTTGCCCTCCCAAACCTTCTACATAAATCAATTCTCCTTTGTGATGGGAAGGATTTCCTTGCAAAAGTGTAACTTCAGCTCCGCTATCAACTAAAGCCATTACATGTGTAGGAGAAGATGACTTCCCCCACCATACAGTGACAGGTGCATATGGGCATCGGTCTCCTGCTGTCACTGCCCTCACTGCTATTACAGGAGACTCGCCTTCCCTTCAAAAAGGATAAGGACCTTCCAATCCCCTTTTCTGATTCTCTAACTCCTCCCCAGGATAAAGGGATATGGATTTGGGTTCATGTTCAGTGTTGGGAATTGGTTTGGGGCTAACAGGAGGGGTCTGTTCTGTTTCCTCTAAGTCTAGGCTGATGTTATCTTCACTAGGAGTAGTGTTTCTAACCCTGACAGTTTTGCCTACTAAATGTTTCCACCTCTTCAGCATTTCTGCAGTAGAAATGCCATCTATCTCATCTTTAGGTACTCCTGCCTTTAATAGGTCCACCCACATTTCTTTCCTAGAAATAACTAGCCTGGTTTTCTCTACCCTATTCTGTTTCTTCTCTGTTCTTTTCTGCTTGTATTCTTCCTGTCTGGCCTTGACCTTATCTACTGCCCTGACAGGTTTTGTTTTAGTCTCCTCTATCTCCCCCAACTGGCTTAAAAGGGTTGTGGCTTCATGAATCTTGCTGTTTAATCCCAGGCCTTCCAACAAGGACAATAATCGAGCCCTGAAATTAAATGGCGCAGACTTCATCAGCTTAGAGTGCAGAGCAGACGTAAAGGGTTCCATATCTGGACCTATCCATTCTGGAAATGTATTTAATCCGGTTATACAACCCATCTCACGTAACCTGGAAATACCCTCTCCTATTGATCTCCAGGAGTAGGTATTTTCCAGGTCAGTAGGACTAGCGTATACTCGGACTATTCCATGAATAATGTGAAACGTGAATTAAATTGCAGCGCTAACAATAAATGATCAGTGAAAAACAAATAGTGGCACAGTCAATAATCAAAATGAAAAGTCCAATGAAAAAATTGCAGTGAAATCACATCAAATTGTGTTCCATAAAAAAAGTGTACTAAAACTTCAAAAATAAATATTCAGTGTAAGTGTACAATAAAGGCAGCAAATCTTCACAAATAATCCTCCAAGTATCACCTGAAAAAGTTGATTTCACTCAGACGATCCACTCACCATTGGATGCTGATTCTCTACTCCCAGGAAAGGGGACTGGATGGCTTGTTCAAAGGACAAAACGAATTGTAAACTTGATAAATTGTTGGATGCTTAAAAGTGAAAAAACAAATGCATGGGAGTACAAAGAGTTTCCTTGACAAGTCTAGACGTTTCTAGCACTGGATGGCAAAGGCAGGCATTCAGTAGAAAAATCTTCCACGAGCGCCGCTAAACAACGTGCGCTCCAAAGAAACAGGAAATTGCGTCAATGGTTTTGCCGTCCACCGGAAGTGCGTCAACGCGTTTCGGCCCTCCTTCAGGGCGTCATCAAAGGACATCACGTCCGGTCTACAGCAAGTGAATTTATAGTGAAGAGAATGACCTCCCACTGTGAGCAATCAATTAAGAGAAAACCTACTTCCTGGTTTTACATCATTATCCTGATTGCCATCCAAAGCTTTATTAAAAAAAAAAGGAACAAAAGACTGCCATCTGGTGGATGAAGTCAAATATGTCTCAATATTTAAAAACTAGTATAGATCTCAAAAACAAACACTGCTGATAAGCAGTAGGAATACAATTTAAAAAGAAGGAAACAGAAATAAATTAAAAACCGAAAAAAAGAAATAACGGAAATAAAAATTAAATAAAATTAAATAAAATATAAAAAGAAAATAAAGATAAAAATAAAATTAAAATAAATGAAATAAAGATAAAATAAAAATAAAGATAAAAATAAAATAAAAAAAAATGTGAAGAAAAATAATTGATAAAAATTACCAATTAGACAAACTAAGTCCAATTCAATATTGAGTCCAGCCGGACTCAATGTACGAAGCCTATGGATCCATTGGGATTCATTCTGTGAAATAGATTTTTTGAGGTTAGACCCTCGCCAATGCTCTTCCACTCGGTCTATCTCACAAAATGTGAGGCAACTAGGATCCCGGTTGTGGAATAGTCTGAAATGATTGGACAATCCATGGTGTTGGTAACCTTTTTTAATCCTATTAACATGCTCTCGGAGTCGCACTCCTAATTGCCTCGTGGTTCTACCAACGTATTGGAGCCCGCAGGGACAAGATAGCAGATAGGTGACGTGTGGTCCCACGTGTAATGAATTTTAATTTCAAAGGAACGACCCTCAGAGAAGGAACTAAAATGGGTGGTTTTCCTTCTTCTGAATTTGGACGTCATACACATCTTGCATCTCCCACAGCTATAGAAGCCGGTCTGATCCAAAAAAGTTACAAGTTTCTTGGGGGGGGGGGGTTAACCACATTGTGTGCCAACTGAAGTAAGTCTCAAAGTGCACCCACTTTGAGACTTCAGTTGGCACACAGGTTTTGTATAAATAAATTTTGGTTGACTAGATAGCACCTTCTTTAATTCTCGATCTTCCAATAATAATGGCCAGTGTTTTTTGATGATTTTTTAGAACTCTTTGTACTGTTGATTATAACCAGTCAAAAAGCCAAGACCAAAGTCCTTTTGTTTCTTCTCTTTCTTTTTGAATAGTTCATTCCTGTCCAATAGTCCGACAGCAGTTTTGACTTTTGGTTAGATCTTCCAAATTATAACCTTTTTCATGGAATGGTTTCAGTACAAGATCGGCTTGTGAATTGTAATCATCAATTTTATTACAATTCCTCCTAATTCTGATCATTTGGCTTTTGGGAATGCCACCTAGCTATCTAAGATGATGACAACTTCCGAGGGGGATATACCCATTCCTATCAACACTTTTAAAAAAAGTTCTAGTAAATAGCTGATTTCCTTCCTTAAAAAGTTTCAAGTCCAGAAAATTGACCTCTTGTTGACTGAATGTCTCAGAGAAGGAAATACCATAAGGATTATCACTCAGATTACTCAGAATATTCTGAAAAGACTCCTGTGAGCCAGCCCAGACAATCACAATGTCATCGATGTATCTTTTATATAATCTGAGTTCTGGTATATTCACATCATAGATGGCCTTACTTTCCCAAAAACTCATGAAAAGGTTGGCAACTGAAGGGGCATACTTGGCCCCCATTGCAACACCCCTTTTTTGTCTATAATAAACCTTTTCATGCCAAAAGAAATTATGGCTCATTGCCAGATCAAGAATTTGAAGTAGAAATTTTCTTTGTTTGCGTTTTGATATCAGATTTCTTCAATGCCCATTTCTCAGCCTTGAGAGCATGAGGCTGCTGGATATTGGTATATAAAGTGTTGACATCAACACTGGCTAGACTGCAATCAGCATCTACCGTTAGAGGTGCAATTAATTCAATTAAATCTTTACTATCTCTAAGATAGGCAGGGCATGACTTAGTAAGTGGCTGGAGGAAAAAATCAAGGTATTCACCAACCCTAGAAAACAAAGAATCAACTCCACACACGATAGGTCTACCTGGAGGTTTTAAAGGGTCCTTATGGATCTTGGGCAGTTGGTAAATTACCGGAAACCTAGGTGCATCAGGAATAAGGTATCTAGCCTCTTTCTTCTTAAGAATACCATTCTCAGTTGCCTCCTGAATGAGACTCTTCAGTTTCGCTTTAAATTTTTTAGTGGGGTTACCCCTTAGTTTTTCATAGGTATCCTGGTCTCCAACCAATCTATTTAATTCTTCCAGATAATCAGATTTATTTAAGATTACTACCCCCCCCCCCCTTTATCTGCTGATCTGATAACAATGTTTTTATTCTTTTCCAATAATGCAAGACCATTTTCAAGATCTTTTTTGCGCTGATGAGGGCGCAAAATTAATCTATCCAAATCTTGTTCGACCAATGACTTGAATACTCCAACTAAATGATTGTTGGCAATTTTAGGATTAAAAACAGAGTGGTTCCTGAGGGAAGTATGTTGGTACTCCCCTAGAGCAGGATCAGCTGTTATTAAAAACATTTTTTTGAAAAATTCATTATTTTCCTGATGCATTTTTAAAAATCTATGAAAACATCAAACTTATTCAAACTTCTATTAGGAGCAAACTCGAGACCTAAACTTAAAATAGATAATTCATCATTAGAAAAAACGGCATCACTTAACCACTTGGCAACCACCTGCCGACAAATAACGTCGACAAGGTGGTTGCTTAACTCTGGGAGGATGTTATATAACGTCCTCCCAGAATCGCGCTCCCGCGCGCCCCCTGGGGCGCGCACACGGGAAACTCCGTGACTGGACCCGGCGGATCACGAATCGCGGTAAATCGCCGCTGATAGCGGCCGTTTACCACGTGATCGCTCCGTCAAATGACGGAGCAATCACTTGTAAACAGACCAGCGTCATGTGATGACGCCGGTTCCTCCCTCCCCTCTCTGTACCGATCGGTACAGTGTGAGAGGAGAGGGGGAGAGAGCGGATGGCAGCAGCAGCTCTGTGGGCTGGATCTGTGACAATTGCAGTCACAGATCCAGCCATCCATCCATCCCTGCTCAGCCATCCCTGTGCAATACCCTGCCAATACTCTGCAATACACCCTGCCAATACTCTGCAAAATACCCTGCGCAATACTCTGCAAAATACCCTGCGCAATACTCTGCAAAATACCCTGCGCAATACTCTGCAAAATACTCTGCAATACCCTGGTGCAATACTCTGCAATACCCTGGTGCAATACTCTGCAATACCCTGGTGCAATACTCTGCAATACCCTGGTGCAATACTCTGCAATACCCTGGTGCAATACTCTGCAATACCCTGGTGCAATACTCTGCAATACCCTGCAAAATACTCTGCAATACCCTGCAAAATACTCTGCAATACCCTGCGCAATACCCTGCGCAATACCCTGCGCAATACTCTGCACAATACTCTGCAATACCCTGCACAATACTCTGCAATACCCTGCACAATACTCTGCAATACCCTGTGCAATACCCCCTGTGCAATACCCCGTGCAATACCCTGCCATACTCCGCAATACCCTGCCATACTCCGCAATACCCTGCCATAGTCCGCAATACTCCGCAATGCCCGGCAATACTCCGCAATGCCCGGCAATACTCCGCAATGCCCGGCAATACTCCGCAATGCCCGGCAATACTCCGCAATGCCCGGCAATACTCCGCAATGCCCGGCAATACTCCGCAATGCTCGGCAATACTCCGCAATGCCCGGCAATACTCCGCAATGCTCGGCAATACTCCGCAATGCCCGGCAATACTCCGCAATGCCCGGCAATACTCCGCAATGCCCGGCAATACTCCGCAATGCCCGGCAATACTCCGCAATGCCCGGCAATACTCCGCAATGCCCGGCAATACTCCGCAATGCCCGGCAATACTCCGCAATGCCCGGCAATACTCCGCAATGCTCGGCAATACTCCGCAATGCTCGGCAATACTCCGCAATGCTCGGCAATGCTCTGCAATGCTCGGCAATGCTCTGCAATGCTCGGCAATGCTCTGCAATGCTCGGCAATGCTCTGCAATGCTCGGCAATCCTCTGCAATGCTCGGCAATACTCTGCAATGCTCGGCAATGCTCTGCAATGCTCGGCAATACTCCGCAATGCCCGGCAATACTCCGCAATGCCCGGCAATACTCCGCAATGCCCGGCAATACTCCGCAATGCCCGGCAATACTCCGCAATGCCCGGCAATACTCCGCAATGCTCGGCAATACTCCGCAATGCTCGGCAATACTCCGCAATGCTCGGCAATGCTCTGCAATGCTCGGCAATCCTCTGCAATGCTCGGCAATACTCTGCAATGCTCGGCAATGCTCTGCAATGCTCGGCAATGCTCCGCAATGCTCTGCAATGCTCGGCAATTCTCTGCAATGCCCGGCAATACTCTGCAATGCCCGGCAATACTCCGCAATGCCCGGCAATACTCCGCAATGCCCGGCAATACTCCGCAATGCCCGGCAATACTCCGCAATGCTCGGCAATACTCCGCAATGCTCGGCAATGCTCCGCAATGCTCGGCAATGCTCCGCAATGCTCGGCAATGCTCTGCAATGCTCGGCAATGCTCTGCAATGCTCGGCAATGCTCTGCAATGCTCGGCAATACTCTGCAATGCTCGGCAATACTCTGCAATGCTCGGCAATACTCTGCAATGCTCGGCAATACTCCGCAATGCTCTGCAATGCTCGGCAATACTCTGCAATGCCCGGCAATACTCTGCAATGCTCGGCAATACTCCGCAATACTCTGCAATGCTCGGCAATACTCTGCAATGCCCGGCAATACTCCGCAATGCTCTGCAATGCTCGGCAATACTCTGCAATGCTCGGCAATACTCTGCAATGCTCGGCAATACTCTGCAATGCTCGGCAATACTCTGCAATGCTCGGCAATACTCTGCAATGCTCGGCAATACTCTGCAATGCTCGGCAATACTCTGCAATGCCCGGCAATACTCTAACCACTTCCCGCCCGCCGGCCGTCATATGACGTCCTTGACTTTGGGCGGGGATATCTAAATGATGGGAGCAGCTACAGGCATCATTCAGATATTAGTTTTTTCAGCCGGCGATTCCCTACACCATAAGAACAATCATAGCGGCTGTTCCACCGCTTGATCATTCTTACGGGAGGTGAGAGGGGATGCCCCCCCTCCCGCTGCCCTCCGGTGCTTCTACCGACTCACCGCTACGATCAAAGCCAGGATTGTTGTTTTTTTTTGTTTTTTTTTCAGGCTTCCCAGCCTAGAGGTGAGATGTGGGGTCTTATTGACCCCATATCTCACTGTAAAGAGGACCTGTCATGCCATATTCCTATTACAAGGGATGTTTACGTTCCTTGTAATAGGAATAAAAGTGATCAAAAAAAATTTTGGGGCGGAAAAACATGTCAAACTAAAATAAATAAAGTAAAATGAACAATAAAAAAATATATATTTTTTTTAAAGCGCCCCTGTCCCCGTGAGCTTGCATACAGAAGCGAACGCATACGTAAGTCCCGCCCACATATGAAAACGGTTTTCAAACCACACATGTGAGGTATCTCTGCGAACGTTAGAGCGAGAGCAATCATTTTGGCCCTAGACCTCCTCTGTAACTCAAAACATGTAACCAGTAAAAATATTTAAAGCGTCGCCTATGGGGATTTTTTAAGTAGCGAAGTTTGGCGCCATTCCACGAGTGTGTGCATTTTTTAAGGGTGACATGTTAGGTATCTATTTACTCGGCGTAACTTCATCTTTCACATTATGTAAAAACATTGGGCTAACTTTACTGTTTTTTTTTTTTAAGCACAAAACATTTTTTTCCGTAAAAAACGCGTTAAAAAATTGCTGCGCAAATATCGTGCGAGATAGAAAGTTGCAACAACCACCATTATATTCTCTAAGGTCTTTGCTAAAAAAACATATATAATGTTTTGGGGTTCTATGTAATTTTCTAGCAAACAAATGATGATTTTTACATGTAGGAGAGAAATGTCAGACTTGGACTGGGTGCTCCAGAACGCCTGAAGGTGCTCCCTGCATGTTGGGCCTCTGTATGTGGCCACGCTGTGTAAAAGTCTCACACATGTGGTATCGCCATACTCGGGAGTAATAGCAGAATGTGTTTTGGGGTGTAATTTGTGGAATGCATATGCTGTGTGTGAGAAATAACCTGCTAATATGACAATTTTGTGAAAAAAAAAAAGAGAAAAAAAAATCTTGATTTTGCAAAGAATTGTGGGAAAAAATGACAACTTCAAAAAACTCACAATGCCTCTTTCTGAATACCTTGGAATGTCTTCTTTCCAAAAAGGGGTCATTTGGGGGGTATTTGTACTTTTCTGGCATTTTAGGGTCTCAAATGAGATCGGCCGTCAGTACTTCAGGTGTGATCAATTTTCAGATATTGGCACCATAGCTTGTGGACTCTATAACTTTCACAAAGACCAAATAATATCCACCAATTTGTACTTATTTTTACCAAAGATATGTAGCAGTATAAATTTTGGCCAAAATTTATGAAAAAAAATAGTAATTTGCAAAATTTTATAACAGAAACGAAAAAAAAATAATTTTTTTACAAAATTTTCAGTCTTTTTTTCTCTTATAGCGCAAAAAATAAAAAACCCAACAGTGATTAAATACCACCAAAAGAAAGCTCTATTTGTGTGAAAAAAAGGACAAAAAATTCATATGGGTACAGTGTTGTATGACTGAGTGAGTAATTGTCATTCAAAATGTGAGAGCACCGAAAGCTGAAAATTGGTCTGGTTATTAAGGGGGTTTAAGTGCCCAGTGGTCAAGTGGTTAAATTGAAAATTCCTTCCATTATCTTGATCTTTTTTCTTTTGGCGTTTGCCTCCTCTACATCCTCTTGTTCTTCTTCTCTTTTTTTTCTCCACCTCCCATGCGATTGGGGTATCAAGGGGTACCAGGGTCTCCATTCGTCCTCCCTCCTGTCTGGTGGGCTGGGGTCCTTCCCCCGACTCCTCGGTGTCTGAGCACCGCTCCCCCTCATCATAGGAGGTCCCCCAGATCCTCTCCTCTGAAAATCCCCTCTGTAATTGTTGGGATGACCAACCCTACCTCTAAAAGGCGGAGGATAATGACCATAATTGCCAGGTGATCCATAGGACCCCCCATGGGGTCTACCATAGCCACCAAAACCACTATCATGGCCCCCTCCTCCACCCCTACCTCTGGCTGGTGGTGGATAATAGCCAAACTGGCTAGGTGATCCACCATATGTGGTCTTCCATAACCACTGTTTAAATATTCAGTGTAAGTGTACAATAAAGGCAGCAAATCTTCACAAATAATCCTGCAAGTATTACCTGAACAAGTTGATTTCACTCAGACGATCCACTCACCATTGGATGCTGATCCTCTACTCCCAGGCGCGTCTACTGATCTTTATCATGTGTATCTTTTTATACGCATATTTTAATTCAATTATGGTGGCCAATTTCTGATCTCGTGGATGGATGCTTGATGTAAGATATGTTTTACTTTCATGCATATATACTATTTTTTGTATTATTATTTACATCTCTCCCCTCTGTTTGTTTTCATGATCTTGAGTTCTCTGTCCTCCACTGCAAAATATGGAACGCATTTCTAATATATTGTATGTATTTATATGATATATGTATTTTACCAGATGGTATTGCTCTACGCACCTGAAATATACCCCTGAAGAAGGGCTTCTTGCTAGAAACGTCGGGTCATGTGCCACGAGCTACGCCCACAGGCATTCAGATTTATCCAAATCACCACCTGGTCCTGTAATCTATGTATCAATTCTTTACAATTTTTATCACTATATGTTTAATTTAATAAAATATATTTTTTGTACCTCATACTATTTGTTTGTCAGTCACTTTTAAAGTCTCAATTTTCCCAAGGGGGTTACTTTCTTTCTACTCCCAGGAAAGGGGACTGGATGGCTTGTTCAAAGGACAAAACGAATCATAAACTTGATAACTTGCTGGATGCTTAAAAGTGAAAAAACAAATGCATTGGAGAAGAAAGTGGTGCCTTGACAAGACAAGACCGTTGACTAGACGTTTCTAGCACTGGATGGCAAAGGCAGGCATTCAGTAGAAAGAAAAAAATGAAAACATTTCTGAGACACCAATGACTATAAAACCCAAAAAGTCTACAAATGGCAGGAAGTTGGTGAAATTCCAATCATTGTAGATGAGCCAGAGCAAGTCCACACTGCCATTAAAACACCTGTCGCAAATATGATTGCTCTAATGGGGATTATACTGATGGGAGTCACCAGTTTGATTCCGCTAATTCATATTTTGGGGTACCTACCCATAATAGATTTGAGCCCCTTAGATATGACCATTCTCCTAAGAGAGGTACCTATAACCAGAGGGGTTATGAACCACGAGGTGGAGGAGGTGGTCATGACCACTCAAACAGTGGTTATGGAAGACCACATGGTGGATCACCTGGCCAGTTTGGCTATTATCCACCACCAGACAGAGGTAGGGGTGGAGGAGGTGGCCATGATAGTGGTTTTGGTGGCTTTGGTAGACCCTATGGGGGGTTCTATGGATCACCTGGCCATTCTGGTCATTATCCTCCGCCTTTTAGAGGTAGGGGTGGTCATCCCAACAATTAGAGGGGATTTTCAGAGGAGAGGATCTGGGGGACCTCCTATGATAAATGGGAGAGGTGCTCAGACACCGAGGGGTCGGAGGAAGAACCCCAGCCCACCAGACAGGAGAGAGGACGAATGGAGACCCTGGTACCCCTTGATACCCCAATCGCATAGAGGTGGGGAAAAAAAGAGAAGAACAAGAGAATGTAGAGGAGGCAAACGCCAAAAGAAAAAAAAAAAGATAATGGAAGGAATTTTCAATAAGTGATGCCGTTTTTTCTAATGACAAATTATCTATTTTAAGTTTAGGTCTCAAGTTTGCTCCTGATAGAAATTTGAATAAGTTTGATGTTTTCATAGATTTTCAAAAATTCATCAGGAAAATTTTATATTAAAAAGTGTTTTTGTAAAAATTCATTAACAGCTGATCCTGCTCTAGAGGAGTACCAACATACTTCCCTCAGGAACAACTGTTTTTAATCCTAAAATTGCCAACAATTATTTTGTTGGAGTATTCAAATCATTGGTCGAACAAGATTTGGATAGATTAATTTTGCGCCCTCATCAGCGCAAAAAAGATCTTGAAAATGGTCTTGCATTATTGGAAAAGAATAAAAACATTGTTATCCGATGAGCAGAAAAAGTGGGGGGGGGGGGAGTAGTAATCTTAAATAAATCTGATTATCTGGAAGAATTAAATAGATTGGTTGGAGACCAGGATACCTATGAAAAACTAAGGGGTAACCCCACTAAAAAATTTAAAGTGAAACTGAAGAGTCTCATTCAAGAGGCAACTGAGAATGGTATTTTCAAGAAGAGGCTAGATACCTTATTCCTGATGCACCTAGGGTTCCGGTAATTTACCAACTGCCCAAGATCCATAAGGACCCTTTAAAACCTCCAGGCAGACCTATCGTGAGTGGAGTTGATTCTTTGTTTTCTAGGGTTGGTGAATACCTTGATTTTTTTCCTCCAGCCACTTACTAAGTCATGCCCTGCCTATCTTAAAGATAGTAAAGATTGAATTGAATTAATTGCACCTCTAACAGTAGATGCTGATTGCATTCTAGCCAGTGTTGATGTCAACTCTTTATATACCAATATCCAGCAGCCTCATGCTCTCCAGGCTGTGAAATGGGCATTGAAGAAATCTGATATCAAACGCAAACAAAGAAAATTTCTACTTCAAATTCTTGATCTGGCAATGAGCCATAATTTCTTTTGGCATGAAAAGGTTTATTATAGGCAAAAAAGGGGTGTTGCAATGGGGGCCAAGTATGCCCCTTCAGTTGCCAACCTTTTCATGAGTTTCTGGGAAAGTAAGACCGTCTATGATGTGAATATACTATAACTCAGATTATATAAAAGATACATTGATGACATCGTGATTATCTGGGCTGGCTCACAGGAGTCTTTTCAGAATTTTCTGATTAATCTGAGTGATAATCCTTATGGTATTTCCTTCTCTGAGACATTGTCAACAAGAGGTCAATTTTCTGGACTTGACACTTTTTAAGGAAGGAAATCGGCTATTTACGAGAACTTTTTATAAAAGTGTTGATAGGAATGGGTATATCCCCTCGGAAGTTGTCATCATCCTAGATGGCTAGGTGGCATTCCCAAAAGCCAAATGATCAGAATTAGGAGGAATTGTAATAAAATTGATGATTACAATTCACAAGCAGATCTTGTACTGAAACGATTCCATGAAAAAGGTTATAATTTGGAAGTTCTAACCAAAGTCAAAACTGCTGTCGGTCTATTGGACAGGAATGAACTATTCAAACGGACTTTGGTCTTGCCTTTTTGACTGGTTATAATCGCCAGTACAAAGAGTTCGAAAAAATCATCCAAAAACACTGGCCATTATTATTGGAAGATCGAGAAATAAAGAAGGTGCTATGTAGTCAACCAAAATTTATCTATACAAAACCACATACTTTGAGACTTCAGTTGGCACACAATGTGGTTAACCCCCAACTTGTAACTTTTTTGGATCAGACCGGCTTCTATAGCTGTGGGAGATGCAAGATGTGTAGGATGTCCAAATTCAGAAGAAGGAAAACCACCCATTTTAGTTCCTTCTCTGAGGGTTGTTCCTTTGAAATTAAAAAATTTATTACATGTGGGACCACGCATGTCACCTATCTGCTATCTTGTCCCTGCGGGCTCCAATACGTTTGTAGAACTACGAGGCAATTAGGGGTGCAACTCCGAGAGCATGGTAATAGGATTAAAAAAGGTTACCAACACCATGGATTGTCCAATCATTTCAGACTATTCCACAACCGGGATCCTAGTTGTCTCACATTTTGTGGAATAGACAGAGTGGAAGAGCATTTGCGAGGGTCTAACCTCAAAAAATCTATTTCACAGAATGGATCCATAGGCTTCGTACATTGAGTCCGGCTGAACTCAATATTAATTTGGACTTAAATTGTCTTTTGTCTAATTGGTAATTTTTATCAATTATTTTTCTTCACATTTTTCTTAATTTTATTTTTATTTCTGTTATTTCTTTTTTTCAGTTTTTCATTTTATTTCTGTTTACTTCTTTTTAAATTGTATTCCTACTGCTTATCAGCAGTGTTTTTGAGATCTATACTAGTTTTTAAATATTGAGACACATATTGGACTTCATCCACCAGATGGCAGTCTTTTGTCTCTCTTTTTAATAAAGCTTTGGAGGGCAATCATGATAATGATGTAAAACCAGGAAGTAGATTTTCTTTTAATTGATTGCTCACAGTGGGAGGTCATTCTCTTCGCAATAAATTCACTTGCTGTAGACGGGACGTGATGTCCTTTGACGCCCTGAAGGAGGGGCGAAACGCGTTGACGCACTTCAGGCGGGCGGCAAAACCATTGACGTAATTTCCCGTTTCTTTGGAGCGCACGCTGTTTAGCGGCGCTCGTGGAAGATTTTTCCACTGAATGCCTGCCTTTGCCATCCAGTGCTAGAAACGTCTAGTTAACGGTCTAGACTTGTCAAGGAAACTCTTTGTTCTCCCATGCATTTGTTTTTTCACTTTTAAACATCCAGTAAGTTATCAAGTTTACAATTTTTTTTGTCCTTTGAACAAGCCATCCAGTCCCCTTTCCTGGGAGTAGAGGATCAGCATCCAATGGTGAGTGGATCGTCTGAGTGAAATCAACTTGTTCAGGTGATACTTGCAGGATTATTTGTGAATATTTGCTGCCTTTATTGTACACTTACAAGGAATATTTATTTTTGAAGTTTTAGTACACTTTTTTTACGGAACACAATTTGATGTGATCTCACTGCAATTTTTTCATTGGACTTTTCAATTTCATTATTGACTGTGCCACTATTTGTTTTTCACTGATCATTTATTGTTAGCGCTGCAATTTAATTCACGTTTCACATTAATTGATTTGGTCATGAGGGCTGCACACCGCTCTTGCAAATCATCAGCCCGACTAGCGGTTGAACTTACACACTCTGAAGCAACTGCTAGCTGGTCTTTTATTACCTTAACTTCTGCCTCATGCCTCCTTTGTGATTCAGTATAGAGAGCATGGATGATGTACCAAACCACTTTGGACACTGTCCTCTTCTCTTTTTTACTTTAAATCCAACCCCTTAAGGCTAAAATCTACAAAATGATCTGAGACTTTATCACCCCAGGTCCGCTTCAAGGGAGAAAGAAGCATACTTCACAAATTCTTTAGCAAGAAGCTCCCACTCATTGTCTCTGGCCCAGATAGTTAAGCTGCACACTTTCTTCGGGTCACAGGGACCCTCTGCAGCCTTGCTTTTCCTAAACAGCTTACGCAGCATTTTACCTAGCACAAGCTACACAACAGAAAACTGCTTCAATTGAATTACAGCACAGATCGCGGCCGAGCCCCCAACTGTTTTGCTTGCGTCTATCTAGCAAGGTTACTTTGTGGTATAAGCAAGGAAGCTGAGACTTCTGCAGTGTGTAAATGTGCCTTTACTATACAAAGATGCTGTACATACAAACTATTACAATATTAGGAATACAATACAAGCCTGAAAGATCTCTATAAAAAGCAAAATGCCTAGCAAATGAACAGCCTATGGTCTATAACAGTACAAATACATTTAAAGGTTACTGAACTTCACTTACTTTGTTCATGATCTCCATTGCTGGTGACCAGGCATCTTCTTCTTATGAGTGGCTTCTGATCTTCAAGCTTGCATGAGCCCCCCCCTCCCTCAGTCTTATCCTTTTATGTACAAGTTTGTTGACAACTTGTTTCCATAACAACCGACTAACAGTCATTCAGTAAACAGTTTGAGAGACCCTCTCTACCTATTTACTGTAGCTATAGAGACAGAAGCCTATTCCAACTGTAAATTGAATACAACAATGGTATCTACGTACCCATTGTATGCAACAGAATTTGTTTGAGAAATATCTACTCTCCAAATCTACTCCAAACTCTGACAGTAATCTGAATATTTTCCCATGTAATGTTATGTCTGATATAAAAAAATCATATTTTAACAAACGCAACACAATAGCTGTGTAAATTACAGTATACTATAGTGTGTAGATGCTATAACTTTTGCACAAACCAATTAATGTACACTTCTTGGGATTTTTTTTGTGTTTCGTGTTGTGTAATCATTGCTGTGAGGAGTTAAGGTGATTTGCATTCTATTGTCTATTGTGGCCTGTGGGAATTAAGCCTATAATTATAGGTTGTGGAACTAGCAGCAGACAGGTTAATCACCTGCCTGCTTGTGTTGTAAATGAGTCTAGGAGGGTCTGGAGACCCTTTTGGTGTGAAAGGGATAGTTAACTCTATGCCTGTGTGCATTGTACTCGGCAGACGGAACGTCTACCAACCCTTTCATTATAAGATGTGTATTGAAGGTCGTTATGTTCTATTGTGTAAAGTCTTTTGAAGCCTAACAGACGTCAAAATAATGTGTATTGGGCCTTGTTATGTGTGGGTGGAGCTGGGCCATTGTTCATGTTAAACTAATGCAGTAGTAGATGTGTATAAAAGTTACAATATCTTCTTAAATAAAAGAAACTCGATCCTGGAAGATACAGAGTACGTCTTGTTCTTCCAGAAGGATTAATTCCTAGGGGAAGTGGTCGGCTAGCTGTGGAGGATCGACAGCGAATGTGTGTCCAGGAGAGGGAACATCTTAAACGGCGTTAACCCCTTTTGTATTTGGGGTGTCGTTACAGTGATCATATACTACCAAAAGAAAACCCTATTTGTGTGAAAAAAAATCATGTAAAGGTTATTTATGTACAGTGTTGCAAGACCGCGCACTTGCCAGCACAGTGCTGAATAACAAAAAAATGCCCTGGTCACAAAGGGATAAAACCTTCTGGAGGTCAAGTGGTTACATAAGTAGTGGTCCAGAGATATATAAGGAATGTATGAAATTTCAGCTGGTTAAGGAGCCAACACCCGGCTGGTGTCCTAGCCAATCAGGGAATAGCTGATTAGCAACCATGGCTCATCTGTTGGTAGGATTCCCCCCTCAAAGAACCCCCCCCCCCCAAGTATATAGCATGTGTCAAAGGGAAGACACTCGTAGAGACCAAGGAAATGGTGCTGCGCACCCCGGTAAAGGAGATATGGGAAGTTTCCCCAAATTGGGGTTTTCAAAGGCAGCAGAGATTGAATGCATGTATGGTAAAAAAGTTATTTATTTGGGAAACAAAAGTTTACACCAGTAAAATTGAATCAAGATATGAGTTCTGGTACATGATCGAATATAGAGTACAAAACAATGTGAACATTATGTAACACGTAACATCGCTGCTAAAGTGCAATGTAAATGACTACATATATCTTGACGCGTTTCGACCCTGTAGAGTCTTCTTCAGAAGATATGTTAGCTGTAAGGAAAAATGCATTTAATAAATCATACAAGAAATTTAAAAAACCATCATAGTAGCAATCATGAAATTATTTCTAACATATTTACCAAACAGATTGTTCTGTACACGATCACATGACCAGAAATCCTTCCTTTTAAAAGGGAATCCTCATAGGATCCCATATCCGGCTCGCCGGTCGGCAGAAGAACCTCCACTAATTGATGGGACACCCCACTGAGTCGTACCTGACTTACAAGAAGTAATCACGGGAAAACAAGGTCCTGCGCCTAGCGTGGCGCGGAAAAAGGGGGGCCATCACACCTGAAGTGGATCATAGCAAGACATCAATGAAAATGATAGTAAATGCATACATCGTACGATTGTATGAATATAAATAATTAGGATATAATCAAAAGATTGGATAGGGGTTGTGGCAAGCTGGTAGTGGTCAAACCACCTTTTATATATTGTGGTTATAGCTAACATGATGGAGATTTAAATAGTTAGTAGGATGGTATCAAACGAGAAAGGTGAGAAAGGCCCCTATGTGGTAGGCCTACAGACAAAAAGTAAAGGAAAAAAGGAAAAGGGAAAAGAAAGGGAAGAAAGGAAAAAGAAAAGGAGAGAGAAAGGGAAAGAACACAAGAGGAAAGAGAAAAGGAAAAGGTGAATAAGGTATATCAGATAATGAGTGTTGAATAAGTGAGGTGAATGCACAAGTGAAACAGTGTGTGAAATAGTGAAAAGGAGAAATGTGAGGATGGTGGTGGGGGATGGGGAGCTAAAAAAGTGGGAGTGAAAAGTGGTATATAAAATGAAAATTATGTGTGAATGGACTAGAGTGTATGATAAAAGAATGTAAAGGGGGATGGTGATGAAATGAATGCGATGATGATAAAAGAATATTAAAAGGGGATGGTGCTAAAATAAATGTGATAATGTGTGTGAAGGAGACTGTGTAAACAAAGGTAATATGAGCTAAAAATTGTAAAATAAAAATTAAATTATAAAAATGATAAATAAAATTAAATTAAATGGAAAAAATACAATTAAAATTAAAACTACAAAAAATGAATGAATATGGAAATTTGAAGAAAATTATGTGTGAAAGAAACTGAGAAGGACAAGGAAAAGGGACACGGATAGGGTGAGAACAAGGAAAAGGAAAGGGATGAAAGTAAGGGAAAGGGAAAGAGGGGGAGAGAAGGAGACAATGGGGAACAGGAACAGGAAAAGGAAAGAATGTGTATGAAATGGCATGTGAAGTGCTAAAAAAGTGGAAGAAAAAGAGAGGAAATTATGAGGTGATGGAAAAAATTATATAAGTAAGAAGTGAGTGGCAGCGGGCTATCTTGTGCAGTGAATTAAAAATAGAAATAAAGATGCTAACCTTGGTGGAGAAAAAAACATCCAAACTATAAAAGCATGGAATTGGTGGACCAATGAAATAGTCCCTATATAAAAAAATTAATGAATTAGAACAGGTGAACTCCCTCTAAAAATTTAAAGGAGAGTAGAGGTTACCTTATCTGGAAGGCCAGCAAGCACACAACCACATCAATCAAGAGCCGGGGATCGACTTGATGGAGTCAGATCATCCACGGCTTATATAGGGAGTTTAATGATGTCAGATGTCCAACAGGTGAGTGATGAACCCACCCCATACTCACCTTCTGATGGCAAGCCAAAGGTGAGGTTTCCATGGTGACTCCCTCGGCGTTCTGGAGGATCGCAATCTGTGTCCCCTGTCGTCTCCGCCGTAAGAACGTAACATCACGCGCGCGCACGTTCACGGCGTTCGGAGACGATCCAGGAGTAGAGCCAAACGAGACAGAAGCATAGTCACATGGATAGCCGGGTTCAGCAGCAGACGGACAACAGGGTACACAAACATTAGGCAGGAGCAAGGTCAAACAGGAAGCCGGGATCAGGAACCGATAATCAGAGGAGTAGCGAAGTCCAGCAGCAAGGTCAGGGAAAGCCAAGATTGGGTAACAGGTGTCAGGCAGGTAATAGCAAGGTAGGGGTACAGGAACAGCTGAAGATCCGTCAGCACTAGACTGGGGTCAGTGCGCCCCTTAAATAGGCCGTCTGGCGCCAAAGAAAGCGTGGATGCGCTCCCGCGAACGTGCGCACGCCTATGCGAATTGGCACGTCTGTGATCTGCAGAGTTCCTAGTGCGCATGTGCGTGCGCGGATGCGCCCGGAGCGCGCTGACAGTTCTCTTACAGGGTCTTGTTAACTTAACTATGAGAAATATTTTTTCCTATTTATATGAGGTTTATAGGATAATGTGTCGGTTGGAGCCTTGTTCAAAATTTTTGGGTGAAACAAAATGAGTAATAACGGTGTTATCATGGAATGTAAGGGGGGATGGAAGATAGAAGGAAGAGACAAGCAGAGTTTGAGTCAATTGATTTTTATAAATCCGTAATAATCTTTCTGCAGGAGACGCACCTTGAGCGAGAGGACACAACGCTTTTTGATACTGCAAGATTTCCGTATCAATATCATGCTGTATATACTACTTACTCACAAGGTGTGTCTTGATCTCTCGCTCGGTACCGTTCTCATGTAGGGAGCGTTTTATAGATCCAGTGGGTTGATACGTTGTGCTACAGTGTATACTAAATGATAAAAGCTTTTTACTGGTGAATGCGTGTATTCCCCCTCTGTATAATGATGAGGTGTTGGATTTTTTGGGGGGGGAAAATGGTACAGTGGCCGCACTTGCCTATCCTAGTAATGGGAGACTTTAACATAATGAATGAGGAGGAAGATGGGCATAGCATCATAAAGGGTAAACACAGGAGGAAGAGAACCGGGTTTGCCAGACAATTACAAGAGATATTGGGGTTAATGGATATGTGGAGAAATGGATATCCATTAAGAAGAGAATACTCATGCTGCTCGAGCACATATGGATCTCTGTCGAGAATAGATTTGGCTTTGGGGAATGATAACTTTCTTCCTTGGGTAGAGTCAATCCAATATGGCCCTAGGGGGCTCTCCGATCATTCCCCACTTAAATTGAATATACAGCTTGAGGGACAGTCCTCTTTTTTCCTTTATGGAAAATGAATCCACAATGGTTATTATTGACGGAGGAAGATAAGATAGAATTACAGTTAATTAAATTTCTCTTATCATCCATGGACTGACACGGCGTCTCTTACACTTTACACGTGGTTATGTCCCTACTTGCAGGAGAAGACCTAGGCAGAATGTGAGATGTTATACATACATTCTAAAAAAGCCAGAGCTGAACAGCCCCGCCCAGGGGGACGGTCCTTCCGGACATAACGCTCCCACTGCAGTCAGCAGACCTCAGTTTTTTTCTGCCTAGCAGAAGGAGAAGACGTGGCTCTCTCAGGAGCCAGTCTCCTGACCTATTTTTATTCCTTTTGGCATTTTTCTTATAATTTTTGAGATCTTCTATCAACTGTCGGCTGGGCAACAGGTTGGGTACAAGATATCCTCGTAGTCTTCCCTGTCCGACCATCAAGCGTGCTGATCCTCGCCTTGTGTGCGTGAGACTCAGTTCACGACATGCCCCACGACTCCAGGGGTGGCCGGTGGGCTTTCATGCTCCGCGGTCCTCTCAAGATTGAACGGTCCTGCTGTATCATTCGCGGTGGACCGGGACGACAGCTACTCAGTACCGCACTGTGATAGTTCTGTCAAACACACCAGTGGGTCCCTCAGGGGACGGTTAAGTAGTCTCTCCTGTCTGCAGGTGAATACATGCTGTGTGTTTCTCTGTGTGGGGGATTTTCCCTGTCTCCCCCTGTGTTTTATTGTCACTCTCTGTCACCATTGCTGGCGCTGTGCTGTGTGGGGTGCCTGAGGCTCATACTGCCCTGGGGGGGGGGGGCTCATGCTGGTCTGCATATCGCTGGGGCTGTTTTTTGAGTGTTTTGGGGGCCTGGGCCATGTTTTGTGTTTGTGAATTACTTTACATTGGCGGCCATTTTGCCGTGGATCGCCTGAGCACATTGCGGCGGCCATTTTCTTGTAGCCCCGTGCTTTTTCAAGCACTTGTTTGGCCTCTATCGCCGCTGGGAATGGCACGACTCTCCTCACACTCTCTCCTCTCAGCTCACTCACGCTGAACAGCGCGGCGCAGAGAGACAAGGCAGTGGAACCGAGCGGTCCTGGTCAGGTTGGTGGGTCCCCTGGGCATTCCCCTACTCAGTCAGCACAGCTTGTGGGTGGACTTTTTCTCTGAGGAGTCTCAGAGAGGGACAATATGGAGTCAGTGTCACCAGCTTCCCCTTACATGCCAGAGGCGACAGGCAGTGCCCCAGCACCTGCGGTCCCCATGGACCAGTTGTTGGCAGTCCTGGAATAATTTCTTACCAGAATGGAAGCGGTGTGCGAGCACAAGGGAGCAAAAAAGCGCCCTCTCCCCACTTTATCTCCACAAGGGGAGTGCACTGATTCAGATATGGGCCTAGCTTGTGCTGCTCGGGACCCTAGCTCTGAATATTTGGATGGTTTTGAACAGGACATTCCTTGTGAGGAAGACTCCAGTTCTGAGTCAGTAAATGACAGGGCGCTTGTTGGTGAACTCATTGATGCTGTGAGGGACACTCTCAAGCTGAATGCTGCGGCTATGGAACCTCAGACAGAGGCAGTCTCCTTTTGGTTCTTTTAAGGCCAAGCCTTCTAAAAAGGTTTTTCCGTATGTTCCTTTCTTTGACCAGCTCATTGATCATTGGTCTGGGAAAAGCCGCAGAAGACTTTTATGGTCCCGCGGCGTTTGTCTATCAGATACCCCTTTGAAGACGCCCTACTTAAGAAGTGGGCTTCTCCCCCAGTGGTCGACCCTCCAGTCGCCCGTTTGAACAAGGCCAGCACTCTCCTGATGGAGGGGACTCCTGCATTTAAGGACCCCACTGACAGGAGGTCAGAAGTGGTGAGCAGAGCCATGTTTGCCTCGTTGGGATCCGCCTTACGGCCTGTTGTAGCGGCGACCCTTGTGTCTCAGACACTCACGGAATGGGCAAAAATTTTGCACCAAACTGTGCAGGAGTATAATCTTCCTCCGGACACTATTGCTCTGGCCCACCAGATGGTGCAGGGCCTAATTTATGTGTGCGACGCCACGTTGGACGCGGCCCCATTAATATCCAGGGCCTCTGTCTCGGCGGTGGTATTGCATCGTCTTATCTGGTTGAAATGCTGGTCTGCTGACCTAGCCTCTAAGAAGCTCCTGACAGATCTACCTTTTAAGGGTGGTAGACTTTTCGGTGCTGCTCTGGATGACATCATTAAGGATGTCACGGGAGGTAAAAGCACTCTCCTTCCTCAGACTATCAAGGGTAAGGAGGCCCGCCGTAAGCCGGGTCCTTCCTTTCCAGCAAAAAAGTTTTTTTTTCGTCAGTCGGAGTCCACGGGTAAGCCCTCCCAGACTGACAACAGTGCGGCGGGTGGACACAAGCGCCCCTGGGTGCGTAAGCCGAACAAGCCGGCTCCCAAGCCCGCCTCCGCATGAAGTCTTGCCCCCGCCCGACTCTGGGGTGGGGGGACGACTTTGCAGGTTCACGGATCGGTGGACCTCCCGGATCTCCGACCGGTGGGTGTGCGAGGTGGTCACCTCAGGATACAGAATAGAGTTCCGTTCCTGGCCCCCAGACAGATTCTTTCCCTCAAATCTCCCTCTCCTTCCTGCCCGTCAAGCTGCCCTATTGGGGGCTGTACAGGATTTGATCGGGTCCGGAGTGATTGTGCCGGTTCCGTCCCACAAGAGGTTTCAGGGTCTCTACTCGAATCTGTTTGTTCCAAAAAAGGACTGGGTTCGGCCAATCCTGGACCTCAAGGCCCTGAATGCCTTCGTGAAGGTGCAAAAATTCCGCATGGAATCCATTCGCACGGTGATCGCTACACTCCATCAAGGGTATTTTCTGGCGTCCTTGGACATCAAGGACGCCTACTTGCATGTTCTCCTATCTGCGCGAGCCACCAGAAGTTTCTGCGCTTTGCGATCGGCGAAGTCCACTATCAATTTGTGGCTCTTCCCTTCGGCCTAGCCTCGGCATGGAGGGTGTTCACCAAGGTGCCTGCTCCGGTTCTAGCTTTGCTGAGACAGCGAGGCATTGCTATCGTGGGCTATCTGGACGATCTTCTTCTAAGAGCAGACAGTGGCTCAGAATTAGAATAAAGTGTGATTATCGTCAGTCAGACCCTCAGGGACTTCGGGTGGCTCCTGAACATTCAGAAGTCGGTCCTGGTCCCGACTCAACGTCTAGAGTATCTAGGTCTGATTCTGGACTCCTTGGAGGCAAAGGTATTCCTACCTCCGGAGAAGCAGCTGACACTTTAGTCTGCAGTGCGGGTGCTGACGTCACGAAAATGGTCGTCAATCCGTTTTTGCATGAGAGTCCTGGGACTCATGGTGGCCTCTTTCAAGGCCATTTCTTATGCCCAATCGCACACCAGGGCATTACAGAAGGAGATCTTGTCCACTTGGGACAAATCCCCGTTGTCCTTGGATCTTCAGATCCAGGTGAGTCACCTGGTCAGGGCGTCCCTGGCGTGGTGGTTGAGGTCCCCGGCTCTTCGGTCCGGGAGGTCGTTTCTCCCCATCCAATGGACGGTGATCACGACGGACGCCAGCCTGACGGGCTGGGGGGGGGGGGGGAGTCTGGGGAGTCCTGTCGGCCCAAGGGCTTTGGACTCCGGACGAAGCCTGTTTACCGATCAGTGTTCTGGAAATACGGGCAATCAGACTTTGTCTCTCCTCATGGTCGGAGAGATTACAGGGTCGCTCCATCAGGATCCAGTCGGACAACGCCACGGCAGTGACGTATGTCAACCATCAGGGGGGGACTCGGAGCTCAGCTGCGGCTTCCGAGGTTGCCCGCATCCTAAGGTGGGCCGAAAGAAGCACGCCGGCTCTGTCGGCCGTCTACATTCCGGGCGAAGACAATTGGCAGGCTGACTATATCTGAGTCGCCAGACGCTGGACCAGGGAGAGTGGTCCTTGCACCCGGAGGTTTTTCAACTCCTTTGCTGACGGTGGGGCACGCCGGATGTGGACCTGATGGCCTCTCGACTCAATCCCAAGGTGTCGAGGTTTGTGGCCAGATCCAGGGATCCTTGGGCGGATGCCTCAGATGCGTTGGTGGCCCTATGGGGTCATTATCACCTGATGTACATTTATCCTCCACTGCAGTTGCTCCCTCGCCTGCTGCGCAGGGTGGCGACCGAGGGAATTCCGGTGATCCTCCATTGCTCCGGATTGGCCTCGGCGGCACTGGTACGCCGATCTGATACGTCTCGTCGTGGACGTTCCCTGGCGGTTGCCAATGAGGGAGGACCTTCTTTCTCAAGGTCCTATATTTCATCCTGCTTTACAGTCTCTGGCTTTAACGGCATGGCTATTGAAAGCCAGGTGCTGAGAGACCGGGGTCTCTCGGATTTGGTCATTTCGACCATGTTAAGGGCACGGATGTCTTCCTCCAGAAAGATCTATGACCGTACTTGGAAAGCTTACATCGCCATGTGCGAAGAGCTGGACTGGTGTCCGCGGACGTATTCCGTTCCCAGAATCCTGCATTTTCTTCAGCGTGGCGTGACTCAGAAGCTTGCTTTGAGTACCATTAAGGGTCAGATTTCGGCCTTGGCCGTCTTCTTTCAGCGACCGCTAGCGGGTCATTCTTTGGTTAGCACCTTTTGTACAGGGGGTTCGCCATGTGCTTCCTCCTGTCAAGCCTCCTCTCCCCCCGTGGGATCTGAATTTGGTGCTCTCGGTTCTCCAGGAACCTCCCTTTGAAAATATCAGAGATATTCCCCTCTTGACTTTGTCTCAGAAGGTGGCCTTAGTGGCCATTACTTCTGTTAGACGAGTGTGAGTTGGTGGCCTTGTCCTGCAAGTCACCCTATTTGGTCATCCATAAGGATAAGGCAGTGTTGCGTCCGCGACCTTCTTTTTTGCCAAAGGTGGTCTCAGCCTTTCACCTAAATGAGGACATTGTCCTCCCGTCCTTGTGTCCTCACCCATCGCATCCCAGAGAGTTTGCGCTTCACACATTGGATGTGGTACGAGCCTTGCGGGTGTACCTGTCTGCTACTGCTTCTATTCGGAAGTCTGACTCACTGTTTGTGACTGTCTCTGGTCCAAAACAGGGCCAAGCGGCTTTGTCTGCCACCATTTCTAGGTGGATCAGACAAACCATCATTCAAGCCTATGCTCTCCAGGGGCGGGCGCCTCCCTTTCCGGTTACGGCGCATTCCACCAGGGCAATTGGTGCTTCCTGGGCTTTCCGACATCAAGCGTCGGTTGCACAAGTGTGCAAGGCGGCGACCTGGTCGTCCGTTCATACCTTTTCTACGTTTTATAAGGTTGATGTGGCGGCATCTTCGGATGCTTCCTTCAGCCGCAAGGTGCTGCAGGCCGCTGTTTAAAGTTGCAACTCCTCAGTTGAGGAGCTCTGCCTTGTTTGGAGTGAAGTTTTTGGTTTTTCCATTTATACTGCTCCCATCCCTCTTGACACTGTTTTGGGACATCCCACGTGTAAAGTGTAAGAGACGCCGTGTCAGTCCATGGATGATAAGAGAAAATAGGATTTTTGTACTCACTGTAAAATCCTTTTCTCTGACATCCATGGACTGACACGGCACCCACCCTTCCTTTTTAAGGTTTGTACTGCTTTGTTACGAACTGAGGTCTGCTGACTGCAGTGGGAGGGTTATGTCCGGAGGGGCCGCCCCCCTGAGTGGGGCTGTTCAGCTCTGGCTTTTTTAGAATGTACTGTATGTATAACATCTCACATTCTGCCTAGGTCTTCTCCTGCAAGCAGGGACATAACCATGTGTAAAGTGTAAGAGACGCCGTGTCAGTCCATGGATGTCAGAGAAAAGGATTTAACGGTGAGTACAAAAATCCTATTTTTTTAAGAAAAATAAAAACTCTACATCTTCATTAGTAGTTTGGGATACTATGAAAGCATATATACGTAGAATGATGATTAAAGAAATCCATAAAATTAAGAGTACCTCTAAGAGGCGAGAGGAGGAAGTAATGCAGGTGGTGATTAAAACAGAGCAGGACTATATTATGGACCCCTTAGAAGAAAAACGTTTAGCATGGCAAGGAGGCTCAGGATATATATAAAACTTTAGCCTTAACTAAAGCAGAAAATACTAGATTTTTACAAAAACATTGAGATGGGGGAACAGGTGGGGACGTATGTTAGCGGTTATAGCTCAGGCACAAGAGGGTCTGATAACTATTACAGCAGTCAAGGATCCGGAAGGAGTGGGTGAAGCATCCAGAAGATATTCGTGGACTTCTATACCTTACTTTGAGTCAAAGGTGTCAAAGTCAGCGAATCAAGCTAAACAATTTTATAGATAAATTGGTTTTACCAAAACTTAGAACGGAGGCTAGAGAAGCTCTCAATAATCCCATATCCCTAGAAGAACTAAGTCAAGCTGTTATACAAACTCAAAACAATAAAGCATATTACCAGAACTTTTAGAAGTACTAAATAATGCATATGAAAAAAAACCCCCACAGAATCAATGCAGGAAACAATAGTAATAGTCATTCCAAAACAGGGTAAGGACCCAATGTTGCCTGATTCTTACCGCCCTATTTCTCTCTTCACTTCAGATAAGATTTTGGCTAGGGTTCTTGCAAATAGGCTATCAAATTACTTTAACAGTCTGATACATGAGGATCAAACGGGTTTTATCCCAAAGAGAACAGCCGCAATAAATATTCGTAGGTTATTTTTGAATTTGCAATTACCTATGGAAAATATGGGATCTAGAGCAATACTATGTTTAGACGCTCAAAAAGCCTTTGACATGGTGGAGTGGGAATACCTATGGGCTGTATTGGATGCTTTTGGCATTGGACCAGTATTTTTAAAATGGGTTAAAATATTATATAAGGACCCTAAAGCAAGGGTAGGAATCAATAATACATTATCTAGCCCGTTTATATTATCTAGAAGGACAAGGCAGGGTTGTCCTCTGTCTCCACTGCTGTTCGCCATAGCAGTGGAGCCTCTTGCAATTAGACAATCAACAAAAATAGTTGCGTTTCGTCGGGCAGGAAGAGAGGATAAAGTAGCCCTTTATGCAGATGACGCTCTTATTTTCCTAGAAAATACCTCAAACTCATTAATGGAACTTATGAGCCTCATCTCCATATTTGGGCTATTTTCTGGCTTTCAGATTAACTGGGACAAATCTATATTATTACCACTAGATGAGTTAAAAACCCCTCTTTTAAACCAAGCCTCTAAAACTCTAAAGATACAGTGAAATATTTGGGATAGAGCTTTCTCAGAATGTAAAAGACTATATTAACTTCAACTTGAAACCTCTATTAGGAAAATTTAAGGATAAATGCCGAAGTTGGTGTAAGTTACCCCTGTTGGTGATGGGTAGAGCAAACGTTATCAAAATGATTTGGGCCCTGCAATTACTTTACGTGTTTAATAATTCACCTATATGGATCTCAGCACTTTGGTTTAGAAAAATAGAATCTCTTTAGAGAGCTGATCTGGAGATAAAAACAACCACGTATAAAGTTAACAACGTTAATGTTAACCAAAGAAGAGGGAGGTTTGGGGATTCCCCATCCTAAAAAATACTTCTTGGCCTCACAATTGCAACATTTTTATGGGTGGACAATAGTATTAGACTATCTGATCCTATACAAAGGCTACTATTATCAACTTATGAAGTTCGTCCATTAATTTCTTTATTAGAATCGAGAACTCAAGCGCGCGATGAAGGTTTCCTTACAGGAAAATTATTTGATAAGGTATGGCAGGAAATTGAGAGTTACAGAAAAAAAAGGGATATACGTCATATACTCCACTATGGAACAATAGTAGTTATCTGGAACTGATGAAACTGGAGGGGTTTGAGTTCTGGAGGCAGAAGGAATTAAGGTATATGTCACAGTTATTCAAGGAAGACGAGATGAAAACCTTTAGTGAATTAAGAAATGAATATAATATTGCAAATCAAAGATTCTTCCAATTTTTACAGCTTAGGCATGCATTAAAAGCACAGGGTAGTACGCATGAATTGAAGTTTAATAAATCAGTGGTAATAGCCTTGCTGGATAAGAGAGGGGGAAAAAAGGGGTTATATATAGGGCCAATCTCAGATGAACAGTGGGCACTGACACTTTCAGCAATACCCCAGGCTTCTCTATCCCCAACACAAAATTGAACACAATTATTCATACTACACAGGTCACATTATACACCAGAGAAATTATTCAAATGGACACGTAGAGTCACAGACCAATGTCCTAGATGTAAAGAGAGAGCAGCCAATTTAATTCACATGTTATGGAGATGCCCTGAAATCCATCGATATTGGCATGAGGTGCTATCTATGATTAATAGTGTATTTGAGAGTGGGTTGCCTATAGAGTCGGGGGGATATCTTCTGGGAATCTTGGAATCAAGAATACCGGGGGGATATATTGCTTCAATTAATAGAAGTCTATTTCAGGCCCGCAAGCTCATAAGCACAAAAGTGGTTATCACCATTTCCACCCACTGTAACAGAATGGAAAACACAAGTATCCCTTACTTGTGTTTTCCATTCTTAGTTCACTAAAGATTTTCATTTCTTAATTCACTAAAGGTTTTCATCTCGTCTTCCTTAACCATAATTGGAGAAAAATATACTTTTTTACATGGAGGATGTTTAGGGAAATTTGAAAAAATATGGAGAAGATGGTCTGATATTTTGGAGGTATGACGAGAGAGGAGCGGACAAATGTTTAAGCAGGGGTGGGGGGGAGAGAGGGGAAGCATGGGGGTCAGGGATGCTGGGGTTGAGTTAAAAAAAAAAAAAAAAAATTCTTCTACCCTCTTTAATATGGGCGGGGGGTTGTATGTTTTTGTTATATTTGTTGTTCGTCTTTTTATTTCTTTTATATACAATTTGTTTAAAAAAAAAAAAAAAGACTCCAGCGGGTACTGGCTTCTTATAAACCAGCTAATTACTGGATTTTACGGGCACCAGCGAGTGCCAGATCCTTAACTACCAGCTATTCACTGGTTGTTAAAAACGCCAGTGGGTGTCAGCGTTAAAGTACTGCAGTTTTCACAACTAAAATACCGTATCACTTTAAGAAATAGTGCATGCTCTATTTTAGTAGCACCATTCGCAAAGTCTTCTCCTGAATGGATGAGGTGGAGATCGTGATGTCACTGTCCCGCCTCATCCAATCTGAGAACACTGTGCACAGCTAAGAAGGCAAGCTCCACAAGAGCTTGCCCCTAGTCAAAAAATGACTATGAAGTGATAAAAACTGGTGAGTGACCTGATATAGGCGTTGGTAATGTGGAGGCTTTATGAACTTTCCTCTAGCCAAATACATGCCCAGTCTGGAAATGGATTTGTGAACATGGAATGGCAGGCAAAATCCCTTTCCAGTGGTTCCTGATGATGCATACATCTCAACAATCAATAAGTGCAGTTGAAGATTGTTTTTATTTTTTAATTTTATTGTTTCATTAACCATTCACACCTTATTATTCCAGCCATCACTACTTATTGGCCCTATTTTACGTCCAATCCATTCTTCTCTTTTTCCTGTTCTATCCTTATCCCCTTGTAAAAAAAATCAAAAAGAAATCCAAAGCGCCACTCCTTTAACGTGATATTGGGAAGCCTAAAAAGCTGCTGACACTAATCACAATCCTACATGTGTATCAATACATTTAAACAATCAACTTAACAGCGCTTAAAACGAAACACACTAAAGTGAATATATAGTGAAAATATGTTTCTTTTTCGTACACCATGGGACACAGAGCCTTTAATCATTACATAGTGGGTTGTATAGCTCACCAGAGGTGATTGGACACTGGCACACCCAATGAAGACGAGTTCCCCCTCTAACCCCTCCCATAAAGGAAGTACCTCAGTTTTTTCGCCAGTGTCTAAGGTGTTGGTCACTACTAAGAATGTGCTAAGATGAAGCTCTACTAAAAATCCCTCCGGGGGACAAGGAGCTACGCAATCGGATCCATCCAAAAAGCCTAATAAATACGCTAAAATGGATGGTACCCGGGCCTCGCAGAAGACCGAGGTTTAGCCTGTAATGTCTCTCTTTTGAGGACTGGGCTCTGGGATCCAGTACTTTCGTTATATATAAAATGTGCAAAAGTTTCTGGCAGAGTCTTTTACAAGGTCCAGGAAAGAGGCCTCCTTTAAGTAGGAACCCAAATCCTTAAAGGTTGGCACAACATACCCGCCGTGAGGGGTGAAGATTGGTACTGTCTGGTCTTCAGCAGGGCTGGGCCGGGGATAAGGTAAGTGAGAAAGATCCTAAGTTGAAAAATCTTAAGCACTTTCTTCTATGAGTAGTGCATGTTTTACATGTGTCCGCCACTAGAGGGAGTAAAGAGCTGATGTTCCACTTACCAGGCTACAGGAAACGAGAAGCTCAGTGTCAGCTGCTCCTCGGACAGCACACTTCTTCCGCTGCAAGCTCTGCCATGACCAGAGGAGAGGAATCTCTCACTATACGGGTACGGTGCTCGTTGGGGGGTGCTCTTCCTTTCTCCCCTTCCTGCCCCGTTTGCCGCCATCCCCCCTACATGTCCGCGCAGGGGGCGTGCTTTTAGAGTTCATAGCTGAAAGGAGAAAGGGGGCGTGGTCACGCGAGCGGGAACGCCGCTCTACTGCGCAGTTTTTAAATAACCTCAGACGCCTGAGGAACTCTGCAAATTGGAGACACAGCAGCTTCTGGGGCACGTAAGCTTCTCTGTGTGTTGGATACAGGCACCCTGGACGCCTACTCAGCATCAGGCTGTGCAATTTAGTTGCATATTATATGTATATTGCTAAACTAGCACAGTAGTGTGTGCATTTTTGTACCTCTGCTTTTTAGCTTAGGCCGATGTCTTCCCATAAGAGGAATACAGGGAAGAGGGGCGCTAAAGCATCGCCATCTGGATCAGGGGGTTCTAACCATTCCTGCCTGGTTCCATCCTCTCCTTTAAGACCTGAGGCACCCACACAGGATGAGCCATTGCCTTTGTCAGGCATAGCAGCCTCTCCTATTTTGGCAGCTCCTGCATATGTCACTGAGGGCACTTTAGCAGTAGCTCTGAACAACTTGGAAGGGAGAATCGCTACTTTAATCGCAGCAGCCCAACAAAAAGACAAAAAACTGAAAAAAGCAGAGTAGGCCCCCTTCTGCTGTTCTAGATCCTCCTTCAGAGAAATCTGATGATGAGGATGATAATGTAGCACCATCAGGGGATAAGGATGAAGATGGATCAGGGGTATCAGAAGAACCCTTTTCTGCTTCCCAGGTTCTCAAATTGCAGGTGCAATGTTATGCTGAAGCGGTGCGTTCTACGTTTAACCACTTCCCTACCCAGCCATAGTCATATGATGTCCACAGATGGGATCTCCCATCCTGGGTGGACATCATATGATGACCTCGGCTTTGTGGGGGGATATCTGAATGATGCCTGCAGCTAGAGGCATCATTCAGATATCCTTTTGTTGTGCCGGCAATTCTGTGCACCATATGAATGATCATAGTTCTTATAGGCAGCGGGAGGGGACACCCCCCCCCCTCCCGCCGCCATCCGGTGCTTCTCTGGGCTCTCCCGTGCCAGCGGGGACCCGGAGAGAATCGTCCGGCGCTGGTGGTATGTCACGTGACGAGCATAGAGATGACTGGTGACCAGATGGTCACCAGTCATCTCTATGAACGTCGGAGGCCCAGGCGCGTTGTGATGACGTCACGCCCGGGTCCTCGGATGTAAACAAAGCTGCCATTGCGGCTAGTAAGTATGAGATCAGTGAAAAAAAAATCACGATCTCATGCTTTCCAGCCTTGAGGAGAGATGTGGGGTCTTATTGACCCAGCATCTCTCAATAAAGAGGACCTGTCTGTCAGGACCTGGGCTTGAACCTGGGACCTCGTCTGTGTCTGGCATTTACTCTTCCCACTGAGCTATCTGGGATGCTGGACAGCTCCCTACCTGATCTGCTGGACAAACCTATCTGATCCAATGGACAACCCTGCCTTGAGTCTTGATTACCGATGAACCTTGAACTCCTTGCTCCTCCCATGAACTTCCTATATAAGCCTTGTCTCAGCACTTCCTCTTTGCCAGGTTATTGTGCCTTCTCAGCCAGTGCCTAGCTCTTGACATCCCTGCTGCCTTCTGTATTTTGCTACCACTCGTGATTGACCCTTGGCTTGTTCTTTGACTACTCTGCTGCCTGATCCCAACCTGCAACCACTCGTGATTGACCTTTTGGCTTGTTACTGACCACGCTGCTGTTTAATCCTTATCTGCTGATCCGCCACTGGACCCCGGCCTGCTCACACCCTGGTGGGGCAAACCTGAGGACCGCGACCTGGTACTAGCTTGCAGCCAAATCCATCTCCACCACCCAGAGCTCTGGGGAAAACCAGCTAGTACTTAGACTCCGCACCTCAGGTGAGCCTGTGTCATCTACCAGAAGTGACTGCCTTTTATACCTGTCCTGCAACTGCTATAGCAACTGGTCTTCAAGCCCGACGCCTGATCGTGACAGAATAACCTGGCCTAAAACATGGAGGCCGCTATAGCAAATGCTGTGGCTCCTTTCAGGCAGCAAATTGCGGAGCTGCAGGAGTTTGGTGTCACCTACCAAAAAAAATTTGGCGAACTGGAAAGTGTGGTGAAAGGGCAACGTGAAGAGATCCATGCCCTGCAAAAACAATTGCTGGACCTACGTTCCCGAGATGATGCTAATGCACATATGCCTCACCCACCCAAGTTTAATGGAGATCGCCGCCATTACAGAGGTTTTCTTAACCAGTGTCGCATATATTTCCAAATGCGACCCGCTGCATTTACTTCTGAAAAACAGAAGGTAATGTTTGTTATCAACCTCCTGACTGGGGAAGCATTAGCCTGGGCCTCCCCTTATATAGAACAAGACAGTGTCACGCTGAATAGTTTCCAGACTTTTGAGGCTGCAATGAATCAGGTTTTTGATGATCCCAATCGCTGTGCTACTGCTGAAGCAAAGTTGCATAGTTTACGGCAGGGTAAACGTTCTGTTGCTGAGTACACAGCTGAATTCAGACGTTGGATCACAGATACCACTTGGAACCCAGCAGCGCAAAAAAGTCAGTACCGCCAAGGGCTTTCTGAACAGGTAAAAGATGAGCTTGCCAGAGTGGAGACTCCTAATGATCTTGAGGCCTTCATCCAACTATGTATTCGAATTGATCAAAGACTTACAGAAAGGAGGAAGGAGAGACTGGGAATGTTTGGAAGCAATGGTGGCATGCGTTTTTCTAGTCAATTTGTTCAGAAGGATCCAAGAGTTTCTTCAGATTCTGACACAGCTGAACCTATGCAGGTTGATGCAATTAAGAGATCCATTTCTACTCAGGAGAAAGAAAGAAGACGTTCAGAAAACCTGTGTTTATATTGCGGGGACTCTGGGCATTACGCAGTTAATTGTCCGAACAAGGTTAGAAGAACAATTGCGGCGACTGATGTGATTTTGCCTGAACAAATAAACTCTATTACCCAGTCGATCTCCCCATTGATTCATGAAGAGAATAAAGTAAATTCTGTACTATCCCATTTTATCATCCCTATTAAACTCATCTTTGATGGTATTGAAATTCCTTGCTCTGCTATGCTGGACTCTGGGGCTGGGGGGAACTTTATGGACATAGACTTTGCCCACAGTAATAATATCCAAACAAGAAATAAGTCTGCTCCTATCGATATGGAGACGGTCGATGGTTCACCCTTAACTTCAGGACCTGTTACCCATGAGACAGACCCTTTGGTATTGCAATTTGAGGCTAATCATCATGAGACCATCAGTTTTCAGCTGATTACATCACCCAAATTTCCTGTCATCCTGGGCATTCCTTGGTTTTCCACCCATAATCCCTCCATCAACTGGGAAGCACGGATTATAAACTTTACATCCCCCCATTGCGAGGAATTCTGTAGAGAACCTTGTCAAACAAGTTCTTTGCCAGTCAAGGAATCACAGGTGGATGTTGTTACTACGCAGTCATATGACAACCTGCCTCCACAATATCATGAGTTCCGGGATGTCTGTGATAAGAAGAATCCTGATCAGTTACCTCCTCATCGCCCATATGATTGTCCGATTGAACTGCTCCCAGGGGCTGAAATACCTTTTGGTCGCCTTTTCAATCTTTCAGAACCTGAATTAAAAGTTCTCAGGGAATGGATTGATGAGAATTTAGAAAAGGGCTTCATTAGACCTTCAACGTCTCCTGCAGGGGCAGCCCTGTTCTTTGTTGCAAAGAAAGATTCCACCTTGCGTCCATGCATTGATTACCGTGACCTTAATAAAATCACTATTAAAAACCGCTATCCACTTCCTTTAATTTCTGAAATGTTGGAAAGACTCCGCTCTGCCAAAGTCTTCACAAAACTAGACTTACGGGGGGCATATAACCTCATCCGCATGCGTCAAGGAGACGAATGGAAAACCGCCTTTAGAACCAGATATGGCCATTTTGAGTCCCTGGTTATGCCTTTTGGCCTCTGCAACGCCCCTGCTACTTTCCAACACTTCATCAATGATGCTTTTCGAGACCTATTGGACCAGTTTGTGATTGCTTATCTGGATGATATTCTCATCTTTTCAAATAACCTGGAGGAACATCGCAAACATGTTTGCACTGTCTTTGAAAGGCTAAGGAAGAACCAACTTTATATTAAATTGGAGAAATGTGAGTTTGAACGAACCCAGATGCAGTTCTTGGGATATATTATTTCTCCTAGAGGAGTAAGCATGGATCCTGAGAAGATCAAAGCAGTGGTGGATTGGCCTGCCCCTAGTAATGTTAAAGAGATATAACGATTTGTTGGTTTTGCCAACTTCTACAGAAAATTCATAAGAAATTTCTCTAAAGTGATAGCACCAATTACACACCTGACAAAGAAAGGGATGCCCTTTGTGTGGTCAGCTGAGGCACAGACTGCTTTTATTAAGCTAAAGACTCTTTTCTTTTTTTTTTTAACAAGAAAAAGCTAAAGACTCTTTTCACTTCTGCACCAATATTGGTACATCCCGATCCTGAAGTTCCTTTTATAGTGGAAGTGGATGCCTCAGACTCTGCTGTGGGAGCTATCCTTTCCCAGCGAAAAGGAGAAAAGATGCAGCTTCATCCTTGTGCGTATTTCTCTAGCTTAATGTCATCAGCCGAAAGAAATTAAGACATCGGGGATAAGGAATTGCTGGCAATTAAGGAAGCCTTTTCTGAATGGAGGCATCTGCTGGAAGGGGCTAAGCATCCAGTAACTGTTCTCACTGATCATAAAAATCTAGAATTCATTCGCTCTGCCAAGAGGATGTCTTCTAGACAAGCACGTTGGTCACTGTTTTCCCGTTTTAATTTTATCATCTCGTATCGACCTGGGTCAAGGAATGGTAAGGCCGATGCATTATCAAGAATGTTGACTGAACCATGCCAGGAAGACAACCCTGAATGTATGATTCTGCCTCAAAAGAACTTCATAGGGGCCACGGGTTTCAAGACATTCTTGAGTGTCCTAAAGGAGGGGTATGAAAATGACCCTCTTCTCAATCATCCGCCTGCGGATATTAACCTTGTGTACAAGAATGGCTTTTGGACTCATGCACATAGTCTCTATGTACCTGAATCTGCTCGGACTGAAGCCCTCAGGTTGGTTCATGACTCAAAACTTGCTGGGCATTTTGGGATTTCCAAAACAGAAGAGCTCTTGTCACGTTCATTTTGGTGGCCCAGCTATAAGAAAGACGTCAAACACTATGTGGCCTCATGCCTGACCTGTGCACGCAGTAAGACTCCCCGAGCTTCTCCTTTGGGGTTGCTCCAGCCACTCCCTGTTCCATCAAGACCATGGGGATCAATTTCTATGGACTTTGTGGTAGATTTACCTCCCTCAAGAGAAATGAGCACTATTTTGGTTGTTGTTGACCGTCTCACTAAGATGGCTCATTTTATACCTGTTAAGGGGGTACCTTCAGCTGAACAAACTGCTGAGTTAATGCTTCGAGAAGTATTTAAACTACATGGAATTCCTGACGATGTGGTGTCTGACAGAGGAGTACAGTTTACTTCAAAATTTTGGAAAAACTTTTGTTCAGCCTTAGGTGTAACAGTTAATCTGTCTTCTGCTTTTCATCCCCAGTCTAATGGTCAGACTGAGAGGACCAATCAAACCTTAGAGCAGTACCTTCGATGTTTTGTCAGTTATCTTCAGGATGACTGGGTGAATTATCTTCCTACAGCAGAGTTTGCATATAACAATTCTAAACATAGCTCCACTTCTCAAAGTCCTTTTTATTTAAACAACGGGTATCATCCCGTTTTTATTCCTGATCTCCCTATCTCAACTCCAATTCCTTCTGTTACCAACAGATTAACTACATTGCAGGAGATTCGTGAAAAATTTATCGAAACTTTGAAGGAGGCTCAGGAATGTTACAAGAAGGCTGCTGATAGACATCGCAGATCACTTCCTACATTTCATGTGGGTGACAAAGTTTGGTTATCAACCAAAAATTTGAAGGTCCATGTTCCGTCTGCAAAGCTGGGCCAGAAGTTTGTAGGACCATTCAAGATTTCTGCTCAAATCAATCCAGTTACCTGTCGCTTAAAACTTCCTGATAGTATGAAAATTCACCCTGTTTTTCACATGTCATTACTTAAACAATTTAACGAAAATCCCTTTTCTGGAAGAATTCTTCCACCTCCTCCACCTGTTGAGGTACAGGGTGAAGTAGAATTTGTGGTGGAGAAAATTCTTGATTCCAGGATATTTAGAAACAAACTACAATATCTGGTCCAATGGGAAGGATATGGGCCAGAAGAAAATTCTTGGGAGCCTAAGGAGAACGTTCATGCCCCTAGATTGACAAGAGAATTCCACCAGAGGTTTCCTCACAAACCCAGCCCTAAGACGTCCAGAGAGTACTGTCAGGACCTGGGCTTGAACCTGGGACCTCGTCGGTGTCTGGCATTTACTCTTCCCACTGAGCTATCTGGGATGCTGGACAGCTCCCTACCTGATCTGCTGGACAAACCTAACTGATCCAATGGACAACCCTGCCTTGAGTCTTGATTACCGATGAACCTTGAACTCCTTGCTCCTCCCATGAACTTCCTATATAAGCCTTGTCTCAGCACTTCCTCTTTGCCAGGTTATTGTGCCTTCTCAGCCAGTGCCTAGCTCTTGACATCCCTGCTGCCTTCTGTATTTTGCTGCCACTCGTGATTGACCCTTGGCTTGTTCTTTGACTACTCTGCTGCCTGATCCCAACCTGCAACCACTCGTGATTGACCTTTTGGCTTGTTACTGACCACGCTGCTGTTTAATCCTTATCTGCTGATCCGCCACTGGATCCCGGCCTGCTCACACCCTGGTGGGGCAAACCTGAGGACCGCGACCTGGTACTAGCTTGCAGCCAAATCCATCTCCACCACCCGGAGCTCTGGGGAAAACCAGCTAGTACTTAGACTCCGCACCTCAGGTGAGCCTGTGTCATCTACCAGAAGTGACTGCCTTTATACCTGTCCTGCAACTGCTATAGCAACTGGTCTTCAAGCCCGACGCCTGATCGTGACACTGTCGCACACATTCCTATTACAAGGGATGTTTACATTCCTTGTAATAGGAATAAAAGTGATCAAAAAAAATAAATAAGTAAAATAAGTGTAAAAAAATTAATAATAATAAAAAAAATTAAAACGCCCCTGTCCCCGGTAGTTCGCGATTAGAAGCGAACGCACACGCAAGTCCCGCGCACATATGTAAACGCCATTCAAACCACATGTGAGGTATCGCCGCATGCGTTAGAGTGCGTGCAACAATTCTAGCACTAGACCTGTGTGACTCTAATCTGGTAACCTGTAAATAAATTTAAAGCGTCGCCTATGGAGATTTTTAAGTACCGAAGTTTGGCGCCATTCCATGAGTGTGCGCAATTTTAAAGCGTGACATGTTAGGTATCTATTTACTCGGCGTAACATCATCTTTCATATTTTCCCCAAAAATTGGGCTAACTTTACTGTTTTGTTGTTTTTTAATTCATGAAACCATTTTTTCCCCCCAAAAAAAGGCGTTTGAAAAATTATTGCGCAAATACCGTGCAAGAAAAAAAGTTGCATTGACCGTCATTTTATTCCCTAAGGTGTCTGCTAAAAAAACATATATAATTTTTGGGGGTTCTGAGTAATTTTCTAGCAAAAGAATGATGATTTGTACATGTAGGAATAGGCCCGGTATTGAGGTGGTAAAAAAAGCCCGGTGTTGAAGTGGTTAGGTTGCCCTCTTCTGGGTTAACTGAGTCACCAGTCTCCTCCCTGGGTTCATTAAAATCCCCACAGGCTGCATGTTCCTTTCCGGTTCATCCTTTATTGGAGAATCTTATTTACGGAGACTGGCAACATCCAGACAAGCGTTTTTCTCCTCCCAGGAAATTTTCATGCTCTTTATCCTATGGAGGAAAAGTTTACCAAGAAGTGGAAGCTGCCTGCAATAGATGCGGCCATTTTTTGTGTAAATAAAAACCTAACTTGTCCTGTAGACAATGCTTAGGTATTTAAAGATCCTTCAGAGAAGAAACTGGAATCTTTACTTAAATCTTATTTTCTTATGGCTGGCGCTGTTACCCAACTTGCTGTGGCAGCGGTTGGCATGTGTCAGGTCCTAGAGGAACAGGTGAAGCAAGGGCTTAAGGATCTTCCTCCGGATCAGGTCAAGCTGTGGGAGAACCTGCCTAAGGCCTTATGCTTTATGGTGGATGCCATTAGAAATTCTATTCAGCAGGCATCCCGCCTCACGCTCCAGCTTGTGCACATGCGCAGGATTCTTTGGCTAAAGCATTGGTCAGCTGAAGCTCCATGTAAGAAACTTTTGGCCGGTTTCCCCTTCCATGGGGAACGACTCTTTGGGAATGATCTAGATAAATACATCCAGAAGATTTCAAGTGGTAAAACTACTCTGTTACCAGAAAAGAAGAAGAAGAATAAGCGCCCTTGTTTTAAGCGTTCTCTCTCCCCCCGGTTCCCGGGACCTCAGCCTTCAGGCAGTGGCAACGGCATTCTCGGCTAGCTACAAGAGCTAAGGCCCAGAGTCAAGCCCAGGGTCACAAGAAGCCATGGGGTCAAAAAGCTAACAAGCAAAACCCCAAAGCCCCCTTATGAAGGGGCGCCCCCGCTCGGCCGAGTGGGGGGGGTGGCTTTGGCAGTTTTCAGTAGCTTGGCAGACACAGATCCGGGACAAGTGGGTAGTTTCCACAGTGTCCCTAGGGTACAAGCTGGAATTCCGAGAAATCCCACCTTTATCGGTTTCTAAGCTCAAACATTTCCAAGGATCCAATAAAAAGAAAACCCTTCTTCCAGGTATTGGATCATTTGCTGTCCCAAGGGGTAATTATAGAAGTCTCCCCTAAAAGAGCAAAGCTCTGGGTTTTATTCAGACCTCTTTGTTGTTCCAAAGCCAAATAGAGATGTCAGACCCATTCTGGATCTAAAAGCTCTAAATCAATTTCTGAACATTCGCCATTTCCGAATGGAGACTATCCGATCTGTGGTCTCCACCCTACAAGGCGGAGAATTCTTGGCGTCAATGGATATCAAAGACCCATATTTACACGTGCCTATCCATCCCGTTCACCAAAAGTTCCTAAGGTTCCAATACTCTCTCTAGATGTAGTGAGAGCAATAATAGTTTATCTGCAAGCACCTATTCAGATACGTAAAACAGATGTTCTGTTTATTCTGCCAGAGGGCCCCAGAAAGGGCCAAGCTGCATCGAAATCAACCATTTCTAGGTGGATTCGACAAGTTATAATTCAAGCTTATGGTCTAAAGAATAAAATTCCTCCTTATTCCTTTTTAAAGTGCACTCGACCAGAGCAATAAGTATTTCATGGGCAGTGCATCATCAGGCTTCTATGGCTCAGATCTGTAAGGCTGCAACTTGGTCTTCAGTCCATACATTTACCGAATTCTATCAAGTGAATGTAAGAGGGCACGAGGATTCCGCCTTCGGGTGTAGTGTGCTGCAGGCAGCAGTATAGAGCCTTGCGTTCGATGGCGGCCTGCTTGATCTGTGTCTCCCTCCCCTCATATTGAGCATTGCTCTGGGACGTCCCACTATGTAATGATTAAAGGCTCTATGTCCCGTGGTGTACGAAAAAGAAACAGCTTACCTGTAAAATCCTTTTTCTTGGAGTATACCACGGGACACAGAGGTCGCCCCCCTTCTTTGGAATCCTTACTGCTTTGCTACAAAACTGAGGTACTTCCCTTATGGGAGGGGTTATATAGAGGGGAACTCATCTTCATTGGGTGTGCCAGTGTCCAATCACCTCTGGTGAGCTATACAACCCACTATGTAATGATTAAAGTCTGTGTCCCGTGGTGTACTCCAAGAAAAGGATTTTGCAGGTAAGCTGTTACTAAAAATCCTATTATTCTGATGATACCACAAATATCACTTCATATGTGTAAACAATACTGATCATGTAGTGCATAAACACTTACATTTTGTAAAACAATAAAAAAAAATAATATAAAAATATACTAAAAATTTAATATAGAAGAAATCGGTCAATAAAGTCCCCACAATGTAAGTGCTTCATAAGTGCTCAAAATTAATCCACTCCTCTGTGCTCAAAAAGGATCCAGAATGTGTAACCACAGGTGCCCCACCCTGCAGGAATTTTCTCACCTGGATCAGTGTGACTACTACAGCTAAGTAGGGTCAAACACAGCTTTCTAGCCTCACCATCAACTATAACAAGCCACTTCCAGAGCTCCTCTCCACTCCTTTCTCCCAGGTGGGCAGTGATTACCAATGATAGATAGTAGAGAGAGAAAACTGATGGTGCTTATATCGTTTAAAAAGCATGTATTTGAATACAAAGCAATGACAAGGTGCTCACATTTTTCTGGTGCTACAAGCGCACGAGTCTGTATTCGGCAAAGATAAAATCTGTGTTTGGGAATCGCCTCTTCAATTCACACAAGCCCCGACGGCACTTCTCATGGAAATAACTAACTAGCTGCACATTAGTTCCTAGTACCACGATCGTCCGTGCCCCCCCAACGCGTGTCAATACAGGGTCTTGTATCTTCCTCAGGGGGATTACTCAAGAATATCTCAGAGAAATCCCCCTGAGGAAGATGCGAGACCCTGTATCGACATGCGTTGGGGAGGGGCAGGGACGATCGCGGTACTAGGAACTAGCGTGGAGCTAGTTATTTCCATGAGAAGTGCCTGTGTGAATTGGAGAGGCGATTCCCAAACACAGATTTTATCTTTGCTGTTTACAGACTGGTGCGCTTGTAGCACCAGAAAAATGTGAGTACCTTGTCAACGCTTTGTATGCAAATTAAATGCTTTTTAAATTATATTAGCACTGTTTTCTTTCTCTACTATTTTATCATTGGTAATCACTGGCCACCTGGGAGCAAGGAGTGGAGAGGAGCTCTGGAGTTGTCTTGTTATAGCTCATGGTGAGGCTAGAAAGCTGTTTTTGACCCTACTTGGCTGTAGTGGTCACATTGATCCGGGTAAGAATATTCCTGCAGGGGGGTAGTACCTGTGGTCATGCACATCCTGATCCTTTTGACCACAGAGGAGTGGATTAATTTTGAGCACTTTTTATGAAGCACTTACATTGTGGGGACTTTATGGACTAATTTCTTCTATATTTCATTTTTATTTTTATATGAATTCTGTTTTTTATTGTTTTACAAAATGTAAGTGTTTATACACTGCATGATTGGTATTGTTTTTACTTACCCCCTTGTACTTCTCTGATTCACTGGTTTAGTGCCCCTTACATTACTCATTGGTCTCTTCCACCTTACACCACTATCACTCCTACTTCCCCCTTTACAATCTTGATGTTCACTTCCTCACCTCTTCTCCGTCTTGTTCTGTACCATATATAAATAATTTCAAATTTACATTGTACTATTGTAGACAAAATATGCAGTTGAAAATTTAAAAGCTCTTAGGTGGTGGACTCTTTGGGAAGGTCATGGGGGGTGTTACCGGTGGGCAGCTGTCTGTCCTCCTAAAGGATTGAAGACTGCATTGAGATGTCCACATATGAATATTTTGGCTTGGAGGGAGTGGGCATTAAGCTGACTTATTAGGGGACAAAAAAAAATTCCTGGTGATTGAAGTTGGGGCCATAGACACTATAGTAAGTCATAGTGTTACTGGGTGTCCTAATGGTCACATTTGCCCATGCCCTGCACAAGGTCATGCTCCTTTAGCCATCTCTTGGCACCAAAGGTTTTTATGCAGCATAATGACAGAACACCTGCATTGTGCCCCTTAGCTGGGACTCCCCACACTAATCTCACTTTAGTTTTTTGATCAACAGAATTAACACCAGCCTTGCATCCCTTAACCAGGTCTCAACACTAGGTCCACTAATGCTTTGTAGATTAATTTAAAATCTTCCTGGCATAGGCGAGTCTCTTGCAAAATGACAACATTAATGTGCAATTTTTTAAGGTGGTGAAGGACCATGGATAATTTGTTCGGTGAGTGTAGCCTGTCAGATTTTGTATCACAGGGTTTATAGAGGGCTAGATAAAGAAAAGTCATTAGAGATATGCCTAGGGGAGTGTCTCAGCACAACTCTCCCCATATAAGGGATCGTGGGTAATCAAAACAATTCACAGAATTTTTTACTGGTACCAGTGGGGTTAAGCCTGTAAATAGAATTAGAAGTAAAACAATGCAGCGCTAACCTAAAAACTAAATGAAGTGAATATCTGTGAAAAAGTAAATATTACAGGATGAGTACTTGTGTGCTCTACCCAGATATTCAAACTAGTGATAGTAGAAAACATGAATAATACATGTGAACATGTGACAAAATAATACACTAAAACGTGAACCATCCAAAAAAAATGTCCTATACGTAAAACAAACTAAAGTCTGTGTTAATCCGTGATGGACATACTGAATCCCCTATGAGATTTAAAGGTGTTCACGTTGTAAGTATGTCGTATTAAGAACAACAGGGATAGGTGTCAGGGTACGTTCCAACGTCCACCGCGCACAGGTAGGTAATGAATACTCTTACGGTGAGTCAGATGTAAATGGGCATGGACGGGAACTCCAAGGTAGATGCTCCAATATGGATATCACGAATCTCTCCTCCAGACATCAAAACTACGATGGTAGGATTATTATCCAAAAGATATGACTCTCTATGGACTTTCTGTTGGAAGTATCGCTTTAAAGCAGGATGTCATAAAAGGAAGAAATAGATGGCTCCATATGGTGTAAGTAAAACCAGGATATGGTATAGAAAAATATAGCCTTTATTGGGGTAACATCATAATAAAAAATAGTACATGCAACATTAATAGATGCAAATACAAAGAAAAGGACCTCAAGGTAAAAATTGGAATTATTGCGTGATAGCAAGGGTGACAGCAGACTAAAAACCCGACATGTTTCGAGCAATGACCCTTCAACTGGAGTATTAGCCTGCTAACTTGCATCACGCTATTTAAATACTGTGTCTACCACTGATTGGTGGTCTGTAAACGCAAGACAGCTGAGATATAAAATCAGTGTCTAAAAGTCACAGACCAATTACATATTACATACTCCTCCACCTATGAACAACCACCTTACATGGGCCATGGCGAGGAGTAATGATGTAAATCTAATACCTATGTGTCCCCAGACCTATAATTGCTCTGAACACTAAAAGTACTAGAAAGGAAAAAAAAGGGGAATATCCTTATAATGACACACATAAGGCTCAGCCCACATAGCTGATCATCATGGGGCATTACCACCCGCGTTACTAAAATTGCGCATATATAGTCCATCATGAAACCAGATGGGCTAGAACTACATGTTTGTCCCCACATTCCCTATTTGCGTCATAAGGGCGCGCTGATCCCCACGGTCCGCCAGACCAATGGGAATACAGCGACCAACCTCGAATGACGTATGAGCTAAGGGGATGGGCCAGACTCTAACATCCAATACAGGACGAGTTCCCATCGCGGTGACGCTCGAACGTCCTCCCACGTGAGAACTGTAGAGGCGCGAGAGTCACTCCTAAAACCATTCGAACATATTGGGACGCACGCAATGCGTTCCAGAGAATGGAAAGATCCGGCGTCCCTAGACGTAAGAATGCCACATGTTAATGGGCAGGTCCAGCCACGATGACGCGGACTGGACATGCCCGACCTATCACACACAAAGCCGCCCAGGGAAAAACACACCCCTTCCAAAGGACGCACGCGCCCCGCGCGGCCATAGGGAATGGACAGAGCTCTGGTTTTTAATCAATAATCAAACCCTAGACGTGGTGACGTTATAACGTCCACCCACGTGGGAACTGAAAAAATGTCAGGGACGTTCTAGATGTCAACCACATATGCTGGAACGCACACAATGCGCTCCAGGAAGTGAAGACATCTGACGTCACTACTTATAGGATTATTACATTTGATGGGCAAGTCCAGCCGCAATGACGCGGACTAGAGATACCAACCTCCTCGCTTATAAAACCGCCCACAGAAGGAGTTTCCTATCCACGGTAACCACCGTGGGGGCCTCTCATGCATTCTGAGAGGTTGATCTACCGAAAGATGGAATAAACTGAGAGGGGAAAAAACCCAATGTAAATAAACCTACTATGATTATTAAACCATTATAGGACTGTGGACACTAAGATAATCAGGTCCCTAATTTGCTCGCCCCGTAGGGCAAAACATGTTGCAAAAATGTACCATACGTAAAATATTGCGAATAAAAAGCAATTAATATAACTTGGCATGCTATCCATCAATGAATTGACATTATTTAAAAAATATAAAAATGAATGCATTAATATTAAAACAATAAAACCCTAAGAGCCCATTCATACAGGGGCAACTTTGGATCCGACTTCAAATCGCCTCAGGTCGCCCCTAGTTGCCTCAAGTCGCGCTGGCTGAGGAAATCAATGTACATTAATAGAGCCGTCTTAATGCACACTATTGCAGTCGCTCCGACTTCAAAAAAGGTCCCTGTACTACTTCAATCCGGCTTCTAGGCTACCTGTACCCATTGCTTTCAATGGGAGTTGCCTCTGAAGTCGGATCACTGTCTTAATAGAAGCAACTCTCCAGGAAGAGAAAATACATTTCTCAGGCAAACCTCTCCCTCCCCCCTCCCTCCCACAGAGCTGATTCTTGATTAATTGTTTCTTGTTTGATTGGCCACTGGAATGTCTCCTGTCCTGCAGGCAACTTGAAGTTGCCTTGTAAGTAGCTCCAGGTCGTGCTGTGATTCATACTCAAGTCGTGTCTGAGTTGCCTCATAAAATCTCGCTGGAAGTCGTGTTGCCCCTGTGTGAATGGGCTCTAAAGTTGAAAAAATATATAAACAATTAGTACATACAGAGACACAGAGAGAACCAAATTAGCAAAAATAGTAACCCTCTAGACACTACAGGCCAGAAAATGGATGGGATCTAATATATGCCTATCATCAAACATAAGATGTCATGCCTTGTTGATAAATGCGTTTATGTCCCAATCTATATTCGTCATATGGAAAAAAACAGCAGAGTTGGTAGATCCAAAACATTTCTAGTTTGGATACCCCCCTCACACGCGACTCCCCTCTCCAGTGGGGGGTGAAACGATCAATCACCTGGAATCGCGTAACCAGAAGGGTCCTTATGATGATGTAACAAATAATGCTTCGGAACGCTGTGATTGGTCCGACCCTTCCTTATACTAGTAATGTGCTCATTCACTCTACATAGCGGGTAGCACATGTAACAAACTCTTTCATGTGATACACGGTTGAAGTGATGGTAGACTTAAAATTGTCCGTCTTCCTGCCTTTCCAGACATTGTGTACACATACTTTGCATTTGCGACATGGAAAGAATCCTTTATAACTAGGAAAAAATACTTGGTTTCAAAGGGGGATGCTCTGCACTGGGAGCTAGCTGATTTCTGAGAGATCTTGCACCCCTAAAAATAATTCCGGCCCGTTCAGGGAGTACAGGGCCTAGTAGAGGGTCATTTCTAAGAACCTTCCAGTGCCTATTAAAAATGGCTTTCAGTTGTTTGTGATGTACTGAAAACTGGGTTATAAATGACCATTTAAACTTGGCATCTGGAAACTTTTTTGGCCTTTCCACGATCAGTGCATTACGATCTAATCTCGAGATGCGATCGATCTCCCCATCAATATTAGATGGTTCGTATCCCTTCTCAACAAATCTCCATTTAAGAACCTCAGCTTGTTGCTGAAAATCATTTAGGTTAGTGCAATTCCTCCTGATACGGAGTAGTTGGCTATGGGGCACCGACTTAAGCCACGAGCTGTAGTGGCAACTATCGGTGGGGATGTATCCATTGCGGTTGGTTGGCTTGAAGAACGTCTTCGTAACCAACCGATGATCCTCCACAGATATCTCCAGGTCCAAAAAATGGATCTGGCTATGACTGTTTTCATAAGTCAAAACGATGTTCATTTCATTGTCATTGAGGGTGACCATAAACTCATGGAGAGATTCCTCATCACCCCTCCATAGGAGGAGGATGTCGTCTATATACCTAGCCCAGAGTTCCAACTCTGGGCGTTGGAGGGCATAGACAACATCCTCCTCCCACTTAGCCATGAAAAGGTTCGCCAAGCTGGTGGCAAACTTGGCCCCCATAGCTACGCCCTTTCGCTGGAGGAAAAATTGGTCCTGGTACCAAAAATAATTGCACTGCGTAGCGAACCTGAGTAGTTCCATGATGTAAATCTGTTGTACTTCAGGTATCATACTACTACAGGATAGAAAGTGTTCCACTGCTTTAAATCCCAACCGGTGAGGAATACAGGTATGTAGAGATGTTACATCGGTCGTCACCAATATGCAGTCATCACTATAGTCAATAGCTTGCAATCTACGTATGGTGTCACCCGTGTCCTTCAAAAAGGATGGTGTTTTACAGACCAGCGGTTGCAGATAAAAATCTATATACCTGCCGATTCTCGATGTAACAGAATCGATCCCACTAACAATGGGTCTGCTGGGGGGATGGGTGGTATTTTTATGTATTTTCAGAAGGTAATACATAACCGGGATACGGGGAACCACCGGCACTAAGAAATCCTTTTCCTTCTTATCCAAAATCCCCTGCTCAAATCCTGCGTCCACTAATTGTACCAGAGCCTTTCTACGTTTTTTAGTGGGGTCCTGAGATAGTGGGGTATAGTCAATTCATTGATGGATAGCATGCCAAGTTATATTAATTGCTTTTTATTCGCAATATTTTACGTATGGTACATTTTTGCAACATGTTTTGCCGTACGGGGCGAGCAAATTAGGGACCTGATTATCTTAGTGTCCACAGTCCTATAGTGGTTTTATAATCATAGTAGGTTTATTTACATTGGGTTTTTTCCCCTCTCAGTTTATTCCATCTTTCGGTAGATCAACCTCTCAGAATGCATGAGAGGCCCCCACGGTGGTTACCGTGGATAGGAAACTCCTTCTGTGGGTGGTTTTATATGTGAGGAGGTTGGTATCTCTAGTCCGCGTCATTGCGGCTGGACTTGCCCATCAAATGTAATAATCCTATAAGTAGCGACGTCAGATGTCTTCACTTCCTGGAGAGTATTGTGTACGTTCCAGCATATGTGATTGACATCTAGAACGTCCCCGACATTTTTTCAGTTCCCACGTGGGTGGACGTTATAACGTCACCACGTCTAGTGTTTGATTATTGGTTGAAAACCAGAGCTCTGTCCATTCCCTATGGCCGTGTGGGGCGCGTGCAACCTTTGGAAGGGGTGTGTTTTTCCCTGGGCGGCTTTGTGTGTGATAGGTCGGGCATGTCCAGTCCGCGTCATCGTGGCTGGACCTGCCCATTAACATGTGGCATTCTTACGTCTAGGGACGTCGGATCTTTCCATTCTCTGGAACGCATTGTGTGCCTCCTAATATGTTCGAATGGTTTTAGGAGTGACTCGCGCCTCTACAGTTCCCACGTGGGAGGATGTTCGAGCGTCACCACGATGGGAACTCGTCCTGTATTGGATGTTAGAGTCTGGCCCATCCCCTTAGCTCATACGTCATTCGAGGTTGGTCGCTGTATTCCCATCGGTCTGGCGGACCGTGGGGATCGGCTCGCCCTTATGATGCAACTAGGGAATGTGGAGACACACATGTAGTTCTAGCCCATCTGGTTTCATGATGGACTATATATGCGCGTTTTTAGTAACGCGGGTGGTAATGCCCCATGATGATCAGCTATGTGGGCTGAGCCTTATGTGTGTCATTATGAGGATATTCACCTTTTTTTTCTTTCTGGTACCTTTAGTTTTCAGAGCAATTATAGGTCTGGGGACACATAGGTATTAGATTTACATCGCCATGGCCCATGTAAGGTGGTTGTTCATAGGTGGAGGAGTATGTAATATGTAATTGATCTGTGACTTTTAGACACTGATTTTATATCTCAGCTGTCTTGCGTTTACAGACCACCAATCAGTGGTAGACACAGTATTTAAATAGCGTGATGCAAGTTAGCAGGCTAATACTCCAGTTGAATGGCCATTGCTCGAAACATGTCTGGTTTTTAGTCTGCTGACGCCCTTGCTATCACGCAATAATTCAAATTTTTACCTCAAGGTCCTTTTCTTTGTATTTGCATCCATTAATGTTGCATGTACTATTTTTTATTATGATGTTACACCAATAAAGGCTATATTTTTCTATACCATATCCTGGTTTTACTTACACCATATGGAGCCATCTATTTCTTCCTTTTATGACATCCTGCTTTAAAGCGATACTTCCAACAGAAAGTCCATAGAGAGTCATATCTCTTGGATAATAATCCTACCATCGTAGTTTTGATGTCTGGAGGAGAGATTCGTGATATATCTATATTGGAGCATCTACCTTGGAGTTCCCGTCCATGCCTATTTACATCTGACTCACGGTAAGAGTATTCATTACCTACCTGTGCACGGTGGACGTTGGAACGTACCCTCACACCTATCCCTGTTGTTCTTAATACGACGTGAACACCTTTAAATCTCATAGGGGATTCAGTATGTCCATCACGGATTAACATAGACTTTATTTTGTTTGTTTCACGTATGGGACATTTTATTGGATGGTTCACATGTTTTGGTGTATTATTTTGTCACATGTTCATACGTATTATACATGTTTTCTATTATCACTAGTTTGAATATCTGGGTAGAGCACACTCAAGTACTCATCCTGTAATATTTATTTATATTTGTAAATAGAATTTCCATGAAGACAGTAGGTGGGTGAGAGGCAGTTGCCAAATGCATATGCAAAAAATAAAAGTAATAGGTAAACTGGGTCTTGGCATAGCTCCAGTTGGGAGCAGGTGCAATCTTCTGGGCTGACACGGGGGTTTGCAGGTGAATGCAGAGAACCTGCACTGGGTGCCTGGGACTGGCGACCCAGAGAGGTCAGATTGAGAGATTGTAGAAAGTGGGTTGCTTCCTCTGGATGTACAATTGGGTGAACTTTGGGTGCAGAATTCTTGAGTGGCTGGGTACATCAGAGAGAATCTGATCCGTTTGCTAACCAAGTGTTTGTATGCGAGAGTATACAACAAGATAACTCTGTACTGCTGTATTATATATGCACGTTGAATTTGAGCTTTGTCAACATAGACCAAGTAGTGATCCATGACAGGTTGTTGAGTTCATGGTGGTCCAAATATATGTGCTAATTCCACTTTCACTGGGTTAGGGAGACCCAGCACCAAAGTAGCATTATGAGCACAAAGCATGTTCGGCTGCTCAGGGATGCCCACCAAGCAGAGGTTGTATCTTGGCGATCTGTTCTCAAGGTCTTCAGCTTTGTCCACCAGTGCAGCTTGCTGCTTATGGAATGTCTTGAGCTGTTAACAGGAGTCCATACTATGGTCGATGTTGCTTACCCTCTGTTCTAAGGCCTCAGTCTTGGTCTTAGTAGCGATGAGTTGTACCCGGAAGTTCTGGAGTTGTTAGAACAGCTCTGGGAAGGAAGTGATATTGAGTTTGAGGTGTGCTGCAACCTCGGCCACTTGCAGTATTTATTCAATGGGCAGTGTAACAGATGTTTCAAAGAGTGCAATTTGTTCCTCCTCTCCCGTGTCTTACGATGCAGCGTGGTAGATGTCTGCCATCTCGGAGGGGTGAGGGCGGCTTTTTGGAGGCCCACTTTGGTAGTGTTTTGGAGATAACTTTCTACATAAAAAAATGATAGAGGTTGTAATCCAGCTGGCGCCAGTCCTGTCAGGCGTCCTTTGGGCTGTAAGAATTGTAACAGATAAGCAACAGGCTGGCGCTGCCACTTTCAGCATGTCATCACATCAGGCACTGGAACTGGAAGTAATCTGTTTGTTTTAAAGTAAATCTGTACCTTATGTTGCTGAATAAGTTGAAAGTTAGGCATGGGCTGAGCAAGTATGCAAAGCTCTGCCTATCAGCACTCAGGTCTGCTTTGACAGAGTACTAGCAAGGGATCCAGATGGTAGGCAAGGCAAATACTAGCTCTGTATGGTCTATACGTTAAAGCGAACCTGCTATTTGCTCTCGAGCAAAGTCTGTACATCTTCACCTTAAGCTAACCTTTATGGTTGATGTGCGAATGGCACCTTCCTTTTTAGTGATGTGTATATTCCTCCTTTCCAGATTTCCAGGAGGATCAACTGTTCTTATGTAAAAGTAGCCTTATTTTCTAACCATTATCAGTCGTAATGCAGTGATAATCCAGCAAATAATCCTTTTTTTATTATCTTCCAGAAACTTCAGCAGATGACTGCGTGAAAGATCCAGCGGATATTGTCTGGAGTTCCAGTGACAGCAATTTGTCCAATGATGAGTGTGAAGACACAGATTCACTACTTGACATTGCTGAATTATCCCCTCAGAGTGCCAGCAGATTGCAGGTTACCGATATGCCTGTTTCTTTAGAAGGTTGCAGTGGAGGTAAGAAAACTTGTTTGATTCTGATGTTTTATTACTGTTTGCAAATAAGTCAAACTGGGGAACTATGAATCTCACTCAAAAATATGTATTTCCTGATTTGTTCAGGACACAGGCTTCTTTAAATCATTATGATTTGGTTATTTGCAGCTATCTTCAGCTGTTTGGACACTGGCAAAAAAGACTGCAGGGAGAGAGCCCTATATAACCTCTTCCACTCACAGCTAGCCTTAGTTTATTGCAAGTGTCCCTGGGTGATGCACCTCTTTTTCCCTAATAATAAGAAAAGCCCACCTTCTTCCATTGATGTTTTTCTCTTCTGTTTGTTTTTATTTCCAAGGTGATTCCTTCATTTCTCTACTGCATGATAGCCACCGTGTTTTTTTATTTTTTTTATTAAGCTTCTGTCACATTGGACTACTCTATAGTGCCTTGGAGGATTTTATCTGGACCTGGTATGCTAAAAGATGCAAGACCAGCCTGTAATATTGCTTTGCCCTGGTTCCTGCTGTGGGTGCTCCCCTTGGCATTCAGTGCAATGTGTGGAATTAGCCACAGGGTGGTTTTCTGAAGACCCCTGTAGGGATATACTCATTCTATGGGGCAAAGCTAGGAAGGTATTCTCTCCTTTTCCTGATACTGACCTGGTGAGTACAGAGCGGAAGCACTTTTGACATTCATCCCAGGGTGCCTAGTGTTTACCCTTTTGGGGTGAGGGTGCAAACTACTGTCCACCCTTCTGGTGATGCGGTGCAGGTTTCCAACACAGCCGGGGTTAATGGTGCTTTGGTGTCATTTAGTTGTGTTACCTGGGGGGTGCCATGACCTCCCTCTGAACGCATAGTTTTGAACCCGCATGAGTGGATTCTGCTGCCCTCCAATGTGAGTTGAGTGGCACTGCACCTGCAAGGCCTGAAGAATGGAGCTACCCTGCCCACAGGAGGTTACTGTGCTTGCACACCCTGCGGCTCCGACCAGAGCAATACGTTTTTTTTTTTTTCTTCGTTCAACCCACTGAACGAAAAAAAAAAAACTGTTAGTGTGTACCAGGCTTTATTCACACTTGCAGGGTGACACCTGCATTTATATGCTATTAGACCACAACGTTGGGTGTGAAGTAAAGGATATTTTGGCAATGATTTCCTTCCTATCTGACCTGTGCTAATTTTTGGTTGCCCATCCTCCGGACACACAGGTGAAACTCGAAAAATTTGAATATCGTGCAAAAGTTCATTTATTTCACTAATGCAACTTAAAAGGTGAAACTAATATATGAGAGACTCATTACATGCAAAGCATGATAGTTCAAGCCGTGATTTGTCATAATTGTGATGATTATGGCTTGCAGCTCATGAAAACTCCAAATCCACAATCTCAGAAAATTAGAATATTGTGAAAAGGTGCAATATTCTAGGCTCAAGTGTCCCACTCTAATCAGCTAATTAAGCCATAACACCTGCAAAGGGTTCCCGAGCCTTAAAATGGTCTCTGTCTGGTTCAGTAGAAATCACAATCATGGGAAAGACTGCTGACCTGACAGTTGTGCAGAAAACCATCATTGACACCCTCCATAAGGAGAGAGCCTCAAAAGGTAATTGCAAAAGAAGTTGGATGTTCCCAAAGTACTGTATCAAAGCACATTAATAGAAAGTTATGTGGGAGGGAAAAAAGTGGCAGAAAAAAGTGCACAAGCAGCAGGGATGACCGCAGCCTGGAGAGGATTGTCAGGAAAAGGCCATTTAAAAGTGTTGGACTTTCACAAGGAGTGGACTGAGGCTTGAGTGAGTGCATCAAGAGCCATCACACACAGACAGATCCTGGACATGGACTTCAAATGTCGTATTCCTCTTGTCAAGCCACTCCTGAACAACAAACAACGTGAGAAGCGTCTTACCTGGGCTAAAGAAAAACAGACCTGGTCTGTTGCTCAGTGCTCCAAAGTCCTCTTTTCTGATGAGAGCAAATCTTGCATCTCATTTGGAAACCAAGGACCCAGAATATGGAGGAAGAATGGAGAGGCACACTCTCCAAGATGCTTGAAGTCCAGTGTGAAGTTTCCACAGTCTGTGTTGATTTGGGGGCCATGTCGTCCACTGTGCTTCATTAAGTCCGGGGTCAACGCAGCCATCTACCAGGAGATTTTGGAGCACTTCATGCTTCCTTCCGCTGACGAGCTCTATGGGGATGCTGACTTAATTTTCCAGGCCGCTGAAGGCCGCTATTGAGGCATCCTGGTCTTCCATAACACCTCAGCAGTGGCACAGGCTGATAGCTTCCATGCCACGCCGCATTGAGGCAGTAATTGCTGCAAAAGGGGCCCAAACCAAGTACTGAGTACATATGCATGCTTATACTTTTCAGAGGTCCAATATTCTATGTACAATCCTTGTTTTATTGATTGCATGTAATACAATTTTCTGAGATTGTGGATTTGGGGTTTTCATGAGCTGCAAGCCATAATCATCACAATTATGACAAATAACGGCTTGAACTATCTTGCTTTGCATGTAATGAGTCTATCTTATATATTCGTTTCACCTTTCAAGTTGCATTAGTGAAATATTGAAAAAAATTAAAGGTGGGGGCGCTAGATGGGAGTCCCAATGTGTGTAAAACCCCTGAATAATAAAATTGGTATATTGCAACACCAAAAAGAATAATAAACTCTGTGAATAATACACCCCCTTACTAATAAATGTAGACCAGAATAATACCAGATGGGCTCCTACCTCTATAGACTCTGGTCAGTCAAGGGGCAGGAACAAAATGGTATGAATGATAAATAAAGTAATACCAAACCGTGTTAATTACAAAGTGAAATAAATTGGTAAATTGGACCCAAACTGACCAACCAAATGGGCACCAGTTCCAAAATTATACATAAACGTCCACACTCCAAAAGACAATATATGTGATTTGTAGAATAAAAATAATAAAGAATGTGCAAACAGTCCAAATGTTGGCGCAAATATCCACAAATCAATAGTCCATAAAAAGTCTATTCAAAGATGCTTGACATATGTTGTGAATCTTCCAAGTGCTTGACATTCATCATGTGGTAAACCAGATATCGTGATTATAAGATCAACCTTCACCATACATAGATATCACCCGATAGTGCTATGGATATGGATGGCAGCTTACCCCAAGGAGTTGACCCTTTTACCTAAAAAAGAGGTCAAATACGCTTTCTGCAAGTAAAACTTGCTAAGTGGTGTGGGAGATGGTATCAGATGGATGGCTGTACTGGACTCTAATCATGGAAAACTCCGGTGGTAGGATATGCAAAAATGGAAGAAGCCAAAATAGTGTAATCCTATTTAATAAAATGAATGTACATAGAAAGTCAATAAAGCGCTTACTGTATGAGTGCCCCGAACCCGGCACTGAGGCTGAAAAGCATGAACATGTGGATGGATGTCCCAAGAGCGTAGGAGCTGGCGTGCGTTCCACCTCTGAAAGCAGACAACCAGCGGGACAGGAAGTGACGTCAGTTGCGTGACCTGGATAGCGCCTCGACGTACGTTTCATATTCCGTCATCAGGAAGCGTACCTGGTCACGCGAGAGGGGGTGTATATATGTGTCACTCAATTTACTTGTGGGAGGGCACGAATTGGTAAACAGCCTCTGTCCCAGCTAAATGGCACATCGTTCATAATACAGATACATGATACGACGGCATTAGCAACTCATATGAAAGTAATGCATTACATTATTATAACACCAAGTGTAAAAATGTATAAAATGTAATTGCTTAAAATAATGCTGAGTAGTAGATAAAAATTATAATAATTAATTTAAAAAATCATTATTAAAAGCCAATGGTAATAGAAAATGGCCCCAAAATATAATGTCATATTAATCATTGGTGAGGAAACAATTGAGGTCCAGGTCAATATTCAAGCCCAATGGCTGCATGGTCCTGAGGCGATACAGCCACTGGGTCTCGTTCTGGGAAATGGTGAAATAAATGAACTTTTGCACGATATTCTATTTTTTCGAGTTCCACCTGTAGAACGGTTTGACATTAGGACGTGGATAAGCCCCCAGCTATCTTTGCTCTGCTTGAAACATAGATGACGGTGTGCCATTATCTTCTAATTGATGTGTCCATCTAATTGGATTATGGATGATCATTGAGTGCTTTCTAGCGGCATTTGTGAACCTCCTACCACCCCCCCCCCCACTCCCTCCACACACACAGACGATACCTGTAGAATTCCATTGAATGTATGGTTTTAATACAATGAGAATTATGGGTTTCATCATTCTGATCGTTAACATGTCCCGAAGAAAATCTATCAAAATGCGTCAAGTCTACATGTGGAGTGTATTGGATCTAAACAAATACTTGAACCCTATATTACATTTTTTATTATCTGGTTTGTGTTTTGGCTATTGAATGTTTTTTTAAAATGTATGAAAACGAGCAAAAAAAGTGGGACTTTATATGAGGCAATACCAAAGATTAACCTCCATCCCTGGCAATTTGAAAACAAAGGAGGATGGTGGGGCTTTATATGAAGCACATTACTAAGTGGAAGAGATCAACCAATATAAGCATTGTTGTTTTATTTTCAAAAGGCGTACATGCACTTGTAATCCAGTAGAAAAATATATAATATAAAATAGGTCATAGTAGATATCATCTAAACAATAAATGGTAATACATAATTGTCTCAACATGATATATATAGTAGTAGACCTAGGGCATGTGAACCAATATTACAATATAACATAAAAACATAATAAAAATGATGGATCGGTACATTATGATACACTAAAGTAAAAAAAAGATTGAACATAGATACTGTGACATGGCATATAGGAAAGCTTGACGCGTTTCGTGGTTAACAATACCACTCATCAGGAGCAATTGCAGAGTTAGGGAGTATCTATAATAGTGTAAGAAATGCCAGAATAAGATAATTAAAAAGGAATATGCAACAAGACAGGTCCCAAACGTTCTATCTGTAATAAATGGATAAACTTGTAGATGATAACAGAAGTGGAAGGCATATAAGACGTCATCCCCGGGAGCTGAGGTGGTCCCCCCTGAGGTAATACGGCACCACCAACAACCTATGAGTGTACATGTGAATAGGATCTCCAGTTTATAGCTGTGCTGTATATGGTTATTATTGTATATGGTAAGTGGTATAATAGATTCTAAGGAATATCTGTAAAAATTTAAGAATAAACAATAAACTAATGAAACAGCTGATAAACTGGAAGAATGGCAATTGTAAATATTGAATAAACCCAGTGAATGAGGGAAAGAAAATTGGCGTGAAAAGCATGAGATAGACGAGAGCAAGGTAGCAGTGGACTAGGTGAATGGGTGTAGTGACCGTGAGGATAAAAAGTGAGTGGGAATGACAAGTATAGTAAAGTGGGGGGCAGGAAACACCAAGGAGCAGGATAACATTAGACTAGTAAGTGAAAGATGAGGTGACCAAGAGAATACCTGGAGGGGTAGAGAGGGAGGAATAGTCCAAATAGTGTGGCCGTGTATAAAGATTGCAACTAGCTAGCCTGGAGGCTCAGTGCAAGTGTGGTATATGTACCAGCCGTAATCCAATGGGGACCAACCAACGTCACGCTGCGTATATGAGGGAAGGCGGCACCTCCATCCAAGCATCGCGTACATGCTCAGCGTTAGACGCTCAATATACCCTTGTGGTATACGCGAGATGGATAAACCATCCCACCATCCTCCTTTGTTTTCATATTAAAATGTGTTTTTTTTTTATATACACTGTTTTCCTGGTATCAATATGTTCCTCTAAAAGTCATTGGCTACTACCACTGTTTGTATATGCTAGATTTAGGCTATTTTCACACTGAGGCGCTTTACAGGTAGCGCCATTAAAGCACCTCTCCTGTCACTCCAGTGTGAAAGCCCTAGGGCTTTCACGCTGGAGTGGTGCGCTTGTGGGACGTTAAAAAAAAAAAAAGTCCTGCAAGCAGCATCTTTGCAGCGCTTTAGGGGTGGAAATCAATGGGCAGCGCTTTTAAGACTTTTTCAGCCGTTAGCGAGGGTTAAAAGTGCCCCGCTAGCGGCTGAAAAACACAGCTAAAAAAAATTCCGACAACCTGGGTTATAGGATTGTACCTTCAGGTGATTTGACGCTGGCAAAGCTTTTATAGTCATGCATCCTGGGCGCGCCCCCCCCCCATAACCCACCCCCCCAATCCTAATTTTTTTGCTAGTGTCCAAAGGTGATAGACCTTGTCTCCATCACAGAGAAATCACAACAAATGGCTTATTTGATAAAAGCAGAATGTTCTTAATCTGTCACAATTCCTAGGACAAATAATGGATTAAAAACAAATGGCCACCGCCCCCACCTATATCTGACCTTTTGAGCAAGGAGCACATAGAAGGGCAACGCATGTGAGGGGACGCACTGGACAACTTTGCTGCCAGGTGGGTTTCCTCCAGCCTCACCTGCCCTCTGCTTGTCCATTATAACGCATGTGCATATGGAGGCTCTCAAAATTTAGAATTAGGACTGCAGATAATACTGGGGTGCCGTAAAGTCTCTCTGCAGCCTACGCATGTATTTTCAAATGCGTGCAAACTAAGCCCCTGTTTCTCTTTCCGTCCATGGACTGACACAGCATCTTCAATCTTGACAAAGTGGGTTATGTTCCTGCTCATAGGAGAAGACTAGGCAGAATGTTAGATGTTTTAACATACATTCAAAAACCAGAGCTGAACAGCCCCGCCCAGGGGGCGGTCCCTCCGGACATATCCCTCCTACCTGCAGCCAGCAGCCTCAGTTTTTTTCTGCCTAACAGAGGAGAGGACGTGGCTCTCTTCAGAGCCAGTCTCTTGAAGAAATGTTTTGTTCTTTTTTGAACTTTTTTGAACTTTTATTCTTTTATTTTTGAGATTCTTCTATCAACTGTCGACTGGGCAATAGTAGTAGGGTAGTTCGCTATCCTCGTAGTCTTCCCAGTCCGACCATCAAGCGTGCTGATCCTCGCTCTGCGTGAGATTAGTTCACGACATACCCCATGGCTCCAGGGGTGGCCGGTGAGCTTTCTTTTTTTTTGCACTCTTATGCCGCGTACACACGGCCGTTTTTCTCGTCGAGAAAAACGAAATTTTTCCCATTCGACGAGAAAAACGATAGTCTGTGGGCTTTCTGTCGTTTCTTTCAACGAGAAAAACGGCATTAAAAACGACGAGAAAAATTAGAACATGTTCTAATTTTCTCGTCGTTTTTTCCGAAATTTTTCCTGCGGCAGTGTTTCCCATAGGGAAACACTGCCGTGGAGCCCACAGACGGTCGTTTTTCTCGTCAACAGAAAAAATGACGTGAAAAACGACCGTGTGTGGGGAACAAGCCGTTCCCCCGTTTTTAATGACATTATTCACGGCGTTTTTTTAACCGCCGTGAATAATGATCGTGTGTACGCGGCATTAGAAGAGTCTTCTGTTGTCTCATCATTGGGTCTTTCCCCCTTTTCAAAAAAGCTCTCCAATGACGTTTGTTTTTTACTCATTTTGGCTAGTTAGCAAAGCCTGTCACCAGATGTGGATTGCCACTGCTGTGGCCTGCCACTGCTGCGGCCTGTCACCAGATGTGGATTGCCACTGCTGCGGCCTGTCACCAGATGTGGATTGCCACTGCTGCGGCCTGTCACCAGATGTGGATTGCCACTGCTGCGGCCTGTCACCAGATGTGGATTGCCACTGCTGCGGCCTGTCACCAGATGTGGATTGCCACTGCTGCGGCCTGTCACCAGATGTGGATTGCCACTGCTGCGGCCTGTCACCAGATGTGGATTGCCACTGTTGCGGCCTGTCACCAGAGGCCTGTCACCAGAGGCCTGTCACCAGATGTGGATTGCCACTGCTGCGGCCTGTCACCAGATGTGGATTGCCACTGCTGCGGCCTGTCACCAGATGTGGATTGCCACTGCTGCGGCCTGTCACCAGATGTGGATTGCCACTGCTGCGGCCTGTCACCAGATGTGGATTGCCACTGCTGCGGCCTGTCACCAGATGTGGATTGCCACTGCTGCGGCCTGTCACCAGATGTGGATTGCCACTGCTGCGGCCTGTCACCAGATGTGGATTGCCACTGCTGCGGCCTGTCACCAGATGTGGATTGCCACTGCTGCGGCCTGTCACCAGATGTGGATTGCCACTGCTGCGGCCTGTCACCAGATGTGGATTGCCACTGCTGCGGCCTGTCACCAGATGTGGATTGCCACTGCTGCGGCCTGTCACCAGATGTGGATTGCCACTGCTGCCGCCTGTCACCAAACCGTAACAGAGTGTCACTAATTGATTTTATTATAAAAATATTATTAAAAGTCCTAATATAAAAATATTATTAAAAGTATTAGGGCCGGTTCACACTGCTGCGATGTCAGAGTTCGGATGTGATTCGCACCGCACTGCAAATCACATGCAATGCGATTTCAGCAATACAAATCGTGTTCACACCCATGCGATCCGATTCCTGTCCGAGTTTGCAGATCGCACTGCGATATGAGAATTGATTTGGGGGTGTCATTAACTTTTAACTGACACTCCTAGCAGTTCGCATAGGGCAGTGTGAACTGCCGCCGGGAAACCTGCGATGTGGGAACCCGCAGAGGATTCGCAGGGTTCCCGCATCGCAGCAGTGTGAACCGGCCCTTATTAAAAGTCCCAGTATAAAAATAATATTAAGGGCCGGTTCACACTGCTGCGGTGCGGGAATCCTGCGAATCCACTGCGGGTTCCCGCATCGCAGGTTTTCCGGCGGCAGTTCACATTGCCCTATGCGAACTGCTGGGATTGTCAGTTAAAAGTTACCGACACCCCCAAATCAGTTCGTATATCTCAGTGCGATCTGCAAACTCGGACAGGAATCTGATCGCATGGGTGTGAACCCATGCGATCCGATTCTGCAGCGGACAAAAAAAAGGGTCCTGTGCGATTTTGATGCATCGCACAGAGATCGCATGTGATGTGCACTGCAGTGCGGTGCGATTCACATACGAACTCTGACATCGCTGCAGTGTGAACCAGCCCTAAATGTCCCAGTGTAAAAATATTAAATGTCCCAGTATAAAAAAATGATTACATGTCCCAGTGTAAAAAAATGATTACATGTCCCAGTATAAAGAAATTATTAAATGTCCCAGTATAAAGAAATTATTAAATGTCCCAGTATAAAGAAATTATTAAATGTCCCAGTATAAAGAAATTATTAAATGTCCCAGTATAAAAAAAAATATTAAATGTCCCAGTTTAAAAATATTATTAAATGTCCCACTATAAAAAAAAATATTTAATAATCTTTTTATACTGGGACATTTAATATTTTTTTTTATACTGGGACATTACATGTCCCAGTATAAAAAAATGATTACATGTCCCAATATAAAGAAATGATTAAATGTCCCAGTATAAAAAAAAATATTAAATGTCCAAGTCCCTCTGCAGTGCTCACTGTACTTAGTCTCATGGGAAAGTGAGGGGGAGCCGTTAGAGATTGCGGGAAAGCCAGTACAGGAACATAGCGAGGGTGGGTGGAGAGATGACGTCATTCTCTCTCTCTCTCTCATTGGCCGGCCGCACCTCTATGTAGCGTAGCCTTGCAGCGCCGTATGTTTGGGCGGGACAGCGGTGCGCCTCTGCGTAGCGCAGAGAGATGTCATCTCTCTGCTCGGGCAGCTGCATCGCTGACGGTCTCCTCCGTGGCCTGGCTGTAGTGGTGGTACGGCCCAGACAGTGTCATTCACGTTGCGGCCCGGCTAGAGAGGCGGTACGGCCCGGCCCGGCTTTGGGCCGCCGACCGGGGGTTGACGACCTCTGCTGTAGAGGACAGACACGAGCAGCGGAACTGAGCAGTCCTAGCCGGGTTGGTGAGTCCCCTGGGTAACCCCCTACAGTCAGTGCAGCCGGAGGGTGGGCTTTTCTCTCATTATGGACAAAGTCTCAGAGGGTGGTATCATAATCAGTGTCACCTGCTTCCCCTTTCATGGCAGAAGCAACTGGCAGTGCTGCTGCACCTGCGGTCCCTATGGAACAGTTGTTGGCAGTCCTGGAATCATTTGTTGCCAGGATGGAAGCGGCGTGCGAGTACAAGGGGGCTATTAAGCGCCCACTCCCCCCACAATCTCCAGGGGAGTGCTCTGATTCAGATATGGGCATTGCTGCGGCACAGGACCCTCGCTCAGAATTTTTGGATATTTTTGACCAGGACATTCCTTGTGAGGAAGACTCCTTATCTGGGTCAGTACATGACAGGACACTTGTTAGTGAACTCATTGATGCTGTGAGGGACATTCTCAAGCTGGATGCTGCGGCTGAGGAACCTGTGGTGGAGTCAATCTCCTTTTTGGTTCTTTTCAAGCTAAGCCTTTTAAAAAGGTTTTTCCCTATACACCTTTTTTTTGACAGATTCATAGACCAGGTTTGGGACAAACCGCAGAAGACCTTTGCTGTCTCGCAGCGTCTGGCGGTTAGGTACCCCTTTGAGGACAGCCTGATTTAAAAAATGGGCCTCTCCTCCGGTGGTCGACCCCCCGGTAGCCCGGTTGAATAAAGCCACAACTTTGCCGGTTGAGGGGACTCCTGCTTTTAAGGACCCTACTGATAGAAAGTCGGAAATGGTGAGCAGAGCCATGTTCACCATGCTGGGATCTGCGCTGCGTCCTCTTGTAGCGGCGACCCTGGTGACTCAGACGCTCACGGAATGGGCGAAGATTATGCAACAGTATGTGCAGGAGCATAATCTTCCTCCAGAATGCATTACATTGGCTGACCAAATGGTACAGGGCCTGGTGTATGTGTGCGATGCCACTATGGATGTTGCCCCCCTAATTTCTAGGGCCTTGGTATCTGCTGTGGTTTTGCGTTGCCTAATCTGGTTAAAATGCTGGTCTGCTGACCTGGCCTCTAAAAAGCTTCTGGCGGATTTGCCTTTGAAGGGTGGAAGGCTATTTGGTGCTTCCCTGGATGACATTATTAAAAATGCCATGCACCGTAAGCCGGGTCCTTCCTTTCCCACTCAGAAGAGGTTTTTTCGTCAGTCCAATCCCGCTGAAAAATTCTCCCGGACTGACAAGGGTGCGGCTGGGGGACAGAAGCGTCCCTGGGTGCGTAAGCCAACCAAGGCAGCTTCCAAACCCGCCACCGCATGAAGTCTTGCCCCCGCCCGACTCTGGGGTGGGGGGACGCCTTTGCAGGTTCGTGGATTGGTGGACCTCCCGGATCTCCGACCGGTGGGTATGCGAGGTGGTTACCTCAGGGTACAGGATAGAGTTCCTTTCCTGGCCACCAGTCAGATTCTTTCCCTCAAATCTCTTTCTCCTTCCAGCGCGTCAGGCTGCCTTATTAGGGGCAGTGAAGGACTTGCTGAGGTGCGGAGTAATTGTGCCGGTACCGTCGAAGGAGAGGTTTCAGGGTTTTTATTCGAATTTGTTTGAGGTCCCAAAGAAGGACAGAGTCCGTCCAATTCTGGATCTCAAGGCCCTAAATGCCTTCGTGAAGGTTCGGAAATTCCGCATGGAATCTATTCGCTCGGGGATTGCTGCGCTCCACCCAGGGGATTTTCTGGCATCCTTGGACATCAAGGACGCCTACTTGCATGTCCCAATCTGCGCGGGTCACCAGAAGTTTCTGTGCTTCGCGATAGGCGAAGACCACTATCAGTTTGTGGCTCTTCCTTTCAGTTTGGCGTCAGCATCGCGGGTTTTCACCAAGGTTCTTGCCCCGATTCTAGCTTTACTGAGACAGCGAGGCGTTGCTATTGTGGGCTATCTAGACCAGTGGTCCCCAACCCTTTTCACACTGGGGACCGGCTGCGTGGAAGAAAATTATGCTAAGGCCCGGGGGGGGGGGGGGTGCGTTTTTTCCCGGGCGATTTGTTGGGGAAATGACTGGTGTTGGCGCTTCAATCATCACAACACCATGGCTGATATGGTGTCAGGATGATTGAAACGCATTATTTCTATTATTACATCGTAATAAAAAAAGAAATAGTTCAACTCACCATAATGCAGAATCAGTGGGGACCCTGAGTGTGTCACTTGCCACCATCGCCTACCACCAGATGTAGCTTGTTGCGGACTGTCGCTTGCCAGATGCGGACTGTCGCTTGCCAGATGCGGACTGTCGCTTGCCAGATGCGGACTGTCGCTTGCCAGATGCGGACTGTCGCTTGCCAGATGCGGACTGTCGCTTGCCAGATGCGGACTGTCGCTTGCCAGATGCGGACTGTCGCTTGCCAGATGCGGACTGTCGCTTGCCAGATGCGGACTGTCGCTTGCCAGATGCGGACTGTCGCTTGCCAGATGCGGACTGTCGCTTGCCAGATGCGGACTGTCGCTTTCCAGATGCGGACTGTCGCTTTCCAGATGCGGACTGTCGCTTTCCAGATGCGGACTGTCGCTTTCCAGATGCGGACTGTCGCTTTCCAGATGCGGACTGTCGCTTGCCAGATGCGGACTGTCGCTTGCCAGATGCGGACTGTCGCTTGCCAGATGCGGACTGTCGCTTTCCAGATGCGGACTGTCGCTTTCCAGATGCGGACTGTCGCTTTCCAGATGCGGACTGTCGCTTTCCAGATGCGGACTGTCGCTTTCCAGATGCGGACTGTCGCTTTCCAGATGCGGACTGTCGCTTTCCAGATGCGGACTGTCGCTTGCCAGTTTCGGACTGTCGCTTGCCAGTTTCGGACTGTCGCTTGCCAGTTTCGGACTGTCGCTTGCCAGATGCGGACTGTCGCTTGCGGACTGTCGCTTGCGGACTGTCGCTTGCGGACTGTCGCTTGCGGACTGTCGCTTGCGGACTGTCGCTTGCGGACTGTCGCTTGCGGACTGTCGCTTGCGGACTGTCGCTTGCGGACTGTCGCTTGCGGACTGTCGCTTGCGGACTGTCGCTTGCGGACTGTCGCCTGCGGACTGTCGCCTGTCAGTTGCGGACTGTCGCCTGTCAGTTGCGGACTGTCGCCTGTCAGTTGCGGACTGTCGCCTGTCAGTTGCGGACTGTCGCCTGTCAGTTGCGGACTGTCGCCTGTCAGTTGCGGACTGTCGCTAGCCAAGTGAGGGTGGAACATGCGGCAATGCGGATCGGGCAATGAGAGATTTCATCTCTCGCCCGCCACACTTCAGTGTAGTGTTCGCGCCGGCTGTGAGTACTGGACGGTGGTGGTGCAGGGCGGGCGGTGAGAGATGACATCTCTCTGTTAGCCCGCTACCTGCCGAACCTCCGAAAGTGCAGCCTTCACGGCCTGGCTGCAAACAAGCTACGGCCCGGCAGTGGGCCGCGGCCCGGGGGTTGGAGACCCCTGATCTAGACGATCTTCTTCTGAGAGCCGACTCTGGCTCAGATTTAGAGGAAAATATGGTGATGGTCAGTCAGGCCCTCAGAATTCGGCTGGCTGCTGAACATTCAGAAGTCGGTCCTGGTTCCGACTCAGCGTCTGGAGTACCTAGGATTGATCCTGGACTCCTCGGAGGCGAGGGTATTTCTACCCTTAGACAAGTTACAGACTCTTCAATCTGCGGTATGGGTGCTGATGTCCCGCAAATGGTCGTCACTCCGTTTTTGCATGAGGGTCCTGGGACTCATGGTGGCTTTCTTCGAGGCGTTGCCGTATGCCCAATTCCACACTCTAGTCTTACAAAAGGAGATCCTATCTTGCTGGAACAAGTCTCCATTATCACTGGATCGTCAGATCCAGGTGAGTCACCTGGTCAGGGCATCCCTGAAGTGGTGGCTGAGATCCCCGGCCCTTCGGTCGGGGAAGTCGTTCCTTCCTGTCCAGTGGATGGTGATCACAACGGACGCCGGTCTTTCGGGCTGAGGCGGAGTCTGGGGAGTTCTGTCAGCCCAAGGGCTCTGGACCCCGGACGAGTCCCGTCTGCCGATCAATGTCGTGGCACTCCGGGCGATCAGACTGTGCCTCTCCTCATGGTCAAAGAGACTACCGGGGCGCTCAGTCAGGATCCAGTCAGACAACGCCACAGCAGTGGCTTATGTCAACCATCAGGGGGGAACTCGGAGCTCAGCTGCGGCGTCCGAGGTCGCGCACATCCTAAGGTGGGCGGAAAGAAGCGTGCCGGCTCTGTCGGCCGTTTACATTCTAGAAGTAGACAACTGGCAGGCGGACTATCTGAGCCGCCAGATGTTGGACCAGGGGGAATGGTCCTTGCATCCGGAGGTGTTTCACCTCCTTTGCCGGAGGTGGGGCACGCCGGATGTGGACATACTGGCCTCTCGACTCAAACGGAAAGTGTTGCGATTCGTGGCCAGGTCCAGGGATCCCTGGGCAGACGCGTTGGCCCCCGTGGGGTCGGTATCGGCTGCTTTATGCCTATCCTCCACTGAAGCTGCTTCCTCTATTGCTTCGCAGGGTGGAGGCCGAAGGGATTCCGGTGATCCTCATCGCTCCAGATTGGCCTCGGCATCCCTGGTACGCCGATCTTGTGCGCCTAGTGGCGGACGTTCCGTGGCGACTGCCGATGCGGGAGGACCTTCTGTCTCAAGTTCCATACTTCATCCTGCTTTGCAGTCGCTGGCTTTAACGGCATGGCTATTGAAAGCCAGGTGTTGAGAGACCGGGGTCTCTCGCATTCGGTCCTCTTGACCATGCTGAGGGCACAAATCTCCTTCCAGGAAGATATACCACCGTACCTGGAGGGCCTACATCGCTATGTGCAAGGAGCTGGATTGGCATCCACGGACGTATTCCGTTCCCAGAATCTTGCTGTTCTTACAGCGTGCTGTGACCCAAAAGCTTGCCTTGAGCACCATTAAGGGTCAGATTTCAGCTTTTGTCTATTTTCTTTCAGAGGCCGCTAGCGGGCCATTCTTTGATTAGTACCTTCGTACAGGGGGTCCGACATGTGCTCCCCCCTGTTAAGCCACCTCTTCCTCCTTGGGATTTGAATTTGGTGTTCTCGGCTCTTCAGGAACCTCCTTTTGAAAACATCAGAGAGATTCCTCTCTTGACCTTATCTCAGAAGGTGGCTTTTCTGGTGGCCATTACTTCGGTCAGAAGGGTTTCTGAATTGGCGGCCTTGTCTTGCAAAAACCGCCTTACTTGGTTCTCCATAATGATAAGGCGGTGCTACGCCCGCAGCCTTCTTTTCTCCCGAAGGAAATGAAGAAAGGTAAGGTGACTCCGCGCAAAGGACTTCAAACACAACGCAGTAGTCAGAACTGCTGCCTCTACTTATTGCTACCTCCTGGATAGGTGGAGCAAGGATATGAAGAAAGATGAGGGGTGTAGTGGTGGCGCTGCTCTTACATAAAACCAATCTGCTGAAAGCCAGATGATGGTAATAATAAAAAATGTGTACAAATGAGCAACAAAGCTGGCTCTGCTAGGTGTTTACTGTTGTGGAGGTGTGTTCAGAACTTGTGTTGAGTGAAACCTCAAATAAAATGTAAATCCAATCAAATAAAAACAGATTAAGATAAATTGGAGTGACTCTGCCAGGTGTTTGCTTAACCTTAGCGATGGCCTTCAGAAGGTGATAGTGTTAATGAATTTGTGCAAGTGGGTGAAGAAAATGGTTGAAATAAATAAGTGGTGTGAATAGTCCAATTCCGGCTCGGCCGGGTGTTTGCTACCTGAGGACTAGCTATTGGGAGTGCTGTGAAGCAAATTGATGCTACCAATGTGATACTGCAAGAGATTCGGTGTGAACCAATAAAATACAATAGATTACAATGAATTAGAATTTCTTTCTCGTACATCACGGGACACAGAGCGACAGTCATTACTAATGGGTTATATAGATACCGTCAGGTGCTGGCACTGGCAACTTCCAAAACCGGAAGTACCCTCCCCTATATAAGCCCCTCCCATCCGGGAGCACCTCAGTTTTTTGCCAGTGTCTAAGGTGTTGGCCAAGAAGAAACATGTGTTTTTCACTGAGCTTGCGTACAGGTTCTTTTGGGCCTCAGTAAGCTATTCCGGATCCGACCAAAAAAGCTTCATAGCTAAACGGTCGGTACCCGGGCCTTGCAGAGAAGAGCAAGGTTTTGCCTGTAATGCTTCTCTTAGGAGAGCTGGACCCTGGGATCCAGAGCTCTGGTCATACCCACGACCAAGATGTTTTCTGTGCAGGGTGCTATACAGGTCCAGGGGAGTGGAATCCTTGGGAACCCGGTCCCTGAAGGTTTGATTACAATGCCTGCCGTGATAGGTGAAGTTTGGGCTTTTGTGGACCAAACAAAGTCCTGCGGCGGGGAACAGGTAAGTGGGGGCCCCCAGGAACTTGGTTCTATTGGGGGACCCCCAAGCCTAATTTGTCTTTCTGTCTGTTACCTAATGGTATTCCCGCAAAATTCTGTGCATGCCTGTAACTACTAAAAAAATGTAATAATTTTTAATGGTGGTCAAGAAAAAAAAAAAAAAAAAAAATGTTTTATATATATTTAAGATATTAGACTGCGGTACCTGTGTTTGTCCACTAGAGGCCGCTGTGGAATGTTTTCTTGTCATGTGGACTAGTTTCTTCTCAGCAGAGCAAGTCCAGGCAGATGGTGAGTTCTCTTATGGGAAACTGCTTCCTCTGCCATGTTGCAATGCTCGTCCATCCCCCGGCCTGCGGCAAAGAGGGGCCCTGGCTCTTGTCCCTAGTCTCCATTTTTCAAAATTAGCGCCGAAGGCGCACGTGGCCGCGCGCGTGCGCGTGCACGCGCCTCTATATATAGAGGTGAGCCAGGAAAGGGGGCGGAGCCTGGGGGATGACGCTCTGTGTGCGCCGCAGCGCTTCTGCGCATGTGCGGGCGTCCCAGCATGTAAAAACCACAGTTTTGTGTGGTGAGCTGGCTATGAAGTACAGAGACAGAGCTGGCAACATTTAAAAAAAAAAAAAAAAAGGGCATACAGCAAGCGGTTGATACAGGCATCCCCTAGAAAGGCACATTAGTAGACACCAACTGTGATATAGCAGCAATTGTGCTAGACTATTCTCAGTAAAAGTGGTGTATTACGGCTGGAATACCTCAGCTTTAGGCTTAGGAATATGCCGTCCAGAAGCTCCGGAACTGAATCTTCCAGGAAGCGAAGGGGGTCTCATCGGGCTCGGAGGATCTTGGGCATACTTCTGCTGCACCAGTCTCCCCTGAAGTTCAGAGGTAAGTGACCGTAGAGACCCCGCAGGGGTACTTGGTACTGTGGCTGTCCTCAGTTCACCTGCTCCTGTGTATGTAACAGAGGAGGTTTTTTCCTCAGCTCTGGGAGGATTAGAGAGAGATTGTCAACATTTATCGCTGCCTCCCTGTCAGGGAAAGCACGCCCGATCTCCGTCTCCTCCTTCAGAGTGCCTGTTAGCAGAGCAACAGTCCCATACAGGGATCGACCTGCCTGAAGGGGATCAGGATGAGGTTGATTCTGTTATAGAGGAATCAACAGTGGGGGAACCTTTTCTCAGCATCTCAAGCTGAAAGATTATGGGTTCAGTCTCTGACTAACATGGTCCGATCAGCATTTAAAAATGCACCTTGCGGAACCATCAACCACTACTGTATCCTCGTTGGGGTCGCTAGAAACCCCCAGACTGTTTGTTCTTTTCCACTTCACCCTTTACTGAAAGGGCTCATTTACCAGGATTGGGAACGTCCTGAGAAAATATTTATTCCCCCAAGAGATTTCCGGTGGTCTATCCCATGGAGGATAAGTTCATCAAAAAAAAAAAATGGAAGGTCCCTACAGTGGACGCAGCCATCTCTTGTATGTATAAATCACTGACATGTCCAGTGGATAATGTCCAAATGTTCAAGAACCCAATAGATAAAAGATTGGAGTCCTTATGAAAATCTGCTTGGTGATACAACCAGCAGTAGCAGCTATTGGGGTCTGCTAAGCAGTGAAGGATCAGTTGAAACAGGTCTTGAGGGACTTGACAGATCAGCAGGCTTTGCCCTAGCTGATCTACCTAGAGCCTTAGGCTTTGCGGTTGACGCCATAGAGGATTCAGTCCATCAGGCCTCCCGCCTTACGCTGTCTATAGTACATATGCGTAGGCTCCTATGGCTCAAAAACTGGTCTGCTGAAGCTCCCTGTAAAGAATGGCTGGTTAGCGTCCCATTTCATGGTGAACGCTTATTCAGGGAAAACCTGGACAAATATATCCAGAAAATTTCCAGCGGTAAAAATACGCTCTTGCCGGTTAAAAACAGAGTTAGAGGTCCCTCTTTAAGAGGCCTGCTTCTCCAGTCCCTGGGGCATCGGCTGTGTAACAGTTCCGACGGCCTCCTCGGTCAAATCCCGGGGTATAAAACAGGGACAGTAGCAGGGTAATGAGAAACCCTGGGTCAGGGGAGGTACAAAACCTCCCCCAAAGTTAAATTCATTGAAGCCCCCACTCAGTCGGGTGGGGGGAGGACTCCAGTTGTTCGCAAGAGACCTGGCGGGACACGATCAAGACAGATAGGTGCTCTCCGCAGTAGGTTTGGGATACAGTTTGGAGTTAAAAGACTCTCCTCCTTCCCATTTTTGAGGTCAAACGTGCCAAGGGATCCCCGGAAGAGAGAGTCCCTCCTGTTGGCACTAGAACAACTATTGCTCCAAGGAGTAATTATGGAGGTTCCCCTGGAAGAATGAGGGTTCGGGTTTTACTCAAACCTCTTTACAGTCCCGAAGCAAACGCGGACGGGAGGCCCATATTAATTCTAAAAGGGCTATACAAATTCCTGTATATCAGGACTTTCCGATGGAGTCGATCCGATCGGTGGCCACTGCCCTACAAGGGGAGGATTGGTTAGCCGCGATCAACATCAAAGATGCTTATTTGCACATTCCCATCTTTCCAGTCCACCAAAAATTTCTACGCTTTGCAGTAGAAGGGCGCCATTTTCAGTTCAGAGCCTTACCCTTCGGTTTGGCCACAGCACCACGAGTGTTTACAAAAATTCTGGCCCTTTATTGGCCAATCTAAGAACACAAGGTGTAATGATAATAGCATATCTGGATGACTTGTTGCTGATAGACCACTCAGTGAAAAAACTAGACGTGGTCGTTCACAAGACAATCAAGTATCTGGAATCTCACGGTTGGATTATCAACCGAGACAAGTCAGCCCTAAAAACCAGTCAAAAGTCTGGAATACTTGGGGCTAAGGTTGGATTCAGGCCAGAGAAAAATATTCTTGCCTCGAGGAAAGGTGTTGTCTTTGAAAGATTTGATCCACTTAGTGGGTACAAAAAAGACAGCCATCCATACGCCTGTATATGAGGCTGCTGGGAAAAATGGTGGCATCATTCGAAGCAGTACCCTACGGTCAATTCCATTCAAGGAATTTGCAAGGGGCCATACTGTCAGCCTGGAACAAAAAAGTTCAGGCCCTAGACTTACAATGTCCTTGTCCCCTTCCGTTCGCAAGAGCCTCCGTTGGTGGTTGGTTCCCCAGAATCTGGAAAAAAGGAAATCCTTCAGTCCGATTTCTTGGAAGGTGGTCACTACAGATGCCAGCCTTATAGGCTGGGGAGCAGTACTGGAGCAATAGTCTCTCCAGGGCAGATGGTCGGATGCAGAAAAGGCCCTGCCCATCAATCTCTTAGAGATACGAGCAGCCCGGTATGCCCTAGTAGCATGGACATCCAAACTCCAAGGGTCCCCTGTCAGAATTCAATCAGACAATGCCACAGCAGTGGCATATATCAATCATCAGGGGGGCACCAGGAGTCGTGCAGCCCAGAGGGAAGTAAATTACATCCTGAAATGGGCAGAAAAATATGTCCCAGCCATATCTGCGGTATTCATTCCAGGAGTGGAGAATTGGAAGGCGGACTTTCTAAGTCGCCAGCAATTAGGCCCAGAGGAAGGGTCCCTTCACCCCGAGGTTTTCTGGACAATATGTCAGCGGTGGGGAACATAGGATGTAGATCTTCTAGCATCCAGATTCAACGCAAAGGGGGACAGGTTTGTCTCTCGGACAAGGGATCCCCTAGCTTGCGGTTCGGATGCCCTAGTGTTCCCTTGGGATCAGTTCAAGCTGATATATGCATTCACACCGCCACAATGGTTACCTCGATTACTCCGCAGAATCAGGGTAGAAAAGAAACCAGTGATTCCGGTGGCCCCGAAGAGCGTGGTACGCGGAGATTGTAAAATTTCAGTGGGGAGTCCTTGGACTCTCCCACGTCGTCCGGACCTGCTTTCGCAAGGACCGATATACCACCCTTCCTTTCCAGCCCTAGGTTTGACGGCCTGGCTATTGAAGCCCACATTCTAAAAAAGAGAGGGCTCTCTAATGCTGTGGTATCTACCATGATCAATGCCAGGAAGCCGGTATCCAGGCAGATCTACTATAGAATCTGGAAGGCGTACATCGCGTGGTGTGAGGCCAAGAAATGGCATCCACATAAGTACGTAATAGGTAGGATTCTGGACTTCCTACAGTGGGCTGTAGATAGGAAGCTTGCCTTGAGTACTATCAAGGGTCAGATTTCGGCCTTGTCAATATTTTTTTCAAAGGCCCTTGGCTTCGCATTCACTAGTCAAAGCCTTTATACAAGGAGTGATGCGTATTAGTCCTCCGGTTAATATTCCCATATGTCCATGGGATCTAAACTTGGTTCTGTCGGTTCTACAGAAACAACCATTTGAACCATTACAGCATATTTCCTTGGTGCTTCTCACCAGGAAATTGATTTTTCTAGTAGCCATTTGTTCGGCTAAAAGAGTATCTGAATTAGCAGCTATGTCCTGTAAGGAGCCATATCTGGTTATCCATAAGGACAGAGTAGTGTTACGTCCTCATCCAGCCTTTCTTCCTAAGGTGGTATCGAGGTTTCATTTGAACCAAGATGTGGTTCTTCCTTCTTTTTTCCCCAAACCTACTTCGGTAGAGGAAAAGTTATTGCATTCTTTGGATGTAGTAAGAGCAGTTAAAGCTTATCTAAAAGCCACTGCTCAGATTCGCAGAACGGATACTTTGTTTATTCTGCCGGAAGGCCCCAGAAAGGATCAGGCAGCGTCAAAATCTACTTTAGCCAAGTGGATTCGACAGGTCATTATGCAAGCTTATGGCTTGAGAAGGAGACCGCCTCCGTTCAAAGTTAGAGCGCACTCCACGAGAGCAGTTGGAACTTCATGGGCAGTGCATCACCAGGCCTCCCTGGCTCAAATCTGTAAGGCCGCAACATGGTCTTCAGTTCACACGTTTACTAGGTTCTACCAGGTGGACGTTAGAAGTCAGGAGGATGTCGCCTTTGGGCGCAGTGTGTTGCAGGCCGCAAAAGATCCTCATGTCTGATAGCGCTCAGCTTATATATGGTGTATCCCCCCCCTCATTTGGCATTGCTTTAGGACATCCCATTAGTAATGACTATGTCGCTCTGTGTTCCGTGATGTACGAGAAAGAAAATAGGATTTTTATAACAGCTTACCTGTAAAATCCTTTTCTTGGAGTACATCACGGGACACAGAGCTCCCGCCCCTCTTTGGGGACACTTATTGCTTTGCTACAAAACTGAGGTGCTCCCGGATGGGAGGGGCTTATATAGGGGAGGGTACTTCCGGTTTTGGAAGTTGCCAGTGCCAGCACCTGACGGTATCTATATAACCCATTAGTAATGACTATGTCGCTCTGTGTCCCGTGATGTACTCCAAGAAAAGGATTTTACAGGTAAGCTGTTATAAAAATCCTATTATTGTCTCGGCCGGGTATTTGCTAAACCCAGCTGGGATTATGCTCTAGCAATTTGAAAAGAGTGTTTTAAGTGATCCGTGGTACACTCTGACAATGCACATAATAATTCAATATGACACTCCAATTTATCTTAATCTGTTTTTATTTGATTGGATTTACATTTTATTTGAGGTTTCACTCAACACAAGTTCTGGACACACCTCCACAACAGTAAACACCCGGCAGAGCCAGCTTTGTTGCTCATTTGTACACATTTTTTATTATTACCATCATCTGGCTTCCAGCAGATTGGTTTTATGTTAGAGCAGCGCCACCACTACACCCCTCATCTTTCTTCATCTTAATGAGGACATTGTGCTTTCATCCTTATGTCCTCGCCCGTCGCATCCCAGAGATTTTGCGCTCCACACGTTGGACGTGGTACGTGCCCTGCGGGTGTACCTGTCGACTACGGCTTTGTCAAGTCTGACTCACTGTTTGTGTCTGGTCCAAAACAGGGCCAAGCGGTTTTCAACTGCCACCATTTCTCGGTGGATCAGGCAAACCGTCATACAGGCCTATGCCCTTAAGGGGCTGGCGCCTCCCTTTCCGGTTACGGTGCATTCTACCAGGGCAATTGATGCTTCCTGGGCTTTCCGACATCAAGCGTCTGTTGCACAAGTGTGCAAGGCGGCGATCTGGTCATCCGCACATACCTTTTCAAAGTTCTATAAGGTTGATGTGGCTGCATCTTCTGATGCTTCCTTCGACCGCAAGGTTTTGCAGGCGGCTGTTTAATGTTGCAACTCCTCCTTGAGGAGCTCTGCTTGTTTGGGGTGAAGTTTGGTTTTTCCTTGATACTGTTCCCACCCCTCATTCTTTGACACTGCTTTGGGACGTCCCACTTTGTCAAGATTGAAGTTGCTGTGTCAGTCCATGGACGGAAAGAGAAAATAGGATTTTTTTGTACGCACCGTAAAATCCTTTTCTCTGACGTCCATGGACTGACACAGCACCCACCCCTCCTTTCTTTAAGTTTGTACTGCTTTACTACGAACTGAGGCTGCTGGCTGCAGGTAGGAGGGTTATGTCCGGAGGGACCGCCCCCTGGGCGAGGCTGTTCAGCTCTGGTTTTTGAATGTATGTTAAAACATCTAACATTCTGCCTAGTTTTCTCCTATGAGCAGGAACATAACCCACTTTGTCAAGATTGAAGATGCGGTGTCAGTCCATGGACGTCAGAGAAAAGGATTTTACGGTGAGTACAAAAAATCCTATTTTTTAAACATACTGTTAGACAGGATAATTTGTTTGGTTGCAGGCTGGTCAGTAAATTAAACTGGATATTTTCTTTGGTTTTGTTTGACTAAAAATAGCGGCACTTTACTGCCAACGCCCCCAACACCCCAGTGTGAAAGTGCCCTTAGGGAAAAGGATATCTAGTACAGTATATTAGATAATCCACTTTCAGCATTCATATGCAGGGTTTTTTATGATATAGAAAGAAAATGTATACAAAACCACTATACATTATTTTTAACAGCAGCATCTTTCTGTATTGAGGGTGACACATTGTCTGTAATGCCTATGTCCTTTTATCCTATAAATGTCTGATATAATATATAGTAGATAATGTGCTTAAAGTGGTTCTAAAGTCTTGGTGTTTTTTTTTTACCTTAATGCATTCCCTGCATCAAGGTAAAAAACACCCTAGTACTTGGCTTCCCCCACCAACCCTTAAACAATTTCCTGACACCCCTCACAATCCATCGCTGTCCCCGCAGGCAGCCCTGCTCTGCCTGCATTCATAGGCTTTACTGAGGGCAGTGGGAGTCATTGGCTGAGCCGTGCTGCATTGGTACCCCCCATAGCAAGCCATGTGCTACTGTGTATAATATCTTTTTTATGTTAACAAAATAAAAATGTTTTCTTTTAATATCACTTTAAATATTGGAAGATTGCTTTTTTCTATGTGGCAGAATAGACCCTGAACTAGCCAAAAAGGAATGAAACACACATATTTACAGATTGAAAAGGCAAGCCTTTAACAGTATTAGTCAGTTAATCATGTTGCTTAATTTTATGTGCTTTATGCAGTTGCTGCTGATGGTATTACGATTACTGATTTTCAAGATGACAGTGATCAGGAGTGTTCGGATAAGGGTAATGCGTCTGAAAATGCTGGAAGTGTTGTGGAGATCTCAGACTCTGAATCTTCAACCAGTGATCTTTTTACATCCCAGCTGTGTGAGCCAAAACTTTCCAAAGTAAGTTTTCTTTCAATAAAATGTATATGATAGTCTGACACCATTTCTAAACCAACTGCTGTGAGAGTTTCTGATTAAAAATAACCATGAATTGGCAGTTTAGACAGGTGGAGCTGTGTATTGCATACTCAATAAATTGTTGTTGAACACACCTTTCTTTACAGTCTTGCTATTTTAAGTGGTCGCAAACCAGTGGTCTGTGGACCACTGATGGTCCACGATAAAATGTTGGTGGTCCCCAGGGGTTCTGCTGCAAATCAACATTGTGGCGGATGTACATCACCCAATGTTTCCAGTGTTGTTCTCAATGCGCGCTGACATTCGATACTGTCAGCGCACGTTGATACACAATGCCTCCTCCTGTAGTTCCGGCTCATTTGAATTTAGAGAGAGGTATTGGGAGTAGTGCAGAGTGTGAAGTAGGAGGGAACTTCCAATGGCTGCACTGATTAGACTGTGGGAGGTAGCGCAGAGCTCGAGCACATGGCTGGATAAGGAGGTGAGATCCAATTAGGAGTCTGTGTAAAGCAGCAGCGTGATGCAGAGCGGGGCAGAGAGTCCGAGCATTGTGTGTGTATAGAGCAGCAGTGTGATCCAGGAGGAGGGGACAGGAGAGCCAGAACATCGTGTGCACAAGGCATGCAAAATTCATGTTAGTGGTCCGCGGGATTTAAAATTGTGAATTTAGTGGCCTGTGAGGTCTGAAAGGTTGTCATCCACTGATGTAGAGCATTGGTGACCTTTGACATCACTAAAGGAATGCACATGATTTTTAGTGAATGCAATGCTGCAGAAAGTTGTCAAAGATTGAAGACATGCAACAGGAGATGGTCTCTTGTCCATCTTTGCCCCTTTAAACCCTTTCTCCCTATGGGCAAAAATAGGACTGGGCTCTTTTTTTCAGTGCTTTGAGAAGGCCTGTACTGTGTGGTGACTTACCCCCTTAGGCTGCATTCGCACCTGGGCATTTTTGAATAACGGGCCGATTTGCTGTGATTCTACCCACGATTTCAGAATGCCCAGGTGTGAATGACAAATCCCACAAAACACATTTCAGATGGATGCAGCCTAACTCTTTTGGCTTAACCTTAATCTGTGTCTGCTATGGGTTAAATTTTGGAGGTTTTTCTGCAGGTGTATTTTTGACCCGAGTGTCTCCCACCTGGGCTCCCCTTAACAGGATAAGCAACAGGATGCTGGAGCTATTTATTTGCCTTTCAGAAGAGGCGCCACTCCACTTCACCCAGTCAATCCTACTTCTAAGTCTCTACTGTCTGGGCAGTGCTTTAGGCATGCTGGGGGTTGTATTGTTTTGACCTCTACATTCTGTTCAGGAGCATTTCCAACTAGATCTGCACTTGATCCAGCTGAATTGTAAAGTTTCTCAGCCCACAGTTAGCATTTCAACTGATAAATGCTCATAACCTGCTCCCACTAAGGCCCCTTTCACACGGCCGTTCCGATCAAGTCAGCCTGTCAGTTTTCCTCTTCTGTTTAGGCAAAGCTTAGAGGCCACTGCCATCAGAAAATACTATTTCCATGAAGATGTATACTTGGTCAGCAACAATGTTTAGGAACTGTAGGTGGTACGTGTAAAAGGAACATCCACATGAATGGCAGAACCCAAGGTTTCCTGGCAGAACATTGCCCAAAGCATCACATTGCCTCTGGCAGCTTGCCTCCTTTTCATTGTGCATCTTGGTCTCAACTCTGGCTCAGGTAAGTGATGCACATGCACCTGGCCATCCACATGATGTAAAAGAAAACATGATTCATCAGACCAGGCTACCTTCTTCCATTGCTTTGTTGTCCAGCTCTGATGCTCACGTGTCCAGTGTAGGTGCTATTGGCTGTGGATACTGATCAGCATGGGCACTGTGACCGGTCTGTGGCAACGCAGCCCCATATGCAACAAACTGTGGGGCACTGTGTGTTCTGACACATTTCTATTGAAACATGCTCACTTGCTGCCTAATAGATCCCATCCATTTTCAACTGTTATTGTAACAAGATAATGAATGTTATACACTTTACCTATCAGTGATCATCATTTTTATGGCTGATCATTGTAGATTAAACTTTTAAAGTACACTATCAAAATGCCTTAGCAAAAGCTGGATAAACTGTCAGCTGGACTTTTATCATCCAATTTCTCACTTACTATCTCAAAGAACAAGATCAGGTTGGTCTTTTATAGAGCCATGCTGGTTATCACTTATGTTATCTTTATCACAAACAAGTTTGTTTCTATATAGAGTCCCTTACCATTTCCTCTAATACTTAACAATACTATTGATGTTAGGCCAACTAGTCTGTAGTTTCTTGATATGCATATCAATCCTTTTTTTAAATTTTTTAATTGATGTCACTTTTGCTCTATGCTGATCATTTGGTACCATTCCTGTCAGTAAGGCGTCTTTGAAGGCTAGGTACACCTTTTTTAGGTAGAATTTCCATTCTCATAATAAATAGAAGCATTTTCAAATGTCTTCTCCCCCCCCCCCCCTCCAAGTCATTCCAATGTGCTTATTTCTCACTTACCTAGTTCATGGCAGCCTTCATTCTGCACCCTTTCTGTTCAAATAATATTTAAAAAAATGCATTCGAAGTCCTGACTTCCTGCAGCATCATGTGACCATCCAGGAAACGTCATATCCCATCATGCACTACCCTACTGCATCATAGAATAGGGCATGTTTAGCTCTCTGGACCATGGCAGGCTTTATACTAGTACAAAGGAGGGAGTGGGCAGAGACATTTAACTGTCATTGTTCTTGTGTAAACGCACCTATTTCACTTTCAGGCCCCATTCACATTTAGCGAAGTGGGAGCGCACATTTTTTGGTGCGTTTTTCTGGCAACACACATAGGGCAGCCTATTTAAATAGTCTGCACTACGCATAGCAAACGTTGCAAAGTAGCTCATGGGGAATTTTAACGTGTTGCGGTTTTGCACATCTTTTACTGCACATTTGGCTGCCTTTGTCACACAAAATGTCACAAGTTAATTTTAGGTGTATAAAGGTGGCCATACACTATACAATCTTTACAGTCTCCTTTTAGATTTACAAAAAACATATAATGGGAGGACAAACCCATCTATCCAATCACTCTGTATACAGTCAGGCAGGTCATTGCACTACATAGTTGATTGTACAATCTCCTTTAGTTATACCTTCAGATTGTATAGTGTATGGGTTATGTGATCGCTGAGCTCCTGCACACTCTGCCAAATGAGCGATCTATAATCAGGTACAAAACAAATCTGTCATGCAGAGGAATACACTGGCTGTGTATTCAGGGAGAATAGTGCTCTTTGACAATGATTGCTTTGGAAAAGCATGTACCTACAGAGGTTGGCAGGATCAATCTTCTAGAGGGGGAGGGAAAGTGCAGGATGTCTTTTTTAGGCCCCTATCACACTACCGCTACTTCAAAGTCGCGTGATTTTGTCGCGATTTCAGGGAGACTTGTATGTGGTCTATGAACCTGAACTCGCATCAAAGTCGGACCTAAGTAGGGCAGGGACTACTCGTCGGCACAACTTGATGTCGTACTAATATTATTGGTTGTCATTGGAAATCATGGGGAACAACTTGTCATGCTACTTTGCAGTCCCAAATCGTGGGACAAGTCTTACAAGTGTGAAAGGGGCCTTAAGGTCACCCGCTGAAGAACTTTACTCATTCCACTAACAGTTTTCCTGTCCTAAAGAACAGATACCAGGAAGTCGTGGAGGGGTTTTCTATAGAAGAAGATAGAGGCTGAGGTAATGCTTGCCTAGAATATAGAGAAAGATTTTTGTTTTTTGCAACAGAGGTACATTAATGGTATATTGGTACATAGAGAAGCTAGACTTTTGAAAAAAAAAGGTGAGCCTTTACAATTTTAGGAATAGCAGGAGTTTCTTATCCCCCATCTCTCAGTGAGACATTGGCAAGCTGCATGCATTAAATAGATAGATTCGTCCAGTCACAAATCAAATCCCTGCTACGCCTGCAAAGTTCTTATGAAATAACTCCTGAGGACTTTTTCACCTACATGCGCTAAACTGCCTTTCTGAAAAGTCATCTAAAACTCATATACACCCTCAGCTTGGCAATTTCTCATGAACATCAAACCCACCCTTAAAGGGTAACTAAAGGTTCACTTTTGTTTTGTTTTTTGAAAACAAACATCATATACTTACCACCTCTGTGCAGTTGGTTTTGCACTGAGGGGCCCCAATCCTCTTCTGGGGTCCCTCAGCGGCGCTCCTGGCTCCTCCTGTTCTCGAGAGCCCCGTTGGAGAGCCGCTCTCCCTCGGGGGAACTCATGCGGACGTGCTCCTGTGCCCTGCTGCTGCGTCTATTGACACAGACAGCAGGACTCGGCCCCATACCCTGGATCCCACGTCATTGGATTTGATTGACAGCAGCGGGAGCCAATGGCTGCGCTGCTATCAATCTATCCAATCGGGACCCGAGACATCGGCTGGAGCTGGTGTGCTCGTCCCCGCCACTTGAAAGACCGGGTTCAGGTAAGTAAAAGGGGGGCTCTGGGGGGCAGCTAGAGCACTGGAAGGAAGTTTTTCACCTTAATGCATTAAGGTGAAAAACCTTGAGGGTTTACAACCCCTTTAAGGGAATCTTTTTTTTTACTCCCTTCTCCATAACAAAAATACATTTGCCAAAACTCCTCTCATGGCACAATGGGAATCTGACTTACAAAAAGTCTATACCAGTGTCTAACAGCTATACAATACTCCCACAGGGTCACACACTGCATTAACCACTGGGAGCTATCCCAAAAGGTAGCATCTCGTTGGTACTTAACCCTGTATCGCCTAGCTAAATTCTGCCCTCAAAACTCCTCTTCTTGTTGGAGAGGTTGTGGTCACACCGGCACACTCCTTCATATACGCTGGTCGTGTACGGGTTTAACACGTTTTTGGAACAAAGTACTTCAGGTCATTTTGCAGATCACTGGTGTTCTCACCAAACCAGTGTCAGCTTTTGCCCTACTTTACCTAGGGATTTAATGTTTCCTCATAGAATTTCGCACAATAATTGTTTTACTTTTGGTTGCAAAGTCTCTCCTGACCAAACTTTGGAGATCAGACCAAGCCTCTAATGTATCACACCTAGTTGACCATATAAACCTGATATTTGAGTATGAAAGAAATTTGGCTTTTAGATCAAATTCTTACTGTAAATTCACTAAAGCATGGAATACTTGGCTCTGACTGTATCCCTATTTTATTTGTACACATATAAATAATAACAATTGTCAATAATTGCCAACATTAATAACATTCATATAGCTTGATTTTTATTCCAAACACATTATTATTTAACTGCACATACATGGCATTACACCACTTACTCATCTATTTTGAAGACATAGTTATGCGACTATCACCTTTGTGTCCGTTGCATGGACACAAATTATGTAATCTTTATTATATAAACATCACTTAATGTCACACACACATATGCACATGACACATTGTATCCTTTTTTTTTTTTCCCTTCCTCACTTGTTTCACACATACACCAGTACACGCATTTAGGTTATGAATTGGTTAATTCATTTGTGTTCATCCCGGGTTGGTATGCTCTTTTCTGCTCCCAATCCAGCTAATTGTGAAGCAGCAGTCATTGGTTACACAGACCACATGACAGCTTTTGGTTTTAATATAAATTTGAAGTGTTTTTAAATGTTTATCCAGCTATGAGTAAGCACTATTTAAAAGTGTGAAACGCGTCAGCTGTTCCTTTGCTTTGCTGTGACTTGTAGTGCCATTTGTTTGATGCCATTTAAATAAAAGCCACCGAAAGGTTTTTGGAGTGCGGCAGTCCATTTTTTCATTATTTTATTTTTCAACTGCCTAGTGCATCGCCAGCACCCTCGATTTCTTGACTACTGAGTGATCAGCGGAATCCACCCACCTGGAGCGGCAATCTTTCTTTCTTCCACTTGTCTATGGACTTTGCACTTGTTGCTTTGCCAGCTCGGTGAGTGGTTTTTTTCCTCACTCTCTACGTTGTCTGAGTCTCCGTTGAGGACTCATATACATTCAGCAAGAAACCAGCTTTTTTACTATGGACACTACTTTGCCTACAGAACCTGCAGCAAGCTCAGGATATAGTAGGACTTTAAAAACTCCATCAGAAAACCCTCTTAGAACTGGGTCCCACACATATACATCACAACCCAGCAATGATAAGGATATTTCTTTACTCACCATGTTCAGGAAATTGGAGTCGCTTATGGCAAAAGAGATTAGATCATATTGGGATACACATTTCCTAACAGAATACATAACGCTCTCACAGATTCCACGAGGACTAAGGATAAAGAAATTTCCAAGTTCCGAATTATACAACGATGAGTTTAAAAAAGCCTGGATGGACACATTGAGCACATGCTCATTAAAGCTTATGGAAATCCTAGTCACGTCAAACCAAAAACATGGCGAAAAAATACAACTAGAGATGGCATCCATACAGAAGGAGCTTATGCCACTGCAAAACCATCCAAACTATATGGAACTTGATGTTAAATTAAACAAAAAATTGGACAAACTTGAGAAATATGTCATCGAAACCAAAAAAGGTAAAATGTCCCGAGATCGAATCGATTATGAGAGCGCAAACGTCTATATTTGGAAAAAATCCCAACACCAGTCCAATCGGCCACATAGAAATCGTGGAAAAAGTGTGAGTTTCTCTGACCAAGAGAACGAGATCGCCTATGACACATTGGCCACCACAGGATCAGAGTCATCACCCGATCGAGGATCGAGAACTTCAAGCCCGCCAAATGGTAGGAAAAACTCAGGACACCCTCATGGATCAGAGAGAAAGGTGAAAATGAAAAAGACGCCCACAAGAAAACAAGGGGAGGAGGAACAAAAAACAGACACACGAAAAACACATTACCCACTACGAGGGAGGATGAAACGGTAACATTGAACGTTATCAACATCTCCAGCAGAAGTCTCAGCACAGAAGAAAATAAACTACTCTCCAAAGGACGTAATTTCTGCCCGACCAGACATTTCGATTTATTTGCCACACTGTTGGACGTGAATAAATTTTCTAGGGGATTAACCTTAAAAAAGCATTTTTTGGATCCTGCCATTAATACAGACATACTTTCCAGTGACGGTCCGGGCTTGGGTGAGTGTTTTCCCTCTCCTTTATTATTTCGTGAAGTCTGTGCATTACAAGACCTTATAGACCTTGCCAGTGAATCAGATCCAGGCCCCACGGATCCTATTGATACAGGTACTCACATATCATTTAAACTACGATCTGAATTTTATCCAATAGAATCTAGGGGCAAGGATATGGATTCCTTTCAGAAGTTGGTAGAGAGAGACCTCACTCGCCTAGCCCGTCATTGTAGTAAAGATCACTCCCATAGCAATTTGTCTTCTTTAGAATTACATGCACTTAAAACACTACAAATGGACAATGACATTGTAATTAGGAACGCAGATAAGGGGGGGGGGCAGTGGTGGTGTTGGATTCCGTTTCATATACAGAGGAGGCTTTACGCCAGTTATCCGACTCTAACATCTATCAAACCCTTAAATCGGATCCCACCATTCCCTTTACAAAGGAATTAAATAAACTTCTGGACAGGGCAGTACACGCCGGCATTTTCACTGATAAAGAGAAAGCTCTTTTTATTCCTACCAGTCCCATAATGCCGGTGTTCCATCATTTGCCAAAAATACACAAGGGTCTGGATCCACTGGTGGGCAGACCAATAGTTGCGGGTATAGGTTCCCTAAATGAGAGATTAGGGGAGTGGGTTGACAACCAGTTGCAACCGATTGTACTAGAGCTCCCCAGTTTTCTCAGGGATACCAAACAACTATTGGGTAGGCTTAATGATTTCCCATGGCATGACAACTATAAATGGATCAGTTGTGATGTAGCATCTCTATACTCGTGCATTCCACACCATTTAGGTCTACAAGCGGTCACTGTTTTTCTTAAAGAATCAGGAACCTTATCATTGGCCATGCAGGAATTCATTATTCAATCACTTGAATATCTTCTCACTCATAATTTTTTCATGTTTGACGGGTGCTGCTACCTCCAGAGATGTGGGGCCTCCATGAGAGCTAAATTTTCCCCCTCCCTGGCTAACATCTACATGGGTTGGTGGGAGAGGTCCCACGTCTATGGACATGGCAGCCCCCGTCGCATGGATACTGCACTTTATGTTCGCTACATTGATGACCTCTTGTTCATCACCTCTGACAGCTCTGCCGATTTAGACACATGGCTTTTATGCCTAAATGATAACGACCTCAACCTCAAATTTACAGGCGTTCTTCAACCGGTTTCTATAGAGTTTTTAGATGTCACACTTAGTGGCATCAATGGTCGCATCATCACCAACTTATACAGGAAAGACACTGCGGGCAATATGCTCCTCAGAGCTGATTCAGGCCACCCTACACACACCATTAAAGGCATTCCCTTTGGCCAATTTTTAAGGCTCAAACGTCTCTGTAGTGCACCGGAAGAGTTTACAAGAGAAGCCCAAAACATGTCTAACCGGTTTAGAGATAGAGGATATCCCCCAAGGATCATTAATAGAGCATTACGTAAAGTCAACAATATACAAAGATCCACGTTGTTGATAGACACAAAAAATAAAAAGTCCAGGAAACAGTCTTCACCGTTTAACAATATGCCGGTTTTTGCTACATCGTTTAGTTCAGAATTTAATCAAATTACACAAATTGTTACAAAATACCTTCCTGTATTATACAACGATGTAGCATACCAAGAAGTCTTGTCTCGAGGCATTAAAACTGTGTCCAGAAGAGCTCCAACTTTGGGTAGCAAACTCTCCCCCAGTCTATTTCTTAGCAAATCTGCGGCTACAAATTGGCTCTCATTTAAAGGAACTTTTAAATGTGGGACCAAGGGTTGTCAATATTGTAAACATATTGGAACAGGACAACACATACACTCATTTATAACTAACAAAAGCTATGAAATACAGCAGTTTATCAACTGCATCACCAAATATAATAGTGTATGTTATTAGTTGTAATTTATGTAACATCCAATATGTGGGCAGAACTATCAGGAGACTTAAAGACAGACTTTATGATCATCTACGGGACATCGAGAAAGACCACAATACAAATGTGGCAAAACATTGGAATGATGTACATCATAAAGATGTCTCTAGTTTGTCCATTCAGGGGGTGGAGAGAATCATTACTCCCTTCAGAGGGGTGGATAGGTTCAGGGGCTTGTGCAAACGCGAGGTCTTTTGGATTTTTACTTTGGACACGAGAATTCCGAAAGGGTTAAATTTTGAATGGGATGTTTCCCATTGCTATAATTAGGACCTCAGGTTTGAACTCGCCCCTGGGTCGCTCTCTTTTCCGTTTTCCGTTTCCCTTTTTCTCCCCCCTTTTCCCTCCCCTCCCAAAACAACCCCCCCTCCCTCCTCCCCCTCTCTCCTCCCCCTCTCTCCTCCCCCCCCTCTCCCACCACGCTTTTCCTTACCATTTAAGCCATCCGATTTTGCTCCTAAAAGTACTGCGTTCCATACATATTATTTTTTCTTTATCAAGGGTTCATCGAGATGTGTGGTTGTTTAGAGAGAATACTTGCCTTGACATCTCTCCAACTTATTTCTGACGTCATTTACATATATATTATATTTAAATTGATGATTGGAGCACCGAAACGGCCTGTCAGATAGGCACTAGGGTGTCTCGCTATTTTACAGATCAATTACGATCGTTTTTTTAATAAGCAGACACACCTATACTATTGCCTATTTAACACGACAAATAATGGGTAGTATTAGTCCTACGATATAAAACATGACAATTTAATCCATGTTCATATGAGTCTCTTCTTTCTGCCCCCTTTTTTTTTACAGCTAATATAGCTTTGAGTTTCAATATGGGAAAGACTCTACAGCCAGATTACATGACAATGTAATGTATGCCACATTATGTAGCTTTGACAAATGAACATGCACATGGATTTTAATAATGCACTTCATTATAGGTGCACATATGCATCCATACTTTGGTTTTCGTTTTATATATAAGAAACAATGTTCATATTTTTAGATTTTGTCTCTCTTTTTTATGACCAATGCGCTACGGGACACACTAGAAAGTAACCATTATCAATGTCTAGTTCCTACACTAAATGCTTTTTCGCAGTAAAATTAAAAATTAATAGTAAAAAATATAAAAAATAAAAAATAAAATGTGCATATCTATATCTATATTCAATTATGAACCATCAGTCTCTACAGACACGTAGAGATTGGAATAATCGATATGCACATAATTTTAGTTTTAGAATTTCATTGCAAATTGTCCCGAGAGAGCTTATTGTTTTATTATTTTACTGACATTTCAGGGACATAGCAATATGGCTAGACATTTGTATGTATTTTATATATATATAGCGTTAATAGCATTCCAAAGTTGTTGTGTATCTGTTTTGCAGTTTCCTGCAAAAGAAAAATCTGTATATACATATAGTTCCCTCCAAATTGTGGAAAAAAGAAAAAAAGAGAAAAAACTGTATTTTGCATATATATTACGTCCGGGATGGTTATATAATACACATATGGTTTTATGCATATTTTATTTTTCCGGATTTATGTATTTACGTAACTTAAAAGAAGCATCACGTTTCTTTTGGTTTATGTCACTTTATTTCCATATAAATATGAAAATGTACTGGTTACATATATTCAAACATATACCGTATCAGATATAATTAATTAATTACCTATTATACACGCTTTCTATTATGTTTGACAGCACAAACATATGTATATATCCATATAATTTTTCTGCACCTATATATTACCAAAAGAGAGTCTCTTTACTTCATTTTATTTCACTTTTTATTTTATCATACTTCTCCCTCTCTTTCTCCTTCACATATTCAATATTCACACACACACAAACAAAAGAGGTTTTTGTGTTTTTACCAAACATGACCAATTTCCTCACATATGCGTCCACAATTTATTTGTACACATATAAATAATAACAATTGTCAATAATTGCCAACATTAATAACATTCATATAGCTTGATTTTTATTCCAAACACATTATTATTTAACTGCACATACATGGCATTACACCACTTACTCATCTATTTTGAAGACATAGTTATGCGACTATCACCTTTGTGTCCGTTGCATGGACACAAATTATGTAATCTTTATTATATAAACATCACTTAATGTCACACACACATATGCACATGACACATTGTATCCTTTTTTTTTTCCTTCCTCACTTGTTTCACACATACACCAGTACACGCATTTAGGTTATGAATTGGTTAATTCATTTGTATTCATCCCGGGTTGGTATGCTCTTTTCTGCTCCCAATCCAGCTAATTGTGAAGCAGCAGTCATTGGTTACACAGACCACATGACAGCTTTTGGTTTTAATATAAATTTGAAGTGTTTTTAAATGTTTATCCAGCTATGAGTAAGCACTATTTAAAAGTGTGAAACGCGTCAGCTGTTCCTTTGCTTTGCTGTGACTTGTAGTGCCATTTGTTTGATGCCATTTAAATAAAAGCCACCGAAAGGTTTTTGGAGTGCGGCAGTCCATTTTTTCATTATTTTATTTTTCAACTGTATCCCTCCTGATATATTATAGGTTCATCTTTGATGCCTATTTGACTGTTTTGTAATTATATCGTGACATTTTGTACTCTATACATGCCTTTATGAACCGTATCCTTATAAGATGTACCAATGTCCCATATGCCATTATTTCTTCTTCCCAAAGTTATCTGTGCTGTTAGGTTTTTTAATTTTATACTCCATAAAATAGTATTGTTGACAAAAAAATAAATAATATTTTTTTAAGGAATAGCAGCTTGGCTATAACTGAGCCAAGTTCGCTGTGGGACCTGGTGGTTTGTTCATTCTTTTCTTTTTTCTTTTTTTTACCTGGTTTTCGGTCAACAACAGAGGAGGTACTTTGAGTGAAACATCTGTATTCCTGTTAAGAGAAGTTTAGGAATTAAACAAAACAGTCACACTCTCTTAGGTGGATGCAGCATCAACCCTGGCTGAATCTGTTCCTCATCAGCTCTAAGCCCACTGTGTCCATGCCTCACTGTGTCCATGCCTCACTGTGTCCATGCCTCACTGTGTCCATGCCTCACTGTGTCCATGCCTCACTGTGTCCATGCCTCACTGTGTCCATGCCTCACTGTGTCCATGCCTCACTGTGTCCATGCCTCACTGTGCCCAATCTCCCTACCTGATCTCCGGCGCTGTGTGACTAGACTGACGTTTAACATGGGAGTCTATGGAAGGGGTGCCCGGCTTTGAAAAATCAGTGCTTCCCAGCCGTAGGTCCCCTGGACAACAAACTTTTCACACTTGTAGATAAAGAGTGGGGCTATATGTGTGCCAAGTTTGGTGTCCAGGGAACCTAGGGCCGGCCGGTACCGCGTCCCCAAAATCACCGGAGAAATTACCGTTTAACATTGGAGTCTATGGAAGGGACCCGGCTTTGAAAAATCGGTGCTCCCTGGCCGTAGGTCCCCCGGACAACAAACTCCAGGGGACCTACGGCTGGCCAGGATCAGGCGCACAAATTTGAAGATGGACACAGACTTGAGTATAAGCCGAGGGGGGCATTTTCAGCACAAAAAAATGTGCTGAAAAACTCGGCTTATACTCGAGTATATACGGTAAGTTATTAAAGACCTCTGCTCAGTTCTCGGTCTTCAGTCTCCAACGTGCCGGTTACGTAAAGTGGCAAGCTCTCTGCTCTGCTTATCCAGTGCCCACTGGAACATCGGGTTGTGCAGGGGGAGGAGCAAATGGCTCAGTCTCCAAATGGCTTGCTGAGAGGCTGAGCCAGTTTCCGCTCCAGGCATCTGGGTGGATCCCAACTATAAAGTCGGTATCTTTCCAGAGCCTGGACAGGCTGAATGACGTTCGCCGAAAGTGGGCTTTAGCTGAAAATTGTTTACAGGAGTGCAGAGCGAAGTGCATTCCTGTGATCCATAGGAGAAATATAGCCCAAATAGCTTTGGCCTTACTTTTATTTATTTTTTTAAGTCTATCGCACCTGTTTTTTTCATATGTGAAAACTGAAGAATGTTTCTCATATTCAGTTTTTTAGCTGTCCTAATTGTTCCCTTGCGTTTCTTATTGCATTACTGTCACTTCTACTTTATACTTGTTAGAGTTTTTTTTTTTTTTTACACTAGATTTTAGCCACATAACTTTTAACTTTGTTTTTTTATGCGTGTTACCCAGAGGAATACAGTGACTAATACATTTGTCTAATTTATCTTTAAAAAAACTCTAACTTGCCTTGTGCTTTTTTTCTGCCAATATTTGGTCCCAGTGAGTGTTGTCTCTACCTTGCATATCTGTAATGAGCTCTATGTTTGAAATAATAGAGCGTTCTTCCTTGTTGGGGTTTCTGTGATCTCTTTCATGAAGTCTTACAAAATGTTTAGGAAATGACAAGCCTTTGTTGACTGTGCAGTTCCATTTGCCCAATCAATATCAGGATAATTGAAATTGCCCATAATATCATCACCCTGCTTCCCAGCCAATTTCAATCTGTAAACTGAGCAGAGACTCCCTTTCTTATGGGCCTATAAGATATTCTCACAAGTAATTTAATATTTTGCTGAACTGTTATGGAACCCCAGCCAGGACTCTGCACCATCACAGTACAAGTGATATCATCTCTGAAAATCTCTTTCTGATCGTTCTTCACATACATGTGAATAAATTAATGGGCTGCCTTACATGCAGCACGCAGCTGCACAGATAAGAACCAGTTCACAAGTGAGGTTAGGGGACAGTAAAGCCATGTGGCTGAGCCTCATTTTTACCACCTCCCCGATTGCTCCCCCTTTCGCTGTAGGTCGTACACATGCTGTGGCCATGAAAGGAAGTATACAGTTGTGCTCATACATTTACATACCCTGGCAGAGAGTATGAATGATAACACAAAAACTTTTCTTTTACTCATGGTTAGTGTTTGACTGAAGCCATTTATTATCAATCAACTGTCTTTACTCTTTTTAACCACTTGCTTACTGGCCACTTAAACCCCCCTCCTGCCCAGACCAATTTTCAGCTTTCAGCGCTAATGCACTTTGAATGACAATTGCGCGGCCATACAACACTGTACCCAAATGACCTTTTTATATATTTTTTTCACCACGAATAGAGCTTTCTTTTGATGGTATTTGATCACCTCTGCGATTTTTTTTTTTTTTTGTTATATTTATTTTTTAAATCCGGTCTTTTTTTTAAAATTTTTTTTTTTTTATATTTTGTTCTAAAATTTTGCAACCAGGTAATTTTTCTCCTTCATTGATGTAGAAGAGAATACAAAAAATATTCACGCTACTAACACATATGAGCAGCTACAATGCCTGTGAAAAGAGCAAAAACAAACCATATACAAAAAATGTAGCGCTATACATACTGCTTGGAGTGAGAGATACATCAGCACGTTGAGAAAACTCCATTGCTGGGTTGTGGCCTGCTGGGTCCCCCTGTGAGCTATTCTATCATTCCATCGGGCTTGGAGATTTGGTGACATCATTTGATCCTGGATCTTGGATATAGATGTGTGCAATGCCAGCTGGGACCCCATATCCATAGATATACATATATCAAGCCTAGTTGACCCTATAGACGTATGTCCATTTGGGTCCACTTCATCTGGTAAGCCTCCTTTCGAGTGGTGGTGGTCACGTTACAGTCACTTGTTTTTTTGAAAGTCACCATTATACCTTGGAAGCTTCAACACTATCCACTTTTTGAATGATCATCAGAGACTTTTTCAGCACTTTTTTGGATTTATTTGTACAGACTTTTCAAGACTCATTCACTTTGAGCACTACACTTGGGTGTTTTATTTTCTATGTATAGCGCTACATTTTTTGTATTTAGGTAATTTTTCTCCTTCATTGATGTACACTGATGAGGCGGCACCGATGGGCGGCACTGGTGGGCACCGATGGGCACTGGTGGGCACCGATGGGGGGCACTGGTGGGCACTGATCGGCACTGGTATGTTATACTGATAGGCAGCACTGATGAGGCACTGATAGGTGGAACTTGGCAATGATAGGTGACACTTGTGGGCATTGATAGGTGACACTTGTGGGCAATGGCAGGTGGCACTGGCAGGGGTACTGATTGGCACAGATGAGGCAGAATTGCCTCTTCCTCTTCGGGACCGATGTCCCTCGCACATAAGCCGGTGATCAATTTATTTCTCTCCTCACACTGTCAGCGTGAGGAGAAAAAAAAAAGATTACCGAGCCTTTGTTTACATCACGTGATCAGCTGTCATTGGCTGACAGCTGATCACGGGATCAGCCCCTTACTCGGATCTGTGATCACCCGAGCGTGTGAAGGGGAGGCCGCCTCCCGGCAATTTAGGTCCGCGCTGTGGTCGTCATTGGGCTATAGCGCGGATCTCAAGTGGTTAAATCATAATGAAAACAGAAACTATCCAAATTACCCTGATCAAAAGTTTACATACCCTGGTGATTTTGGCCTGATAACATGCACACAAGTGGACACAAAGGGGTTTGAATGGCTATTAAAGGTAACCATCCTCACCTGTGATCTATTTGCTTGTAATTAGTGTGTGTGTATAAAAGGTCAATGAGTTTTTGGACTCCTGACAGACCCTTGCATCTTTCATCCAGTGCTGCACTGACGTTACTGGATTCTGAGTCATGGGGAAAGCAAAAGAATTGTCAAAGGAACTGCGGGAAAAAGTCGAACTGTATAAAACAGGAGAGGGATATAAAAAGATATCCAATGAATTGAGAATGCCAATCAGCAGTGTTCAAACTCTAATCAAGAAGTGGAAAATGAGGGGTTCTGTTGAAACCAAACCACAGTCAGGTAGACTAACTAAAATTTCAGACATAACTGCCAGGAAAATAGTTTGGAATGCAAAGAAAAACCCACAAATAACTTCAGATGAAATACAGGACTCTCTGAAAACATGTGGTGTGGCTGTTTCAAGATGCACAATAAGGAGGCACTTGGAGAAAGATGGGCTGCATGGTCGAGTCGCCAGAAGAAAGCCATTACTGGGCAAATGCCACAAAGTATCCTGCTTACAATACGCCAAACAGCACAGAGACGAGCCTCAAACCTCCTGGCACAAAGTCATTTGGAGTGATGAGACCAAAATTTAGCTTACTCTTTCGTCCATGGACCGACACAGCTTCTCTATTGACAAAGTGGGTATTATCCGTTAATTAGGAGTGACTAGGCAGAAAAACTTGTAAAAAGTGTTGCATCACACCTTCTACAGTACCGCCCAGGGGGCGGACCCTCTGGGTATACCCTCTCAGTCTGCACATCGCAGATCAGTTTTTTTCTGTCTAGCAAGGAGTAGGACATGGCTCCCTTCGGGCCCATTGGTCCGGGGAAAAAAGATATATATATATTTATTTTATTTTTTTGCTACATTTGTTGTTTCCTGCGATCTTCGATCAACTGCCGACTGGGTGACAGGCTGGATCCTCGATCCTTGTAGTCTCCCCAGTTTCGGCCATAGAGCGTGTGCCGACCCTAGCTACGCGCTGGGTTTTCCACGACATGCCCGTCGCTCCACGGGTGGCCGGTGAGCCTACGCTCCAGGGCCTGCATCGGACCGCTCAGCTTCGGCTGACCTTACGGCCGAGTCGCAGCAGCCTGGCCGGTGAGCTTACGCTCCAAGGCTTGCATCGGACCGCTCAGCTTCGGCTGACCTTACGGCCGAGTCGCAGCAGCCTGTCCGGTGAGCGTCATGCTCCAGGGCATACATATGATCGTCCCTTCTGGGTCCAATCACAGCATGCCTGGCCAACAGTCACCTTCCGTGCGCGGACGATGATCTGTTTGGAATGTCTTCCAGCAGAATACATGCAGGATAGGTAAGTAAAACTCCCCTGCCTCGGCTGGGTGATTTAGCTGGACATTCCTGGAGAGATCAAGTAAGTGGTTGTGGCCCCTTTCTTCCCTCTCTCCCTGCCTTTCCCTCCTCCCTGGGCTTCTAGCTAAAGGTTGCTGGGTGCTGGGGGTCACCTAGGGGGTCCCACTGGAGCGGGGCTGGCTGTAACTAACATTTAAAAGAAATGTCATTTTTGCTTACCTGTGTTTCTGTGTCTCCATGCTGTCGGCGGCCATTTTGAGGTGGTCCATGCCAAGTTTGGCCTCTTGTAACTGCCTGGCGGCCATCTTCCTGTGGTTCGGCCACACCCACTGGCCCCTATCAGGTGATCGGCGGCCATGTTGGTCCACCCTGTATGCAGATATTGCCGTTCGGCGGCCATCTTTTTGGGGGCTATGGCTGCCTGACCTCTATCTTCTGTCGGCGGCCATTTTCTTAGAGCCCACATCTTCCATACAGACGTTTTTGGCAACCATTTTGCGAGAGCCTCCGGCCTCTAGGGTGCATTACACTGGCGTGAAAATTCACACAGGAAGTGCTGATAAAAGAAGCAGACTGACACAGCAGCAAGGGGACAGCATCACAGGCGCAGCATAGCAGTACCTATCCAGGGTGGTGAGTCCTCTGGGTAACCCAGCATCTCTGCAGCGCAGGAGGGTGGCCTATTGATATCTTGCCTGGAGCCCTGTGAGTGTCAGCGTGTGGTCAGCATGGCATCTGAGCCAGATGTCTTCTCCCCTGAAACACCAGATTTAGCAGCTGGTGCCCCTGAGGTGTCTATGAACGCTATGACTGCAATCCTAGAGGCGTTTGCTGCCAGGGTGGAAGCAGCACACGGGAATACAGGGGGTAGTAAACGCCCCGTCCCCTGCAAGCTTCTGGGGATATTTCTGATGCAGAACCAGGTCCAGCTACGGCTCATGGCCCAGATTCTGATGCATCAGAGACTGCAGACCGTGACCGATCGGACAGTGAGGAGGACTCAAAGTCCAGGTCAGTACGCGAGACGGCTTTGGTATCTGACCTTATTACTGCAGTGCGGGATACGCTAAAGTTGGAAAATACTGCAGAAGCAGCAGAGACTCCTGTCCACTTGGGTTTCATAGACCTGCCCGCACTGCTAAGGTGTTCCCTTGTGTGTCTTTTGATAAACTCTTATACAAGGAATGGGAGAACCCACTGAGGGTCTTTACAGCCCCAAAGAGGTTTGCGGTACGGTACCCCTTTTGAGGAGAGTTTTCTGAAGAAATGGACCTCTCCCCCCTATAGTGGACCCTCCGGTGTCCAGACTTAATAGAGCCACCACAATTCCTGTAGAAGGGGCTCCTGTTTTCTAGGACCCTGTGGATAAGAAGGCTGAAGCACTCGCTTGCTACCTATACTCAGTGGTAGGCTCGGCAGTACGCCCGGCATTGGCGGGGGCCCTAGTGTCTCACACACTTACTGAATGGGCAAGATTGCTACTCCAGGGGTTAAGGAGCGAGATGCTCCTCCTGATGAGATAACATTGGCCGACCTGTTGGTCCAGGGCCTTAGGTTTGTCTGCGAGTCAGACATGAATACTATTCCCCTGCTGTCTAAAACTTCGGTTTATGCAGTAGCAATACGCCGCCTGATCTGGCTAAAAGGCTGGTCTGCGGACCAGACTTCCAAGAAAGCCCTGTTGGATCTGCCTTTTAGGGGCGACAGACTTTTTGGGGCTTTTCTGGATGACATCATCAAGGATGCCACAGGAAGTAAAAGCACTTTGCTTCCCCAAATTAGCAAGGGTAAGGGGCCACGCCAAGGGCAAGGGCCCTCCTTTACTGCACACAAGTGGTTTTTTCGTCCCCCTAGGGCGACAGGGAAAAGACCCCAGGCCGACAAAGCGCCTGCCCAAGGACAAAAGCGTCCTTGGTCCCGCAGACCCAACAAGCCTGCGGACAAATCTGCGTCCACATGAAGGTCCGCCCCCACCCAGCGCTCGGGTGGGGGGACGTCTTCACGAATTCGCGACTCAGTGGACTTCTCTAGTCTCCGACAGGTGGGTTTGCGAAGTAATCTCCTCAGGCTACAAGATAGAATTTCTCTCTTGTCCACCAGACAGATTCATCACCTCCAATCTCCAGCTACTACCGACCCGTCGGGAGGCCCTGTATGGGGCGGTCCAGGGTCTACTGGAACACGGGGTAGTTATTCCAGTTCCAGAACAGGAACGGGGTCAGGGTTTTTACTCAAATCTGTTCATTGTGCCAAAGAAGGAGGGGGTTCGTCCAATCTTGGATCTCAGAGCCCTCAATTGCTTTGTGAAGGTACAAAGATTTCGGATGGAGTCGGTTCGATCCGTAGTCACGGCTCTCCATCCGGGGGACTTTCTGGCCTCCTTGGACATCAAGGACGCATACCTGCATGTCCCCATATACTCCAGACACCAGAGGTTTCTGCGATTTGCTATCGGGAAGAACCACTACCAGTTTGTGGCCCTCCCGTTTGGCCTTGCCTCAGCACCCAGGACGTTCACCAAGGTGCTCGCTCCGATTCTGGCACTTCTAAGACAGCGGGGTATCGCTATCACAGGTTACTTGGACGACCTTCTGCTGAAGGCCCCTTCAAGCTCAGAATTAGAGGTAAGCGTGTCCATTACCTGTCAGACTCTTCGAGACTGTGGTTGGATACTAAACACGCAAAAGTCAGTATTGGTGCCCACTCAACGCCTAGTGTACCTGGGGTTGATTCTGGATTCCTCAGAGGCAAAGGTATTCCTCCCTGTGGAGAAGTTGCAGACCCTCCGGGCTGCAGTACGGCAGCTGACTTCCAGGAATTGGTCGTCACTCCGTTTTTACATGCGAGTGTTGGGCCTCATGGTAGCCTCCTTCGAGGCGGTCCCATATGCTCAATACCACACTCGAGTGTTACAGAAGGAAGTTCTGTCCAGATGGAACAGATGCCCTTCATCTCTGGATTATCAAATCCGAGTGAGCCACCTAGTCAGGAGATCCCTGGTATGGTGGCTGACAGCACCGGCTCTAATGGCCGGGAAGTCATTTCTTCCGGTTTACTGGATAGTGATCACGACGGACGCCAGCCTTACAGGTTGGGGGGGGAGTCTGGGGTGTCCAGTCGGCGCAAGGTCGCTGGACCCCAGAGGAAGCCCTCCTGACGATCAATGTCCTGGAGATCCGGGCGATCAAGCTGTGCCTCTTCAAATGGTCTCAGAGACTGCAAGGGCGTCCAGTCAGGATCCAGTCAGACAACGCCACAGCAGTGGCATATGTCAATCATCAAGGAGGAACAAGAAGCTCAGCTGCAGCATCGGAGATCGCTCGCATCCTGAAGTGGGCAGAGAGGAGCGTACCGGCACTGTCGGCCGTGTACATTCCGGGTGTGGAAAACTGGCAGGCGGACTACCTGCGCCGCCAGATGCTGGACCAGGGAGAATGGTCCTTACACCCGGAGGTGTTCCAACTCCTCTGCCAAAGATGGGGCACACCAGACGTAGATCTTCTGGCTTCCCGACTCAATCGGAAGGTATTGAGGTTTGTGGCCCGGTCAAGAGACCCATGGGCAGACGCAACGGACGTGTTGGTAGCATCGTGGGGTCAGTATCGGCTAATCTATGCCTTCCCTCCCTTAAGGCTTCTTCCTCTTCTGCTCCGCAGAGTGGAGGCAGAGGGAATTCCAATGATCCTAATCGCTCCAGATTGGCCTCAGCGTCCTTGGTACGCCGATCTAGTACGTCTGGTAGCAGACGTCCCCTGGCGCCTACCACTACGGAAGGACCTGCTATCGCAAGGTCCCATATTCCATCCTGCTTTACAGTCATTGGCTTTAACGGCATGGCTGTTGAGAACCAGGTACTGAGAGATCGGGGCCTGTCAGACTCAGTAATCTCTACTATGAGAAGTGCTCGGAAACCGTCCTCTAGGAAGGTCTATCACCGCACTTGGAGGGCCTACATCTCCATATGTGAGGAAATGAAATGGCATCCGCGTACCTATTTGGTTTCCAGAATCCTGCTGTTTTTACAGCATGGGGTAGACCAAAGGCTTGCCCTAAGTACAATTAAGGGACAGATATCTGCCCTGGCTGTCTTTTTTCAGCGACCCCTGGCGACTCACTCTCTCGTGAGTACATTTGGGCAGGGGGTTCGACATGTGGCCCCTCCGGTCCGCCCCCCATTACCTCCGTGGGACTTGAACCTGGTCCTCTCGGTGCTTCAGACGGCACCGTTTGAGAATATTAGAGATATTCCCCTGTTGACACTTTCTCAGAAAGTGGTCTTTTTGGTGGCTGTTACGTCAGTTAGACGAGTCTCTGAGCTGGCAGCCTTGCCCTGCAAGGCTCCCTATTTTGATTTTCCACAAGGATAAGGTGGTGCTGCGGCTGCAGCCTTCCTTTCTTCCGAAAGTCGTTTCGGCTTTTCATCTCAACGAAGACATTGTACTTCCATCCTTGTGTCCTCAGCCGTCGAATCCTAAGGAGTCGGCGTTGCATTCCTTGGACGTTGTCCGAGCTTTGAGAGTATACATATCTGCTACTTCCCTGTTCCGGAAGTCAGACTCACTGTTTGTTTCGGTGGCTGGTCCCAAGAAGGGCCAAGCAGTCTCATCGGCCACCATCTCTAGGTGGATCCGACAGATAGTAATCCAGGCTTACGCCTTAAAGGGTCAGGCGCCCCCCTTTCCTGTCACGGCGCATTCGACCAGGGCAATAGGTGCCTCTGGGGCTTTCCGACACCAAGCGTCTGTTTCCCAACTATGTAAAGCGGCGACTTGGTCGTCCGCTCACACTTTCACAAAATTCTACAAAATTGATGTAGGTGCATCTTCGGATGCCTCTTTCGGCCGCAAGGTTTTGCAGGCGGCTGTTTAGAGTTGCAGCTCCTCCGTTGGAGGAGTGCTGTTTTGTGTTTTGGGGTGAAGTTTGTTTTTATGCTGTTACCACCCCTCGTTTTTTTCTCTGACACTGCTTTGGGACGTCCCACTTTGTCAATAGAGAAGCTGTGTCGGTCCATGGACGAAAGAGTAAATAGGATTTTTTACTCACCGTAAAATCCTTTTCTCTGAGTCCATGGACCGACACAGCACCCACCCCTCCTTTTAAGTTTGTACTGCTTTTTGACGAACTGATCTGCGATGTGCAGACTGAGAGGGTATACCCAGAGGGTCCGCCCCCTGGGCGGTACTGTAGAAGGTGTGATGCAACACTTTTTACAAGTTTTTCTGCCTAGTCACTCCTAATTAACGGATAATACCCACTTTGTCAATAGAGAAGCTGTGTCGGTCCATGGACTCAGAGAAAAGGATTTTACGGTGAGTAAAAAATCCTATTTTTTTGGCCACAACCATAAACGCTACATTTGGAGAGTTTTCAACAAGGCCTATGATGAAAGGTACACCATTCCTACTGTGAAACACAGAGGTGGATCGCTGATGTTTTGGGGATGTGTGAGCTACAAAGGCACAGGAAATTTGGTCAAAATTGATGGCAAGATGAATGCAGTATGTTATCATAAAATACTGGAGGAACATTTGCATTCATCAGCCAGGAAGCTGCGCATGGGACGTACTTGGACATTCCAACATGACCATGACCATGATCTAAAACACAAGGCCAAGTCGACCTGTCATTGGCTACAGCAGAATAAAGTAAAGGTTCTGGAGTGGCCATCTCAGTCTCCTGACCTCAATATCATTGAGCCGCTCTGGGGAGATCTCAAACGTGCAGTTCATGCAAGACAGCCCAAGAATTCACAGGAACTGGAGGCTTTTTGCCAAGAGGAATGGGCAGCTTTACCATCTGAGAAGATAAAGAGCCTCATCCACAAATGCCACAAAAGACTTCAAGCTGTCTTTGATGTTAAAAGGGGGCAATACGCTGTATTAAGAACTGGGGTATGAAAAACTTTTGATCAGGGTCATTTGGGTAGTTTCTGTTGCCATTATGATTTAAAAAGAGTAAACACTACAGTCCTTGCATTTACCCACTCTATCGCAGGAAGATTGTGAGTTTCTGGATAGGGATTTTACTGCTGAGGAAATCGAGGTGGCAATCCGCTCGTTTCCAAGCAAGCAACAAAACACCGGGACCAGACGGTCTTCCTGGCGACTGGTACAAAACATATGCAGCACTAATTGCACCTAAACTTCTATAGGTATATGCCGAGTGTAAAACACAGATGTCCCTGCCCCCATCTATGTACCAAGCTCATATGGTCTTTATTTTCTAAACCGGGTAAGGGCAAGTCCTATTGTGCCTCATACAGGCCGATCTCTTTTAATAAATTATGACTTAAAGGTATTAACCAAAATTTTGGCAACATCGTTTAGACGATTCTCCCATCATTGGTCAACATAGATCAAACAGGGTTTATATCCATCAGGAAAATCGACAGACCTCAACTTACGTAGAGTTTTCACTCGCTTGCAGTTACCATCTTCTGAGAACTCCACTAGGGTACTGGTGGCCTTGGATATAGAGAAGGCATTTGATTTGGTGGCTTGGCCATATATGCCCTCAGCTCTGGAGGTCATGGGATTCAGGGTTGAATTCCCCAGGTGGATCGACATTCTATATAGGTGCCCGACAGCACGGGTTAAACTAGGTGGCACCCTCTCGCCCCCCTTCCCATTCGGCAGAGGTACGAGGCAAGGTTGCCTGTTATCACCGGCACTTTTTGCCCTGGTGATGGAGCCACTTGCCTCAGCCCTTAGACATGCGGACATGGTCGGGGGCATCCAGGTCGGCTCCATACATGGAAAAACTAGCCATGGAGGCGGACAATCTCATTCTATTCCTGAATGACCCAGGTCCTTCCCATTAGGCAGCTCTAGGCATCCTCTCCGGTTTTGCTGACTGCTCAGGACACAAAGTTAACTGGGACAAATCCCAAATATTGCCGATTTACACTGTGGCAAAATCTCTACTAGACCCTAATCTCCCCTTAATATGGACCAACAAAATTAAATACCTGGGCATCTACATTTACTCATCTACTGCTGACTACTATACATTGAACATAGCCACGTTGATACAGAATATGAAAGATAAACTGAAAGCATGGGCCCAGCTTTTCCTTTCCCTGATTGGACGAATCAATGTGTTCAAGATGAAGCTCTTACCTGCTTTTCTCTATGTTCTTAGACAATTCCCCAGTGTGGATACACAAGAAGGTGTTCCGCTTAACCACTTAAGCCCCGGACCATTTCGGGCCATTAGGACCAAGCCTGTTTTTGGGATTCGGCACTGCGCTGCTTTAACTGTAAATTGTGCGGACATGCAATGTTGTACCCAAATGAAATTTGCGTCCTTTTCTTCCCACAAATAGAGCTTTCTTTTAATGGTATTTGATTGCCTCTGCGATTTTTATTTTTTGCGATATAAATGGAAAAAGAACGAAAATTTTGAAAAAAAAAGATATTTTCTACTTTTTGTTATAAGAAAAATCGAATAAACTCAATTTTAGTCATACATTTAGGCCAAAATGTATTCAGCCACATGTCTTTAGTAAAAAAAATGTCAATAAGCGTATATTTATTGGTTTGCGCAAAACTTATAGCGTTTACAAACTAGGGTACATTTTCTGAAATTTACACAGCTTTAAATTTATGACTGCCTATCTCATTTCTTGAGGTGCTAAAATGGCAGGGCAGTACAAAACCCCCCCAAATGACCCCATTTTGGAAAGTAGACACCCCAAGGAAATTGCTGAGAGGCATGTTGAGCCCATTGAATATTTTTTTTTTTGTCCCAAGTGATTGAATAATGACAAAAAAAAAAAAAAAAAATTACAAAAGTTGTCACTAAATGATATATTGCTCACACATGCCATGGTTATATGTGGAATTGCACCCCAAAATACATTCTGCTGCTTCTCCTGAGTACGGGGATACCACATGTGTGGGACTTTTTAGGAGCCTAGCCACGTACGGGACCCCGGAAACCAAGCACCGCCTTCAGGATTTCTAAGGACGCAAATTTTTGATTTCACTCCTCACTACCTATCACAGTTTCGAAGGCCATAAAATGCCAAAATAGCACAAAACCCCCCCAAATGACCCCATTTTGGAAAGTAGACACCCCAAGCTATTTACTGAGAGGCATGTTCAGTCCATGGAATATTTTATATTTTGCCACAAGTTGCGGGAATATGACAAACTTTTTTTTTTTTGCACAAAGTTGTCACTAAATGATATATTGCTCACACATGCCATGGGCATATGTGAATTTACACCCCAAAATACATTCTGCTGCTTCTGAGTACGGGGATACCACATGTGTGGGACTTTTTGGGAGCCTAGCCGCGTACGGGACCCCAAAAACCAAGCACCGCCTTCAAGGTTTCTAAGGGCATACATTTTTGATTTCACTCCTCACTACCTATCACAGTTTTGAAGGCCATAAAATGCCAAGATGGCACAAAACCCCCCCAAATGACCCCATTTTGGAAAGTAGACACCCCAAGCTATTTGCTGAGAGGCATGTTGACCCCATTGAATATTTTTTTTTTTGTCCCAAATGATTGAATAATGACAAAAAGAAAAAAAAAAAAATGTACAAAAAGTTGTCACTAAATGATATATTGCTCACACATGCCATGGTTATATGTGGAATTGCACCCCAAAATACATTCTGCTGCTTTTCCTGAGTACGGGGATACCACATGTGTGGGACTTTTTGGGAGCCTAGCCGCGTACAGGGCCCCAAAAACCAAGCACTGCGAACGCTGCAGTTATGTGTGTTGTGTTTGGTAAGTGACAGTGATCGATCGATACTGCACTTGGGTGGGCTGGGCTGGGCGGAGGGGCTAAACGCAGGCGCTAGCAGGTATCTGGGCTGATCCCGCTAACACTGCGTTTTTGGGGACCCTAAACCGCTGGGGATGCTAGTATAGATCTGATCAGATCTGATCAGATACTATACCACTAAGGGGGGTGTATGCTTTGCGCGTGGGTGTTAGTGTTACTGTCACTAACCTAACACTGCCTGGGGCGACGCAGACCCTCTCTGGCGCTAAAACCTAATTGATCTCACCCGCCGGGCGATCAGGGGGGTTAAACCTTTATTGGGTTATATACGGCGGGTGCCCTGATGCTATAAAAAGCAAACTAATCAACCAGCGTCACCCGTAACCTTTATATGGTGATCACTGGTGAAAGGGTTAACTAGGGGCAATCAGGGGGTTAAAACCTTTATTAGGTTAAATATGGGGGTACCTGACACTATATAAAAACCTGACGGGTAACCTAAATAACTAAATAACTTACTGGCTAACCAGTGACACCAGTGACGCTTATACGGCGATCACTGGTGAAAGGGTTAACTCTAGGGGCAATCAGGGGGTTAAAATAATATATGGGGGTACCTGACACTAATAAAAACCTGCGGCGAACCTAAAAAAAAATAACTGCCTATCTAAAACACCAGCGACACGAATACAGCGATCGGAAAAACAATCGCTTAGTGACGCTGAAGTTAGGGGGTGAAAGGGTTACCTGGGGGGTGATCAAGGGGTTAAACCTTTATTAGGGGGGGGTTAGGGGGCTACCCTGGACCTAAAGGGGCCTAATCCTAACTGCCCTGCAACTTTTTACAATCACAGATGACACTAAATGCAGTGATCAGTAAAATAAATGATCACTGCAATCAGTGACACTGTGATTGGGGGCTTTGGGGTGACCTGGGGGGTGATCTGGGGGTGACTGGGGGGTGATTTGTGTGCCTATGTGTACCTACGTGTCAGTGGACTGTTGGTGCACTAACCTGCTTCTTCTCTGCTCGGCGCCGGGAACGGAAAGACCGCGGCGAGGGAGATGACATCACTTCCTCCAGCCTTGTTTACATCACTTTGCGGAGGAAGCATTTTCATTGGCCGGGAGCGATCGCGAGGGGGGGGGCGGAATCGAGCGCCCCCCCCTCATGCCTGATCGCTCCCGAACACTTAACGGACGCTCACTGCAGTGAAGGGGGGTCCGGATGGACCCCCCAACTGCACAAAGGCGATCACGTAGATCTACGTGATTCTGCCTGTCCGTGCCATTCTGCCGACGTAAATCGGCGGTGGGCGGTCGTTAAGTGGTTAATGAATACTACCGTGTTTGCTTTCCTCTGGGGCACAGGCCAGCCTAGCGTTAAGTTGGCGGTGTTGCAGAGACCTTGGAAGGAGGGGGGTTTGGCGTGTCATGCCCTACATAAATACTACTTGCCAGCCCAGTTGTCACATGCACACAATTGGTTAGTTTCTGATGAGTCCAATGCAGCAGTGGTTCTGGAGGCAGCATGTTTGGGCTCATATGAGGCGTTAAGGAACTTAATCTATTGTGGACCCACTGCACCTTTTCACCTAACAGTGGCTATGCAAACTGTCCTGAGGGCGTGGTCAGCGGCCCTTTCTCTGTGCCCCATGCCTTCTGGACATATCTCACCACATACTCCCCTTTGGTTTAACCCTTCACTGTCAGAGTTTGTCAATTCCGGATCCTAATATCTGGGCACTAGGTATTAAATATATAGACCAGATTTGTACCGGGGTCGGTTGCAGACCTTTGATGGATTAAAAAAAAAATATGAATTGCCGAACTCATATTTGTTTAGATTCTTGCAGCTTAGGCATGCTTTTAGTGCTCAATTTGAAAATTCTCAAGTGGCTTTTTATACTTCGTCTCTGGAAGACTTACTCAGGGACAGATCTGTAACCAAGCCTCTGTCCAACATATATACAAAGTAATGTCACCTAATATACACACGAGACTTGAAACTCTTCAGGGCTGAGAAGATGCGTGGGAATGCTCCTTCACACAATTGGTTTCGGCAAGAGACAGACTAATACAATTTAAGATCATTCATAGGGTGTATTGCACACCTTCGCGTCAACATAAAATATACCCGTCTGTCCCAGCTTCGTGCTGGAGGTGTGTTGTCCCTTCGGCAGGTTTTATTAATTGGTCCTGTCTTCAAATAAAGCATTTTTGGAGGGAGGTAGCTACGGTTATTTCCACTGGTACCACCATCCAGATACCGCTGACGATGGAGGTGTGCCTACTGGGTCTTGTCGAACCTCTGGCTCAAAGCCGAGCAGTCAGAACCCTCCTGGGATTATTAGTCTATTATGCACGCAAGGCCATTGTACTCTAGTGGAAATCTTCTGTTGCACCATCCGTCAATCTCTGGAAACCATTAATTAACTCTGCCCTCCCATTGTATAAGGCCACTTACTTGTCTAGAAGATGTGCTAAGCAATTTCACAAAATGTGGGACATCTGGGTGGAATCCCCATCTACAAATGTAGACTCTTTAGATGACTAGTAAATATTCCGTACAATAATTCAACCATCCCTTAGTTAAAGGAACTTTGAATGCTTGCTACACCTGTCAGGAATTTTCTGGGTGACTAGAGTCTGAGAGAGGGACCAGCTTCATAGTGGGCTAGGCTCTGAAGTTTAACTGGACACACGTGTGTTTTAAACTGCATAGGTGGTCCGAGCGTACCAAGTTTTTTTTTTTATTGGTCGTGTTTTTCTTCTTTTTTTTTTTCTTGTTTTAGTTATGTCTGCTGTTGTACGTCCGAGCCTGGGTATGCCCAATAGGCTCTATTCTGTACCTAAATCAAAATACTGCAATAAAAAAAAAGAGTAAACACAGCTGATTTGATAATTAATGGCTTCAGCCAAACACTTACCATGAGTGTAAAATGTTTTTGTGTTATCATTCATATTCTCTGAAAAATGGCCAAGAAATCATAAATTCTGCCAGAGTATGTAAACTTATGAGCAAAACTGTATATACCCAGGTGAATGGTGCCAAGCTGCAGTTGCGTGCATTGCACATGTCTGCGGCATGGTAATACTGCATTTAGAGGCTTAAAACAGGCGTTGGGTAGGCAAGCTATTTCCTTGTCATTACCTGTCAAATGCCTCTAAAAAGCCATCCAAGCATGGGTCGCTTTTCTGAGGAGCAGCATTTCTTGCCGCCATTGTGAACAAACCCTAAAACAATAAAACTGTTCTGATCGTACAGGATTAGGAGTCCAAATTAAAAAACGCCACGTCCATACATACACACGCATATAAACCTGTAAATACATAAATAATGACTTTGATTTATCCATTAAATAATAAACAAAAAGGATATAGGATAAACCACTGAAAATATTTTGTTTCTGTTCAATATTTTTATTACATTTCATATTACGTTTATTTTTTATTTTATTTTTTTAGATAATTTTTTTTTTAATAGGTCAGTGTAAAAATAAAAAAATGAAATAAAATACATTTTATTTATTTATTTTTTTAAGCACCCCATCCCTCTTATGCTCGCATGCAGAAGCAAACGCATACACAAGTCGCGACCGCAAATGTAAACACAAGACCCCCTCTGCAACTCTAAACTGCTAACCGGTAGAGATTTTTAGGTACCGTAGTTTGTCGCCATTCCACGAGTGTGCACAATTTTAAAGCATGACATGGGGAGGGGGGCTGTGTAATATGCAAGGGGGGCTTGGTAGGGGGGGGGTCTGTGTGATGTGCAGGGGGGCTGTGTAACATGCAAGGGGGGCTCTGTAATGTAAAGGGGTCCAGAGGTGTGGGGGCTGTGTAATCTAAAGGGGTCCAGATTATTATCTTCATTCATTAGCAGGTGAATGGGGCCCTCCATGCATTCACATACAGTGAATCCGGCCCTTAAAGTAGAAAAAGGTTGCTAACCCCTGCCCTACATGGTATGAGTTTATGTGGATGGAATACAAGTACAAGTAAAAGGAGAAGCAGGAGAACACTGAAAGTGGATGGTGCCAATAAAACCGTGTACAAATGAGTACAAGTGCATTATGACGGTAGTGGGTGGTCATATACTTTTGGTGAGTTCTCTGTGTTGGTGGTGGAGGATAATTGTTGCATAATACCACAAATAAAATATATGGAGACACTTGCATGGAAGTATTGCACGGACACTGTGGATAATAGTGGCACAAGATCACTGTATATATGGACATGGTTAGGTACAGTATTTTCCGGCGTATAAGACGACGTTTTACATAAAAAAAAAAAACGCCCAAAAATCAGGGGTCGTCTTATACGCCGGGTTTAAAATGCCGCACATAGGATTTCAGCCCGCTGGATGTGCAGGAGCACGGGGGGGGGGGGGGGGGGGAGGGGAGAACGCGAGTACCACCAGCATACGGGGTTGATCATGAGCCGTTCTCCCATCGATCGCCCCAGGGGAATAGAGCATGGAGGAAGAGAAAAGCCGCGGGATTACAGAGCGGATAGTTGACTGTTACAGTAGAGTTTACATTATAAATGCCTCCGCCCTGCTCGTGGTTACACACAGCCCCGCCTCCTGACCCCACGCCTGTAAGATGGACAGAACACGTCCTGGCACTGGACTGACATTCTGTCCATCTTGTGCAATATGTATGTAAAAAAGTTGCGCTACTAGTGTGAAAAAAATATAATAGCAGCTCGCATTAACATTATAGACATATGTGAATAAGAAATCGAAAACAAAAAATGCAAGTGAATGACAACCAGAAATCGTGACTGGGGTTGTTAAAAACAACATATGTTATGTGCAGATTATGTATCATAATATTAAATCAGAATCAGGTGAGGAATCTGGCACAATCAAAGTCCCATAAATATGAAAAAAGGTGTGTAAATATAGTCCATACAATATCACACTTGACATGAATGAATAATCATATCAGAATACGCCCCATGCATAAGTTCATGTAAGCAAAAAACAGTCCTGTAGTTCGCCAATATAAAGTAATAACTTGTTGAAACTCATATAGGTGTGAGAGGTAGTCAGCAAACACGACACCCAGGACAGTGACTCCAGCACCAGGAAGGGGGGGAATGAATACGCTTACCCCGTGTCATGGACACACCAGCAGTGGTGGGTCAAATGAGCAACAACAGATCCTCTCCGGCACATGAGCTGGCTGGAACTCCTATGAAGAGAAAGTTCTCGTATCCACGTCCCACAGGCGAAGGTTAGAAACTGTGACTTCACAAACCACAGTGCGGCAGAACTTGAACATCCAAATGCGTATATGAACCATAGAAAGAAGACAGAAAGGGCCTCCACATAGTGCAGATGAATCCAATGGTATGATGTAAAAAAAAGGCTTGTTTATTCCAATAATATCAGATAAAAGGTACAGGCGTCTTAAAAATGCTTGTAGATGGTGATCACAAAGAAATTCTGTCTATCTTACAGGCACGAGGTCAGGAGGTGGGGCTGTGTGTAACCACGAGCGGAGCGGAGGCATTTATAATTTAAACTCTGTTGTAACAGCCGACTATCCACTCTGTAATCCCGCTGCTTTTCTTTTCCTTGTGATGATTCTCTGCACAGGTGAGCAGAGGCTGCAATGGGGGCACAGGTGAGCAGAGGCTGCAATGGGGGCGCAGGTGAGCAGAGGCTGCAATGGGGGCGCAGGTGAGCAGAGGCTGCAATGGGGGCACAGGTGAGCAGAGGCTGCAATGGGGGCACAGGTGACTTTAACACCTGTTGGAATAGCAATAAATATTGTGGCGGATGTAAAGTATGCCCATGTGTCTACATTTAGGTTGGTGGTGAATATGTGGTGGAATCCATGTTTTTTTTTTAAAATGGGGTTGCCTTGGAAGGGGGTAGTCTTATACGGTGAGTATAGCCCAAAAGCTAAGTTTTCACTTGAAAAATAGGGGGGTCGTTTTATACGCCGGCAAATACAGTATAAACTTCATTTATACACGTTTGCATAAAATAATGCACAGTGCTGTGAATAGATTGTTGTAAGTAGAGAGTGGTTGGTTAACACTTTGTGCACAGCAGCTGTTGCGTTTTTTGGTAAATATCTATTTTTTGTATATAAAAAAAAAAATCATTTCACTTTTTCCAAGCACTGGTATACAATATTAAGATTATGAGAGACTTGGCTAGCGATGAGCTGTCCAGCGCTGGGCTGTCAGGGCTATTACTGGTCCACAGCGCTTCTATGTTAACCCGGTAAAATGGCCGGGCTGCGATGACGTCACTCTCGAGTATGTGCACAGGAGTCACTTCGCTGAAACACACAGCGTGTTGTAAATGCGGTCTGAGCTGCGCATGCGCGTCTCAGAACATATTAGCGGCTGACAGGCAGGGGGATCATTTATGACATAAGAGACCTCTTGGGTCTCTTCTGTTGTAAAAATCAGCTGACAGGCAGGTTTTTTAAAAAAAACACTTTATTAACACTTTAATTCACAGGCATTCTCACATTGTGGCCTTTACACCCACTTTAAGAATTTGAAGTACAAGTTACAATTTTAGGCGTGTCATTGTTTCCAGCCTGAATTGCAGTATACTATGATGGACTTTTCCCAATGCCTGCATCTCAGCTTGTATGAGCTGCTAAAGGAAGGGTGTGGCATTTGTTCTGCCTATGCTGTACACATGGTATATTTCAGATGACTATTTCAGTATTACTAGGTGTTTTAAATGCAGGTAGCTGCGCTTTATTTACTGCATACGAATTAATAAAGACAGCAACATTCACTCATGCTGATTCTGCAATGTCTAAAAAAATGAATTTTCTTTATCGTACATCACAGGACACAGAGCCGGTTTTTATAATAACTACTTGGGTTATACGCCACCTATAGGTGAATGGACACTGGTGGATCAATCAGAACAATCAAACATGAAGTCCTCCTCTATATAACCCCTCCTACACAGGAAGCACTTCAGTTTTTTGCCAGTGTCTGTAAGGTGGTGGTCACTGATGGGATACATGTGCTCTTGGAGCATACTTGGAGGTCTGGACGGTTCTATTTAGAATTATGGACTTCAATCGGATCCATTCGAAAGAGCTGTCGGCCAAAATGGATGATACCCGCGCCTCATTGGAAGATGAGAAAATTCCTCGGTTTTGCCTGTAATGCAGCCTTATGGTGCTGGACCCTGCGTAATGGAACCCTGTGCAGTGTTTGTTCTGACCAAGGTGCTTTCCTGCAGGGTGCAATACAGGTCCAGGGGAGTGGACCCCACATTAAGGGGGACTCAGTCCCTGAAGATCTTTTATGACAAAGCTTGCCGTGATGAGTGAAGATTGGACTCCTGTTATGTTCAGAGTCCTGCAGCAGGAATGGGAAGTCTGCATTTGTTTGCAGTTTCTCTCTATAAATAGATCTGACTGTCTGGGGTTCTCTCAGTAGCCCCTATCGACAGTTTGCTGTTTGAAACATGCTCTGTGTACTACTTAGGAGGATGGGCTGCCGTTTTTTCTTCCAGCCACTAGAGGGCGCAGGGTATAGACTCTCTCACGTCGCAAAGACTCAGCTCATGTCTGCGTAGGGCACCTGACACATAGGCTCATGTCTGCGTAAGGCACCAGACACATGTCGCATAGGCTCATGTCTGCGTAAGGCACCTGACACATGTCGCATAGGCTCATGTCTGCGTAGGCACATGACACATGTCGCATAAGCTCATGTCTGCGTAAGGCATATGTCACGTGTCACATAGACTTGTGTCTGCGTAAGGCATATGACACATTTCTACATGAGACATATTTTGCATATATATAAATTGACACATGATGCTTAGACACATGATTGCACATAAACGCATGTTTTGCATAAACACGTGCTTACTTGCATAAGCACGTTTGCATAAATGTTGAATAAACACATGCTTACCAGCATAAACACCTTTGCATGAACACATGTGCATAAATGCATGTTCTATAAACGCATGTATAAATATGTGCTCATTTATATTAAACTGTGTAGATATTTTTTTTTGCATTTTACTGCATACATAAATGCATGAACAGCAAGAATACTTGTATACTTGCATGTTTGCATTCCTAGGTACCTACATAACGGCATACCTGGGTACCTGCATACCTACAGTTTTGTATAGCGGTAGACCAACGTTGTCTAGGCCTGCATCCTTGTGAAACTATGTATTCGTTTTTGTCTAATATAGTCAGTTTAGTAATTACCGTATATACTCGAGTATAAGCTGACCCGAGTATAAGCCCAGGTACCTAATGTTACCACAAAAAACTGGGAAAACGTACTCACTCGAGTATAAGCCGAGGGTCAACAATGCCCATTTGCACGCCTCACTGTGCCCATTGCAACTTCACTAAGCCAATTGTCACTGCCCATTGCCACCTTACTGTGCCCATCCTCACTGTGCCCATCCTCACTGTGCCCATCCTCACTGTTCCCCACTGTTCCCATCCTCACTGTTCCCATCCTCACTGTTCCCCTAAAATTTTAATTGAACATTGTAAATTGTACCTGAAAAAAAATTGAGAGGCTGTGGCGTCCATCGTTTAAAATTTGCGGTCTCTTCCTCTTCCCTTCCGTGATAGGCGTTTTCTAAGCAGACACAGTTCCGCCTATGACGAACGTTCTCTCATCAGTTTCCCAGCGGACGTTCGTGATTGGCGGAACACTGAACACAGGGTCTAGGTGAGAATGAGAGAACGTTCGTGATAGGCGATTCTCAGCAGACACAGTTCCGCCTATCACGGAAGGGTGGACCAGGAAGAGACCGCAAGATTTAAACGATGGACGCCGCAGCCTCTAAAAAAAATTTCAGGTACAATTTACAATGTTCAATTTCGCTGACTCGAGTATAAGCAGAGGGGGGGGGGACTTTCAGCCCAAAAAAAAGGGCTGAAAATCTCGGCTTATAATCGAGTATATACGGTACCTGTTAGACTAGCTAAATGACTCCAGAAAGGAGAGGTGGCCAGGGGAGGCAGGTACATCGCCCTCAGGTCCAGTGATCTGACGGTGTTCACGTCTCCTGTTGGACCAATGGCATTGGGTATCAGAGCCACTTTTCGGTTGGCCACAGCTCCGGAGGGTTCACAAAGTGTCTAGACCCAGTGCTGGGCTTGCTGAAGACACCTCCATACTCATTACCTCAATAATCTTTGCTCAGGAAGCAGTCGATTTGCGGGGTTCCTTCGATATATGTCTGCAGGAGGAAGCTGTGTTTAGGTCAAAGCACGTTCCCTACATGCAGTCCTACTCCAGGTCTTGGTAGAGGATCATTCTCTGTTTGGAACTTGAAGATCCAGGCATTGCATTGCCGGAGGGCTCTGTTCCCGGGGTGTCTGAGTCTGAGTCTGAGCATGTAGGCCCTTTACAAAATAATCTAGAGTGGGTGACTGGGGACAAAGAGAAGGCTAATTTATTAAATACTTTCTTCAGTTCTGTGAATACAAAGGAGCATAGGGGAGCTCATGTCCAAAATGGGGGTGGTAGTGACACAGCCCCAAATCCACAATGGCTCAAAAGTGATATGGTCCAGAAATATTTAGATGGAATAAAGGTGGATAAAGCACCTGGACCAGATGGCATACACCCACGGATCCTAAAAGAATTGAGCTCTGTAATTTCAAAGCCATTGTATCTAATTTTTAGGGACTCATTAATGACAGGAATAGTACCACTGGATTGGCGTAGGGCCAATGTGGTGCCTATATTTAAAAAGGGAATTAAGTCTTTACCAAGTAACTATAGACCTGTTAGTTTAACTTATATAGTTGGGAAAATACTGGAGAGATTCATAAAAGACCACATAGATGAGTTCTTGCTGGAAAAAAACAATTTAAGCAACAGACAGCATGGATTCATGAAAGACAGAAGTTGTCAGACAAACCTGATTTCTTTTTATGAAGAGGTAAGTAAAACCTTGGACAGAGGAGTGGCTGTGGACGTGGTATACTTGCATTTTGCAAAAGCATTCGATACAGTTCCGCACACACGGCTCATGTGCAAGGTAAAGTCTACAGGATTGGAAATATCAGTTTGTAAATGGATAGAAAACTGGCTAAAAGACAGAATTTAGAGAGTAGTGGTTAATGATTCTTACTCTGAATGGTCCAAGGTTATCAGTGGTGTACCCCAAGGTTCAGTGCTGGGACCCTTACTTTTTAATATGTTTATAAATGATATTGGGTCTGAGATCAAAAGTAACATTTCTGTCTTTGCAGATGACACCAAGCTATGCAGTGGAATAACGTCCTTACAGGATGTCGCCAATTTACAAGCCGACCTCAATGCTCTGTCTAATTGGGCGACTATGTGGCAGATGAGGTTTAATGTTGATAAATGTAAAGGTATGCCCTTGGGGGCTAAGAATATGAATGCATCATACATACTAGGGGGAGTACAACTGATGGGATCCGTAGTGGAGAAGGATCTGGGGGTTTTGGTAGATCATAAGCTCAATAATGGCATGCAATGCCAAGCTGCGGTTTCCAAAGCGAGCAAAGTCCTTTCTTGTATTAAGAGCGGTATGGTCTCCAGAGAGAGAGATACCATTTTGCCCCTGTTCAAATCATTAGTAAGACCTCATCTGAAATATGCAGTTCAGTTTTGGGCCCCAGTCCTCAAATGGATATTGGGGAACTGGAGAAAGTGCAGAGAAGGGCAACCAAACTGATAAGAGGGATAGAGGAGCTCAGCTATGAGGAAAGATTAGAGGAACTGAATTTATTTACTCTTGAGAAGAGGAGATTAAGGGGGGATATGATCAACATGTACAAATATATAAGGGGTCCATATAGTGAACTTGGAGTTCAGTTATTCACTTTACGGTCAACACAGAGGACAAGGGGGCACTCTTTGCGTCTAGAGGAAAAGAGATTTCACCTCCAAATACGGAAAGGTTTTTTCACAGTAAGAGCTGTGAAAATGTGGAATAGACTCCCTGCAGAGGTGGTTCTGGCCAGATCAGTAGATTGCTTTAGGAAGGGCCTGGATTATTTTTTAAATGTACATAATATAACTGGGTACTGACATTTATAGGTAAAGTTGATCCGGGGAATATCCGATTGCCTCTCGGGGGATCAGGAAGAAATTTTTTCCCCTGCTGTAGCAAATTGGATCGTGCTTTTCTGGGGTTTTTTTGCCTTCCTCTGGATCAACTGTGGGTATAGAATTGGGTATATGGGATTGTACGATATATATATATTTTTTTTTTATGGTTGAACTGGATGGACTTGTGTCTTTTTTCAACCTGACTAACTATGTAACTATGTTGCAGAGCAAAAATTAGTGGTTGATATTCCTTTTCAGGAATTTGGAAGATAACCACTGATGCCAGTCTCTCCAGTTGATTTGAGGGTGGCTACATTAGGGGTGCAACGGATGAAAAAACTTACAGATCGGATCGATCCTCGGATCAGAGTCACGGATCGGATAATTTTTCACGTCAGCAAAAAAAAAAAAGACAATCTTGTTACACCCACCAGAGTTTTAGATTTCAGTTATTTTCAACACAAAACGGAGCTTATTTGCTTAAATACAGTATTTGTAAATCCGACAGACTCTTTACATGTTAAATTTTAAAAGCAGCAGCAAACCTTACATGCTTGCTAATGTGACAGAACACCTCTGATTTTCACATTTAACTAAATGTTAAATGTGAAAATCAGAGGTGTTCCGTCACATTAGCAAGCATGTAAGGTTTGCTGCTGCTTTTAAATTTAACATGTAAACAGTCCGATGGATTTCCAAATAATGTATTAAAGCTGATAAGCTCCGTTTTGTGTTGAAATGAACTGAAATCTAAAACTCCGTTGGGTGTAACAAGATGTCCGCTTGGCCCCTTCTCTATCATTACTGTGCAGGAGTGTGGGGTGGAGCAAGATGGCGGCGAAACGTCACTACAGCGGCCGCCGCCGGGTGTACGATGATGGCCGCCGCTCCGGAGCTAGGCCGAAGCTGCGACCTTTCCTACAGCCGAGGCTCCGGAGCGCTCCGCGGATCGCGTGGCGATCCGATCCGAACAGGGTGACCCGTTTGGATCACAGATCACCACCGATCCGTTGCACCACTACTGTCCATCAATATCTTGGAACTTTTGGCCAGTACGCCTTGCTCTGGATTATGCGACAAACTGTGTGTATGCGACAGGTGTGTGTGTGTGTGTGTATGTGTGTGTATATGTATAATAAATATATATATAAAAAATATTATATCATCTCTCTCAACCACGAGGGTGGCACCAGAGGTCATGCGACTCGGAGGTGAACCACATTCTGTCTGAGACAGTATAAGTGCTGTCTCTATCGCCAATACATATTCCAGGTATAGATTAGTGGCATGGGGGAACTCTCCAGGGGAATCTACTAGATTCCAAGTTTAACAAGTTGGGACAGGTGTTACCGGGACGAGAGTCCCACTGCCAATAGGGGTAGATGTACTGGTAACACCTAAGGGACTGGTTCTGCTTTATTTGAAATTTTTCCTCTGTTTCAGCTTCTGCCACATCTTTTGCGAAAAATTCCGCTAGGTGGTAACACTGATATTAGTGTTGGCCGAATTAGCCCAGGAGGGCTTGGTACACTGACATAGCGAGTCTTGCTGGGGTTGCTCCTTGGACACTCCCAGTCCAGCGGGACCTAATGATCTTGAGTCCTGTATCTCAGCACTGTTGAACCCCTGTAAGCCAGCTTCGGGGAACTTCAATTACAGAACTTGGAAATATTTTTTTGCCTGGGGTGAAGCCAGGTAGTGGCATCCGCAGAAATATGTGATTGGGAGATTTTTTTTTTCTTTATCCAATCGGTAGGGGAAAGATTGGCCTTAAGTACCATTAAGGGGCAGAGTTTGTCCCTATCCATTTTATTTCCAGAGGCTGTTGTTTCTCACTCTTTGATTCATACAGCGTGTATCTTGGACAGTCCCGTCTGTCGGGCCACTCTTGTGTTCTTGGGACTTGAATTTGATCTGGACTGTCCTTGCAGAGGCAACTTTTTGAACCAATTGGGAGATTCTGTTAGTCCTTTATCTCTGAAGGTGGCTTCTTTGGTTGCTATCACTTCACTAAGTGGAGTGTCAGAGTTGGCAGCTCTTTTCATGCAAGGAGCCATTCTTGGTCTCGCATCATAAGGTGATGTTGCGTCCTCATCCATTTTTATTGCCTAAAGTGGTTTTAGTTTTCTCTTGAATCAGGACAGTGTCTTGCCTATTTATTTTTTTTGTAATCTGCAGTTGACAGGAGAGAGCACTACATACTCTAGAGCAGTGATGGTGAACCTTGGCACCCCATATCTTTTGGTACTACATTTCCCATGATGGTCAACTACACTGCAGAGTGCATGAGCATCCTGGGAAATGTAGTTCCAAAACATCTGGGGTGCCAAGGTTCGCCATCGCTGCTCTAGAGGTAGTTCAGGCGCTCAGGATCTACTTGAGTTGTCGGCACAGGTCGGGAATTCTGGTTTATGCTGCCAGAAGAGCCCAGGAAGGGTAGGTGGCATCCAGGTCGAATATTTAGCAGTGGTTCTGCCAGTTTAGCATGGATGCCGATGGTTTAAAGGGCAAAATCCCATTTTATTTTGTTCTGGGGAGAGATTCTCTACCAGGTGTGTGGGATTATCTTGGGCCATCAGCCATCAGGTGTCAGTGGCTCGGGTGTGCAAGACCACTATTTGGTCTTTGGTTTATATATCTACAGGACTTTTACCAGGTGGATGTCAATAACGTGGAGGATACTGACTTTTGGCCTCCAGTGTATTACAAATAGCAGAGTAGGTCCTTCTCTGGTGGCAATTTGTGATGGTGTCTCCCTCCCCTCAAGGATATTGCTTTGGGACATCCCAAGTAGTTGTCATTATAATAACTGGATCTGTGTCCTATGATGTGCGATAAAGAAAATTTGATTTTTTTTCGTCCTACTTACCTGTAAAATCCTTCTTTTATTTTTTAGTACATCACAGGTCCCTCCTCTCGCTTGCTACAAAACTGAAGTGCTACCTGTGGAGGAGGGGTTATATAGGTGAGGATTTCCTGTTTGATTTGATTGATCTACCAGTGTCCATTCACCTATAGGTGGCGTATAACCCAAGTAATTATTATTATAATAACCGGCTCTGTGTCTTGTGATGTACTCAAAGAAAAGGATTTTACAGGCAAGTATGACAAAAAAAATCCCATTTGAATGATGCCACAATCGGCATTGTTTTACTCTAATTTTCTTTCTATCGATTTAAAGCTGAATACCAGGAAAAGCAAATATTGTCTAGATGCAAAAGGCATGCACCGTATATTCTTACTTGAATCTTATGGTGTTTTGTGTAATTCTTCCAGATCTGCGTAGTACCGTATATACTCGAGTATAAGCCGGCCCGAGTATAAGCCGAGGTACCTAATTTTACCACAAAAAAATGGGAAAACGTATTGACTCGAGTATAAGCCCAGGGTGAGAATGCAGCAGCTACTGTAAGCGGAAAAGAGGGTCAACAATGCCCATTTGCACGGCTCACTGTGCCCATTTGCACGGCTCACTGTGCCCATTTGCACGGCTCACTTTGCCCATATGCACGGCTCACTTTGCCCATATGCACGGCTCACTTTGCCCATTGCAACCTCACTGTGTCCAACCTCACTGTGTCCAACCTCACTGTGTCCAACCTCACTGTGCCCAACCTCACTGTGCCCGAGTCAGTGTACCTGAAATTCTTGACAGGCTGCGGGCATCCATTCATTGTTTAAAAGTCGCGGTCTCCTCCTGGTCCCTTCCGTGATAGGCGTTTCCCAGCAGACACTGTGTTCAGTGTTCCGCCAATCACGGAGGTCCTTTCATCCTCGGACAAGCGGACGTCCGTGATTGGCGGAACACTGAACACACGCGACTTTTAAACAATGGACACCCGCAGCCTGTCAAGAATTTCAGGTACACTGACTCGAGTATAAGTCGAGGTGGGTATTTTCAGCCTTAAAAAAGGGCTGAAAAACTTGGCTTATACTCGAGTATATACGGTAATCCCATGTGGAACTTTGCCTCTGTGCAGGAGCTTCCTTTTTATAAAGACAAGTCAGTGCTGCTGTCTCTCCTTGTGTAGCATGACTGGTCTTGTCTCACACAGGCAGTCTGTAGTGGGAGGATCTGCTCTTTTTTTTCAGGCTTTTTCATGCACAGGGATGATGTCACTTACAGTATACTTTTACAAGATATCTATGTTTGCAAAGATATTTGGTGCACACAATTGATTTATATCCCCTTTTGCTATTTAGGAATATATTTACATTAGTTTTTTTTGTGCCTGGAGTTTGGGTTAAAATGTATTTACTCTTTCGTTCATGGACCGAAACAGCTTCTCTATTGACATAGTGGGTATTATCCATTAATTAGGAGTGACTAGGCAGAAAACTTGTAAAAAGTGTTGCATCACACCTTCTACAGTACCACCCAGGGGGCGGACCCCCTGGTATATCCCCTCTCTCTGCATCTCGCAGATCAGTTTTTTTCTGTCTAGCAAGGAGTAGGACATGGCTCCCTTTGGGCCCATTGGTCCGGGGGAAAAAAAAAAATTCTACATTTTGTTTTTTGTTTCCTGCGATCTTCGATCAACTGCCGACTGGGTGACAGGCTGGGTCCTCGATCCTTGTAGTCCCCCCAGTTTCGGCCATCGAGCGTGTGCCGACCCTAGCTACGCTCTGGGTTTTCCACGACATACCCGTCGCTCTACGGGTGGCCGGTGAGCCTACACTCCAGGGCCTGCATCAGACTGCTCAGATTCGGCTGACCTTACGGCCGAGTTGCAGTAGCCTGTCCGGTGAGCTTACGCTCCAAGGCTTGCATCGGACTGCTGAGCTTCGGCTGACCTTATGGCCGAGTCACAGCAGCCTGTCCGATGAGTGTCGCGCTCCAGGGCATGCATATGATCGCTCGCTAGGGTCCAATCACAGCATGCCTGGCCGACAGTCACCTTCCATGCTCGGATGATGATCTGTTTTGGAATGTCTTCCAGCATGATACACGCAGGAAGGGTAAGTAGCTCCCCTGCTTTGGCAGGGTGACTTGGCTGGACATTCCTGGAGGGACCAAGTAAGTGGTTAGGGCCCCTTTCTTTCCTCTCTCCCTGCCTTCCCTCCTCTCTGGCCTTGAGCTAGGTTGCTGGGTCACCTAAGGGGTTCCATCTGGAGCGGGGCTGGCTGTAACTATCATTTTAAAAGATGTAAATTCTGCTTACCTGTGTGTGCTTCTTCCCCCTCCATGCTGTCGGCGGCCATTTTCTTGTAGTTTTGCGCCTATATGTAGATAGCGCCGCTCTGCGCCATTTTATTGTGGTCCCACCCGCTTTTGCCTCTATCGACTGTTCGGCGGCCATGTTTCCGAGGATTCAAGCTATAGCTATAGACCGCCGCCCGGCGGCCATCTTTTTGGGGTCCGCGGCCGCCTTTGCCTCTATTTTCAGCTCGGCGGCCATTTTCTTAGAGCCCACATTGTTCATACAGCCGTTTGGTGGCCATTTTGCCATAGTCTCCGGCCTCTAGGGTGCATTACACTGGCGCGAAAATTCACACAGGAAACGCTGATAAACTATCACACTGACACAGCAGCGGTGGGATAGCATCACAGGCGCAGCACACGGCAGCATAGCGGTACCGATCCAAGGGTGGTGAGTCCTCTGGGAGACCCAGCATCTCTGATCAGCTAGGAGGGTGGCCTATTGATATCTTGCCTGGAGCCCTGTGGGTGTCAGCGCGTGGTCAGCATGCCGTCTGAGTTAGATGTTTTTTTCCCCTGAAACACCTGATTTGGCAGCTGGTGCCCCTGATGTATCTATGGGCGCTATGTCGGCAATCCTAGAGGCTTTTGCTGCCCGGGTGGAAGCAGCACACGGGAATACGGGGGGGGGGTAAGAAACGCCCCCGTCCCCCGCAATCTTCTGGGGATAATTCTGATGCAGAACCAGGTCCAGCTATGGCTCATTGTAACGGCACCCCAAATACAAAAGGGGGTAACGCCGTTTAGATATCTTCCCTCTCCTGGACACAAATTCACTGTCGATCCTCCACAGTCAGATGACCCCTTCCCATAGGAATTACTCCTTCTGGAAGAACGAGACACACTCTGTATCTTCCTAGGATCGAATCACTTCATTGAGAAAAACATTGAAACTTTTAAACCCATCCAATACTGCATTAACCTAAAATGAACAATGGTCCAGCTCCACCCACAACATAACAAGAGCCAATACACATTATTTTGACGTCTGCTAGGAGACAACAGGTTCTAATCCCCTTTATGTTTAACTATGCATGACCTTTATATTCACCAGACTGTCTAGTACTTTACAATACACACAAGGACAGACTTAATTTCCCCAATCCACATCACCACAAACAATGAACAGGTCTTCTAGAAGCTGGAATTCATTAGCATTACACTAGGCAGACAGGTGATTGAGGCTGAACACCTCAGTATCTCTCAATTAACCTGTTAAGTTCAGAATAAAACAATATTGTGGACTAATATCGCTATTTCAATTTCAAGCAATCCAAGCCATATTCTTAATGTCCATGGTTTCCTGGCTCACCCTGTGTCCAACGTGACCCTCCTGTCCCACATCTCCCCTTTCGGCAGGAGACTAACACAGGAGGTGACCGCAGACGGGTTGACTCCGAAGTTAGTCCATAGGTCCATTCTTCTAATGCCGGTATTCACACAGTACCCCAAATACATTGCTCCAAACAGAGCATTACTTACCCAGCCAACCTCTGCCTCTCTCCGAGAACATACCCGCCGCTGGGGAGAAGACAGGGTGACTGGGCTCAGTCCGTCATGCTGTTGGGGATCTGGGCCGACTGCCCAGCATCCCTGAGGTATACAAGTGGAGACTGAAGTCCCATCCCCTTGTGGTAGGTGAAAATCCCCCAGTGCTTGCAAAGCAAGGCTGACGTCCTCCTGTCCCAGTGTCACACCATTTTCTGGGGTTGTGTCAGTGAGGACCGAAGTCCCATCCAGTACCACAGGAACTCCCTCTTCCGATAGTTGAGAGCAGAGGCCCGCGGCACTCTGCTCTATTGACAGCTCTTCCGCTGGGTTGCTGTGAGTGGAGACCGTAGTCCCATCCACTGACATCCGCTCAAGTTGCAGTTGTGTGCAGCGGCCAGTAGTATTCTGCCCTGCTGCCAGTGATTCGGCTGGGGGTAAAAGCTTTACCACCTCAGCTTGTTGCTGGAGAGAGGGGCCAACTGCCCCGGCTCCCTGAAACTCCACAGTTGCTTCAAGTACTGGGCAGAGGTTGCTATCACTCTGCCCTGTTGCCAGCACTTCTGCTGGGGACTCCACACCATCTGCTCTGGCTAACTGTTGGGGAGGAAAAAGGGCTGCTTCTCCCCCCTGCATCTCTGAAATCCTCTGGGAAAGAGGAACTATCACCTTCTCACCTCGGGCCTCCAAAACTGCCACGGGTGTAGAGCAGGGGTCTGCAGCACTCTGTCCTGCTGCCAGTACTTGGGCAGGCGATGCATAATCCATAACATCCTCTGAACAGTCCCTTAAGTCCATACCTTCTGTAATCTGTGGCTGGGGAGATGAGCCAACTGCCCTAGCTCCCTGGAACTCCATATCATCCACTTCGGCTTTAGGGATGGCAATCTTCAGGGTTTCCACTGCCGATTCTTCAAGCAGGCTAGCTCCCTGGAACTCCGTATCATTCACTTCGGTTTTAGGGATGGCAATCTTCAGATTTTCCACTGCCGATTCTTCAGCCAGGCTAGCTCCCTGGAACTCCGTATCATTCACTTCGGTTTTAGGGATGGCAATCTTCAGATTTTCCACTGCTGATTCTTCAGCCAGGATTTCATAGTTGTCAACTGGTATTTCCTGATAGTCCCAGGCAAAGGTAGCCCCACCCTGCTGCTGAGCAGATTCTAGCAGCTGTCTGTAGGCGATCTCCGATTGCCGTATCTCCGCCGTTCTCCGCTCATGTTGCCGCTCTAGTTCTCTTTTGTCGCTCTCGTTCTCTCTTTTGTCGCTCTAGTCCTTTCTCTTGATGCTCTCGTTCTCTCTCTTGTTGCTCTAGTTCTCTCTTTTGTCGCGCATCCTGCAGCTGGATGCCTCTAATGGCTTCCTGTATGGCGGTCTCTGATGGGTTAGCACCATATAATGCCAAGCGCTGTCGAACTCGTTGCTGAAACAAATCTTCAACTGACCGGGGTCCTGCATCACCCTCCTTCTGGTCCATCTTGGCTCTCAAGTAGGGCTTTCAGCGTGACTTTCCTGCAGGCTGCATAGCTGGTCATTCACTGTGGTGGTTTGGAGTGTCCCAGGAACTGGAGGGAAAATCCCACAGCTGCCAACCAATGTAACGGCACCCCAAATACGAAAGGGGGTAACGCCGTTTAGATATCTTCCCTCTCCTGGACACAAATTCACTGTCGATCCTCCACAGTCAGACGACCCCTTCCCATAGGAATTACTCCTTCTGGAAGAACGAGACGCACTCTGTATTTTCCTAGGATCGAATCACTTTATTGAGAAAAACATTGAAACTTTTATACCCATCCAATACTGCATTAACCCAAAATGAACAATGGTCCAGCTCCACCCACAACATACCAAGAGCCAATACACATTATTTTGACGTCTGCTAGGAGACAACAGGTTCTAATCCCCTTTATGTTTAAATAACTATGCATGACCTTTATATTCACCAGACTGTCTGGTACTTTACAATACACACAAGGACAGACTTAATTTCCCCAATCCACATCACCACAAACAATGAACAGGTCTTCTAGAAGCTGGAATTCATTAGCATTACACTAGGCAGACAGGTGATTGATTATAAGGAACTAAAGCTGCGCAACTACGTAAACATGTAAATAAAAATGACCGAAAATTATTTAGTGTGAAATCACAATGTGATATTACCTTAAAGGTGACGTGACTGAACAATGTAACATGTAAATGAAACAATGAATGATATTCTTTGAGCCTCTGGGTAAAAAATGATGTTACACTCTATTCCTTGGTATTGCACACAAGAGAATTCAATAGCAGTTCATAAATGGCATAAAGTCCCCAGAAAAAAGAATCAAATGAAAAAGGGTTCAATCTCTTCAAAATTGAATTTGTGACTTCAAAACTGAAACACCATGGAAGAAGTGCTGATACGACAGAAAGGAATCCACCACCTTATCTTTCTCAGACTGCTTACCAGAAATCCTGATCCCTGAGAGACATCAGTCTGAGTAGATGGCTATTATCCCCGCCCGGGTCTCTAATTGGCTCTCTCTGTACTTATATTCCTCTAGGCTTCAGTCTGTAGTCCCCAGATATCTCCACGAATCACATTTAGGGTGAAAAAGAAAGCCCTATAGCGTAATCCAATATTATAAAACGTTTATTAAAATAAAAAGATGCACTTACAGCATGTTGAATAAAAAACAGCAGTGGTTGTGTATAAGGCCGGCCGGCTCTCACTACCCGTTGCTTCCGGGATTCGTATTGTGGTGACGTCAGCACGCCGCTCCTCCCTACGTCGTTTCGACAAACCTGTCGTCATCCAGGGGCACGGGCGGCGTGCTGATCCACCACCATTTTATTTGCTGTGAGCGATAGCTGGGTCCGCCCAGAACAGAGTTCCCAGCATCCCAGCTGCGGGTGTCGCCATCTTGAAAATGGGCAAACTGCCCTTACATTATTAACCTTTTACCTTTGATCTCACTGTCGGATCCTACTCCGATATATAGATACAAAAGATCACGGCCGGGATATCCACTCACTATGAGTGAACATATTCAGTATAAATCATTATAACATATCAGTGACATTAACGGAGTCCGACTGGATCTGAACTCTCGGCATCTCCGCTACACATATCACCATATTGAAAATGGGCAAACTGCCCTTACATCCAAAACACTGACTAGCGTTGGCAATGTCAGACGTAAATCAGATATGTAAACGAAAAAGGGATCCAACTAAACAGTTAGCTCACTGTGAGTGAAACTTGCATTAAAATAGCAAGCACACTCCGCCCATATGCATCCTAAATATACAGGCACATAAGGTATAAGGCTACAGAAATACTATACGTTGGTTGAAATCAAACCTAATTTGATATAAAGGGGTTGATATCCCTACCCCACATTTACTGGATATATCATAACGTATAAATGTATTCCAAGCCATTAAAATATTTAAAATTTTTAAGTGTTTCTCCATATGCTAGATAGGTGTAATGTGACCGCCACCCTGTGGACAGATTCACAATTACACTCATTGTTTCTTAATATAAAAAAAAAAAAAAAACCATGGCCATCTGCATATGGGAATGTCACTATGGGAGAAGGAACTAAAAAATAGAAAGAAGGGAATTACTGGAGAAAGGTTATTGTGAATCAAATATCTAAGCAAATTAGATCTGTCTGTTGGATTCTATGAGCATATATATTCACAATAAATGTATGGGTGCCACCGAAGCACACACCCCGACACTATAATGAAAAAACACATGTTCAACAAACCTGATGTGTACTCAAATAAACCCATAGACATCCCCAAGGGCGACCCCCTTAAGATGTCCATGGATCAATGCACTACACCAATCTGAATGTGTATAACTGGAGTATATGTCTCGGTGCCATAGGTCCCCTAAGGGTTACGATAGTGATGGAATGGAGATGTACCGAGAGCTCAGATCCAGTTTACATTGCTATACAGAAAATATATCCACCTAGCTGTTATCGATGAATGCATTGACATCAATGTCGACGTTAAGCCCATAAGGGGTATAGCAGCGGACCTTATGAATCCAGCTCATTTCCATGCGGGATATTTCCCTGACTAGAGACCCACCCCTCCAATGAGGACTATACCTGTCAATTCCTATAAAGGAAGTACCCTCTGGATTGCGCTGGTGGTATAAGTCATAATGCTTGGATACCGAATGATATTGGAAGCCACTCTTAATGTTAGCTATGTGTTCTCCAAGTCTTATTTGCATGGTCCGTTTTGTCCTACCTATATATTGCATCCTGCAAGGACATTGCAGGAGGTATACAACGCCTGTGGAACTGCATGTGACAAAAGTATCGATCTTATGAGTTTTTGAAGTACTGCTGGATACAAATACTTCAGTCTTTTTAGATCTGATTTTGTTTATGGAGCACACCTGGCACCGACGGCATTGATGGTACCCAGATAATTTTTGGAAAAAAGAGACTTTCTTAGGTGGAGGGTCAACCACATTGGGTGCCACTCTATCTCTCAGGGAAGGGGCACCACTGAAAATAACTTGTGGAATTGTTGGGAGGAAAGTATTGATGATACGGTCACTCCCCAAAAGATGCCAGTGTTTCCGAATGATTCTTTTTATCATATAATGCTGTGTAGAGTATGTTGTGATGAATGGTATACACAATTGTTCTTGTTTCTTTTTTGGGCCATTTGTTAACAAAGATGATCTTTCCATGCCCCCCACTTCCTTCAAAGTGTCTTCCAAGGCTTTCTCATCATAGCCCTTTTCCAATAGCCTATCTTTCAGGATATTGGCCTGGAGAAAGTAATCAGACTTTTCAGAACAATTTCTCCGCATGCGAACAAATTGGCTTTTCGGCACGGACTTCAGCCAAGAGTCCTTGTGGCAACTATCGCTCGGTATATAAGCGTTGCGGTCAGTTTGTTTAAAGTACGATATCGTTTTGAAACCCACTTCACTCTTAGTGATTGTAAGGTCCAAAAAATTAATCCGTACTTGACTAGCCTCATAAATGAAACGTATACCTCTATCATTCTGATTAATCTCTAGGAAGAAAGCTTCCAGCTGTGCAACTGTGCCATCCCAGAGGAGGACGTCATCAATATACCTAGCCCAAAGTTTAAGATATGGGCTTCGGTCTTTAAAGATGACGTCCTCCTCCCATTTGGCCATGAACAGATTGGCCAAGCTGGGCGCTGAACACTTCAGTATCTCTCAATTAACCTGTTAAGTTCAGAATAAAGCAATATTGTGGACTAATATCACTATTTCAATTTCAAGCAATCCAAGCCATATTCTTAATGTCCATGGTTTCCTGGCTCACCCTGTGTCCAACGTGACCCTCCTGTCACACTCATGATCCAGATTCTGATGCATCAGAGACTGCAGACCGTGACGGATCGGACAGTGAGGATGATTCAAAGTCCAGGTCAGTACGCGAAAAGGCTTTGGTATCTGAACTTATTACTGTAGTGCGGGATACGCTAAAATTGGAAAATGCTGCAGAGGCAGCAGAGACTCCGGTCCCCTTCGGGTTCCATAATCCTGCCCGTACTCCTAGGGTGTTTCCTTGTGTGTCTTATTTTGATAAGCTCTTATACAAGGAGTGAGAAAAACCACGAAGGGTTTTTACATCCCCAAAGAATTTTGCGGTACGGTACCCCTTTTGAGGAGAGTTTTCTAAAGAAATGGACCTCTCCCCCTATAGTGGACCCTTTGGTGTCCAGACTTAACAGAGCTACCACAATCCCAGTAGAAGGGGCTCCTGTTTTCAAGGACCCTGTGGATAAGAAAGCTGAAGCACTCACTCGCTACCTATACTCTGTGGTAGGCTCAGCGGTGCGCCCGGCATTGGCGGGGGCCTTAGTGTCTCAGACACTTACTGAATGGGCAAAATTGCTACTCCAAGGGTTAAAGGAGCAAGATGCTCCTCCTAATGAAATAACTTTGGCCGACCAGTTGGTCCAGGGCCTTAAGTTGGTCTGCGAGTCAGACATGGATACTATTCCCCTGCTGTCAAAACCTTTGGTTTATGCAGTAGCAACACGCTGCCTGATCTGGCTAAAAGGCTGGTCTGCGGACCAGGCCTCCAAGAAGGCCCTGTTGGATCTGCCCTTTAAGGGCGACAGACTTTTTTGGGCCTCTCTGGATGCCACAGGAGGTAAGAGCACTTTGCTTCCTCAAACTAAGAAGGGTAAGGGACCACGCCAAGGGCAAGGGCCCTCCTTTACTGCACGCAATCGTTTTTTTCGTCCGCCCAGGGCGACAGGGAAAAGACCCCAGGCCGACAAAGTGCCTGCCCAAGGGCAAAAGAGTCCTTGGCCCCGCAAACCCAAAAAGCCTGTGGACAAATCTGCTTCCGCATGAAGGTCCGCCCCCACCCAGCTTTCGGGTGGGGGGGGACGTCTTCACAAATTCGCGTCTCAGTGGACAGCTCTAATCTCCGACAGGTGAGTTTGTGAAGTAATCGCCTCAGGCTACAAGATAGAATTCCTCTCTTGTCCACCGGACAGATTCGTTCCCTCCAACTACAGCCGACCCGTCGGGAGGCCCTGTACGGGGCGGTCCAGGGTCTGCTGGAACGCGGGGTGGTCATTCCAGTTCCAAAGCAGGAACGGGGTCAGGGCTTTTACTCGAATCTGTTCATTGTGCCAAAGAAAGATGGGGTTCGTCCGATCTTGGATCTCAGGGCCCTCAATTGCTCTGTGAAGGTACAAAGATTTCGGATGGAGTCGGTTCGATCTGTAGTCACTGCTCTCCATCCAGGGGACTTTATGGCCTCCTTTGACATCAAGGACGCATACCTGCATGTTCCCATATACTCCAGACACCAGAGGTTTCTGCGATTCGCAATCGGGAAGAACCATTATCAGTTTGTGGCTCTCCCGTTTGGCCTGACCTCAGCACCCAGGACGTTCACCAAGGTGCTCGCACCGATTCTGGCACTTCTAAGACAGCGGGGTATCGATATCATGGGCTACTTGGACGACCTTCTTCTGAAGGCCCCTTCAAGCTCAGAATTAGAGGTAAGCGTGTCCATTACCTGTCAGACTCTTCGACTGTGGTTGGAAACTAAATACGCAAAAGTCAGTTTTGGTGCCAACTCAACGCCTAGTGTACCTGGGGTGGATTCTGGATTCCTCAGAAGCAAAAGTATTCCTCCCTGTGGAAAAGTTGCAGACCCTTCGGGCTGCAGTGCGGCAGCTGACATCCAAGAGTTGGTCGTCACTCCGTTTTTGCATGCAAGTGTTCGGTCTCATGGTAGCCTCCTTCGAGGCGGTCCCATATGCTCAATATCACACACGGGTGTTACAGAAAGAAGTTCTGTCTAGATGGAACAGATGTCCATCATCTCTGGATTATCAAATCCGGGTAAGCCGCCTAGTCAGGAGATCCCTGGTATAGAGGCTGACATCACCGGCTCTTCCGGCCGGGAAGTAATTTCTTCCTGTTTACTGGATAGTGATCACGACGGACGCCAGCCTTACAGGTTGGGGGAGAGTCTGGGGTGTTCAGTCGGCGCAAGGTCGCTGGACCCCAGAGGAATCCCGCCTGCCAATTAATGTCCTGAAAAGTCGGGCGATCAGGCTGTGCCTCTTCAAATGGTCTCAGAGGCTCAGTCAGGATCCAGTCAGACAACGCCACAGCAGTGGCATATATCAATCATCAAGGAGGAACAAGAAGCTCAGCTGCAGCATCGGAGGTCGCTTGCATCCTGAGGTGGGCAGAAGGGAGCGTACCGGCACTGTCGGCCGTGTAAATTCCGGGTGTGGAGAACTGGCAGGTGGACTACCTGAGTAGCCAAATGCTGGACCAGGGAGAATAGTCCTTGCACCCGGAAGTGTTCCAGCTCCTCTGCCAAAGATGGGGCACACCAGACGTAGATCTTCTGACTTCCCGACTCAATCGGAAGGTATTGAGGTTTGTGGAGGCAGAGGGAATTCCAATGATCCAGATCAATGATCCAGATTGGCCTCAGCGTCCCTGGTACTCCGATCTAGTACGTCTAGTAACAGACGTCCCTTGGCGCCTACCACTACGGGAGGACCTGCTGTCGCAAGGTCCCATACTCTATCCTGCTTTACGGTCACTGGCTTTAAAGTGGTTGTAAACCCACTTTATAAACAAAGACCTACAGGTAAGCCTAGATTAAGGCTTACCTGTAGGTGCATGAAATATCTCCTTAACCTACACGGTTAAGGAGATATTTGCATTTAAAAGCGGCGACGCTGACGTCATGCGCATGGGGTTAACCCCATTCACAAATTCGGCTAGGTCGCAACATTCAACGACGTAGCCGAATTTGACGGCTCACGCGCGCATGCGCGGAGTTACGTCTTCGCCGCTCCGGCCAATCAGAGCGCCGGAGCGGCGCTGTGATTGGCTGCAGCGGCGATACCCGGAATTAACATTCCGGCTATCGCCGCAGCGATGGATGCGGCTAGAGGAGGGACACGGACGACATTGGGGGCCCCGATCTAAGGTAAGTGGTACATAATGAGCTAGTATGCTAGTCATACTAGCTCATTATAGCTTTGTCTTGCAGGTTAGTTAAAAAAAAAAAAAAAACTCAACAGGGTTTACAACCACTTTAATGACATGGCTATTGAGAACCAGGTACTGAGAGACCGGGGCCTGTCAGATTCAGTAATCTCTACTATGAGAAGTGCTCGGAAGCCGTCCTCTAGGAAGGTTTATCACCGCACTTGGAAGGCCTACATCTCCATGTGTGAGGAAATGAAATGGCATCCGCGTACTTATTTGGTCTCCAGTATCCTGCTGTTTTTACAGTGTGGGGTGGACCAAAGGCTTGCCTTAAGTACGATTAAGAGACAGATATCTGCCCTGGCTGTCTTTTATCAGGGACCCCTGGCGACTCACTCTTTCGTGAGTACATTTATGCAGTGTGTTCGACAGGTGGCTCCTCCGATCTGTCCCCCGCTACCTCCGTGGGACTTAAACCTGGTCCTCTCGGTGCTTCAGAAGGCACCGTTTGAGAATATTAGGGATATTCCTTTGTTGACACTTTCTCAGAAAGTGGTCTTCTTGGTGGCTGTTACGTCGGTTAGACGAGTTTCTGAGCTGGCAGCCTTATCATGCAAGGCTCCCTATTTGATCTTCCACAAGGATAAGGTGAGGCTGCGGCCGCAGCCTTCCTTTCTTCCGGAAGTCATTTCAGCTTTTCATCTCAACAAAGACATTGTACTTCCATCCTTGTGTCCTCATCCGTTGAATCCTAAGGAGCTGGCATTGCATTCCTTGGACGTTGTCCGAGCTTTGAGAGTATACTTATCTGCTCCTTCCCGGTTCCGGAAGTCAGACTCACTGTTTGTTTTGGTGGCTGGTCCCAAAAAGGGCCAAGCAGTCTCGTCGGCCACCATCTCTAGGTGGATCCGACAGATAGTAATCCAGGCTTACGCCTTAAAGGGTCAAGAGCCCCCCTTTCCGGTCACGGTGCATTCGACCAGGGCAATAGGTGCCTCTTGGGCTTTCCGACATCAAGCGTTTGTTTCCCAATTATGTAAAGCGGCGACTTGGTCGTCCGCTCACACCTTCACAAAATTCGACAAAGTTGATATAGGTGCATCTTTGGATGCCTCTTTCGGCCGCAAGGTTTTGCAGGCGGCTTTTTAGAGTTGCAACTCCCCCGTTCGAGGATTGTTTTTTTTGTGTTTGGGGTGAAGTTTACTTTTATGCTGTTACCACCCCTCGTTTTTTTCTCTGACACTGCTTTGGGACGTCCCACTATGTCAATAGAGAAGCTGTGTTGGTCCATGAACAAAAGAGTAAATGGGATATTTTACTCACTGTAAAGTCCTTTTCTCTGAGTTCATGGACCGACACAGCACCCACCCCTCCTTTCAAGTTTGTACTGCTTTTTGACGAACTGATCTGCAAAATGCAGAGTGAGGGGATGTACCAGAGGGTCCGCCCCCTGGGCGGTACTGTAGAAGGTGAGATGCAAAACTTTTTACAAGTTTTCTGCCTAGTCACTCCTAATTAACGGATAATACCCACTATGTCAGAAGAGAAGCTGTGTCCGTCCATGAACTCAGAGAAAAGGATTTTACAGTGAGTAAAAAATCCTATTTTATGCAAGGAAAATGTGAGGTTAGGTAATATTCACAACCCTGGCCAATATGCAGTGCTTGTGTTTCGAGAACATGACAGCAGAGGGCAGCAAAGTTACATTATCATCTTTAAGAGTAGTATTTGTTTTTCAAAGCAGTAGAATGCTAGATATTATTCTTTTCACACTGATTTTAAAGTGTATTTAATGCAAAATAAATTCTTGTCAGGTTTTAATTGTTCCCTTTTCCATTGAGTAGAATTAATGCTCTTTATTTTTCCTTCTAAGCATTGCCACCAATAGGAAACTGATAAACCAAAATTTTAGGGTTGTCACTAAAACGAGGTGTACGGAAGGGAAATCTACTAATAGGAACTCCTGTTCTTTTTCATGCGTTGTGCATTATTGGTTTTAGCAGATGAGAATGATTTTCCTGTGGTAGAATCATGAGGCAATGTTCTAACTTTTTTCTGTGTCTGGAGTTGAACAAGCAAGGCTGATTTGGTACTGCATGACTTTGGTCCGAATGCATTGCAAATTCAGCCATTCAATGTGTATGGCTGAATTTGCATTGCACAGACATCACATGTGATTTGCACAGCAGTGCGTTGCGAATCACATGCAATGTCGGACAGCGCAGCAGTGTGAACCCAGCCTTACACTGCTGTTTGCAGCTACGCTAGTAGTTGTCATGGTGTTGATTGTGGCTGAGCTAATGGTAGGTGAATTGTGGCTTAGCACATGGCAGGTTTCCTTGGAGGTGCTTGTAAGCATAGGATGAGAAGCTGCCAGTAAAAATGCATTAAAAAAAAAATGCATCTTCATATGCTTCCACAGACTTCAATTGGCCAGAAAACACATATAAATGGATCAAAAATTGGACATGCCTCATTTTTACCAAAGCAGCGCAATGCAGCAGGCAGATGTGAATGGACTTATTGGACTCAGTGTAATTTATGCTTTTTACGCATTACAACATGTACTTAAAAACAAAAAGGTAAGAACCAGGCTTAAGAAGGCGTTTTTCTTTTTAAAATTCATTTTCCCTAGTCTAACCAATTTTTTTTCTTGCAAAGCTATGGCTGCCATTGGCATGCAACACCTGGGTGTTTTATTATTATTATTAATATTATTATACAGGATTTATATAGCGCCAACAGTTTGCACAGCGCTTTTTAGATGCCATGTCCCCCGCTGTGTGCTGGGCCTTTATCTGTGTCAAACAAATAACAGTGGCAGTTGTAGTCCTGCAAAAAGTCAAACTGGAGTCATGATCCACCATATAGGTAAGTATATGTAATGTACATGGAGGCTACATCATTTTTTTTGTTGCAGCAACAGTGTGGCTTTAATAAAACTCAAATTTCCGTGTTTCAGCGGTGTCACTCGTACTATCCTAACCAGGTCGAACATGGGGAAATATTCCAGATTAACTCGATAATATGCTTTTATCTACCCATATAGATAAAACAATTACCTCAAAATATAGGCCTGAGAAATATTTAAATTCAAAGTATTTGAACCTATTTAATTTAGTTACTCTGCCAGTGTTTCATTTAGAGCCGGTTACCACAGGGGCGACCTGGGATCCGATTTGAAGTCGTCCCAAGTCGCGCTGCTGAGAAAAGCAATGGAAGTGAATGGAGCCGTCTTAATGTACATTACTGAAGTCACTCCGACTTCAGAAAAGGTTCCTGTACGACTTCAATCCGACTTCTAGGCGACTTGTATCCATTGATTTCAATGGAAGTCGCCTCCAAAGTCGGATCGTGTCTTAACTGAAGCAACAATACAGGAAGAGAAAAAAATTTTCTCATGTTTTCTCAGGCAAACCCTTGCCTCCCACAGAGCTGATTCTTGTTTGATTGGCCACCGGAAAGCCTCATGTCCTGGAGGCGACTTGAAGTCGCCTTGTAAGTCACCCCAAGTCGTGCTGTGGTGCGCGCTCAGGTCGCCTCGCAAAATCGCAGCCAGAGTTGTGCCGCCTGTGTGTGACCGGCTCTTACAGGTTGTATGCATTTCTGTTTACTTAGAAAGTGTGATACTTTAGGTAAGAATGTCTGAAATGTAGTTTTTTTTTAAATGTAGACAGTAGCATGTTTTTTTTGTTTCCTTTTTACAAAATAAAAAGGCCTCCTGCACATTGGCCATTTACCCAGCTCCTCTAAATGCCTTTTCTCCTGAAAAGAAATAATCCCCTTTATAAAATGTGCCTAAAGCTGCATTTTGCTAAATCATTTAGGCACTTATTCATTTCATTGGCCACAATATTCATTTATTCTGGCTATTAAAATGAATGATTGCTCAAGCACTAACCTTGCCTAGCGTTTAAGTATGTGAAGTGTTTTTTCTGCTCAAATACTCCTCTCCTGGACATGCAAGTGATGCACGCGTTGTGTTTTTGTTTTTTGTTTTTTTTGCAGCCTCTAAACCCTTCTCTTCTAATATGCATGTACACACCTATGTATGCTTGGACACATAGGCTAACATAGAGGGGCATTTAGAGGCTGGAAAAAAGTCAAATGCTTGTAAAGGGGTCTTTTTTTTTTTTTTTTTTTTTACGGCTTGTGTGCACGAGGCCTAAAGGTTGGGATCACATGTTTGTTGTACTTTGGGTAACATCATATATGCAGCAGGTGCCAGGATATTTTATTTTTAGGCCATGTTTAGACATGCGGTTGGGGGGGGGGGGTGCTGATGAAAACACTTAATAGAACTGTGTTGTTAGCCCCCCTTTAAGCTGCAAATGAAAGCGGTTGCGATGCTTAATTTCATGTCTGTTGCAAAAAATCCCCGAACATGTCGTGATCTCACCTTGCCACCAGTATTAATTTTGGCAGCAAATTTTGTTTTAGTCTTAGTCTCAGGACTAAAATGGCATTTTAGTTTTAGTCCCATTTTAGTCTTTTGCAATAGTTTTAGTTGTATTTAGTCGACTAAAACTCCAATTCATTTTAGTCGAGTTTTAGTCGACTAAAACTCTTTTTAGTTGTCTAAAATCTAATGGGTGTAGTTAAATTGTAATGCATCATTTAAGCATTTGTCTACCATTTCCAGATTAATTATTATATAGGTACTGCTGCTGGAGTGAAAAATCTTTGGAGTCTTGGATGTACGGTGGGGGGGGAGGAACTGGATGGATGGAAGCCTGTATGTGCTGCAGTGCTCTCTCGACGGTGGTCTCTGAGTAGAGTAGGCCTGTGAAATTAGGAAATAAATAGCATGCAGTGAGTACAGTACACATTCTGCCTGGAGCCTGGATGGTGGTCTGACTCTGAGGGGGATGGCCTATAATCGACAGTGAGACATATTTTGCAAAAAGGCCTAGCCCTGGATGCTGTCAGTGTCAGAGCAGCAGAGGAGGCCTGCAGCACTGACTGGAATTTCATTCACACGCACAGGTGGTCATCGAAGGGCAGGGTAGTAGTACTAACTAGTGAGTGAGGGGAGGGAGGAGGCCTCAGGACTGTTGTACGTACCACCACAATTTGTGTAGCTCTGACTGCTGCTGAGTGATGTCTGTACTACTCTGATCGTCGTCTCAGGCTCAGCCGAACCAAAGTTTTTTCTGCCTCTCTGGGTGGCGGGCGCGGAGTCGGAGTAGTCGGGACTCTGTCTGGAGACTCGGAGTGCTCTCTCTGTGTCCTCATGCGGGTGGCCTCGCCTCACCACTGGCGTCGGACTCTTCTTACGGTGTCGCTGGGCGCGCGGATTGCGTAAGTAGGCGGAGCTCCGTAAGTTAAACATCCCTCCTTGCCATTTTCGTCTCGTTGTCGTCCGATAATGAAAACGGATCAAATTTTCGTCATAGTTTTCGTCAGAGGTTGAAAACGTGCTGTACTTTTCAATCCGTTTTCGTCACTTTAAAATTGCCGCTGACTAAATCGTTGACAAACGTTTTCGTTGACGAAATTAACACTGCTTGCCACCCATCGAGCAAATGGGGAAGCGCTGAAAACTGCAACTGCATTTGTCAGCAACAATGGAGTTAAAACAAGCAGTGACGAGGCACCTTGCCTCCTCACTACCTGTGAATTAGCTGTTAAAAGCAATTTTTAAACAAGGATCGCTCTTCAGAGGAGCAGTAGATTTATCTAAATTTCCCCCTAGAGTTCTGGTAACAAAGGAATTTTTCATTTTTAGCAAAAAACCCTAAGTGCCATTGTCCTGGTAGACTGTTGAAAACTCCTGCATTCTCCCAGTATTCGATTTAGCTATTGCAGTGAGTTAGAGGGCTTTCTAGACAAACCAACCTGCATGTCCACTTCTAAAATAATGTGCCAATGACCTTGTTTTGTGGTGGAGATTTTGAGCCCTTTTGCATGGTATGATTAGAGTACTTTACGAAGTGGTCGTCAGCTTTACTATTCTTTTTGCTGATAGAGGCATCTTAACATAGGCATTCTATTAAAGAGCGTTTTAGTATTTGGCACCATTGCGATCATAAAGTGATATTTGTGGTACTTCTTTAAACTAGAATCGTGAGATATATCTAACAAATCTAAAAAACTCCCCCATCACCCTTCCTAACACCTATACTTACTGGAAGAAAGATTGGTATACTCATCTAGTTTCTGACTGGTCTCGTCCAGCCATGTGATCTGGCTCCTCTGTGTCAGCTAGTTGGTTACTGCTAGCTGACACAGGGGAGCCAGATCACGTGACCGGACTAGAGCTGCCTGCAAATAGGATCAGGTTTAAGATTACTTGGGTATATTCCAGAATTCTACTTTCTGGCTCAATATTTTTTATTGAATTTTCACAAAGCAATGAACACAATAACAATAGATACAGCCGTAATCTGTGAATACTGCCCATATAAAAATACAAAAGCTTGGTTCCGGAATACTACTTTAAGTCCCACCAAGCAAATAGCCTCCAAAGCTGACATTTTTTGGACAGCTATTTTACATTACAATATTGACAGGCCCATGTGTGTACAAAATGTGCAGGGGTCATGTCTTTTCAGCTCCAACACTTTTTCAAGTGTTTTGAGTAGATAAGATATGTTCAGAAGGTCATTAAGATGATTGCCTGTGTGGACTTTGCTTTTTAAATGTGTCTCAGCCACTTGTGAATCACCTTTCACCTGCTAGCATGGTTTACCGTAATCTGTGGTGTTAATTATTGACAGTCTCCAGTTTACTTGGTAACTGTTCAAGACAGATAAAGCTATATCTGCATGTTCCTGCATGTTCCTCAAGAGGGTGCCAGAATTAAAAAAAATACTTTGTTAAACTGATATACAGGACTTGTGTAAACCACATTCTAATGACATGATCATACCGTACTGTATATTTACTATAATAAAAACCTATGTGGCGACTCATATTTGATAAACCATTAGCAGAGGAGGCATCATCCCTATTACCATAATCCAAAGAAAAAGCCAAACACATGGGACTCCAATAGTAAATGCACTTCAATTCAAAATGTATTATGTGTTTGTTTTTTTTGTAACAAACTTTAAAAACATAGTCCCAATTGAAAAGTCGGTATGGTCAATGTATAGGGATACTGACTGGTGATAGTATGTTTGTTTATTGTTTTTAACCTACTGTTATCAGAGTTGTTCAATGTCACTGTACTACTCAGGGGGATAAGGGTTTTTTTTTTTTTTACACTATTATTGCTTATAACAGTAATAAACACTGTTATAAGCAATAGTTTTACTGTCATGAATGGCTTTTATTCAGGACAGCTTGCTTTATTTTGTGATGCTGTGATTTGCTACAGCTAAATCACAGGTATTATGTGATAGCTGTGGGCCAATCACAGGGCACCTTTCAGTGGGGAGCAGATACCTGTCTAAGACAGGTATTTGCACCCACTTCCGGGCATAGACACCCGCATATTTGCCGCACTCTACGACGCGTCCGGCGCCCCCCCTCCCGCTGTCTTCTGGGACCAGTGGCATTGTGCAGCGCGAGTTGCGCGTGCGCAGTAGGGAACCAGAAAGTGAAGCCGCAAGGCTTCACTTCCTGATTCCCTCACCGAAGATGGCGGCGGCAGCATCCGAGGGACGGGTCGGCCTCGGGTGCCGACATTGCGGGTGCGCTGGACAGGTAAGTGTCCTTTTTTTAAAAGTCAGCAGCTGCAGTATTTGTAGCTGCTGACTTTAAAAAAAAAAAAGAATTCAGCGGACCCCCTCTTTAATAAATATCATGGTGAGGGTGCAGTATCCTCTTTTAACCACTAGATGTGTCTCACTTATTCTCCTTCTTGGAACATTCAGCACGCTAGTGAGTAAACAATTAAAAATACCATTGCGTGCACTTGGCTGCCACCGATCTTTGAATTCAAACCAAAGGCTAGGGGGATGGTACCATCAAGGAGTTTGGCCATTTTTTTACCATCCCCAATTTTTGTAATGTGAACAGGAGAGAAAATTGGGAATTGGAAGTTAAAAATTAAACTAATAAATAGGACAGATATTGGAGTGAAAAACTTCAAAAAATACTGAGAATATCTGAATATTCATATTCTTATCCTGAGAACATTAATGAATGACAAATATGTAAAAACAGTCAAAACAATCAACATGTCACAAAGTATATTCATAATCCCACCGCTCAGAGGGCAACCTATTTAGATGGCTATGCTTCCAAGAATGGTTGCAGATTTCATCCATTGTTCAAGCCTTGTGGAATAAAGAACCTAAATTATAAATCCACATTTTTTTTCCTTTTGTAGAAGAATGGTATCAAAATCACCCCTTAACCACTTGCCTACAGGGCACTTTCACCCCCTTCCTGCCCAAGCCATTTTTCAGCTTTCAGCTCTGTCACACTTTGACAATTGCGCAGTCATGCAACACTGTACCCAAATGAATTTTTTTTTATTTTTTTCCCACAAATAGAGCTTTCTTTTGGTGGTATTTGATCACCTCTGCGGTTTTTATTTCTTGCGCTATAAACAAAAGAAGAGGGACAAGTTTGAAAAAAACACAATGGGAATCATTTGTTGCCAGGGTGGAAGCGGCATGTGAGCGCAAGAGGGGTAAAAAGCGCCCCCCTTCCCCCACCATCGCCAGGGGAAGGTTCTGACTCAGACCCGGGCCTGGCTGCGGCACAGGAACCTGGTTCTGGGTTGTCAGAAGATGCAGACCAGGACCTTCCTTGTGAGGAAGACCCCTCGTCAGGGTCAGCGCAAGACAGGGCACTTGTTAGTGAACTTATGAATGCTGTAAGGGACTCCCTTAAGCTGGACGCAGATGAGGCTTCCACGGAGGGGTCAGTTTCTTTTGGATTGCACAAATCGACCCGTTCTGTAAAGGTGTTCCCCTATGTGTCCTTCTTTGATTAATTCATAAATAAGGAATGGGAAAAGCCGCAGAAGACCTTTGTGGTCCCTCAGCGCCTGGCGGTCAGGTATCCTTTTGAGAGCCTTTTGAAAAAATGTGCTTCTCCTCCGGTTGTTGACCCCCCGGTCGCTCGGTTAAAGTAACCACTCTCCCTGTAAGAGGGGACCCCGGTATTTAAGGACCATACTGATAGGAGGTCCGAGGCGCTGAGCAGGTCCATGTTCATCTTGCTGGGGTCTGCGTTGCGGCCTATTTTGGCTGCAACCTTGGTGTCTCAGACACTCTGACTGGGCAAAGATTTTGCGCCAGACCGTGGAGGAACTCCAGCTCCCTCCGGAGTGTGTAAGACTGGCCGACCAGTTGGTGCGGAGCCTTGTGTATGTCTGTTATGCCACTCTGGATGTGGCCCCCTTAATATCCAGGGCCTCTGTATCTGCGGTGGTAATGAGCCGCCTAATTCGGCTAAAATGCTGGTCCGCTGACCAGGCTTCCAAGAAGGCCTTGGCAGACTTGCCCTTCAAAGGTGGGTGGCTTTTTGGTGCCTCGCTGGATGACATTATTAAGGATGCCACTGGAGGTAAGAGCACGTTTCTCCCTCAGCCCACTAAAGGAAAGGAGCCGTGCCATAAGCCGGGGCCCTACTTTCCCACACAGAAGCGGTATTTTCGTCAGTCAGGACCTGCCGGATGACCCTCCCAGGCCGACAAAGGTCCAGCTGGGAGACAGAAGCTTCCCTGGGTGCGCAAGCCCAACAAGCCAGCAAACAAGCCTGCTACCGCATGAAATTTTGCCCCCGCCCGACTCCAGGGTGGGGGGGACGGCTTTGCGGGTTCGCGGCTCGGTGGACCTCCCTGCTCTCTGACCAGTGGGTCTGCCAGGTGGTCACCTCGGGGTACAAGATAGAGTTCCTCTCTTGTCCACCACACAGATTCTTTCCTTTAAATCTCCCTCTTTCCGGCTCGTCGGTCTGCCCTAATGGGGGCAGTGCAGGACTTGCTGAGGTGCAGAGTGATTTTACCTGTACCACTGGGAGAGAGGTTTCGGGGTTTTTATTCAAATCTGTATGTGGCCCGGAAGAAGGACGGAGTCCGTCCAATCTTGGACCTAAAAGCCTTGAATGTCTTTGTAAAAGTTCCGCATGGAATCCATTCGTTCGGTGGTTGCTGCGCTCCATCCGGGGGACTTTCTGGCATCCTTGGACATCAAGGGCGCATACTTGCATGTCCCCATCTGCGCAGGACACCAGAGGTTTCTGCGCTTTGCAATCGGCGAAGACCACTATCAATTTGTGGCTCTTCCCTTTGGCCTAGTGTCAGCACCGAGAGTTTTTACCAAGGTGCTCGCCCCGATTCTAGCTTTGCTGAGACAGCGAGGCATTGCTATTGTGGGCTACTTAGACGATCTTCTTCTGAGAGCAGCTTCTGGCTCAGAGTTAGATGTGTATAGCCATTCAGACCCTCCGAGAATTTGGTTGGGTGTTAAACATTCAGAAGTCGGTCATGACACCGACTGCGTCTTGTGGCCAGGTCCAGAGATCCCTGGGCAGACACGTCAGTGGCCCCCGTGGGGTCAGTATCGGTTAATTTATGCCTATCCCCCACTAAAATTGCTTCCTCGTCTGCTCCGCAGAGTGGAGACCGAGGGGATCCTGGTGATTCTAATCGCTCCAGATTGGCCCCGGCGTCCTTGGTACCCCGACCTCGTGCGACTGGTGGCAGATGCACCCTGGCGGCTGCCAATGCGGGAGGACCTTCTGTCTCAAGGTCCCATACTTCATCCTGCTTTACAGTCGCTGGCTTTAACGGCACGGCTATTGAAAGCCAGGTACTAAGGGACCAAGGTTTTTCGGATTCGGTCATTTCAACCATACTGAAATATTCTTCCAGGAAGATCTACCATCATACTTGGAAGGCCTACATCTCTATGTGTGAAGAGATGGAGTGGCGTCCATGGACGTATTCGGTTTCCAGGGTCCTGCTGTTTTTACAGCGTGAAGTGGATCAGAAACTTGTCTTAAGCACCATTAAGGGTCAGATTTCAGCCTTAGCTGTTTTCTTTCAACGGCCTTTGGCGACCCATTCCCTGGTAGGTACTTTTGTGCAGGGGTTTCGACATGTGCTTCCCCCAATTAGACCACCTCTTCCTCCATGGGATCTGAATCTGGTGCTCTCGGTTCTTCAGGAACCTCCCTTTGAGAACATCAGATAGATTCCTCTCTTCACTCTGTGTCAGAAGGTGGCCTTTCTAGTGGCCATTACATCGGTCAGAAGGGTTTCTGAATTGGCGGCCTTGTCTTGCAAGTCACCATACTTGGTCCTCCATAAGGATAAAGCGGTGCTACGCCCGCAGCCTTCCTTCCTTCCTTCCGAAGGTGGTTTCGGCTTTTCACCTGAATGAGGACATTGTGCTGCCGTCCTTGTGTCGTCGACCGTCGCATCCCAGGGAGACTGCGCTCCATAACTTAGAAGTGGTACGTGCCTTGCGGGTGTACCTGTCTGCTACGGCACCGTTTCGGAGGTCTGACTCACTGTTTGTGTCGGTGTCTGGGCCACAAAAGGGCCTGGCGGTCTCGTCGACCACCATTTCTCGGTGGACCAGGCAGACCTATGCCCTTAAGGGGCGGGCGCCTCCCTTTCCGGTCACAGCACTTTCAACCAGGGCAATTGGTGCTTCCTGGGCTTTCCGAAATCAAGCGTCTGTCTCACAGGTGTGCAAGGCAGCGGCTTGGTTGTCCGTGCACACGTTTTTCAAATTTTACAAGGTTGATGTGAACGCATCTTCTGATGCTTCCTTCGGCTGCAAGGTTTTGCAGGCGGCTGTTTGAGGTTGAAACTCCTCCGTTGAGGAGCTCTGCTGGTTTGGGGTGAAGTTAGTTGTTATTTTGATACTGTTCCCACCCCTCATTTTTTTGACACTGCTTGGGGACGTCCCACACGTCAAGAATTGAGAAGGCTGTGTCCGTCCATGGACGAAAAGAGAAAATAGGATTTTTTGTACTCACCGTAAAATCCTTTTCTCGTTCGTCCATGGACGGACACAGCACCCACCCCTCCTTTTTAGGTTTGTACTGCTTGTTACGAACTGAGCTGCTGACTGCAGGGCCGAAGGGTTATGTCTGGAGGGACAGCCCCCTGGGCGGGGCTGTTCAACTCTGGTTAATGTAACGTGTGTTTTTAATTATAAAACATGTTCTGCCTAGTCCTCTCCTATGAACAGGAACATAACCCACATGTCAAGAATTGAGAAGGCTGTGTCCGTCCATGGACGAACAAGAAAAGGATTTTGTGGTGAGTACAAAAAATCCTATTTTTTACTTTTTGCTATAATAATTATCCATTTTTTTTTTAACAAATTTTTTCCTCAGTTTTGGCCGATATGTATTCGTCTACATATTTTTGATAAAAAAAAGCACAATAAGCGTATATTGATTGGTTTGCGCAAAAGTTATAGCAGCTACAAAATAGGGGATATATTTATAGCATTTTTATAAAAAAAAATTTTTTTACTAGTAATGGCGGGCGATCAGCGGTTTTTTAATCGTGACTGCAATATTGCTGCAGACTCATCGGACACTTCTGACAGATTTTTGGGACCATTCACATTTATACAGCGATCCCTGCTATAAAAATGCATTGATTACTGTATAAATGTGACTGGCAGGGAAGGGGTTAACACTAGGGGGCGATCAAGGGGTTAAATGTGTTGCCTGGGAGGGATTGTCACTGTGAGGGGAGGGGACTGACTGGGGGAGGTCACCGATGGTTGGTCAAAGGACACACCATTGGTCTCCTCTCCCTCACAGGACGTGGATCTCTATGTTTACACACAGAGATCCACGGTCCTGCTCAGTTACTGGGCAATCGTGGGGTGCTCGGCGGACATTGCGGCCGTCGGGCACGCGCATCGGGTCCCCAGTGACATGGCGTGCGCGCCCCCCCTAGTGGCTTCAGAAGACACGGCGTCGTATGACGTCCGCCCAGAACCAGGGTCTTTTTCCCGCCGCCATTTCACGGCAGGCAGTGGACAAGTAGTTAATGGGAGGTTCAAGACATAAATAACCTTCACCGTTAACCCAAAATACATGACTTGAAAGTTGTCAATTTATCTGATTTTTAACTAAATGAACATCATCATATTCACTTACTACAAAGAGGTCTATCCTTTTCCCCCACTTGAATTTGGAATTGTTTCCAAGAGATTTAAGCCTTAAATTGAAATACCACTTGGATTCCTTTTACACGGAGGAGTTTTTTAAGCGCTTTTGCATTAAAAAAAAAGCACCTGAAAAGCTCACGAAAACTGCTTCCCATTAAAATCAATGAAAGCTTTCACACTGGGGCAATTCATGGTGAGGAGGTGAAAAAACTCCTGCAAGCAGCATATTTTGGAGAGCTAAAAAAAAGCACCTCAAAAGTGCCCCTCTCCATTGAAATGAATGAAAAGCGCCTGAAAAGCTCTTCAAAAGTGCCTTAAAGGCGTCCGAAAAGCGCTCAGTGTTTTACTGGCAGTTTAGAAGCGCCTCAGTGTGAAACACTTTACTTTCTCCTTTTAAAAATAATCTTATTCTGCTCACAGTGATTACTCTTTGAAATAAATGCACTGACCGCTTTCACTTAGCCCAGGTTCACACTGCTCCAACATGAAAGTCAAGCGACTTCCTATTGATCCGACTTAATGTGACTTTCTACACTCTGTGGGATTGATGACGCAAAAAAGTCAGACCAAAGTACCGCAGGGACATTTTCTAAAGTCAGATGTGTGTAGGATCAGTTAAGAGAGCTCTCATACGAAAACATTGAATTTCACATGTCATCTGACATTTGCTCTCTCACAATTCGGATCGCATGTCGCACCAGTGTGAACCGCGCCTTACATCTGTGTGCTAACAAAGGCAAATGATCTCCATCGTCTCGGGATGGTGTGAACATGATCGGGAGCCACGCTGATTGGTTCCTTAGTTAGTAGAGACTAAAAGCTGTTATTGACAGCAAGGTCTTAGGCCCCTTTCACACGATAAGCCCGCTCAGATCCGCCTGTCCGTTTTTTCAGGTGGATCAAAGCGGGCCACCCATTGACTCATATAGGCAGGTGGGTGTCAGCAGAGATGTATCCACTGACACCTGCCTACCTGTCCATTTTCGTCCGATCTCCCCATAGGAATGTCAGTGAGCAGAGATGGACCTGTCACCCGCCGGCTCAGTGGAGATCAACGGAGCAATCTCGCGCTGAGCTGGTGGATCCGTCCCACGTGAAAGGGGCCTTACAGCTAGGAGCATGCAGAGCTGTGCACTCCTACCTGTCAAATTGAAATGCAGATTAACAATTCCTATGCCCTGGTCATCGTGAAGGAACGACTGGAATGATTTGCATACGCAGCTATAGACAATCGGCTTCTGTCACAGCCAGAGGCGCAGTCTCAAGATTGCCATAGATGGATAGAATTTAAAACGAAAAGTCTTGGGAAAATTTCTATGAAAATTCTTAGAACATTTTAATGTTGTTCGAACACTTTTGTTTGCTTTTAACATTTAATTTTGGAATTAATGGACTTTACCAAACGAGAACCATATACACTGTTAGCAATTCGTTGGAGAAAAAGTTTCCACCCTGTTGCTTCAAATTTTCTTGTCGCTGGGGTCGAAACCGAATGTTGATTTTGACCTACTAATGACTACAAAAATGAACAAACTTTCTTAAAATATTATTGTCCTAGGAATTTTTTTTTTAATTCTACCCACCTATGACCAGCTTCACTAATAGCGCTGGACTGATTACGAATGTGAACTTAAGGCAGATTTGTGCTGCTGCTCTTGTGAGTGCAATTCCTATTGTGTGTCTATTGTGTTTTTATTTAATAAATAGTTTTTACTTGCTACCCTATAAATGCCCTCCTATGCCGCTGATTTCCTGTTGTCGTGAAGATGGGGAAGCTGAATCATTAGTAAGAAACCGGAAACAGGATCAGAGGGGTAATAGCAGGTGCCTTGTGATGCATGCTTAACCCCTTGGTGCTGTCTGCACGCAAATATGCAGCCTTTTGGGGGGTGGGCCTTGGCGCCGAGCAGCTACATTTTTGTGGGAATTAGTGTAAATACAACTGTGCCAAGAGCGCGCTCCTGGCACAGTTACTGACGGCTAACGGAAAGCTTTTCAATCATGTGACCACCGTGACAGCCAACCACAGCGGTCACATGATCATAATCCCTGCCTCCCAGCATGTTAAACCCCTTAAAGGGTCGGGAGGCACTGGTGCCAAGAGGGTTAAAAGCTACCCATTAGCAATCTGAAGAAATAAGTAATTTTGCTTTCATCTTATGTTTATCTAGCATTTGCAAAACAATCCAGCTTTAGAATTGGTATTTTTTTGGGCTACTTTCTTTTGGGTGAAAATATATTTCTCTTATCATCCATACTCTCCCACCTGCAGCTAGCAGACCTCAGTTTTTTTTCTGCCTAGCAGAAGAAGAAGACGTGGCTCTCTCAGGAGCCAGTCTCCTGGAAGATTTTACTTTTGAATTGTATTCCTTTGGGAATTTTATTTTATTTTTGAGACCTTCAATCAACTGTCGGCTGAGCAACAGGTTGGGTACACTAGTATCCTCGTAGTCTTCCCTGTCCGACCATCGAGCGTGCTGATCCTCGCCTTGTGTGCGTGAGACTCAGTTCACGACATACCCCATGGCTCCAGGGGTGGCCCGGTTGCTTTCATGCTCCCGCGGTCCTCTCAAGATTGAACAGTACCTACTGTATCTTTCGCGGTTGACCGGGCCGACAGCTACGCAGTACGACTCTGTGATAGGTCTGTCTGAAAGAAGCCAGTGAGTCCCTCTATTGGCACCGAGGGTGTTCTCCAAGGTGCTTGCGGGACGGGTAAGTAGTCTCTCCTGCTGCAAGGTGAGTACATGCTGGCTGTGTTTGTGTGTGGGGGGTTCTCCCTGTCTCCCCCCTGATATGCTGCTCTCTCCACCCTGTTGCTGCTGCGCTGTGTGGGGATGCTTGGGGGGTCACCCTTTCCCCCGGGGGGGGGGCGCTCCATGTCTGTTAATATGTTTTGGAAAGTGTTCTGGGGGAATGTGTGCTGTTTTTTCGTGCACTATTGGCGCAGTGTTTTAAATTTAAAAAGTGCGCCATCGGCGGCCATTTTGCCGTGGCTCAAATCAGTTATGTCCGGCGGACATTTTCTTGTAGCCGTGACGCTTTCAGTTTTAGGTCTCTAGCGGCGCTGCTGAACGGCGCGAACTCCACATCTCCTCACAGTTTTTTTCACTCTCCTCAGGCTCGCGTTACAGCGCGGCTCATACAGCGGTACCGAGCGGTCCCTAGGGTGGTGAGTACTCCGGGTATCCCGTCCTCAGCCCCAGCATAGCCAGTGGGTGGGCTGTATTATTCGCTGTAATGGTGAATAAGGTCTCAGACGGTGGCAACATGGAGTCTGGTTCACCTGTTTTCTTCACACTTGTTAGAGACAACTGGCAGTGCTCCTGCACCTGCGGTCCTTATGGACCAGTTGTCGGCAGTCCTGGAATCATTCTGACCAGGAGGGAAGCAGTGTGTGAGCGCAAGGGAGTAAAAAAGCCCCTCTCCCCACTTTATAAAAAAAAAAAAAAAGGGGGGGGGGGGTGTGCGCAGACAATCTCCCCTGGTTCCTTAGGGCCGGGCCTTCTAAAAATGTTTTTTTTTCCATATGTACCTTTCTTTGACCAGCTCATTGATGAGGTCTGGGGAAAAAGCCGCAGAAGACTTTTATGGTCCCGCGGCGTTTGCCTATCAGATACCCCTTTGAAGATGCCCTACTTAAAACGTGGGCTTCTACCCCAGTGGTCGACCCTCCAGTCGCCCGGTTGAACAAGGCCACCACTCTCCTGATGGAGGGGACTCCTGCATTTAAGGACCCCACTGACAGGAGCTCAGAAGTGGTGAGCAGAGCCATGTTTGCCTTGTTGGGGTCCGCCCTACGGCCTGTGGTAGCGGCGACCCTTGTGTCTCAGACACTTACGGGTTGGGCAAAAAATTTTGCACCAAACTGTACAGGAGCATAATCTTCCTCCAGACACTATTGCTCTGGCCCACCTAATGGTGCAGGGCGCCACGTTAGATGCGGCCCCTTATATCTCAGGGCCTCTGTCTTGGCGGTGGTATTGCATTGTCTGATCTGGTTGAAATGCTGGTCTGCTGACCTAGCTTCTAAAAAAGCCTCTGACGGATCTACCATTTAAAGGTGGTAGGATTTTCGGTGCTGCGCTGGATGACATCATCAAGGATGTCACGGGAGGTAAAAGCACTCTTCTTCCTCAGGCTAGCAAGGGTAAGGAGGCCGCGGTAAGCAGGGTCCTTCCTTTCCAGCAAAAAAGTTTTTTTTTCCGTCAGTCAACGGGGAGGCCCTCCCAGACTGACAGCGGTGTGGCTGGTGGACACAAGTGCCCCTGGGTGCGTAAGCCGAACAAGCCGGCTCCCCTAGCCCGCCTCCGCGTGAAGTCTTGCCCCCACCCGACTCTGGGGTAGGGGGGACGACTTTGCAGGTTCACGGATCGGTGGACCTCCCGGATCTCCTACCGGTGGGTGGGCGAGGTGATCACCTCAGGTTACAGGATAGGTTTCCGTTCCTGGTCCCAGACAGATTCTTCCCTCGAATCTTCCTCTCTCCTTCCTGCCCGTCGGGCAGCTCTATGGGGCCTATTCAGGACCGGAGTGATTGTGCCGGTTCCGTCACAATAGAGGTTTCAGGGATTCTACTCGAATTCGTTTGTCGTCCCAAAAAAGGGGACGGGGTTCGGCCTATCTTGGACCTCCAGGTCCTGAATGCCTTTGTGAAGGTGCAAAAGTTCCACATGGAATCCATTCGCATCAGTACACTCCGTCAAGGGGATTTTCTGGCGACCTTGGACTTCAAGGACGCCTACTTGCATGTTCCCATCTGCGCAAGTCACCAGAAGTTTCTGCGCTTGCGATCGGCGAAGTCCACTATCAATTTGTGGCTCTTCCTTTCGGCCTAGCCTCGGCACCGAGGGTGTTCACCAAGGTGCTTGTGCCGGTTCTAGCTTGCTGAGACAGCGAGGCATTGCTGTCGGGGGCTATCTCGATCTTCTTCTCAGAGCAGGAAATGGCTCAGAATTAGAAGACAGTGTGACTATCTTCAGTCAGACCCTCAGGGACTTCGGGTGGCTCCTAAACATTCAGGAGTCCCGACTCAAGGTCTGGAGTATCTCGAGTCTGATTCTGGACTCCTTGGAGGCAAAGGTATTCCTACCTCCAGGGAAGCTACTGACACTTCAGTCTGCAGTGCGGGTGCTGACATCCCAAAAAATGGTCCTCAATCCGTTTTTGCATGAGAGTCCTGGGACTCATGGTGACCTCTTTCGAGGCCATTCCGTGTGCCCAATCACACACCAGGGCATTGCAGAAGGAGATCTTGTTCCCTTGGGACAAATCCCTGTTGTCTTTGGATTTTCCGATCCAGGTGAGTCACCTGGTCAGGGCGTCCCTAACATGGTGGTTTGGGTCCCCGGCTCTTCGGTCCGGGTAGTCGTTCCTCCCCGTCCAATGGACGGTGTTCACTACGGACGCCAGCCTGAAGGGCTGGGGTGTAGTCTGGGGAGTCCTGTTGGCCCAAGGGCTTGGACTCTGGACGAAGTCCGTTTGCCGATCAATGTTCTGGAAATACGGGCCATCAGACTGTGCCTCTCCTCGTGGTCTGAGAGATTGCAGGATCGCCCATTAGGATCCAGTCGGACAAAGTCACGGCGGTGGCGTGTGTCGACCATAAAGGGTGGACTCGGAGCTTAGGGGCAGGAAGTTCCTGTCTTTGCGGCTAGTGAACCGGACTGGCATGCAGAACCTCACAGGTTCGAATCCACATGGAGCAACTGCTAAATAACATTTACTGCGGCTTCCGGGGTCCCCCATACCCTGAAGTGGGCTAAAAGAAGCGTGCCGGCTCTGTCGGCCGTTTACATTCAGGGCATAGAACTGGCGGACTATTAAGTCGCCAGACGTTGGACCAGGGAAAGTGGTCCTTGCACCCGAAGGTATTTCAACTCCTTTGTCACACGGAATGTTTATCCTCCGCTGAAGTTGCTCCCTCGCCTGCTGCGCAGGGTGGAGACCGAGGGAATTCTGGTGATCCTCATTGCTCCGGATTGGCCCCGGCTTCACTGGTACGCCGATCTGGTACGTCTCGTCGCGACCGTTCCCTGGCGGTTGCCAATAAGGGAGGACTTTCTGTCTCAAAGTCATATATTTCATCCTGCCTTTACAGTCTCTGGCCTTAACGGCATGGCTGTTGAAAGCCAGGTGTTGAGAGACCGAGGTCTCTCGGACTCGGTCATTTCGTCCATATTAAGGGCACGGAAGTCTTCCTCCAGAATGATCTATCTCTATACCTGGAAAGCTTACATCGCCATGTGCGAAGAGCTGGACTGACGTCCTCGGACGTATCCGTCCCTAGAATCCTGCGTTTTCTGCTGCATGGAGTGGTCCAAAGGCTCGCTTTGAGTATCATTAGGGGTCAGATTTCGGCCTTGGCCGTCTTCTTTCGGCGACCACTAGCGGGTCATTCCTTGGTTAGCACCCTTGTGCAGGGTGTTCGCCATGTGCTCCCTCCTGTCAAGTCTCCCCCCCCCCCGTGGGATCAGAATTGGTACTCTCGGTTCTCCAGGAACCTCCTTTTGAGAATATCAGGGATATTCCCCTCTTGACTTTGTCTCAGAAGGTGGCCCTTTTAGTGGCAATCACTTCGGTTAGACGAGTGTCTGAGTTGGCGACCTTGTACTGCAAGTCGCCATATTTAGTCATCCATAAGGATAAGGCGGTGTTGCATCCGCGACTTTCTCTTTTAAGGGTGATCTCAACCTTTCACTTAAATGAGGAATTTGTCCTCCTGTCCTTGTGTCCTCACCCATTGCATCCCACACCTTGAATGTGGTACGAGCCTGGCGGGTGTGCCTGTCTGCTACTGCTTCTATTCGGAAGTCTGACTCTCTGTTTGACTGTCTCTGGTCAGAAACAGGGCCAAGCGGCTTCGTCTGCCACCATTTTCTAGGTGGATCGGACAAACCGTCTTTCAAGCCTATGCTCTCATGGGACGGGCGCCTCCCTTCTGGTTACGTCACATTCCACCAGGGCAATTGGTGCTTCCTGGGTTTTCTGACATCAAGCGTCGGTTGCACAAGTGTGCAAGGCAGCGACCTGGTCGTCTGTTCATACCTTTTCTAAGTTTTATAGGGTTTTGTGGCTGCATCTCCGGATGCTTACTTCGGCCGCAAGGTGTTGCAGGCCACTGTTTAAAGTGGCAACTCCTCCGTTGAGGAGCTCTGCCTTGTTTGGAGTGAAGTTTTTTTGGTTTTATACTGCATTTATACTGCTCCCATCCCTCTTGACACTGCTTTGGGATGTCCCACACGTTCAGTGATTAAGAGCCGCCGTGTCGGTCCATGGATGATAAGAGAAAATAGGATTTTTGTACTCACTGTAAAATCCATTTCTCTGACATCCATGGACTGACACGGCACCCACCCTTCCTTTTAAGTTTGTACTGCTTTGTTACGAACTGAGGTCTGCTAGCTGCAGGTGGGAGGGTAATGTCCGGAGGGACTGCCCCCCTGGGCGGGGCTGTTCAGCTCTGGTTTGTTCTAGAATGTTTTAACATTTAACATTCTGCCTAGGTCTTCTCCTGTAAACAGGGACATATACCCACACGTTCAGTGATTAAGAGCCGCCGTGTCGGTCCATGGATGTCAGAGAAATGGATTTTACGGTGAGTACAAAAATCCAATTTTTTGCTTGTCATTTTTCCAGTCTTGAGAGAACTTATCTGCTATATAGGGGTCACAGTAAATAGCACAGTTGTCAGAGGGTGGGTAGTGTTACACAAATTTGTAGATTTAGATACACTAGTGAATTTAAGCATGTGTAAGCTGGAGTTTGGCTTAAATTCACTAGTGCATCTAAAAGATTATGCTCTGATTGATTGATATGTAAATTTATATCGTGCCAAATACTGTCTTGGAGGACTGCAACTAAGCGCGCTGTACCATAAATTCACCAATCAGCCTTGGGAAAAGAAAAAAATAACTACTTGAAAAAGGGAGGAGAGAAAAAAAAAGAAGGAAAGGCTCACGAGAGGAGTAGAAAAACAAAGTTGACGTTAATTATTATAGATTTTAATGTCTCTCCATCCGTAGTTAGGAAAAAGCATTTTTAAAAAGGTGGGTTTTTATTGCCTTTTAAAAAGAGCTTGGGACATTGGGAGCCGGAGATGGTCGGGGAGTTGGTTCCAAAGGGCCGCGCCCATAGTCTGCATTAGTCGACCTCCCAAGGATTGGAGTCGGGCTGGTGCTTGGATGATCCTATTTTGAAGCCCTGATCGCAATGCTCTAATTGGTGTGTAATGGGGGGTCATTTCCGTGAGATAGCCCCAATATGCTATAAACATCAGAACCAAGATTTTGAATTGTACTCTATGCACTATAGGTAACCAATGTAGCTGTGCCAGCACTGGGGTGATGTGATGTCTATATGGTGTACCCATAATAGTGCGTGCTGCTTGAATCTATATAATTTGGATTTTTTTTTAAGCCACTAAAGGGGAAGGCCAAGGCAAAAACCATTGGCAAAGTCTAGTCTGGATTGTACTAGAGCCAAAGTAAGTGTGATTTGGTGTCGATATGAAAGTAGATGTCTGATCTTTCTAATCATTTGCAAATAGAATGAGGCATTTTTCATACAGTTCATGATTTGCAGAATCCAGGTAAGCTTTGCATCAAAAATGATTCTAAGGTTCTTAAATTGTCTTTTGGGTTCTGGGCAGGTACCTAGGTCAGATGGCCATTGGGATAGAATGGGAGAGGCTATAGGTTCGCCCACTTGGAGTATTTCTGTTTTGGAGCCATTAGGGCTCAGCCAGTTTCTATTCATCCAGGAATGGATGCGAGTCATGCATTCAGCTAGGGTCTGGGGGTGTCTGTCTTTTTTGGAAGTGTTGACTAGGATTTGGATGTCATCGGCATATAGTTGGCCTTGAAGGCCATGTAAATGCAATATATCGAGTAGGGGGCGCATATAACAATTGAAAAGGTATGGTGAGAGGGCAGAGCCCTGTGGTACTCCCCAGGGCACTGGGCTTATGGCTGACCTGAAAGGTCCCAGCCTAACCTGTTGGGTACGATCTTGTAGAAAAGACTGGATCCATAACAGGACAGCACCTCGAATTCCAAACTGGTCATGATGGCGCAAGATCAGAATGTCGTGATCAATGGTGTCAAAAGCCGTGGAGAGGTCCAATAGCATTAAGGCCGCTGATTCCCCAGCGTCCCTGACCTCAGCAGCTGTTCCCGCATCTGCTACAACAACCATTTTTTTTCCTATTGGGATAAAGGTTTTGTATGAGTATATAAAAATTATAATGTTAATCACCCCCAGAAATAAAAGAAAGAGCGCCTAAAAAAAGGAAACAAATACAACCATCACATCTAAGAACTGGTAAGCTGCAATATAAGAAATGTTTGCTTTTGGGTTTAACACTGCTTTAAACTGACAATGCACTGGAAGGTGTTTTGTTTATATTTGGAGGCAGGGCTGGATTTTTGCAGGAATAGATTCTATCCTGATTGTTACTAATTGTTGCTGGCCATGGCATCTGAAAAGATTGTAGCGGAACTTTATCCAAAAGGGGAAGTTTTGCTCTTCCTCCTAATCTGTGCAATGAAACATGTTGGTAGAAAATAAATGAGTAGGGGGCTAGGAGCAAAATCATAGCTACTAGAAATCGCCTCCTGCACCCAAGCATCTCAGATGCTTACTGCTCAAATGTCCACAAAGGCTAACAGATATCCCCCCACCTTTAGAAAGTTTTAGTATCCCCCCACTACAGAAGATTTTTCTGAGGGTTTGGGGGAACTTGGAAGTCCAAGGCTTGCTGGTGGACTGGGATCTAGGCCTGGGCTTGGCTTTAGAGGTTGAGGCATGGAGGTAACAAAAAGGAACTGCCTTTAGCCTCTGAAGAGTGCGCCTTCCCAAACTGAACCCTTGGTTTCTTCTGCTGAGTCCTGGGTGAAGGTGTTCAAGACAACTCTGGCTGGGCGTGTGGAGCAACTTTTATGTATGTCTGTTCTGCAGCCCATCACTTTATCTTAAAAGTGATCTTCCTATTTACAGGAGACTCATAAGGGAAATGAGATGGGAGACCTCTAACATCCCATCTTTACTTGTAGTTCAAAGCTGGAAGCCTGAGCTCCAGACATGCCATTCCTGTGGGGACAACTTTTATAGCAATCAATTCCCAAAGATACATAAAAGGACCTCCAACTTCCTGGATGGTGGGGCATTATAAAAGGGTATATAATCAATTTTTATAGTTTGCAGCAAAGGCTTTCTAGGATTAGGCCGGGTTCACACTGGTGCGACACGACTCTCGTCCTACTTTTGATCCGACTTTGCCCTGCGACTTGAAGTCAGAGACGTGTCCGACTTCAATGAACGGGGATCTGACTTGGATCCCCGCCAATACCAGGCACTGTGTTTGGTATGAATCTTGAGGGGGAACTCCACGCCAAATTTTAAATAAAAAACCGGCATGGGTTCCCCTCCAAGAGCATACCAGGCCGTTCGGTCTGGTGTGGATTTTAAGGGGAAACCCCAACGCCGAAAAACTGGCGTTGGGGTCCCCCCAAAAATCCATTCCAGAACCTTATCCGAGCACGCAGCCCGGCCGGTCAGGAAAGGGGGTGGGGACGAGTGAGTGCCCCCCTCCCTCCTGAACCGTACCAGGCCGCATGCCCTCAACATGGGGAGTGGGTGCTTTGGGGCAGGGGGGTGCACTGCGGCCCCCCCACCCCAAAGCACCTTGTCCCCATGTTGATGAGGACAAGGGTCTCTACCCGACAACCCTGGCCGTTGGTTGTCGGGGTCTGCGGGCTTATCGGAATCCGGGAGCCCCCTTTAATAAGGGGGCCCCCAGATCCCGGCCCCCCACCCTATGTGAATAAGTATCCATTCACCTGGGGGAAAAAGTGTCAATAGAAAAAAACACAATACACAGGTTTTTAAAGTAATTTATTAGGCAGCTCCGGGGGTCTTCTTCCTACTTCGGGGGTCTCTTCTGACTTCTCCGCTCTCTCCGGCCTCTTCTCCCGCTCTCCGGTTGTTTTTCCGCTCTCCGGTTCTTCTGCCGGGCTCCTCCGCTATGTTCCGCTCTTTTGCTAGCATTGGCCCGGTGTTCTCCGTCGTCTTCTTCCCTCTTCTCTTCTTCTGATGTTGACACACCGCTCTCTCCCGCTGTAATGCAGTGTGCGCGGTGCACAACGACTTGTATAGGCATGGGGCGTGGTCACCGGGGGATGGGGGTCCCCTTATTAAAGGGGCTCCCGGATTACGATAAGCCCCCTGCCCGCAGATCCCGACAACCAACGGCCAGGGTTGTCGGGAAGAGGCCCTTGTCCTCATCATCAAGGTGCTTTGGAGTGGGGGGGCCGCAGGGCGCCCCCCTGCCCCAAAGCACCCACCCCCCCATGTTGAGGGCATGCGGCCTGGTGCGGTTCAGGAGGGGGGGCGCTCGCCCCCACTCCCTTTTCTGACCGGCCAGGCTGTGTGCTCGGATAGGTGTCTGGTATGGATTTTTGGGGGACCCCCATGCCGTTTTTTCGGCATAGGGGGCTCCCTTAAAATCCATACCAGATCCAAGGGACTGGTATGCTCATGGAGGGGGAACCCATGCCAGTTTTTTATTTAAAATTTGGCGTTCCCCCTCAAGATCAGCAGAGCACAAGTTGCATGCCAAAGTCCGATCATGCAAGACGGCGTTCCGACTTTGATCCGACTTCAATGATATTCAGTGGGCTGAAGTAGGATCAAAGTTGGACCAAAGTAGTGCAGGGAGCATTTTCAAAGTCGGACCGACATGTGTCGGACCAGTTAAGACAGCTCCCATAGGGAAACATTGATTTTCACACGTAATACGACATGAGCTCCCAATGTCGGAGCGTTTGTCGCACCAGTGTGAACCTGGCCTTAGTAGTTTAAGATGCTGCAGTGACATCACAACCAAGTAGGGTTGCCATCTCATCACTTTAAACCCAAACACATATTAACCACTTTAGCCCCAGGAAGATTTTACCCCCTTCCTGACCGGGTCATTTTTTGCGATACAGCACTGCTTCGCTTTAACTGACAATTGGGCAGTTGTTCGGCGCTGTACCCAAACAAAATTGATGTCCTTTTTTTCCCACAAATAGAGCTTTCTTTTGGTGGTATTTATTCACCTCCTGCGGGTTTTATTTTTTGCGCTAAAAAAAAAAAAAAGACGCTTGTTTGCTATAATAAATATCCCCCAAAAATATATAAAAAAACAATTTTCTTCCTCAGTTTAGGCTATGTATTTTTCTACATATTTTTGAAAAAAAAAATGCAATATGCGTATATTGATTGGTTTGCGCAAAAGTTATAGCGTCTACAAAATACAGGATAGATTTATGGCTTTTTTTTTTTTTAACTAGTAATGCTGGCGATCTGTTTTTTTTTTTATTGGGACTGCGACATTGTGGGGAACAGATCAGACACTTTTCACACTATTTTGGGACCATTGACATTTATACAGCGATCAGATTATACAGCGACAGCCATTGATTACTGTATAAATGTCAGTGGCAGGTAAGGGGTTAACACTAGGGGGCGATCAAGGTGTTAAATGTGTGTCCTAGGGAGTGATTCTAACTGTGGGGGGGGGGGTGGGACTGCCTGGGGGAGGAGACCAATTTGTTCCTAAGCAGTAGGAACAACACCCCTGTTTACATTGACAGATCTCTGTTCTCTCCTCATGAGCAAACGCAGCCGCCGGCCACGCGCACGGGCTCCTACGTCACATGGCGGGCGTGTGACGTATGCAAGCGGTTACTTACACAGGTTCTGCGGCTGATTAAGGTAGTAATTAAACTCGGTGCCTTATCTGCATTAAATTTGCCTCAGAACCTGTGTAATTCATATGTGTTCGGGTTTAAAGGGCTGAGGTGGCAACCCTACAACCAAATGTTTACCTGGTTTTTTACACTCCCACAGATCCTCATTCCTTGAATTTTAAGGCTCCATGCACATTGGGCTTAAAAAAAGTCTGTTCTCTCGGGAGTAAAAAAACACTTATATAGAGCATTTTTTTTTTTGTACAAAGTTTAGGAGAGTTTTAATTTTCTTTCTGCCTCCAAGCTCCAATCAGAAACGCATTTTTTTTCTCTTGTCATCCATGGACTGACACAGCGTGTCTTATACACCTTTACACGTGGGTTATGTCCCTGCTTGCAGGAGAAGACCTAGGCAGAATGTGAGATGTTATACATACATTCTAAACAGCCAGAGCTGAACAGCCCCGCCCAGGGGGGCGGTCCCTCCGGGCATAACCCTCCCACTGCAGTCCTCAGTTTTTTTTCTGCCTAGCAGAAGGAGAAGACGTGGCTCCCTCAGGAGCCAGTCTCCTGACCTATTTTTATTCTTTTGGAAAAATTTTTCCTATTTTTATTTTTTTTATTTTTTGAGATCTTCTATCAACTGTCGGCTGGGCAACAGGTTGGGTACAAGATATCCTTGTAGTCTTCCCTGTCCGACCATCGAGCGTGCTGATCCTCGCCTTGTGTGCGTGAGACTCAGTTCATGACATGCCCCACGACTCCAGGGGTGGCCGGTGGGCTTCCAGCTCCGCGGTCCTCTCAAGATAGAACAGTCCGGCTGTATCTTTCGCGGTGGACCGGGCCGACAGCTACTCAGTACCGCACTGTGATAGTTCTGTCAGAAACACACCAGCGGGTCCCTCAGGGGACGGGTAAGTAGTCTCTCCTGGCTGCAGGTGAGTACATGCTGTGTGCTTCTTGTGTGGGGGGATTTCCCTGTCTCCCCCTGTGTTTTTAATGTCACTCTCTGTTCACTAGTGCTGGCGCTGTACTATGGGGGGTGCCTGGGGGCCATACTGTCCTGGGGGGGGGGCTCATGCTGCTCTGTACTCGCTGGGGCTGTTTTGTTTTTGGAGGTGAGGGGCCTGGGCGCCGTTCGGCGCCATGTTTTGTGTGTGTGCTGATTTTTACATTGGCGGCCATCTTGCCGGGGCCGGCCGGAGCACATTGCGGCGGCCATTTTCTTGTAGCCGCACGTCTTTTCTGGCACTAGTTTGGCCTCTAGCGCCGCTGGAAACGGCGCGAATCTCCTCACACTCTCTCCTCTCAGCTCACTCACGCTGAGCAGCGCGGCGCAGTGAGACAGAGCGGCGGAACCGAGCGGTCCTGGTCAGGTTGGTGGGTTCCCTGGGCATTCCCCTACTTCAGTCAGCACGGCCTGTGGGTGGTCTGAGAGGGACATTATGGAGTCAGAGTCACCAGCTTCCCCTAACATGCCAGAGGCAGCAGCCAGTGCTCCAGCACCTGCGGTCCCTATGGACCAGTTGTCGGCAGTCCTGGAATCATTTCTGACCAGGATGGAAGCTGTGTGTGAGCACAAGGGAGCAAAAAAGCGCCCTCTCCCCACTTTATCTCCACAAGGGGAGTGCTCTGCTTCAGATATGGGCCTAGTTATTGCTGCTCAGGACCCTAGCTCTGAATATTTGGATGGTTTTGAACAGGATATTCCTTGTGAGGAAGACTCCAGTTCTGAGTCAGTAAATGACAGGGCGCTTGTTAGTGAACTCATTGATGCTGTGAGGGACACTCTCAAGCTAGATGCTGCGACCGCAGAACCTCAGGCGGATACAGTCTCCTTTGGTTCTTTTAAGACCAAGCCTTCTAAAAAGGTTTTTCCATATGTACCTTTCTTTGACCAGCTCATTGACCAGGTCTGGGAAAAGCCGCAGAAGACTTTTATGGTCCCGCGGCATTTGTCTATTAGATACCCCTTTGAAGACGCCCTGCTTAAAAAGTGGGCTTCTCCCCCGGTGGTCGACCCTCCAGTCGCCCGTTTAAACAAGGCCACCACTCTCCCGATGGAGGGGACTCCTGCGTTTAAGGACCCCACTGACAGGAGGTCAGTAGTGGTGAGTAGAGCCATGTTCGCCTTGTTGGGATCCGCCCTACGGCCCGTAGTAGCGGCGACCCTTGTGTCTCAGACACTCACGGAATGGGCAAAAATTTTGCACCAAACTGTGCAGGAGTATAACCTTCCTCCAGACACTATTGCTCTGGCCCACCAGATGGTGCAGGGTCTGATATATGTGTGCGTCGCCACGTTGGACGCGGCCCCTTTAATATCCAGGGCCTCTGTCTCGGCGGTGGTATTGCGTCGTCTCATCTGGTTGAAATGCTGGTCTGCTGACCTAGCCTCTAAGAAGCTCCTGACGGATCTACCTTTTAAGGGTGGTAGACTTTTTGGTGCTGCTCTGGATGACATCATCAAGGATGTCACGGGAGGTAAAAGCACTCTCCTTCCTCAAACTATCAAGGGTAAGGAGGCCCGACGTAAACCGGGTCCTTCCTTTCCAGCAAAAAAGGTTTTTTTTCGTCCGTCAGAGTCCACGGGTAAGCCATCCCAGACTGACAACAGTGCGGCTGGCGGGCACAAGCGCCCCTGGGTGCGTAAGCCGAACAAGCCGGCTCCCAAGCCCGCCTCCGCGTGAAGTCTTGCCCCCGCCCGTCTCTGGGGTGGGGGGACGACTTTGCAGGTTCACGGATCGGTGGACCTCCCGGATCTCCGACCGGTGGGTGTGCGAGGTGGTCACCTCAGGATACAGAATAGAGTTCCGCTCCTGGCCCCCAGACAGATTCTTTCCCTCAAATCTCCCTCTCCTTCCTGCCCGTCGGGCAGCCCTCTTGGGGGCTGTACAGGATTTGATCGGGTCCGGAGTAATTGTGCCGGTTCCGTCCCAGGAGAGGTTTCAGGGGTTCTACTCGAATCTGTTTGTTGTTCCAAAAAAGGACGGGGTTCGGCCGATCCTGGACCTCAAGGCCCTGAATGCCTTCGTGAAGGTGCAAAAATTCCGCATGGAATCCATTCGCACGGTGGTCGCTACACTCCGTCAAGGGGATTTTCTGGCATCCTTGGACATCAAGGACGCCTACTTGCATGTTCCGATCTGCGCAAGCCACCAGAAGTTTCTGCGCTTTGCGGTCGGCGAAGTCCACTATCAATTTGTGGCTCTTCCCTTCGGCCTGGCCTCGGCACCGAGGGTGTTCACCAAGGTGCTTGCTCCGGTCCTAGCTTTGCTGAGACAGCGAGGCATTGCTATCGTGGGCTATCTGGACGATTTCCTTCTAAGAGCAGACAGTGGCTCAGAATTGGAAGAAAGTGTGACTATCGTCAGTCAGACCCTCAGGGAGTTTGGGTGGCTCCTGAACGTTCAGAAGTCGGTTCTAGTCCCGACTCAGCGTCTGGAGTATCTAGGTCTGATTCTGGACTCCTTGGAAGCAAGAGTCTTCCTACCTCCAGACAAACTACTGACACTTCAGTCTGCAGTACGGGTGCTGACGTCCCGAAAATGGTCGTCAATCCGCTTTTGCATGAGAGTCCTGGGACTCATGGTGGCCTACTTCGAGGCCGTTCCTTATGCCCAAGCGCACACCAGGGCCTTACAGAAAGAGATCTTGTCCACTTGGGACAAATCCCAGTTGTCCTTGGATCTTCAGATCCAGGTGAGTCACCTGGTCAGGGCGTCCCTGACGTGGTGGTTGAGGTCCCCGGCTCTTCGGTCCGGGAAGTCGTTCCTCCCCATCCAATGGACGGTGATCACGACGGACGCCAGCCTGACGGGCTGGGGGGGGGAGTCTGGGGAGTCCTGTCGGCCCAAGGGCTTTGGACTCCGGACGAAGCCCTCTTACCGATCAATGTGCTGGAGATACGGGCAATCAGACTGTGCCTCTCCTCATGGTCGGAGAAACTACAGGGTCACTCCATCAGGATACAATCGGACAACGCCACAGCAGTGGCGTATGTCAACCATCAAGGGGGGACTCGGAGCTCAGCTGCGGCTTCCGAGGTCGCCCGCATCCTGAGGTGGGCCGAAAGAAGCGTGCCGGCTCTGTCGGCCGTCTACATTCCGGGCGTAGACAATTGGCAGGCGGACTATCTAAGTCGCCAGACGCTGGACCAGGGGGAGTGGTCCTTGCACCCGGAGGTCTTTCAACTTTTTTGCAGACGGTGGGGCACGCCGGATGTGGACCTGATGGCTTCTCGACTCAATCGCAAGGTGTCAAGGTTTGTGGCCAGATCCAGGGATCCCTGGGCGGATGCCTCGGATGCGTTGGTGGCCCCATGGGGTCAGTATCGCCTGATATACGTTTATCCTCCGCTGCAGTTGCTCCCTCGCCTGCTCCGCAGGGTAGCGACCGAGGGAATTCCGGTGATCCTCATTGCTCCGGATTGGCCTCGGTGTCACTGGTACGCCGATCTGGTACGTCTCGTCGCAGACGTTCCCTGGCGGTTACCGATACGGGGGGACCTTCTGTCTCAAGGTCCTATATTTCATCCTGCTTTACAGTCTCTGGTTTTAACGGCATGGTTATTGAAAGCCAGGTGCTGAGAGACCGAGGTCTCTCGGATTCGGTCATTTCGACCATGTTAAGGGCACGGAAGTCTTCCTCCAGAAGGATCTATCACCGTACTTGGAGAGCTTACATCGCCATGTGCGAAGAGCTGGACTGGCGCCCACGAACGTATTCCGTTCCCAGAATCCTGCATTTTCTGCAGCGTGGCGTGACCCAAAAGCTCGCTTTGAGTACCATTAAGGGTCAGATTTCGGCCTTGGCCATCTTCTTTCAGCGACTGCTGGCGGGTCATCCCTTGGTTAGCACCTTTGTGCAGGGGGTTCGCCATGTGCTCCCCCCTGTCAAGCCTCCTCTCCCCCCGTGGGATCTGAATTTGGTGCTCTCGGTCCTCCAGGAACCTCCCTTTGAAAATATTAGAGATATTCCCCTCTTGACTTTGTCTCAGAAGGTGGCCTTCTTGGTGGCCATTACTTCCATTAGACGAGTGTCTGAATTGGCGGCCTTGTCCTGCAAGTCGCCCTTTTTGATCATCCATAAGGATAAGGCGGTGTTACGTCCGCGACCTTCCTTTCTGCCAAAGGTGGTCTCGGCCTTCCACTTAAACGAGGACATTGTCCTCCCGTCCTTGTGTCCTCACCCATCGCATCCCAGAGAGTTTGCGCTACACACTTTGGATGTGGTACGAGCCTTGCGGGTGTACCTGTCTGCTACTGCTTCTATTCGGAAGTCTGACTCACTATTTGTGGCTGTCTCTGGGCCAAAACAGGGCCAAGCGGTTTCGTCTGCCACCATTTCTAGGTGGATCAGACAAACCGTCATTCAAGCTTATGCTCTCAAGGGGCGGGCGCCTCCCTTTCCGGTTACGGCACATTCCACCAGGGCAATTGGTGCTTCCTGGGCTTTCCGACATCAAGCGTCGGTTGCACAAGTGTGCAAGGCGGCGACCTGGTCGTCTGTTCATACCTTTTCTAAGTTTTATAAGGTTGATGTGGCTGCATCTTCGGATGCTTCCTTCGGCCGCAAGGTGTTGCAGGCCGCTGTTTGATGTTGCAACTCCTCCGTTGAGGAGCTCTGCCTTGTTTGGAGTGAAGTTTTTGGTTTTCCATTTATACTGCTCCCATCCCTCTTGACACTGCTTTGGGACATCCCACGTGTAAAGGTGTATAAGACACGCTGTGTCAGTCCATGGATGACAAGAGAAAATAGGATTTTTGTACTCACCGTAAAATCTGTTTCTCTGGCATCCATGGACTGACACAGCACCCACCCTTCTTTTTAAGTTTGTACTGCTTTGTTACGAACTGAGGTCTGCTGACTGCAGTGGGAGGGTTATGCCCGGAGGGACCGCCCCCCTGGGCGGGGCTGTTCAGTTCTGGCTGTTTAGAATGTATGTATAACATCTCACATTCTGCCTAGGTCTTCTCCTGCAAGCAGGGACATAACCCACGTGTAAAGGTGTATAAGACACGCTGTGTCAGTCCATGGATGCCAGAGAAACTGATTTTACGGTGAGTACAAAAATCCTATTTTTTCTGCCTCTAAATGTTAATCCCAAAATATGCCTCTAAACATCCTAATGTGCATGGACACATAGGATAGCTTTGAGCTGCTTCTACAGGCAGAACACAAAACTCCTGTAGATGCAATGTTTTTTAAGTCGGTGTGCATGGAGCCTAAAGCTTCTACACTGAATAATACCATGCAAACTTTCAAAAATCACTTAGGGGTGCTTTGCTTTGTGTTTGCATCAATAGCCACTAGCTTTTTTAAAGCACTTTGATTGCCATTATCTATTCATCATCATCTATGTCATTGGCTAATGAGGATTTTGGTGCACATATGTTATTTGGAATATGTCTTTATAAGTCAAAGGGTTAAAGGGGTTGTAAACCTCGTGTTTTTTCACCTTAATGCATCCTATGCATTAAGTTGAAAAAACACCTGCCAGTGGCCGGCCCCCCAGCCCCCCCCCCCATTTTACTTACCTGAGCCCTGGAATTTCACCCTGCGGAGACGCGCTCTTTCTCTGCCTGGGGTTCTCGGCTCTTTTTAATGGATAGATTAATAGCAGCGCAGACATTGGCTCCCGCTGCTGTCAATCAAATCCAATGACGCAGGGCAGAGTCCTTCATTCGTGTCTATGGACGCAAATGCTGGACTCGGAAGCGTGCCCGCAAGGTAACCCCCCGGGAGAGCGCTTCTCCTAGGGGGGTTATCTGATAAGAGGAGGAGCCACTGAGGGACCCCAGAAGTCGAGGATCGGGGCTACTCTGGGCAAAACGAGCTGCACAGTGGAGGTAAGTATATGTTTGTAAGGCTTTACTTTAAAGCGGAGCTCCACCTTAAAAAAAAAAAATATTAAAAGCCAGCAGCTACAAATACTGCAGCTGCTGACTTCTAATAAATGGACACTTACCTGTCCAGGGTGCCCGCGATGTCGGCAGCAGAAGACGAGCAACTGCTCGTCTCTCGGGTGCCCCCGTCGCCATCCACGGTGAGGGAATCTGGAAGTGAAGCGTTGCGGCTTCACTGCTTGGTTCCCTACTGCGCATGCGCGAGTCGCGCTGCGCGTCTTTTACTGGTTCCCTGCTGTGTTCTGGGAACTGTGTGTGTACCAGAACACAGCGGGGGGGGGGGGGGGGGGAGTGGTGTAGATACCTGCAGATTCTGCGGCTGTCTATGCCCGGAAGTGGGTGCAAATACCTGTAAGGTAAACCCCGAAAGGTGCCAATTGTGGCACCGGAGGGGGGGGAGGAATCTGATGAGCGGAAGTTCCACTTTTGGGTGGAGCTCCGCTTTAAGCCTCTAAATTGCACACATATATACTTTTTTTACTACCTAGTGCCTGTAAACACTACTCTCAAATGTATATCTATTTCAGGATTATGACCAGAGTGTTCGGCTATGCATTGCTTCTATCTGGTTGCAAAACTAGCAAAAATCATAGTGTATGGCCAGCCTCAAGAAACAGAAAAATTCTGGAAAATGTGTTTACTTTTCATGCAGAAGTTCAGCAGTGTCCTGCAGCAAGTTTACATCTGTAAACACCTCTCTCCACACTCAGTAAATCTATGCCCAACAATTAATCTCTACATCATGTTTACTCTGGTTTGTTCCATTTACATGATAATGGACTAAGTCTTCTTGGAGTCTATGAAACCCTATATAAGCACAGTGGCTGAACTAGTTTCAGATGTCTAATTGATGCGTAGCATGAAATCTTGCTGAAAATAACATAGGGATTTGTCTCTCATGTAATCCAAAGCTTAGATAATGTCTCTTCCAAATGGACTATTCAGCCGAGAGCTGAAAGCAGCCAGCAGAGAGATGATTTTATGAGGCATAGTAGTTTCAGGAAGAAAACTGCAATAAACATTAGAATGACAAATATATTCTTCTCCGTATCAGGTTCATGACAGCTGGATGTTTTTACTTGACATACATATACCCACCCTTTTGTCTTTTCATCACATTAAGATGGCAAAGGTGAAATGAACCTTGGCCTCATCCTGTACATTTTTTAAAAATAAGTTAAATAGGGAAATATCCCACACTCCATATATTGGGTTTTTAATTGCATCTCTGGACAAAACTTTTTTTTTTTAAATAGAGTAGTAAATGGTTAAACCCCTGTCAGTCTTCCATTTTGCTTTCTGTTCCTCCCTGGGGCTATTACCCTGTTCTGTAAACACAATACCTGTGAGGAAATGTATCTCAAAAGTGAGAGGAAATCCCGTATTTGTCACTACAGGAACAGATGTCCCCATTAAAAAATCTCTCCTCTCCGCCTGTTGTCATCACTTTTTGTTCTAGTGACAGTAGAGAGGGTGAACCTCCCCAATGGGGGGAGACAGAGAACAACAAGAAAACCTAACTTTGGTTCCAACCTTTCCTATATTATATTCAAAATTTAAAGCGTGGGACTTTCGAGGGCTCAGGTAAGTAAAACTGGGGCTGGGGGGGGGGGGGAGGGGGCGGTATTGTCGGATTGTCGGGTTGTAAAGCTAAAAGTTTTTTCACCTTATTAAGGTGAAAAAACATCCGACAATACCGCCCCCCCTCCCCCCCCAGCCCCAGTTTTACTTACCTGAGCCCTCGAAAGTCCCGCGCTCGCCCCCGTCATCCTCCTCGTTTCTGAGCCTGGCTGTTGATTGGCTACACTGGATGAATTGAAAGCAGCACAGCCATAGGCTCGCGTTGCTGTTAATCACGGGCTTTCACACTGGAGTGAAAGGAGCTGCTCTTTCAGGGCGCTTTGCAGGCGCTATTTTTAGCGTTATAGCACCTCAGTGTGAAAGGGGTCTAACTGTAATGTCACCCTCCATTTTGTAAAGTGCTGCACAAACTACATAATTCCTGTATAATAATAATATAGTAATAAAAAATGTATTTTGTTTGAAAGCCAAAAAACTATAATCCAGAGCTGCTATTTTAATGTAAACCCAGAATGGTTTTCCCAATTGAAAACCACATCCATAGAATTTTGTTTCTTTGAGAAAATGTTGCTAGTGTATGGCCAGCTTAAGCCAGATACAACAGGTGCATATGAGTAAAGAATGGCTTATGGGGTTATAGTTTTGACGGAGGTCCACAATACTGGCTAGACCCGGAAGAAAGTCATAAGAATTAGCATCTATTAGGGCAGGGCTTGACAAATTTGCTTGGGATCTAGGAGCCAGCTAAAAAAGTTAGGAGCCAGGAACGCGCACCGTACCGCCGAGCTGGCGTGCAGAAGCGAACGCATATGTGAGTAGCACTTGCATATGAAAGCGGTGTTAAAACCACACATGCGAGGTATGGCCGCGATTGGTAGATCGAGAGCAATAATTCTAGCCCTATACCTCCTCTGTAACTGAAAACATGCAACCTGTAGAATTTTTTAAACGTCGCCTATGGAGATTTAAAGGGTAAAAGTTTGTCGCCATTCCACGAGCGGACGCAATTTTTAAGCGTGACATGTTGGGTATCAATTCACTCAGCGTAACATTATCTTTCACAATATAAAAAAAAAATTGGGCTAACTTTATTGTTGTCTTATTTTTTAATTAAAAAAAAAAGTGTATTTTTTCCCAAAAAAAGTGCGCTTGTAAGACTGCTGCGCAAATACGGTGTGACAGAAAGTATTGCAATGACCGCCATTTTATTCTCTAGAGTGTTAGAATAAAAAATATATATAATGTTTGGGGGTTGTAATTAGAGGGAAGGAGATGGGGCAGTGGAAACACAGGGGAAGCTCCATTAGCATTGCTGGTTGTATGTCATACCAACGGCCACCCCAAGATGGCGCCAGATCACAGAAGGAAGCATAGGCCTACAGAGAAGCATAGGCCTGCAGAAGGCCGCAAAGACGCGGCCTCAATTACCGGCCAGCTTGACTCGATTGCGCGGCGCGGGGGGGTTCACAGAGACACAGGATACCCCAGCTGTGCTGCCCCAGGCGCCAGGTCGCTAATTCTAGTCGCAATGGCGACCTGGCGCCCGGGAATTGTCGAGCCCTGTATTAGGGGATACATGCTGCCCTTTTCCCTGCATTTTTATTCTTCTAGCTAGACTTATGTTGGGGTATTAAAGAGAACAGTTTTTTTTACTGCAAACTACTCAAGCATTTTGCAGGGTAGAGCGTGCTGCAGGCAATTACTGTTAACCTTAAAGAGGAGCTTCAGTCATATGTGTAAAAATTAAGTAAGCAGCTACAAAAATTATAGCTTTGATTGCCTAGGTGATCCGAGCCGGAGTGGGTACCTGTCAAAACTAGCTACCTGCTCCCCCGCCAAGAACAAATTAGAATCCAAATGGTGAGGGTGAGGGTGGGTTGGGGTTTCCACTTTTGGGTGAAGCTCCACTTGAGGTTGCTTTTGAAATGCTGATTGTTTATGGGTAGGGATGGAGAATTCAGGAAAAAAAGGCAATTGTATTGCCATTATATACCAGTTCCCTCCAGGGTCTAAGTCTTGGGCAGGACAGCCTCTTTATCATTACAGTGTAATATTTTTGCAAGGAGGGGCCTAGGTGGTGCTTAGAAATATGATAAGCTTTTTCTACAGTGAAAAAAATAATAATTACCATATTAGTTTTGACCAGTTTTCCAGGAATGATTTTGTCAGACCACCCTCAGACGCTTCCAAAAAGCCCAAAAAGTGGAGGTTATTTCTGTAGAGGTGGTCCTCTAAATCTCCCAGTTTTACAGTATGGTCAGAGATCCCTCTGGACAGCACAAAAATCAATAGAGAGAGGGTTACTTGTGTCTTGCGGATCATAAATTATCTATTCAGCATTAGATACCCTGTGTGCCATTTTTTTCATATCATGTTTGATCAGTGTCTATTGTCCAGTGTCCATTCTCAGTTTATTTGGGTGTTAAAGGCTGTTTGACACTGATGTATTGCCTCCGTTACATGTTTCAGGGTCAGTTTTGTGTCCCCCTGTGTATCCTCACTGTTCTACTCCCCCTAAAGTAAGATTGCTCGGGGCTGTATGTGGCTGGATATGATCAGGGGAATTGATCACCTCACCTTGGTAGCTTACTGGTGTCCTTTAGCTGTGCACCGCACACATTTCAAAAAAGTTATAAATTGATTCGCATTTTAATGAGTGAAATAAGTATTTGATCCCCCATCAATCGTCAAGATTTCTGGCTCCCATGTGTCTTCTATGCAGGTAACAAGTTGAGGTTAGGAGCACTCTTAAAGGGGGTGCTCCTATTCCCCGCTTGTTACCTGTATAAAAGACACCTGCCAACAGAAGCAATCAATCAAGTAGATTCCAATCTCTCCACCATGGCCAAAGAGCTATCCGAGGATGTCAGGGACAAGATTGTAAAGCTACATAAGGCTGAAATGGACCAAGCAGCTTGGTGAGAGGGTGACAACAGTTGCTGCGATTATTTGCAAATGGAAGAAACACAAAATACCTGTCAATTTCCCTCGGTCTGGGGCTCCATGCAAGATCTCACTTCGTGGAGTTTCAACGATCATGAGAACGGTGAGGAATCAGCCCAGAACTACATGGGAGAATCTTGTCAATAAACACACGGCGGCTGGGACCATAGTCTCCAAGAAAACGATTGGTAACACACTACGCCGTGAAGGACTGAAATCCTGCAGCGCCCACAAGGTCCCCCTGCTCTGGAAGGCACATGTACAGGCCCGTCTGAAGTTTGCGAATGATTCAGAGGAGAACTGGGTGAAAGTGTTGTGGTCAGATTAGAACAAAATCAAGCTCTTTGGCATCAACTCAACTCGTGGTGTTTTGGAGGAGTAGGAATGCCGCCTAGGATTCCAAGAACACCATCCCCACAGTCAAACATGGAGGTGGAAACATTATGCTTTTGAGAGTGTTTTTCTGCTAAGAGGACAGGACAACTTCACTGCATTAGAGGGACGATGGACAGGGCCATGTACCATCAAATCTTGGGTGAGAACCTGCTTCCCTCAGCAAGGGTATTGAAAATGGGTTGTGGATGGGTATTCCAGCATGACAATGGCCCAAAACACATGACCAAGGCAACAAAAGAGTGATTTAGGAAGAAGCACATTAGGGTCCTGGAGTGGCCTGGCCAGTCTTAATACCTTAATCCCATAGAAAATATGTGGAGGGAGCTGAAGGTTTGTTACCAAACGTCACCCTCGAAACCTTAAAGACTTGGAGAGGATCTACAAAGAGGAGTGGGACAAAATCCCTCCGGAGATGTGTGCAAACCTGGTGGCCAACTACAAGAAATGTCTGAACTCTGTGATTGCCAACAAGGGTTTAGCCACCAAATACGAAGTCATGTTTTGCGAAGGGGTCAAATACTTATTTCACTCATTAAAATGCAAATCAATTTATAACTTTTTTGAAATGCGTTTTTCTGGATTTGTTAGTTCTGTCTCTCACTGTTAAAATAAACCTACTATTAAAATTATAGACTGATCATTTCTTTGTCAGTGGGCAAACGTACAAAATCAGCAGGGGATCAAATACTTTTTCCCCCTCACTGTAAGTGCAAGTATCTAATCTGAACCAATGAGTTTCCAATACTGCTGGACAATATAAATATGATTTCTGTCTGATTTCAGTGCATTTATTAAATGTTCTAGGCTCCCACTTTCTACAGTGTATATAACCTGTGGTGTTATGATAGTGATATGTGATGACTTTTGCATGCTTGAATTTCTTCTCGACTGTGCTATCTGGAGGACTGTATATCCTGTAACCTTGACTTGCCTTTTATCTGTCCATTGGTTGTATATAGTATAGTCTTTTGAAGCCACGTGAGTGCTTTTATTACTTGTCCATATGCCTTACTTGAAGAATGGACCCATGTAGATTCAAATGCTGATTGGTCACATTTGATGGAACAAAGTGCTTTGCAGAGGTCATTCAGGAGTACCTCATCTGTGTGACATATGTGTAGCATTGCTGTAGTAAATGAAACCATAGCTTACTTGGGCTCCATTAGTGTAAACAGCTGTAAGCACGAATATATAGCCTTATTCTACATTAAAATCTTCTATATTGTTACATCTTATTCTAAATCATGTGATTGTATTGACATTGTTTGTCCTTGTATATTTGGGAACACAGTGAAGTATTTTACAAGTTCCCATCACCTACACACATTCTAGACATTCTGTTGTTTTTTTTGCAATTAATTAAAGTTTCTATGTGAGCGTGTATGGGCCTGTGCTGTGACACACATGGAACGAATAGAACTTCCAAAAACGAAAGTTGGCTATTCTAGCAGTAAACATGATTCACTGCCAGCAGTCTGCAACCTATGAAAAACGTGTTGCCACTCACTAGATAGCCAAAGGGTTAAAGAGCTCTAATTAAGATTTATGGTTGACAAAATATGCACATTCCTGTGATAATGCATGTTTGATATGTATGCATATATACTTTGCAAAATGTAAATAAAGAACAATTCAGCATAATTAAATTTCAAGGAGCTTAGTGTCATTAAACTTGCATTATATATATATATATATATATATATATATATATATATATATATATATATATATATATAAAATGCATCTTCTATCTCTCTCTTCCTTCTGTTTCATCTCTCAAATACAAGGCTTTTGTTCTGCAATTCTCAGACTTCCTGATCTAGGCTGGCTACGCTTCTTCTTCATGGTCCCCTTGTGTATGTGAACACCCTTTCCTGCTTGCCCCCAAGATAGGCTGCAGATTAATTTAGCATGATGGGAATTGTAAACATGTGGCTAGAAGTAAGGACAACTGCTTGCTCTACACTATTAGCAGTGAGTGGCATAATACAGAACCTTGAAAACAAGAGACGTACAATAAAATGATTGTAAAAAAATGTGAGTTTAGTGTCACGTTAAAGTCTATACAGACTACAGGCTATTCCTAATGGATGCTGGCTAACCTGTTCCCATTGTGAAGTTCCTCCAAGTGTTTGTTGATCCGCTGATAGTTAATGGGCATTGAGCACTGGTACCCAAGTCCTTATTGCAGTACGAAACGCTTTGTACTGTGAATGAACACTTGGCACATAAATTACAATATTTGTATTTTTAATTTAAATGTTTTTATGTGTTGGATAATTATCTGCTTATTCATTTGCCAATAGTGCCAATAGTGACCAGTAAGATCGTTGTTTCATGTCTCCAATACAATCCAGGCAATGCAAATTAAAAGCTGATTGGCTACTGTGGGCAACAGACAATTTTTCATATAAAAAGCTCTTTGAATTATTGCCTTAAAGCTCATTTTATTATTGGGCAAGAGGCAGCACCATCAATCCTAACTAACTTCTCTCCTTGCTCTTTTTAGCTAGTTTGTTTGAATTTTTTTTTACACTGCATACAGAAATGTGTTTTTGTTCATTTTTTTGTAATATAACTATTAAAAAAAAATCTCTGGTACTCCTTGTACCAAAAAGTAATCTTGTTATTGTAATACATGTGGGTGGCAAATTGCAGAATAATATAATTTATTGCTGGTCAAACTGAGAAAAATATTTATTTTTTTGGATTAAAAAAATAGAGAATTAATTACAGGCGGTCCCCAGGTTAAAAACAAGATGGGGTCTGTAGGTTTGTTAAGTTGAATCTGTAAGTCAGAAGAGATACATTTTTTAAGTGTAGCTCCAGCCAAAAAAAAAGATTTTTAAGGTTTTTGGATAGCATAGAGAAGGGTTAACACCCCTGTAACGTTTTACTGTCGGTGTCCCTGTTCAGAAGATTTCACCTCACTTTCTGTCCCAATGACTATTCGATTTTGAAAACTTTAGGTTGTTGTGGAAACGAGCCTTGGTGATAAAGCATCAGTGGAGAAACCTTTTTCCCATAACTCTTTAAGGAGTGAATTTCACCTTCCTAGGGGTAGATTCCTCTCACTTCCTGTTGTCTCCCTTTGTAAGTAGGAGTCGTATGCAAGTCGGATGTTTGTAACTAGGGGACCGCCTGTATAGGGAGACGTTGACAAAAGAGAGCCTTGTTTTCCATAACAATTATATAACTTGCAAAAGTGTCCTTGTTGAACAGGCTAAATACAGAAGTAGCAGAGCGTGTAGAAGTGTACATTAATATTGTGGTGGCCAATGCTGAGTCATGTGCCAGTGCAGTGAGCAGAGGCGGGCATTGGTGCAGTTGCAGAGTGCAGTGGAAGAAGTGTCGAACTGGAGGAGAGGATTGAAGTCAAATTGGGGAAAGTGGGGGCCCATGTGCAGGTGTTGTGGTGAGCGCTTGGGGTGGATTGATGGTACAGTGGTGGGGAGGTTCCAGGCATGGTGGTGAGAAAGGGAAATGCAGGCATTGAGGGAGAAAATGTTCAGTTGCAGTGGTGTTGAGAGGGTTGGTTGCAGGAGCAATAGTTTCCACATGTACTGTAACTGTCAGTAGTAACCCCAGCTGCAGGAAGTGGGTGGAGGGACCTATGTATGCTGCAGCAGAGTGGTAGGGATGGGGTATGAACTGATGGGGCCAGAAATTGAAGGGTCTTGTCGCACTGCAACACAGACTAACCAGCTGCAGGGACCTCTCTGTATGTGATTACCACTGGGTTCTGATCTACAGTTAAACCTTGGTACAGTGCACAAATAGTTGCATCAGTGTTACTAGCGATCTGCCACTACTGCGCATGTACCTGGTATTGCTGCAGTGTTGACTTCTGAATTCAGCCTTTGTACATTACTAGACACCAGGGTTGTCCCGTTACCACTTTTTTAAAACCGAGTACAAGTACTTGTTCCTTTTTTTTTTTCAAGTACTCGCCAATACCGATTACCATCTTTACTAATATGCAGCACTGATAACCACTAATATGTGACACTGATTATGAAGCACTGATGAGCATAAATAGGTGGGACTGACTAATAGCTGGCACTGATAGGCGGCACTTATGGGCACTGATAGGCCGGCACTGAAATGTAGCACTGATTGGCAGTTGCTGGCCTGGCATAATAAATTGAATGAATGATGAGAGGAAACAAAGGATTTTGCAATGCTATATGCTGCGACGCCCATCTTGCTACACCTTGCACTCAGCCGCAGTAAGCAGCAGCGGACATCTTGTTACACCCAGAAAAAAAGTTGAGGATCCTCACAGTAACCTTCTATATAGAGACACCAGGGTTAAAGAAATATATACTTCGTTGAAAGCAATGTAGCAATGAGTAACTTTTATCTTAATGTTACTCATTGCTACATTGTTTTCAATAAAGTATAATATTTTTCTTTAACCCTGGTGTCTCTAGAAGGTTACTGTGAGGATCTGCTATCCTCACATTTTTCTATATGTTTTTCCTTCAAAGAGACAACACCTGATGTAATCAGGATGTATAGGGATTAAGGAGTGGGGATAATAACATGTACAGTGGAACCTCGGATTGCTAGTAACGAAGTTAACGTGCGTTTCGCAATACAAGCTATTTAAAAAAACATCCTGACTCGGTTTGCGAGTGTTGTCTCGCGAAACGAGCAGGATTCAAGCCTCTGCGATGTGCAGTACCGCATTTTGCCAGAGGTGCGGGGGGCACCAGTGACACTCGGAACCGTTCAGAAATACTCCGTTCTCTTGCTTCCTACACATGCACAGTAGAGCCCCAGGTTTTTAGGTGTTCAGGAGACCAATTACCCTTCTGGTCCCATAGAGGTCTATAAGGTTTTAGTGCACAGGTGCAGACAGTGGGAAGTAAAAGATGCACCAGCCTCATGTAAACATTGCTGCAGAACTTTGTAACTATACAACAGAAGAGGGAAGTAGGCTAGATCAGGACAGTGGAAGGGGGGTACAACACTCCCACCTCCGCTATTAACCACATGCCGACCAGTGCACGACGATATACGTCGACACAATAGTACGGCTGGGCATATTAAGATGCGCCATTGTGAGTCTGACCGCGGATCCCGCGGACTCTGTCTGCAGGGATACCCACGATCGTCTCATGGAGAGGAAGAACGGGGAAATGCTGATGTAAACAAGCATTTCCCCATTCTTCCTAGTGACAGGACACTGATCACAGCTCCCTGTGATCGGGAGCGGTGATCAGTGTCGTGTGACACACGTAGCCCATCCCCCCTACAGTTAGAACACATCCCTAGGACACACTTGACCGCTTCAGCGCCCCCTACAGGTTAACCCCTTCACTGCCAGTGTAATTTTTACAGTAATCAGTGCATTTTCCAAAATGGCGTCAAGTGTCCGATATGTCTGCTATAATGTTGTAGTCACGATAAAAATCGCTGATCGCCGCCATTACTGGTAAAAAAAATAATTTATAAAAATGCCATAAATCTATCCCCTTTTTCGTAGACACTATAACTTTTGTGCAAACCAATCAATAAACGCTTTACCGTATTTTCCGGCGTATAAGACGACCTTTTATGCTTAAAAATATGCCTCATAACTCGGGGGTCGTCTTAAACGCCGGTACCTAAATGCAGAGTCTCAGTCAGAGCGCGGCCGTCCATTGTTCAAAAGCTGCGCCGCCTCCTCGTGCTGTTCCGTGATAGGCGGAACACTAATTTTCCCAGCAGAGCCTCTGTTCAGTGTTCCGCCTATCATGGATGTCTTCTCATTCTCGGCCTCGGACGAGAGGGCATCCATTATAGGCGGAACACTGAACAGAGGCTCTGCTGGGAAAATTTGTGTTCTGCCTATCGCGGAACAGCACGAGGAGGCGGCACGGCTTTTGAACAATGGACACCCGCGGTCTGACTGACTCGGCATACAGGGATAAGGTATGGGATAGTCGAGGTGAGGCATGCAATGGCACAGTGAGGTGAGGCATGACTAGTCGGAAGGGGGTCGTCTTATACAGCGAGTATATCCCAAAACCAACATTTTAGCTGGAAAATTAGGGGGTCGTCTTATACGCCGGCAAATACGGTATTGCAAAAAAAAAATTATTTATTTTTTTACCAAAAATATGTAGAAGAATACGTATCAGCCTAAACTGAGGAAAACATTTTTTTTTCTTTTTTGGGGATATTTATTATAGCAAAAAGTAAAAAATATTGCTTTTTTTTTTCAAAATTGACGCTATATTTTTGTGTATAGCGCAAAAAATAAAAACCGCAGAAGTTATCAAATAGCCTCAAAAGAAAGCTCTATTTGTGGGGAAAAATGGACGTCAATTTTGTTTGGAAGCCACGTCGCACGACCGCGCAATTGTCCGTTAAAGCGACAGTGCCGAATCGCAAAAAGTGCTCCGGTCTTTGGCCAGCCAAATGGTCCGGGGCTGAAGTGGTTAAGAAGTAGAAAAATCTCCCCTGCCTCCCTTACTGCCTAGACAAGAATGATGTGACCCTGCTCCTGCAGCTTCCTGGTATACCCCATCACATATCCCAGTAGGGTGAAAGAACAGGGATGATTCTGCTTTAACCCTTTCACTGCCAGGTCCATATGCCATACGGACCTACAGAAGTGCCTGCAGGTGGCCAAGTGCATACGGACCTCCTTTCTCCCTCTCCTATAAGCTCATGATCACTTCAAGAATTAGATCAGAATTGTTCAGCAGACTCTGCTGAACAATTCTATAACTCTGATCAGCGAATTATAACCAGCTGATCGGAGTTATTAACCTGAAATGTGACCCCCCCCCCAATCCATGCCGCTGCTTCCCTGTCCCCCTGCCTCTACACCTGCCACTGCTCCCTTCCACCTAAAATTTCCCCACCCCACTCTCCATCAAAGACCCCCCCCCCCATACAAAATAAATAGAGACAATCCCTGTAAAAAAAAAGTTAGACCCAGTGACTTTTTTGGGTGACGGCAAAGCCCCCCCCCCCACCCCCAGGTCCGCCCACACTCAGCCTTTCCACAGTGATCCGATCCCCCCGCACTCACTTCTCCACGGCCTCTTTGGCTTCTTCTCCCGGTCAACCCGATTCGCCTCCTGTCCTGATTGGCCAAGAGGAGAAGCCGGAAGACCATAGCGAATATTAGTTTGCTATGGTGACAAGTGGGTGTGTTCGGGGCGCAGTGCTCTGCTCCCCGAGCCCAACATTTTTCAAGCTAATTGGAGCCTCGGGTTCTAATCATGTGGCTTAAAAAAAAAAGCTCATACAAACGTATAAGTCCTGCGCCCCTAATAGACCCGACCGCTCCCGGTATGACCCCCTTCACGTGGAGATCTGTCAAGCAGATCTGCCTGCTCAGCAGGGGATCTGTCTGCTTATCCCCGCTGAGCAGGTGGATGACAGGTCCCCATCCGCTGATGCAGAGCAGACACAGCCGCTGTTCTCTATGGGGCGGTCAGATGGAAACAAATGTGCCTGTTCATTTCCATCCAATATCATCGGATCCGATCTGATAGATGGATGGGGGAATGGGATCCCCATCCGTCTGTTTTTTAGCAGACTGGATCGGATGCAGGCGGGTGTAAACTGACACATGTCTATTTACATCAGCCTCTCCATAGAGAACAATTGGTCCGATTGGGCCCGCCTGAAAAAACGGACAGGCAGACCCGATCGGTCTGTTTGTGTGAAAGGGGCCTAAGGCTTTGTTCACAGAGGGCATACACAGCATACCTTTACCGGGATGCACAGGTGTTCCATGCATCTCTGTGCAGTCAGTCCCATTGATGTCATTTGGGATGCAGCAACTGCACGAACAGAGCCGTTGCTCCCAATTTTACATCCATGTAGGTCCGCATGCATGTCCCTGAGCTCACACAGCCTGCGTTTGGGGTCATGTACCCACATGGATGTCAGATTGGAAGCAGCAGCTATGTCTGTGCAGCCTTTGCATCCAAATTGACATAAATGGGACTGCCTGTACGGGGATGCACGGAACACCTGTGCATCCCTGTGCGGGTAAACATGGCCCTCCATGAGCGTATGCTTTTAGTATGCCACATGTGTATGATGCTTTTAGTAGTAATTTAACAGGAATTTTGTAAGTTATGTTGTGTTTATGTACACTATTAAAGGGGTTGTAAAGGTACAATTCTTTTTTCCTAAATAGCTTCCTTTACCTTAGTGCAGTCCTCCTTCGCTTACTTCATCCTTCAATTTTGCATTTAAATGTCCTTATTTTTTCTGGGAAATCCTCACTTCCTGTTCTTCTGTCTGTAACTTCACACAGTAATGCAAGGCTTTCTTCCTGGTGTGGAGTGTCGTGCTCGCCCCCTCCCTTGGACTACAGGAGAGTCAGGATGCCCACTAACGCACAGCTCCTTTCTCTATCTGCAACGTAGAGAGCGTCCTGTCTCTCCTGTAGTCGAAGGGAGGGGGCGAGCACGACACTCCACACCAGGAAGAAAGCCTCGCATTACTGTGTCGAGTTACAGACAGAAGAACAGGAAGTGAGGATTTCTCAGAAGAAATAAGGACATTTAAAACCAAAATCGAAGGATGAGGTAAGCGAAGGAGGACTGCACTAAGGTAAAGGAAGCTATTTAGGGGAAAAAAAATTGTACCTTTACAACCCCTTTAATTATTTTAGTGTGTTTTTTTAGCGAAAATATCATTTTGGTAAACATTTGCGCAAATATTGCACTGCCTTTACCCACTTCAATTCAGGGCTTTTTGTACCACTTCAATACTGGGCCTATTCTAGCACTTCTCTCCTACATGTACAAATCATTAGTCTTTCTTTCTCGTACATCACGGGACACAGAGCGGCATAGTCATTACTATGTGGGTTATATAGTTTACCTTCAGGTGCTGGCACTGGCAACTTCCAAACCGGAAGTACCCTCCCCTATATAAGCCCCTCCCATCCGGGAGCACCTCAGTTTTTTGCCAGTGTCTAAGGTGTTGGCCAAGAAGTAACATGTGTTTTTCACTGAGCTTGCGTACAGGTTCTTTTGGGCCTCAGTAAGCTATTCCGGATCCGACCAAAAAAGCTTCATAGCTAAACGGTCGGTACCCGGGCCTTGCAGAGAAGAGCAAGGTTTTGCCTGTAATGCTTCTCTTAGGAGAGCTGGACCCTGGGATCCAGAGCTCTGGTCATACCCACGACCAAGATGGTTTCTGTGCAGGGTGCTATACAGGTCCAGGGGAGTGGAATCCTTGGGAACCCGGTCCCTGAAGGTTTAATTACAATGCCTGCCGTGATAGGTGAAGTTTGGGCTTCTGTGGACCAAACAGAGTCCTGCGGCGGGGAAAAGGTAAGTGGGGGCCCCTCAGGAACTTGGTTCTATTGAGGGGACCCCCAAGCCTAATATGTCTTTCTGCCTGTTACCTAACGGTATTCCCGCTAAATATCTGTGCATGCCTGTAACTACTAAAAAATGTAATAATTTTAATAGTGGTCAAGAAAAAAAATAAAAAAAATAAATATATAGACTGCGGTACCTGTGTTAATCCACTAGAGGCCACTGTGGAACGTTTCTTGTCATGTGGACTTTTTTCTTTTCATCAGAGCAAGTCCAGGCAGATGGTGAGTTCTCTTGTGGGAAACTGCTTCCTCTGCCATGTTGCAATGTTCATCCATCCCTCGGCCTGCGGCAAACATGGCCCTGTCTCCTGTCCTTAGTTTCCCTTTTCAAAAAAGAGCGCCGAAGGCGCACGTGCCCGCGCGCGGGCACGCGCCTCTCTATATAGAGGTGAGTGGAAAAGGGAGCGGAGCTTGGTGGATGACGCTCTGTGCGCGCCGCAGCGCTTCTGCGCATGTGCGGGCGTCCCAGCATGTTAAAAGGCACAATTATGTGTTGTGAGCTGGCTATGGTGCAGAAACAGAGCTGGCAACATTTAAAGAAAGGCATACAGCAAGCGGTTGATGCAGGCATCCCCATAGAAAGGCACATTAGTAGACACCAACTGTTTATATAGCAGCATTTGTGCTAGACTATTGTCAGTAAGTGGTGTATTTCGGCTGGAATACCTCAGCTTTGGGCTTAGGAATATGCCGTCTAAAAACTCCGGGACTAAGAATCCCAGGAAGCATAGGGGGTCTCCATCGGGCTCTGAGGGTCTTGGGCATGCTTTGGCTGCACAAATCTCCCCTGAAAAATCAGAGGTTAGTGACCGTAGAGCACCCTCAGGAGTACCTGGTACTGTGGCTGTCCTCAGTTCACCTGCTCCTGTGTATGTAACAGAGGAGGTTTTTTCCTCAGCTCTGGGAGGGTTGGAAGAGAGATTGACAACATTGATCACTGCTTCCCTGTCAGAGGGAAAGCGCGTCCGATCTCCGTCTCCTCCCTCAGAGTACCTGTTAGCGGAGCAACAGTCCCATACAGGGATCGACCTACCTGAAGGGGATCAGGACGAGGTTGATTCTGTTGTAGAGGAATCAACAGTGGAAGAACCATTCTCAGCATCACATGCTGAAAGATTATGGGTTCAGTCCCTGACTAACATGGTCCGATCAGCATTTAAAATGCCCCTTGCGGAGCCATTATCCACTTCTGTCTCCTCGTTGGGGTCGCTAAGAGCCCCCCAGACTGTTTGTTCCTTTCCAATCCATCCTTTACTGGAAGGGCTCATTTACCAGGATTGGGAACATCCTGATAAAATATTTACTCCTCCCAAGAGATTTCAGGTGGTCTATCCCATGGAGGATAAGTTCATCAAAAAATGGAAGGTCCCTACAGTGGACACAGCCATCTCTTGTGTGAATAAATCACTGACATGTCCAGTAGATAATGTCCAAATGTTCAAGGACCCAATAGATAAAAAATTGGAGTCCTTATTAAAATCTGCTTTTGCTACAGCAGGCTTGGTGACACAACCAGCAGTGGCAGCTATTGGGGTCTGCCAAGCAGTGAAGGATCAGTTGAAACAGGTCTTAAGGGACTTTCCAGATCAGCAGGCTCTTGCCCTAGCTGATCTACCTAGAGCCTTATGCTTTGCGGTTGACGCTATAAAGGATTCAATCCATCAGGCCTCCCGCCTTACGCTGTCTGTAGTACATATGCGCAGGCTTCTGTGGCTCAAAAACTGGTCTGCTGAAGCTCCCTGTAAAAAATTGCTGGTCAGCTTCCCATTTCATGGTGAACGCTTATTCGGGGAAGACCTGGACAAATATATCCAGAAAATTTCCAGCGGTAAAAGTACACTCTTGCCGGTTAAAAACAGAGTTAGAGGTCCCTCTTTTAAGAGGCCTGCTTCTCCAGTCCCTAGGACATCGGCTGTAAAACAGTTCCGACGGCCTCCTCGATCAAATCCCGGGGGTAAAAATCAGGGACAATCGCAGGGTAACAAGAAACCCTGGGTCAGGAGAGGTACAAAACCTCCCCCAAAGTCAAATGCATGAAGGGTTCCCCCCACTCAATCGGGTGGGGGGAAGACTTCAGTTCGCAGAGACCTGGCGGGACACGATCAGAGACAGATGGGTGCTCTCCGCAGTAAGTCTGGGATACAAATTGGAGTTAAAAGACTCCCCTCCTTCCCATTTTATAAGGTCAAACGTGCCAAGGGATCCCCAGAAGAGAGGATCCCTCCTGTTGGCACTAGAACAATTATTGCTCCAAGCAGTAATTATAGAGGTTCCCCTGGAAGAATGGGGGTTCGGGTTTTACTCAAACCTCTTTACAGTCCCGAAGCCAAATGGGGACGTGAGGCCCATATTAAATCTAAAAGGGCTAAACAAATTCCTACATATCAGGACTTTCCGGATGGAGTCGATCCGATCGGTGGCCACTGCCCTACCAGGGGAGGAATGGTTAGCCTCGATCGACATCAAAGATGCTTATTTGCACATTCCCATCTTTCCAGTCCACCAAAAATGTCTACGCTTTGCAGTAGAAGGGCGCCATTTCCAGTTCAGAGCCTTACCCTTCGGTCTGGCCACAGCACCACGAGTGTTCACAAAAATTCTGGCCCCATTATTGGCCAATCTAAGAACACGAGGTGTAACGATAAGGGCATATCTAGACGACTTGTTGCTGATAGACCACTCAGTGGAAAAACTAGAAGTGGTTGTTCACGAGACAATCGAGTATCTGGAATCTCACGGTTGGATTATCAACCGAGACAAGTCAGCCCTAAAACCAGTCAAAAGTCTGGAATACTTGGGGCTAAGGCTGGATTCAGACCAGAGAAAAATTTTCTTGCCTCAAGAAAAGGTGTCGTCTTTGAGAGATTTGATCCACCTAGTGGGTACAAAAAGACAGCCATCCATACGCCTGTGCATGAGGCTGCTGGGGAAAATGGTGGCATCATTCGAAGCAGTACCCTACGGTCAATTCCATTCAAGGAATTTGCAAAGGGCCATACTGTCAGCCTGGAACAAAAAAGTTCAGGCCCTAGACTTACCAATGTCCTTGTCCCCTTCCGTGCGCAAGAGCCTCCGTTGGTGGTTGGTTCCCCAGAATCTGGAAAAAGGGAAATCCTTCAGTCCGATTTCTTGGAAGGTGGTCACTACAGATGCCAGCCTTATAGGCTGGGGAGCAGTACTGGAGCAATGGTCCCTCCAGGGCAGGTGGTCGGATGCAGAAAAGGCCCTGCCCATCAATCTCTTAGAGATACGAGCAGCCCGGTATGCCCTAGTAGCATGGACATCCAAACTCCAAGGGGCCCCTGTCAGAATTCAATCGGACAATGCCACGGCAGTGGCATATATCAATCATCAGGGTGGCACCAGGAGTCGTGCAGCCCAGAGGGAAGTGAATTGCATCCTGAAATGGGCAGAAAGATATGTCCCAGCCATATCCGCAGTATTCATTCCAGGAGTGGAGAATTGGAAGGCGGACTTTCTAAGTCTCCAACAATTATGCCCAGGGGAATGGTCCCTTCACCCCGAGGTTTTCCGGACAATATGTCAGCGGTGGGGAACACCGGATGTAGATCTGCTAGCATCCAGATTCAACGCAAAGGTGGACAGGTTTGTCTATTGGACAAGGGATCCCCTAGCTCGCGGCTCGGATGCCCTAGTGTTCCCTTGGGATCAGTTCAAGCTGATATATGCATTCCCACCGCCACAATTGTTACCTCGATTACTCCGCAGAATCAGGGTAGAAAAGAAACCAGTGATTCTGGTGGCTCCAGCGTGGCCCCGAAGAGCATGGTACGCGGAGATTGTAAAAATGTCTGTGGGGAGTCCTTGGACCCTACCACATCGTCCGGACCTGCTTTCGCAAGGACCGATATACCACCCTTCCTTACCAGCCCTAGGTTTGACGGCCTGGCTATTGAAGCCCACATTCTAAAAAAGAGAGGTCTCTCTAATCCTGTGGTAGCTACCATGATCAATGCCAGGAAGCCGGTATCCAGGCAGATCTACTATAGAATCTGGAAGGCGTACATCGCCTGGTGTGAGGCCAAGAAATGGCATCCACGTAAGTACGTAATAGGTAGGATTCTGGACTTCCTACAGTGGGCTGTAGATAGGAAGCTTGCCTTGAGTACTATCAAGGGTCAGATTTCGGCCTTGTCAATATTTTTTCAGAGGCCCTTGGCTTCGCATTCACTAGTCAAAGCCTTTATACAAGGAGTGATGCGTATTAGCCCTCCGGTTAATATTCCCATATGTCCATGGGACTTAAACCTGGTTCTGTCGGTTCTACAGAAACAACCATTTGAACCATTACAGCATATTTCCCTGGTTCTTCTCACCAGGAAATTGATTTTTCTAGTAGCCATTTGTTCGGCTAAAAGAGTGTCAGAATTAGCCGCTATGTCCTGTAAAGAGCCATATCTGGTTATCCATAAGGACAGAGTAGTGTTACGTCCTCATCCAGCCTTTCTTCCTAAGGTGGTATCGAGGTTTCATTTGAACCAAGATGTGGTTCTTCCTTCTTTTTTCCCCAAACCTAGTTCAGTAGAGGAAAAATGATTACATTCTTTGGAGAAGCAGTTAAAGCTTATCTAAAAGCCACTGCTCAGATTCGCAGAACGGATACTTTGTTTATTCTGCCGGAAGGCCCCAGAAAGGGTCAGGCAGCGTCAAAATCTACTTTAGCCAAGTGGATTCGACAGGTCATTATGCAAGCCTATGGCTTGAGAAGGAGACCGCCTCCGTTCAAAGTTAGGGCGCACTCCACGGGAGCAGTTGGAACTTCATGGGCAGTGCATCACCAGGCCTCCCTGGCTCAAATCTGTAAGGCCGCAACATGGTCTTCAGTACACACGTTTACTAGGTTCTACCAGGTGGACGTTAGAAGTCAGGAGGATGTCGCCTTTGGGCGCAGTGTGTTGCAGGCCGCAAAAGATCCTCATGTCTGATAGCGCTCAGCTTATGTATGGTGTATCCCCCCCCTCATTGGGCATTGCTTTAGGACATCCCACATAGTAATGACTATGCCGCTCTGTGTCCCGTGATGTACGAGAAAGAAAATAGGATTTTTATAACAGCTTACCTGTAAAATCCTTTTCTTGGAGTACATCACGGGACACAGAGTGACATAGTCATTACTATGTGGGTTATATAGTTTACCTTCAGGTGCTAGCACTGGCAACTTCCAAACCGGAAGTACCCTCCCCTATATAAGCCCCTCCCATCCGGGAGCACCTCAGTTTTGTAGCAAAGCAATAAGTGTCCCCAAAAGAGGGATGGGAGCTCTGTGTCCCGTGATGTACTCCAAGAAAAGGATTTTACAGGTAAGCTGTTATAAAAATCCTATTTTTGCTAGAAAATTTCTCAGAACCCCCAAACATTATATATGTTTTTTTAGCAGACACCCTAGGGAATAAAATGACGGTCATTGCAACTTTTTTTCTTGCACGATATTTGCGCAATAATTTTTTTAACGCCTTTTTTTTTTTTTTTAAATGGTTTCATGAATTAAAAAATAACAAAACAGTAAAGTTAGCCCAATCTTTTGGGAAAATATGAAAGATGATGTTACGCCGAGTAAATAGATACCTAACATGTCACACTTTAAAATTGCGCACACTCATGGAATGGCGCCAAACTTCGGTACTTAAAAATCTCCATAGGCGACGCTTTAATTTTTTTTACAGGTTACCAGGTTAGAATTACAGAGGAGGTCTAGTGCTAGAATTGTTGCATGCGCTCTAACGCACGCGGCGATACCTTACATATGTGGTTTGAAAGGCGTTTACATATGTGGGTGACTTACGTATGCATTCGCTTCTGATCGCGAGCTACCGGGGACAGGGGCGTTTAAATTTTTTTATTATTATTATTATTTTGTTTTATTTACTTATTTTTTTATTTTTTTACAATTATTTTAAGTTTTTTTTTTTTGATCACTTTTATTCCTATTACAAGGGATGTAAACATCCCTTGTAATACGAATGTGTGTGACAGGTCCTCTTTATTGAGAGATGCGGGGTCAATAAGACCCCACATCTCTCCTCCAGGCTGGAAAGCATGAGATCAGTGAAAATTTTTTCACTGATCTCATACTTTCTAGCCGCAATGGCGGCTTTGTTTACATTTGAGGACCCGGGCGTGACGTCATCACATCGTGCCCGGGCCTCCGACGATCATAGAGATGACTGGTGACCATCTGGTCACCAGTCATCTCTATGCTCGTCACGTGAACCACCAACGGCGCCGGAAGATTCGCTCCGGGTCCCCGATTGCACGGGAGAGCCCGGAGAAGCACCGGATGGCGGCGGGAGGGGGGATGTCCCTTCCAGACGCCTATAAGAACGATCAAGCGGCGGAACCGCCGCTATGATCGTTCTTATGGTGCACAGAATCGCCGGCACTTCAAAAGGATATCTGAATGATGTCTCTAGCTGCAGGCATCATTCAGATATCCCCCTACAAAGCCAGGACGTCATATGACGTCCACCCAGGATGGGAGATCCCATCTGTGGATGTCATTTGACTATGGCTGGGTAGGGAAGTGGTTAAAATCAGTAGCACCTTCTTTTTATTCTATTGGACATGTGCTTTCAGAAAATGTGTGGTTTGGGGGGGTCTTTGACAAATTCTGAAAGGAAAACCTCCCAGATTTTCTAAGAAACTTTTGCTTACGTCCGATTTTTATGATTTCTTAAAATAATAATAATAATTCTTAAATATCATTTAAAATGGAATTTAGTATGAATTTTGTGATTTTGTTGGATTTTTAGCAAAAATATTGATTTGATAAACATTTGCGCAAATATCGTGGGACCTTAGAAATCAGTTGCACCTTCTTTTTATTCCACTGGTCATGTGCTTTCAGAAAATATATGGTTTGAGTGGTCTTTTACAAACTCTGAAAGCTAGAAGTGAAAAATAATAAAGCAAAGGAAAAATTGCAATAATGGTCTGGCCACCTGAGTGTACAAAATGGAGCACAGGGCCTGGCAGTGAAAGGGTTAAAGCAGGGCTTGACAAATTTGCTTGGAATCTAGGAGCCAGCTAAAAAAGTTAGGAGCCAGGAACGCGCCCCGTCCCCCCGAGCTCGCGTGCAGAAGCGAACGCATAAGCGAGTAGCGCCCTCATATGAAATCTGTGTTCAAACCACACGTGAGGTATCGCCGCGATTGGTAGAGCGAGAACAATAATTCTAGCCCTAGACCCTCCTCTGTAACTCAAAACATGCAACCTGTAGAATTTTTTAAATGTCGCCTATGGAGATTTTAAAGGGTAAAAGTTTGTTGCCATTCCACGAGCGGACGCAATTTTGAAGCGTGACATGTTGGGTATCAATTTACTCGGCGTAACATTATCTTTCACAATATAAAAAAAAATTGGGCTAACTTTACTGTTGTCTTATTTTTTTAATTAAAAAAAGTGTATTTTTTCCCAAAAAAGTGCGCTTGTAAGACCGCTGCGCAAATACGGTGTGATAAAAAGTATTGCAACGACTGCCATTTTATTCTCTAGGGTGTTAGAATAAAAAATATATATATAATGTTTGGGGGTTCTAATTAGAGGGAAGGGGATGGCAGTGAAAACAGACGGGGGAAGCTCCATTAGCATTGCTGGTTGTCTTGTCATACCAACGGCCACCACTAGATGGCACCAGATCACAGAAGGAAGCATAGGCCTGCAGAAGGCTGAAAAGCCGCAGCCTCAATAACCGGCCGGTGCGGACCGACGCGATCGCGGGCGGGGGTGCACGGAGACACAGGATACCCCAGCTGTGCCGCCCCAGGCGCCAGGTCGCTAATTCTAGTCGCAATGGCGACCTGGCGCCCGGGGTTTGTCGAACCCTGGGTTAAAGAACTCCAGCTTTTCCTCATCAAAACAGAAGCGTGCATGTAAATGTTCACAACCCCACTGTCAGATTTTGTGTGCCTTGCCTCATTTAGCTGTGTACAGCAGGTTTCTGTGTCTGTGATGTCACTCCTTCTCCTGGCTGAATTTCAAAGTTCTCTGACTTTTTGTTTCCTTCCTTTACCAGCCCTGATACATGTCACATGATCCTTTTAAGCTTCTGTAGTTTCAGGGCAGGCTATGGGAGTAACTTGTAGCAGTTCTGGGAGTTGATGTGGGTGGGTCCTAGGGCTACTGTGGGTGTTTCTGGGCCTTCATGTGGGCGGTGAAAGGAGAGCATTAGAATTCTGCTCTCACCAATCATACTCCATTCCTCTGCAGTGAACAGAGTGCTATACAGCAGGAAGTGTAACCTTAGACACCACCTCCTTGACAAGAAATTTTCTATTCTAGCTATAAAGGGCACCCAAATATAAGGCTGATCAAATGATCGTGTTTTTATTTATTTATTTTGCACTGATCTCATCCTTTTTACCAGAGAAACAGCAAATTGTCTTTGTTGAAGGCATGATTTTTAATTTGTATACAATGTTTGCACACACAACACAAAGGGAGCAGGGCTCTGGGAGGGTAGTGATCTGAGGGGTGGGACTCTCCCTGTTCACACTGGTTTGCATGATTAACTGGGCAGGACTGAATTCCAATTGTGATCCATTCAATTCTACCCAGCAGCAGCACAGCTAGCTTTCAGAACAGGCTGTGTATGAAGGTGTTTCCTTCTTGAATAATTTGATCTGTGAGGTGGGAATTGAGGGGTTTGGACTCTTCCTGTAGGTGTGACTGGGCAGAATTGAATGCTAATTGGGATGTATTCCTTCCCACCCACCATCAGAGCTGTGAAGGAAGTTACATAATTTGCAGAGTTTTATAGATTACAGAGATGTGTTTTAGACTTGAAATGCAGCAGGAAGTGGCTATACAGCCTGTCACATGATACAAAGCCACAACTAAACCCAGAAAATCAGGGAATCTGTAGACAACAGAGCAACATGGTACATGGTACAGAGGTGTGATCTATGCTGGGATTGATCATTCCATTCAGTTCTAATAAAAAGATCAGCACTGTCGAGGCAGAAAATCAGGGAGTCATGCAGCATCATAGGACAATCGGAGGAGAATGAAAACTCCTACAGGCTTTAACCAGTGCTCAGCCGGACACTGATAGAAGTCACAAGACTTCTATATACTGCCGATGGGAATAGGTATTTGGCAGATATTTACTAAAATTGCATTTCCATGTTCTGTGTACTGTCATATACCGCTTCCTTCAGTCTCCAGAGCCCCACCCATCCCCTCTCACCGCTAATCCACCGAGACTTGCATCCCATAAAAGGTTGCTCCCAAGGCAGACATTAACAATAGAACAATGAAATACAGCCACACCTCAAACGACCCAACAGAGTACACCATAGTATGAGACAATATACTATATATATATATATATTATACAACATTCCAGCTTGGTTGTACAGTGAGTCCGATTAGTACAGACCAGACTGGGGTTCTTGGTCACCCTTTGCCCCTGATAGACACAGGGTAACTTAGACATAGGAGGTGCGAGGGGAGCTGAAACATTGGTTTCCCAACCTCTCCAAGGGATTCTGGGTTCCACGGGCCCCCCGCCCAAAGTGATTCCAGTCACACATCTCCCCTTTCGGCAGGGGACCAACACAGGAGGAGACCCCAGACCGGTTGACTCCGAAGTTAGTAGTTCCAGTCCCCCAATGCCTATGCCCACACAGTACCCCAAACAAATTGTACCAAATAAAGCGTTGCACACCCAGCCAACCTCTGCCTCTCTGAGAACATACCTGCTGCTGGGGAGAAGTGTGGATTGGCCCGTCTCCCTGGAGTCCTTTCAGCCACTGGAAAGAAGACAGGTTGGCTGGGCTCACTTCATCATGCTGTTGGGGATCTGGGCCGACTGCCCAGCATCCCTGGAGTATACAGGTGGATACCACAGCTTTTGTTGAGGGCAGAGGCCAGCAGCACTCTGCGCTGTTGCCAGCTCTTCTGCTGGGTTGTTGGCATCGTTCTGGGGTGCCGTCTGCTGCTGGGAATGGGGATCCGGCTGCTCCATCTCCCTTACCCTCATCTGGCAGCTGGGACGACATGTCTTTGGTACTGTCTCCCAGGTGCACTGATCTTTGCTGGGGAGGAAAGATCGCTTCCTCCGCCCTGGCCAATTGTTGTTAAGGGAGGACGAACACCTCTTCTCCCTTCTCCCCCTGGATCTTAATTTGCTGCTGGGGAGTGACCGCCACCTTCTCACCCTGGGCCTACGGAACTGCCACAGGTGTGGGGCAGAGGTCTTGGACCCTTTGTCCAGTTGGCAGCGCTTCAGCTAGAGAAGTTTCTGGTAACTCCACTGATGCTGTTGCCAGAAAAATCCCATGTCTCTGTCAGTATTGTGGGAGGCTGATGCTGCTATTGGTGCTGGACAGAGCTCAGTGAAGTTTGGCCCTGATGCCAGCTCTTCTGCTGGAGGCTCACCAGGTTGTCTTTCCTCAGCAGAGAAGTCTATTTTTCCCCAGTCTCTGGTGTTTGGGGATAGAAGTTCGCCATCTCCTGTCCATAGAACCCAGAAGAGGTTATCAGTGCTGGGCAGAGGTTAGCAGAGCTCTGCCCTGTTGGCAGCACTTCAGCTTTGGAGATGGTAATCTCTGCAGTTTCCACTGCCGATTCTTTGGCATGCTGCTGAACGTGTTCTAGCAGTTTCCGGTATGCCCTTTCTAGATGCTGTTCTTTCCTTAGCAAATAGTCCAGATCAGGTTTAAGCTCTGAGACCCTTACAAGACTGAGCATAGCCTCTCTGTATTCTTGCAGGTCCTCAAGGGTGGAATCCCCTTCATTGCCAAACACAGAGCAATCTGTAAGGCTCTCCCACAGCAATCCAGGGCAGACAAAGTCATATTCCTCCAGAGAGCAGTCTGTTGTCTCCCCTAAATATTCCTGCTCTGTGTGCCATTGCAGAGCCCAATAATGATTGTCCAGCTCTGTCTCCTGCTGAACCAGCCTGTCCAACGCAGTCACCCATTGCTCCTGGGGCCGCTCTCCCAGGAATGCCATCCGCAACGCCCGCTGGTCTGTTGCTGGTTGCTCTGGGGTTGAAAAGCACTTGCCCTGTTGCATACCAGCGACCTGGAGGGCTCCAATCCAGCGTTCTACCCGAATCTGCTGCCTGAGCTCGGGTATTAATCCGCAGACACAGTCCTGGAGTATGCTGAAAGGAGAATCTGCAGCAGCCCCGGAAACTCTGATGCCAGATCCATATCTCGTCTGGGGTGACCGAAGTCTGCTATCTTGATCTTGGATCCAGGTGGAGGTTTGGATGTCCCAGACTGCAGGAAGCATCCCACTGCTTGTGAGTAAAAGTGTAGCGCTAATAATGCAAACAGATATGTGATAGTGAATGATCATATATCGTAAACAGTTAAGTGTAAAAATTTTGAGTAAACATGTGATGAACCATATAATAACATTTCTAATAAGTGAATATCTCTAGAAATGAATTACATAGTCCCAAAATGAATCTGGAATAGAACTTCAAAATAGTCTCAAAAAATGAAGGGGATGGGGGAGGCGGAAAGATAGTCAACAACGAAGTGCCAAACTTGAAGTGTAAAATAAATAACGTTCTAGTGTGAAGAGGATACCAAATAACACCGCCACCAAGGATGAGTTATTAGGAGGCTTACCGGAGGTCCCAGACTTGGAGGGGCATATACCACCCAGGTCGAGATGAGCTTTAGGGGTTATTTAAACCCAGTGTATGTGACTGGTCCTGGATCTGGAAGGTATGTACACCCCCCCTTTTGTACACCTCGGTCCGTCAGCAAATCAGTAGGTTGGTCAATATATTCATGGAAGTGAGCACAGGTCCGGTATCCGTATTGCAGCATCCCACCAATGTAATGAAATGTCCCACACTCCGCTTGAGTGCTTTTGTCATATACCGCTTTCTGAAAAAGAAAAACAGGTCACTGGCTGAAGAAGGAACCAATGAGCTGTTCCGAAACGCATCCCGCCTCCATGACACACTTCCTGTCCACTTCCTGTTCGTGTTCCATGCTGGTTTCTGTCTCGCTTCCTCTGACATCATCCCCAGGCTCCAGCGTTACTGTGTCCTCTGAACATTCACAGCACAATCAGCTGTTATCGTGGACTTTCCTGGAAGCTTTAACATCAGAGACTGGGACTGCCCTGCCACTAGAACATCTCCTGGACGCACTTACCTACTACATGCCTGTTTCATCCACTATCTTGTAAGTGTTTTTAACCCTTTTAGGGGATATTAAAAGTTTTATACTTCTGCACTTAGAGGCGCCTTGTTTGTTTTTCTGTTTCCATTAGAGATTGCTTGTCTCCCTGAGTGCTGCCTAAAGTGTGTGAAGATTTGCTACCCTCTCCAACACAGACCTTATCTGTCAGGATTCAAATGCTTGGAGCGCCCTGGATATACACATTTTTCTATATACCGCTTTCTCCAGTCTGAATATAGATATTAGATATTCCAACTGCTGACAACCAAAGAACTAGGCAGTACTCATTTTAACTGCTGAACATGAACTGTTTATTGAAACACATGTACACAGAGATACACTCAGGGGACAAGCCCCCCTCCTTTTGCATAATGAAACAGGGTGGGGTAGACTTTGCCTTCACCGGTAGCATGACACAGGTGTGGTCAAACTTTTCATCAGTAGACTGTCTTTGGGAGGGGCTGCTGGAGAAATCCCCCCCGTCCCCTCTCACTGCTAATCAACAGAGATGTATACATCCCATATTAGGTTGCTCCCAAGGCAGACGGGATAGAAGAATGGAATACAGCCACTCCCCAAACAAACCAACAGAGAGCATACCATAGTATGAGACAATAATTTTGTTTTTATATATATATATATATACACACACACACACACACACACACCATTCCAGTGTGGTTGTACAGTGAGTCCAATTTAGTACAGATCAGACTGGGGTTCTCGGTCACCCTGTGTCCCTGATAGACACAGGGTACTTAGACCTAGGAGGTGCATGGGGAGCTGAAACAAGGGTTTCCCAACCTCTCAAATAGATTCTGGGTTCCACGGGCCCCCATAAGGCAGTTATAAGATGGAAAACTGAATATGCATCTTTCCACAATGTTCCTTTCCTGGTGCACATCCAACATCACAAGACCATTATAACTCGAACAGAAAGAGAACCATACCCCCTACTCCATTCTTGTAACTAGTACAAGTCAGGGAGGGATATACGTTGCAATTGATAGACACCAGGAAAATAAAATTCTACAAGGTAATTATTCAACTTTCAGTTTTTCCTCGTGCCTACATAGCAGCATACAGACATTAAATAATTTTCTACACAGGAGGGAAATAATTCTGAATAACCACTTTTATTAAATTAAAAATAATTCAAGAGTCCTTTTCCAAAATCGTGAGAGGTCAGACTAGCATGATATTTACTATAGTGGGAAAATTAAGGTGGAAAAGAATGGCCAACTGGCCGGTTGACAAATGGTTTTGTGCTGCCCAGGATGATGCAATGCCTCCTAAATGCGCATTCACAGAAACTGCCAATCCACTAGGCCAATAAGCTTTCTCTTTCGTTCATTGACGGACACAGCACTTAAATCTTGAACTTAGGGTTATATCGCCACCTTCAGGAGAGTACTAGGCAGAACATGTTAAAAAACAGAAAACTTGCACAGTACCGCCCAGGGGGTGGTCCTACTGGCTATAACCCCTCAAACTGCATTCAGCAGCTCAGTTTTTTTCCTGCCTAGTGTAGAAGGACCTGGCTCCCGGTGGGGACCATTGGTCCTGGAGATTCATTTTTTTTCTGCTTTTTGATTCCTGTGATCTACTATCAACAGCCGGGCTGGGTGACAGGCTGGATAATATAGATCCTAGTAGTCTCCCCAGCCCGGCCATCGAGCGTGAGCAGACCTTAGCTACGCGTTGGGTCGGCCACAACATGCCCCGTCTGATCCAGGGGTGGCCGGTGAGCTACAGTGGGGCAAAAATAGGATTTTTGTACTCACGGTAAAATACGTTTCTCTGACGTCCATGGACTGACACAGCCTCTTAACACTTTACCCGTGGGTTATGTCCCTGCTTGCAGGAGAAGACCTAGGCAGAATGTGAGATGTTATACATACATTCTAAAAGCCAGAGCTGAACAGCCCCGCCCAGGGGGCGGTCCCTCCGGACTTAACCCTCCCAATGCAGTCAGCAGCCCTCAGTTCGTAACAAAGCAGTACAAACCTTGAAAAGAAGGGTGGGTGCTGTGTCAGTTCATGGTCGTCCGAGAAACAGATTTTATGGTGAGTACAAAAATCCTGTTTTCTCTTATCGTCCATGGACTGACACAGCCTCTTAACACTTTACCCGTGGGACATCCCAAAGCAGTGTCAAGAGGGATGGGAGCAGTATAAATGGAAAACCAAAAACTTCACTCCAAACAAGGCAGATCTCCTCAACGGAGGAGATGCAACTTTTAAACAGCCGGTTGCAACACCTTGCGGCCGAAGGAAGCATCCAAAGATGCAGCCACATGAACCTTATAGAACTTAGAAAAGGTATGAACGGACTACCAGGTCGCCGCCTTGCACACTTTTGCAACCGATGCTTGATGTCGGAAAGCCCATGAAGCACCAATTGCCCTGGTGGAATGCGCCGCAACCGGAAAGGGAGGCGTCCGCCCCTTAAGGGCATAGGCCTGAATGACGGTCTGCCTGATCCACCTAGAAAAGGTGGCAGACAAAACCGCTTGGCCCTGTTTTGGACCAGAGACAGACACAAACAGTGAGTCAGACTTCCGAATGGAAGCAGTAGCAGACAGGTACACCCGTAAGGCTCGTACCACATCCAACGTGTGAAGCGCAAACTCTCTGGGATGCGATGAGTGAGGACACAAGGGCGGGAGGACAATGTCCTCATTAAGGTGAAAAGCTGAGACCACCTTTGGCAGAAAAGAAGGACGCGGACGCAACACCGCCTTATCCTTATGGATGACCAAATAAGGTGACTTGCAGGACAAGGTCGCCAACTCAGACACCCGTCTAACAGAAGTGATGGCCACTAAGAAAGCCACCTTCTGAGACAAGGTTAAGAGAGGAATATCTCTGATACTTTCAAAGGGAGGTTCCTGGAGAACCGAGAGCACCAAATTCAGATCCCAAGGAGAGAGAGGAAGTTTGACAGGAGGGAGCACATGTCGAACCCCCTGCACAAAGGTGCTAACTAAGGAATGGCCTACTAGGGGTCGCTGAAAGAAGACGGCCAAGGCCGACATCTGACCCTTGATGGTACTCAAGGCAAGCTTTTGGGTCACGCCACGCTGCAAGAACCGCAGGATTCTGGGAACGGAATACGTCCGAGGACGCCAGTCCAGCTCTTCGCACATAGCGATGTAAGCTATCCAGGTACGGTGATATATCTTTCTGGATGAAGACTTCCGTGCCCTTAACATGGTCAAAATGACCGAATCCGAAAGACCTTGGTCCCTCAGCACCTGGCTTTCAATAGCCATGCCGTTAAAGTCAGAGGCTGTAAAGCAGAATTAAATATAGGACCTTGAGACAGAAGGTCCTCCCTCATTGGCAGTCGCCAAGGAACGTCCGCGACGAGACGTACCAGATTGGCGTACCAATGACGCCGAGGCCAATCCGGAGCAAAGGGATCACCGGAATTCCCTCGGTCGCCACCCTGTGCAGCAGGCAAGGAAGCAGCTGCAGCGGAGGGTAAGCATATATCAGGCAATACTGACCCTGCGGGGCAACCAACACATCTGAGGCGTCCGCCCAAGGGTCCCTGGACCTGGCCACAAACCTCAACACCTTGCGATTGAGTCAAGAGGCCATCAGGTCCACATCCGGCATGCCCCACCGCCGGCAAAGAAGATGAAAAACCTCCGGGTGCAAGGACCACTCTCCCTGGTCCAGTGTCTGGCAACTCAGATAGTCCGCCTGCCAGTTTTCTACGCCTGGAATGTAGACAGCCGACAGAGCCAGCACGCTTCTTTCGGCCCACCTTAGGATGTGGGCGACTTCGGATGCTGCAGCTGAGCTCCGAGTCCCCCCTTGATGGTTGACATACGCCACCGCCGTGGCATTGTCCGACTGGATCCTGAGGGAGCGGCCCTGTAGCCTCTCCGACCACGAGGAGAGGCACAGTCTGATTGCCCGTAGTTCCAGGACATCAGTAGACGGGCTTCCTCCGGAGTCCAAAGCCCTTGGGCTGACAGGACTCCCCAGACTCCACCCCAGCCCGTAAGGCTGGCGTCCGTCGTGATCACCGTCCACTGGATGGGGAGGAACGACCTCCCGGACCGAAGAGCCGGGGACCTCAACCACCACGTCAGGGACGCCCTGACCGGGTGACTCACCTGCATCTGAAGATCCAAGGACAACGGGGATTTGTCCCAAGTGGACAGGATCTCCCTCTGCAATGCCCGTGTGTGTGATTGGGCATACGAAACAGCCTCGAAGGAGGTCCCAGGACTCTCATGCAAAAACAGATTGACGACCACTTCCGGGCGTCAGAACCCGCACTGTAGACCGAAGTGTCAGTAACTTCTCTGGGGGTAGGAATACCTTCGCCTCTAAGGAGTCCAGGATCAGACCTAGATACTCCAAACGCTGAGTTGGGACCAGGACCGACTTCCGAATGTTCAGGAGCCACCCGAAGTCCCGGAGGGTCTGACTGACAAAAGTCAAACTTTCTTCTAATTCTGAGCCATTGTCTGCTCTTAGAAGAAGATCATTCAGATAGCCCACGATAGCAATGCCTCGCTGTCTCAGCAAAGCTAGAACCGGAGCAAGCACCTTGGTGAAAACCCGTGGTGCCGAGGCTAGGCCGAAAGGAAGAGCCACAAATTGATAGTGGACTTTGCCAATCGCAAAGCGCAGAAACTTTTGGTGACTTGCGCAGATCGGAACATTCAAGTAGGCGGGCGGGGACAAGACTTCACGTGGAGGCGGGCTTGGGAGCCAGCTTGTTCGGCTTACGCACCCAAGGACGCTTCTGTCCACCAGCCGCACTGTTGTCAGTCTGGGAGGGCTTACCCGTGGACTCTGACTGACGGAAAAAAACCTTTTTGGCTGGAAAGGAGGGGCCCGGCTTACGGCGGGGCTCCTTTCCCCTTGATAGTCTGAGGAAGAGTGCTTTTACCTCCCGTGACATCCTTAATAATGTCATCCAGAGCAGCACCAAAAAGCCTACCACCCTTAAAGGGCAGATCCGTCAGGAGCTTCTTAGAGGCTAGGTCAGCAGACCAGAATTTCAACCAGATAAGTCGACGTTACACCACCGCAGAGACGGAGGCCCTGGATATTAAAGGGGCCGCCTCCAAAGTGGCATCGTACACATATACCCGGCCCTGCACCAGTTGGTGGGCCAGCGCAATAGTGTCTGGAGGAAGATTATGCTCCTAAACAGTCTGGTGCAAAATCTTTGCCCATTCCGTGAGTGTCTGAGACACAAGGGTCGCCGCTACGACAGGACGTAAGGCGGATCCCAACAAGTCAAACATGGCTCTGCTCACCACTTCTGACCTCCTGTCAGTGGGGTCCTTAAATGCAGGAGTCCCCTCCATCGGAAGAGTGGTGGCCTTGTTCAAAGGGGCGACTGGTGGGTCGACCACTGGGGAAGAGGCCCACTTTTTAAGCAGGGCCTCAAAGGGGTATCTGATAAACGCAGTGGGACCATAAGTCTTCTGCGGCTTTTCCCAAACCTGATCAATGAACCGGTCAAAGAAACGTGTATATGGAAAAACCTTTTTAGAAGGCTTGGCCTTAAAGGAATCAAAGGAGACAGCCTCAGCCGGAGGTTCCACAGCCGCAGCATCCAGCTTGAGAGTGTCCCTCACAGTATCAATGAATTCACTTACAAGTGCCCTGTCATTTACTGACTCAGAACTGGAATCTTCCTCACAAGGAATGTCCTGTTTAAAACCATCAAAATATTCAGAGCTAGGGTCCTGAGCAGCAGCAGCTAGGCCCATATCTGAATCAAAGCACTCCCCTTGTGGAGATAATGTGGGGAGAGGGCGCTTTTTTGCTCCCTTGCGCTCGCACACCGCTTCCCTCCTGGGCAGAATGATTCCAGGACTGCCGACAACTGGTCCATTGGGACCGCAGGTGCTGGAGCACTGCCTGTTGCCTCTGACATGCGTAGGGAAGCTGGTGAAACAGACTCCATAATTGCCCCTCTGAGACTTCTCAGAAAAAAAGTCCACCCACTGGCCGCGCTGACTGAGGAGGGGATACCCAGGGGACTCACCAACCCGGACCAGGACCGCATGGTTCCGCTGCCTGCACCACGCTGTACCAGCGCGAGTGAGCTGTGAGGAGAATCGCGCCGTGTCAGCAGCGATAGAGGCCAAACAATGCAAAAAACGTGTGCGGCTTCAAGAAAATGGCGGCCTTAATGTGCTCCAGCGATCCACGGCAAGATGGCCACCATAGAAACAAATGTAAAAGCACTGAACATGGTGCCGAATGGCGCCCAGGCCCCAAAAAACAGCCCCAGCGATATGCAGACAGCCATGAGCCCCCTCCCCCCCCCCCCGGGACAGAATGACCCCCAGGCACCCCAGACAGCACAGCACCAGCAATAGTGACAGAGAGCAGCAATAACCAGGGGGAGACAGGGAAAATCCCCCACACAGAGAAACACACAGCATGTACTCACCTGCAGCCAGGAGAGACTACTTGCCCGTCCCCTGAGGGACCCACTGGTGTGTTTCTGACAGGACTATCACAGTGCGGTACTGAGTAGCTGTCAGCCTGGTCCACCGTGAAAGATACAGCAGGACTGTTCAATCTTGAGAGGCCCGCGGAGCATAAAAGCCCACCGGCCACCCCTGGAGTTGTGGGGCATTAGAGAGCCACGTCTTCTCCTTCTGCTAAGCAGAAAAAAACTGAGGGCTGCTGACTGCAGTGGGAGGGTTATGTCCGGAGGGACCGCCCCCCTGGGCGGGGCTGTTCAGCTCTAGCTTTTAGAATGTATGTATAACATCTCACATTCTGCCTAGGTCTTCTCCTGCAAGCAGGGACATAACCCACGGGTAAAGTGTTAAGAGGCTGTGTGAATCCATGGACGATAAGAGAAAAAGTATTTCTCTTATCATCCATGGACCGACACGGCGGCTCTTAATCACTAAACGTGTGGGTATATGTCCCTGCTTGCAGGAGAAGACCTAGGCAGAATGTTAAATGTTAAAACATTCTAGAACAAACCAGAGCTGAACAGCCCCGCCCAGGGGAGCGGTCCCTCCGGACATTACCCTCCCACCTGCAGCTAGCAGACCTCAGTTTTTTTCTGCCTAGCAGAAGGAGAAGACGTGGCTCTCTCAGGAGCCAGTCTCCTGGAAGATTTTACTTTAAAATTTTATTCTTTTGGGAATTTTTTTTTTTTTGAGACCTTCAATCAACTGTCGGCTGGGCAACAGGTTGGGTACACTAGTATCCTCGTAGTCTTCCCTGTCCGACCATCGAGCGTGCTGATCCTCGCCTTGTGTGCGTGAGACTCAGTTCACGACATACCCCATGGCTCCAGGAGTGGCCGGGTTGCTTTCATGCTCCCGCGGTCCTCTCAAGATTGAACCGTATCTACTGTATCTTTCGCGGTTGACCGAGCCGACAGCTACGCAGTACAACTCTGTGATAGGTCTGTCTGAAACAAGCCAGTGAGTCCCTCTATTGGCACCGAGGGTGTTCTCCAAGGTGCTCGCGGGATGGGTAAGTAGTCTCTCCTGCTGCAAGGTGAGTACATGCTGGCTGTGTTTCTGTGTGTTGGGGGTTCTCCCTGTCTCCCCCCTGTTATACTGCTCTCTGCACCCTGTTCTGCTGCTGTGCTGTGTGGGGATGCTTAGGGGGTCACTCTGCCCTGGGGGGGGGCCGCTCCATGTCTGTTAATGTGTTTGGAATGTGTTCTGGGGGAATGTGTGTTACTCTTTCGTCCATGGACCGACACAGCTTCTCTATTGACAAAGTGGGTATTATCCGTTAATTAGGAGTGACTAGGCAGAAAAACTTGTAAAAAGTGTTGCATCACACCTTCTACAGTACCGCCCAGGGGGCGGACCCTCTGGGTATAACCTCTCAGTCTGCATCTCGCAGATCAGTTTTTTTCTGTCTAGCAAGGAGTAGGACATGGCTCCCTTTGGACCCATTGGTCCGGGGGAGAAAGATATATATTTTTTGCTACATTTTTGTTTCCTGCGATCTTCGATCAACTGCCGACTGGGTGACAGGCTGGATCCTCGATCCTTGTAGTCTCCCCAGTTTCGGCCATCGAGTGTGTGCCGACCCTAGCTACGCTCTGGGTTTTCCACGACATGCCCGTCGCTCCACGGGTGGCCGGTGAGTCTACGCTCCAGGGCCTGCATCGGACCGCTCAGCTTCGGCTGACCTTACGGCCGAGTCGCAGCAGCCTGTCCGGTGAGCGTCACGCTCCAGGGCATACATATGATCGTCCCTTTTGGGTCCAATCACAGCATGCCTGGCCAACAGTCACCTTCCGTGCGCGGACGATGACCTGTTTGGAATGTCTTCCAGCATAATACATGCAGGATAGGTAAGTAAAACTCCCCTGCCTCAGCTGGGTGATTTAGCTGGACATTCCTGGAGAGATCAAGTAAGTGGTTGTGGCCCCTTTCTTCCCTCTCTCCCTGCCTTTCCCTCCTCCCTGGGCTTCTAGCTAAAGGTTGCTGGGTGCTGGGGGTCACCTAGGGGGTTCCACTGGAGCGGGGCTGGCTGTAACTAACATTTAAAAGAAATGTCATTTCTGCTTACCTGTGTTTGTGTGCTTCCTTCTCCATGCTGTCGGCGGCCATTTTGAGGTGGTCCATGCCGAGTTCGGCCTCTTGTGACTGCCCGTCGGCCATCTTCCTGTGGTTCGGCCACACCCACTGGCCCCTATCAGCTGATCGGCGGCCATGTTTGTCCACCCTGTATGCATATATTGCAGTTCGGCGGCCATCTTTTTGTGGGCTATGGCTGCTTGACCTCTATCTTCGGTCGGTGGCCATTTTCTTAGAGCCCACATTATCTTCCATACAGACGTTTTTGGCAACCATTTTGCGAGAGCCTCCGGCCTCTAGGGTGCATTACACTGGTGCGAAAATTCACACAGGAAATGCTGATAAAAGAAGCAGACTGACACAGCAGCAGGGGGACAGCATCACAGGCGCAGCACACGGCAGCATAGCAGTACCTATCCAGGGTGATGAGTCCTCTGGGTAACCTAGCCTCTCTGCAGCACAGGCGGGTGGCCTATTGATATCTTGCCTGGAGCCCTGTGAGTGTCAGCGTGTGGTCAGCATGGCATCTGAGCCAGATGTCTTCTCCCCTGAAACACCAGATTTAGCAGCTGGTGCCCCTGAGGTGTCTATGAACGCTATGACGGCAATCCTAGAGGCGTTTGCTGCCAGGGTGGAAGCAGCACACGGGAATACAGGGGGTAGTAAACGCCCCGTCCCCTGCAAGCTTCTGGGGATATTTCTGATGCAGAACCAGGTCCAGCTACGGCTCGGGGCCCAGATTCTGACGCATCAGAGACTGCAGACCGTGACCGGACAGTGAGGATGACTCTAAGTCCAGGTCAGTACGCAAGACGGCTTTGGTATCTGACCTTATTACTGCAGTGCGGGATATGCTAAAGTTGGAAAATACTGCAGAAGCAGCAGAGACTCCGGTCCACTTGGGTTTCATAGACCTGCCCACACTGCTAAGGTGTTCCCTTGTGTGTCTTTTGATAAACTCTTATACAAGGAATGGGAGAACCCAGTGAGGGTCTTTACAGCCCCAAAGAGGTTTGCGGTACGGTACCCCTTTGAGGAGAGTTTTCTGAAGAAATGGACCTCTCTCCCTATAGTGGACCCTCCGTTGTCCAGACTAAATAGAGCCACCACAATTCCTGTAGAAGGGGCTCCTGTTTTCAAGGACCCTGTGGATAAGAAGGCTGAAGCACTCGCTTGCTACCTATACTCAGTACTCAGTGGTAGGCTCGGCAGTACGCCCGGCATTGGCAGGGGCCCTAGTGTCTCACACACTTACTGAATGGGCAAGATTGCTACTCCAGGGGTTGAGGAGCGAGATGCTCCTCCTGATGAGATAACATTGGCCGACCAGTTGGTCCAGGGCCTTAGGTTTGTCTGCGAGTCAGACATGAATACTATTCCCCTGCTGTCTAAAACTTCGGTTTATGCAGTAGCAATACGCCGCCTGATCTGGCTAAAAGGCTGGTCTGCGGACCAGACTTCCAAGAAAGCCCTGTTGGATCTGCCTTTTAAGGGCGACAGACTTTTTGGGGCTTCTCTGGATGACATCAAGGATGCCACAGGAAGTAAAAGCACTTTGCTTCCCCAAATTAGCAAGGGTAAGGGGCCACGCCAAGTGGCAAGGGCCCTCCTTTACTGCACGTAAGCGTTTTTTTCGTCCCCCTAGGGCGACAGGGAAAAGACCCCAGGCCGATAAAGCGCCTGCCCAAGGACAAAAGCGTCCTTGGTCCCGCATACCCAAGAAGCCTGCAGACAAATTTGCGTCCGCATGAAGGTCCACCCCCACCCAGCTCTCGGGTGTGGGGACGTCTTCACAAATTCGCGACTCAGTGGACAGCTCTAATCTCCGACAGGTGGGTTTGCGAAGTAATCTCCTCAGGCTACAAGATAGAGTTTCTCTCTTGTCCACCGGACAGATTCAACACCTCCAATCTCCAGCTACTACCGACCCGTCGGGAGGCCCTGTATAGGGCGGTCCAGGGTCTACTGGAACGCGGGGTAGTTATTCCAGTTCCAGAACTGGAACGGGGTTTTTACTCAAATCTGTTCTTTGTGCCGAAAAAGGAGGGGGTTCGTCCAAGCTTGAATCTCAGAGCCCTCAATTGCTTTGTGAAGGTACAAAGATTTCGGATGGAGTCGGTTCAATCTGTAGTCACGGCTCTCCATCCGGGGGACTTTCTGGCCTCCTTGGACATCAAGGACGCATACCTGCATGTCCCCATATACTCCAGACACCAGAGGTTTCTGCGATTTGCTATCGGGAAGGACCACTACCAGTTTGTGGCCCTCCCGTTTGGCCTTGCCTCAGCACCCAGGACGTTCACCAAGGTGCTCGCTCCGATTCTGGCACTTCTAAGACAGCGGGGTATCACTATCACAGGCTACTTGGAAGACCTTCTGCTGAAGGCCCCCTCAAGCTCAGAATTAGAGGTAAGCGTGTCCATTACCTGTCAGACTCTTCGAGACTGTGGTTGGATACTAAACACGCAAAAGTCAGTATTGGTGCCCACTCAACGCCTGGTGTACCTGGGGTTGATTCTGGATTCCTCAGAGGCAAAGGTATTCCTCCCTGTGGAGAAGTTGCAGACCCTCCGGGCTGCAGTACGGCAGCTGACTTCCAGGAATTGGTCATCACTCCGTTTTTGCATGCGAGTGTTGGGCCTCATGGTAGCCTCCTTCGAGGCGGTCCCATATGTTCAATACCACACTCGAGTGTTACAGAAGGAAGTTCTGTCCAGATGGAACAGATGCCCTTCATCTCTGGATTATCAAATTCGAGTGAGCCACCTAGTCAGGAGATCCCTGGTATGGTGGCTGACAGCACCGGCTCTAATGGCCGGGAAGTCATTTCTTCCGGTTTACTGGATAGTGATCACGCCGGACGCCAGCCTTACAGGTTGGGGGGGGGGGGAGTCTGGGGTGTCCAGTCGGCGCAAGGTCGCTGGACCCCAGAGGAAGCCCTCCTGCCGATCAATGTCCTGGAGATCCGGGCGATCAAGCTGTGCCTCTTCAAATGGTCTGAGGCTGCAAGGGCGTCCAGTAAGGATCCAGTCAGACAACGCCACAGTGGTGGCATATGTCAATCATCAAAGAAGAACAAGAAGCTCAGCTGCAGCATCGGAGGTTGCTGGCATCCTGAAGTGGGCAGAGAAGAGCGTACCGGCACTATCGGCCGTGTACATTCCGGGTGTGGAAAGCTGGCAGGCGGACTACCTGAGCCGCCAGATGCTGGACCAGGGAGAATGGTCCTTACACCCGGAGGTGTTCCAACTCCTCTGCCAAAGATGGGGCACACCAGACGTAGATCTTCTGGCTTCCCGACTCAATCGGAAGGTATTGAGATTCGTGGCCCGGTCAAGAGACCCATGGGCAGACGCAACAGACGCGTTGGTAGCATCGTGGGGTCAGTATCGGCTAATCTATGCCTTCCCTCCCTTAAGGCTTCTTCCTCTTCTGCTCCGCAGAGTGGAGGCAGAGGGAATTCCAATGATCCTAATCGCTCCAGATTGGTCTCAGCGTCCTTGGTACGCCGATCTAGTACGTCTGGTAGCAGACGTCCCCTGGCGCCTACCACTACGGAAAGACCTGCTATCGCAAGGTCCCATACTCCATCCTGCTTTACGGTCACTGGCTTTAACGGCATGGCTATTGAGAACCAGGTACTGAGACCGGGGCCTGTCAGATTCAGTAATCTCTACTATGAGAAGTGCTCGGAAACCGTCCTCTAGGAAGGTTTATCACTGCACTTGGAAGGCCCACATCTCCATGTGTGAGGAAATGAAATGGCATCCGCGTACCTATTTGGTTTCCAGAATCCTGCTGTTTTTACAGCATGGGGTGGACCAAGGGCTTGCCCTAAGTACGATTACGGGACAGATATCTGCCCTGGCTGTCTTTTTTCAGCGACCCCTGGCGGCTCACTCTCTCGTCAGTACATTTGTGCAGGGGGTTCGACATGTGGCCCCTTCGGTCCGTCCCCCGTTACTTCCGTGGGACTTGAACCTGGTCCTCTCGGTGCTTCAGAAGGCACCGTTTGAAAATATTGGAGATATTCCCCTGTTGACACTTTCTCAGAAAGTGGTCTTTTTGGTGGCTGTTACGTCAGTTAGACGAGTCTATGAGCTGGCAGCCTTGTCCTGCAAGGCTCCCTATTTGATTTTCCACAAGGATAAGGTGGTGCTGCGGCCGCAGCCTTCCTTTCAAAAGTCGTTTCGACTTTTTATCTCAATGAAGACATTGTACTTCATCCTTGTGTCCTCAGCCGTCGAATCCTAAGGAGTCGGCGTTGCATTCCTTGGACGTTGTCCGAGCTTTGAGAGTATACCTATCTGCTACCTCCCGGTTTCGGAAGTCAGACTCACTGTTTGTTTCGGTGGCTGGTCCCAAGAAGGGCCAAGCAGTCTCATCGGCCACCATCTCTAGGTGGATCCGACAGATAGTAATCCAGGCTTACGCCTTAAAGGGTCAAGCGCCCCCCTTCCCGGTCACGGCGCATTCGACCAGGGCAAGAGGTGCCTCTTGGGCTTTCCGACATCAAGCGTCTGTTTCCCGATTATGTAAAGCGGGGACTTGGTCGTCCGCTCACACTTTGACAAAATTCTACAAAATTGATGTAGGTGCATCTTCGGATGCCTCTTTTGGCCGCAAGGTTTTACAAGCGGCTGTTTAGAGTTGCAGCTCCTCCGTTGGAGGAGTGCTGTTTTGTGTTTGGGGTGAAGTTTATTTTTATGCTGTTACCACCCCTCGTTTTTTCTCTGACACTGCTTTGGGACGTCCCACTTTGTCAATAGAGAAGCTGTGTCGGTCCATGGACGAAAGAGTAAATAGGATTTTTTACTCACCGTAAAATCCTTTTCTCTGAGTCCATGGACCGACACAGCACCCACCCCTCCTTTTAAGTTTGTACTGCTTTTTGACGAACTGATCTGCGAGATGCAGACTGAGAGGTTATACCCAGAGGGTCCGCCCCCTGGGCGGTACTGTAGAAGGTGTGATGCAACACTTTTTACAAGTTTTTCTGCCTAGTCACTCCTAATTAACGGATAATACCCACTTTGTCAATAGAGAAGCTGTGTCGGTCCATGGACTCAGAGAAAAGGATTTTACGGTGAGTAAAAAATCCTATTTTTTTTTTCGTGCGCCATTGCCGCGGTGTTTTAAATTTAAAAAGTGCTCCATCGGCGGCCATTTTGCCGCGGCTCAAATCAGTTATACAGGCGCCCGGCGGCCATTTTCTTGTAGCCGTGGCGCTTTCAGTTTAGTTTTCGGCCTCTAGCGGCGCTGCTGAACGGCGCAAATTCCACATCTCCTCACAGATTCTTCACTCTCCTCAGGCTTGCGCTACAGCGCGGCTCAGACAGCGGTACCGAGTGGTCCCTAGGGGTGGTGTGTACTCCGGGTATCCCCTCCTCAGCCCCAGCATAGCCAGTGGGTGGGCTGTATTATTCACTGTATGGTGAATAAGGTCTCAGAGGGTGGCAACATGGAGTCTAGTTCACCTGTTTCTTCACACTTGTTAGAGACAACTGGCAGTGCTCCTGCACCTGCGGTCCTTATGGACCAGTTGTCGGCAGTCCTGGAATCATTCTGCCCAGGAGGGAAGCAGTGTGTGAGAGCACGGGAGCAAAAAAGCCCCTCTCCCCACTTTATTTCCACAAAAAAAAAGAAAAAAAAAGGGGGTGTGCGCTGATTCAGATATGGGCCTAGCCACTACCGCTCAGGACCCTAGCTCTGAATATATTTGATGGTTTTGAACAGGACATTCCTTGCGAGGAAGACTCCAGTTCTGTGTCAGTAAATGACAGGGCGCTTGTTAGTGAACTCATTGCTGCGGTGAGGGACACTCGCAAGCTAAATGCTGCGGATGCAGAACCTCAGGCGGACAGTCTCCTCTGGTTCCTTAGGGCCGGGCCTTCTAAAAAAGTTTTTTTCCATATGTACCTTTCTTTGACCAGCTCATTGATAAGGTCTGGGGAAAAAGCCGCAGAAGACATTTATGGTCCCGCGGCGTTTGCCTATCAGATACCCCTTTGAAGATGCCCTACTTAAAACGTGGGTTTCTCCCCCAGTGGTCGACCCTCCAGTCGCCCGGTTGAACAAGGCCACCACTCTCCCGTTGGAGGGGACTCCTGCATTTAAGGACCCCACTGACAGGAGGTCAGAAGTGGTGAGCAGAGCCATGTTTGCCTTGTTGGGGTCTGCCCTACGGCCTGTGGTAGCGGCGACCCTTGTGTCTCAGACACTTACGGGATGTGCAAAAATTTTGCACCAAACTGTACAGGAGCATAATCTTCCTCCAGACACTATTGCTCTGGCCCACCAAATGGTGCAATGCCACGTTAGAAGCGGCCCCTTATTACTCAGGGCCTCTGTCTTGGCGGTGGTATTGCGTTGTCTGATCTGGTTGAAATGCTGGTCTGCTGACCTAGCTTCTAAAAAGCCTCTGACGGATCTACCATTTAAAGGTGGTAGGCTTTTCGGTGCTGCGCTGGATGACATCATCAAGGATGTCACGGGAGTTAAAAGCACTTTTCTTCCTCAGGCTAGCATAGGTAAGGAGGCCGCCGTAAGCAGGGTCCTTCCTTTCCAGCAAAAAAGTTTTTTTTTTGTCAGTCAACTGGGAGGCTCTCCCAGACTGACAGCGGTGCGGCTGGTGGACACAAGCGCCCCTGGGTGCGTAAGCCAAACAAGCCGGCTCCCAAGCCCACCTCCGCGTGAAGTCTTGCCCCCACCCGACTCTTGGGGGGACGACTTTGTAGGTTCACGGATCGGTGGACCTCCCGGATCTCCTACCGGTGGGTGTGCGAGGTGATTACCTCAGGTTACAGGATAGGTTTCCGTTCCTGGTCCCAGACAGATTCTTCCCTCGAATCTTCCTCTCCTTCCTGCCCGTCGGGCAGCCCTATGGGGCCTATTCAGGATTGCTCAGGTCCGGAGTGATTGTGCCGGTTCCCTCACAGGAGAGGTTTCAGGGTTTCTACTCGAATTCGTTTGTCGTCCCAAAAAAAGGGACGGGGTTTGGCCTATCTTGGACCTCCAGGTCCTGAATGCCTTTGTGACGGTGCAAAAGTTCCACATGGAATCCATTCGCACGGTGATCAGTACACTCCGTCAAGGGGATTTCCTGGCGACCTTGGACATCAAGGACACCTACTTGCATGTTCCGATCTGCGCAAGTCACCAGAAGTTTCTGCTCTTGCGATCGGCGAAGTCCACTATCAATTTGTGGCTCTTCCTTTCGGCCTAGCCTCGGCACCGAGGGTGTTCACCAAGGTGCTTGTGCCGGTTCTAGCTTGCTGAGACAGCGAGGCATTGCTGTCGTGGGCTATCTGGACGATCTTCTTCTCAGAGCAGGGAATGGCTCAGAATTAAAAGACAGTGTGGCTATCGTCAGTCAGACCCTCAGGGACTTCGGGTGGCTCCTAAACATTCAGGAGTCAGTCCTGGTCCTGACTCAAGGTCTGGAGTATCTCGGTCTGATTCTGGACTCCTTGGAGGCAAAGGTATTCCTACCTCTTTGGAAGCTACTGACACTTCAGTCTGCAGTGCGGGTGCTGACATCCCAAATCCGTTTTTGCATGGGAGTCCTGGGACTCATGGTGACCTCCTTCAAGGCCATTCCGTATGCCCAATCACACACCAGGGCATTGCAGAAGGAGATCTTGTTCCCTTGGGATAAATCCCCGTTGTCTTTGGATATTCCGATCCAGTCACCTGGTCAGGGCGTCCCTGACATGGTGGTTCGGGTCCCCGGCTCTTCAGTCCGGGAAGTCGTTCCTCCCCATCCAATGGACGGTGTTCACTACGGACGCCAGCCTGAAGGGCTGGGGTGTAGTCTGGGGAGTCCTGTTGGCCCAAGGGCTTGGACTCCGGACGAAGCCCGTTTGCCGATCAATGTTCTGAAAATACGGGCCATCAGACTGTGCCTCTCCTCGTGGTCTGAGAGATTGCAGGATCGCTCCATTAGGATCCAGTCGGACAAAGTCACGGCAGTGGCGCATGTCGACCATCAAGGGGGGACTCGGAGCTCAGCTGCGGCTTCCGAGGTCCCCCGTACCCTGAAGTGGGCTAAAAGAAGCGTGCCGGCTCTGTCGATCGTTCACATTCGGGGCATAGAACTGGCGGACTATTTGAGTCGCCAGACGTTGGACCAGGGAGAGTGGTCCTTGCACCCGGAGGTATTTCAACTCCTTTGCCACACAGACGGTGGGGCACGCCGGAGGTGGACCCGATGGCCTCTCGACTCAATAGTTGTCGAGGTTTGTGGCCAGATCCAGGGATCCTTGGGCGGATGCCTCAGAGGCGTTAGTGGCCCATTGGGTCATTATCACCTGATATACGTTTATCCTCCGCTGCAGTTGCTCCCTCGCCTGGGTGGCGACCGAGGGAATTCCGGTGATCCTCCATTGCTCCGGATTGGCCTCGGCTTCACTGGTACGCCGATCTGGTACGTCTCGTCGCGGCCGTTCCCTGGCGGTTGCCAATAAGGGAGGACTTTCTGTCTCAAAGTCATATATTTCATCCTGCCTTTACAGTCTCTGGCCTTAACGGCATGGCTGTTGAAAGCCAGGTGTTGAGAGACCGAGGTCTCTCGGACTCGGTCATTTCGTCCATATTAAGGGCACGGAAGTCTTCCTCCAGAATGATCTATCTCTGTACCTGGAAAGCTTACATCGCCATGTGCGAAGAGCTGGACTGACGTCCTCGGACGTATTCCGTCCCTAGAATCCTGCATTTCCTGCAGCATGGAGTGGCCCAAAGGCTCGCTTTGAGTATCCTTCAGGGTCAGATTTCGGCCTTGGCCGTCTTCTTTCGGCGACCACTAGCGGGTCATTCCTTGGTTAGCACCCTTGTGCAGGGGGTTCGCCATGTGCTCCCTCCTGTCAAGTCTCCTCTCCCCCCGTGGGATCGGAATTGGTACTCTCGGTTCTCCAGGAACCTCCTTTTGAGAATATCTGGGATAATCCCCTCTTGACTTTGTCTCAGAAGGTGGCCCTTTTAGTGGCAATCACTTCTGTTAGACGAGTGTCTGAGTTGGCGACCTTGTACTGCAAGTCGCCATATTTAGTCATCCATAAGGATAAGGCGGTGTTGCATCCGCGACTTTCTCTTTTGTCAAGGGTGATCTCGACCTTTCACCTAAATGAGGACACTGTCCTCCCGTCCTTGTGTCCTCTCCCATCGCATCCCAGAGAGTGTGCGCGGCACACTTTGAATGTGGTACGAGTCTTGCAGGTTTGCCTGTCTGCTACTGCTTCTATTCGGAAGTCTGACTCTGTTTGACTGTCTCTGGTCCAAAACAGGGCCAAGCGGCTTCGTCTGCCACCATTTCTAGGTGGATCGGACGAACCATCTTTCAAGCCTATGCTCTCATGGGACGGGCGCCTCACTTTCCGGTTATGGCGCATTCCACCAGGGCAATTGGTGCTTCCTGGGTTTTCCGACATCAAGCGTTGGTTGCACAAGTGTGCAAGGCGGAGACCTGGTCGTCTGTTCATACCTTTTTCTACCTTTTTTATAGGGTTGATGTGGCTGCATCTCCGGATGCTTTCTTCGGCCGCAAGGTGTTGCAGGCCGCTGTTTAAAGTGGCAACTCCTCCGTTGAGGAGCTCTGCCTTGTTTGGAGTGAAGTTTTTTTGGTTTTTCCATTTATACTGCTCCCATCCCTCTTGACACTGCTTTGGGACATCCCACACGTTCAGTGATTAAGAGCCGCCGTGTCGGTCCATGAATGATAACAGAAAATAGGATTTTTGTACTCACCGTAAAATCCATTTCTCTAACATCCATGGACCGACACGGCAGCCACCCTTTCTTTTCAGTTTGTACTGCTTTCTTACGAACTGAGGTCTGCTAGCTGCAGGTGGGAGGGTAATGTCCGGAGGGACCGCCCCCTGGGTGGGGCTGTTCAGCTCTGGTTTGTTCTAGAATGTTTTTACATTTAACATTCTGCCTAGGTCTTCTCCTGCAAGCAGGGACATATACCCACACGTTCAGTGATTAAGAGCCGCCGTGTCGGTCCATGGATGTCAGAGAAATGGATTTTACGGTGAGTACAAAAATCCTATTTCTTTTTCGTACATCACGGGACACAGAGCGACTTAGTCATTACTAATGGGTTATATAGATTACCTTCAGGTGTTGGCACTGGCCAATTCCAAACCGGAAGTACCCTCCCCTATATAAGCCCCTCCCATCCGGGAGCACCTCAGTTTTTTGCCAGTGTCTAAGGTGTTGGCCAAAGAGTAACATGTGTTTTCACTGGGCTTGCGTACAGGTTCTTTTGGGCCTTAGTAAGCTGTTCCGGATCCCACCAAAAAAGCTTCATAGCTAAACGGTCGGTACCCGGGCCTTGCAACAGAAGAGCAAGGTTTTGCCTGTAATGCCTCTCTTAGGAGGGCTGGACCCTGGGATCCAGAGCTCTGGTCATACCCACGACCAAGATGTTGTCTGTGCAGGGTGCTATACAGGTCCAGGGGAGTGGAATCCTTGGGAACCCGGTCCCTGAAGGTTTAATTACAATGCCTGCCGTGATAGGTGAAGTTTGGACTTCTGTGGACCAAACAAAGTCCTGCGGCGGGGATCAGGTAAGTGGGGGCCCCCAGGAACTTGGTTCTATTGGGGGACCCCCAAGCCTAATTTGTCTTTCTGTCTGTTACCTAACGGTATTCCCGCTAATATCTGTGTATGCCTGTAACTACTGAAAATGTAAAATTTTAATAGTAGTCAAGAAAAAAAAAAAAAAGGGACCGCGGTACCTGCGTTAAACCACTAGGGGCCGCTGTAGTCCATTTTTCTTGTCATGTGGATCTTTGGTTTTCTCAAGTCAAAAGATCCAGGCAGTTGGTAAGTTTCTCTGTGGGAATCCACTTCCTCTGCCCTGTTGCTGCGCTCATCCACCGCACAGGCCCTCCGGCAAAAAGGGCCCTGGCTCCTAGTCCCTGTTTGATTTCGAAAAGGGCGCCAATGGCGCACGGGCGCGCGCGCGGGCGCGTGCACGCGCCTCCAATGGAAAAAAAAGGGGCGGGGCGGGTGGATGACGCTCGATGCGCGCCGCGGCGCTTCTGCGCATGTGCAGGCGTCCCAGCATGGTTAAAAGACACAGTACAAGTGTCAGCTGGATGCAAACAGAGCTAGCAACAAACAGTGGCACACAGAGGCGGTTGATGCAGGCATCCCCATAGAAAGGCACTTTAGTGGACACCAGCTGGTATATAGCAGCAACTGTGTTAGACTATTACCAGCAAAAATTGGTGTATGACGACGGGAATACCTCAGCTTTGTGCTTAAAGGATATGTCGTCCAGACGCTCCGGAACTAGGTCTTCCAGGAAGCCAAAGGGGTCTCCATCGGGCTCTGAGGATATTGGGCATGCTTGTACTGCACCAATCTCCCCTGAGAATTCAGAGGTCAGTAGCCGTAGAAACCCCGCAGGAGTGCCTGGTGCTGCGGCTGTCCCCAGTCCACCTGCTCCTGTATATATAACAGAGGAGGTTTTATCCTCAACTCTGGGAGGATTGGAAGAGAGATTAACAGCATTGATCGCTGCTTCCCTGTCACAGGAAAAGCGCGTCCGATCTCCGTCTCCTCCTTCAGAGTGCCTGTTAGTGGAGGAACAGCCCCACACAGAGATCGACCTACCTGAAGGGGATCAGGATGAGGTTGATTCAGTTATGGAGGAATCAACAGTGGAAGAACCTTTCTCAGCATCTCAGGCTGAAAGATTATGGGTTCAGTCTCTGACTAACATGGTCCGATCAGCATTTAAAATGCCTCTGGCGGAACCACCATCCACTACGGTTTCCTTGCTGGGGTCGCTAAAAGCTCCCCAGGCTGTCTGTTCCTTCCCAATCCACCCTTTATTAGAAGGGCTTATTTACCAGGATTGGGAGCATCCTGATAAAATATTTGCTCCCTCCAAGAGATTTCCGGTGATCTATCCCATGGAGGATAAGTTCATAAAAAAATGGAGGGTCCCTACAGTGGACGCAGCCATCTCTTCTGTTAACAAATCACTGACATGTCCAGTAGATAATGTTCCAATGTTCAAAGACCCATTAGATAAAAAATTGGAGTCTTTACTAAAATCTGCTTTCTCTACAGCAAGCATGGTGACACAACCTGCAGTAGCAGCGATTGGGGTCTGCCGAGCAGTGAAGGATCAGTTGAAACAAGTCTTAAGGGACTTACCAGATCAGCAGGCTCTTGCCCTAGCTGACCTGCCTAGAGCCTTGTGTTTTGCGGTGGACGCCATAAAGGATACAATCCAACAGGCCTCCCGCTTTACGCTGTCTATAGTACATATGCGTAGGCTTCTGTGGCTCAAAAACTGGTCTGCTGAAGCTCCCTGTAAAAAACTGCTGGTTAGCTTCCCATTTCATGGAGAACGCTTATTTGGAGAAGATCTGGACAAATATATCCAGAAAATTTCTGCCGGTAAAAGTTCACTCTTACCGGTTAAGAACAAGGGTAGAAGTCCTTCTTTTAAGAGGCCTACTTCTCCAGTCTCGGGCACATCGGCTGTGAAGCAGTTCCGACGGCCTCCGCGGTCAAATTCAGGTGGCAGAAATCAGGGACAATCACAGGGTAACAAGAAGCCCTGGATCAAGAGAGGTACAAAACCTCCCCCCAAGGCATGAAGCGTTGCCCCCACTCAATCGGGTGGGGGGAAGACTTCAGTTGTTCACAGAGACCTGGCGGGACACCATCAGAGACAGATGGGTGCTCTCCGCAGTAAGTCTGGGATACAAGCTGGAGTTAAAAGGCACTCCTCCTGCCCAATTTATGAGGTCAAACGTGCCAAGAGATCCCCAGAAGAGAGTATCCCTCCTTCTGGCACTAGAACAACTATTGCTCCAAGGTGTAATCATGAAGGTTCCCCTGGAAGAAAGCGGATTCGGGTTTTACTCAAACCTTTTCACAGTCCCCAAACCAAATGGGGACGTGAGGCCCATATTAAATCTAAAAGGGCTAAACAAGTTCCTAAATATCAGGACTTTTCGGATGGAGTCGATCCGATCGGTGGCCACCGCCCTACAAGGGCAGGAATGGTTAGCCTCGATCGACATAAAGGATGCTTATCTGCATATTCCCATCTTTCCGGCCCACCAGAAATTTCTACGCTTTGCAGTAGAAGGGCGCCATTTTCAGTTCAGAGCCTTAACTTTCGGTCTGGCCACAGCACCACGAGTGTTCACAAAAATTCTGGCCCCATTATTGGCCAATCTAAGAACACAGGGTTTAACGATAATGGCATATCTAGACGACCTGCTACTAATAGACCACTCAGTGGAAAAGCTGGAAGTAGCTATTCACAAGACAATCAAGTATCTGGAATATCACGGTTGGATTATCAACCGGGACAAGTCAGCTCTAAGACCAGTCAAAAGTCTGGAATACTTAGGGCTAAGGCTGGATTCAAATCAGAGAAAGATCTTCTTACCTCCAGAGAAGGTGTCGTCTTTAAAAGATTTGACCCACTTAGTGGGTACAAAAAGAAAACCATCCGTACGCCTCTGCATGAGGCTGCTGGGAAAAATGGTGGCTTCATTCGAAGCGGTACCCTACGGTCAATTCCATTCAAGGAATTTGCAAAGGGCCATACTGTCAGCCTGGAACAAAAAAGTTCAGGCTTTAGACTTACCAATCTCCCTGTCCCCTTCCGTTCGCAAGAGCCTCCATTGGTGGTTGGTGCCCCAGAATCTGGAAAAAGGGAAACCCTTCAGTCCGGTTTCTTGGAAGGTAGTCACTACAGATGCCAGCCTCATAGGCTGGGGGGCAGTACTGGAGCAATGGTCTCTCCAGGGCAAGTGGTCAGAAGCAGAAAAGGCCCTGCCCATCAATCTCTTAGAGATACGAGCAGCCCGGTATGCCCTAGTAGCATGGACATCCAAACTCCAAGGGTCCCCTGTCAGAATTCAATCAGACAATGCCACAGCAGTGGCATATATCAATCACCAGGGTGGCACCAGGAGTCGTGCAGCCCAGAGGGAAGCAAATTGCATCCTGGAGTGGGCAGAAAAATATGTCCCAGCCATATCCGCGGTTTTCATCCCAGGAGTGGAAAATTGGAGAGCGGACTTTTTAAGTCGCCAACAATTATGCCCGGGGGAATGGTCTCTTCACCCCGAGGTTTTCCAGGCAATATGCCAGCGGTGGGGAACACCGGATGTAGATCTGCTAGCATCCAGATTCAACGCAAAGGTGGACAGATTTGTGTCTCGCACAAGGGATCCTCTAGCTTGCGGCTCGGATGCCCTAGTGTTCCCTTGGGATCAGTTCAAGCTGATATATGCATTCCCACCGCCACAATTGTTACCGCGATTACTCCGCAGAATCAGGGTAGAAAAGAAACCAGTGATTCTGGTGGCTCCAGCGTGGCCCCGAAGGGCATGGTACGCGGAGATTGTAAAAATGTCAGTGAGGAGTCCTTGGACCCTCCCACATCGTCCGGACCTGCTGTCGCAGGGACCGATATACCACCCTTCCTTACCAGCCCTAGGTGTGACGGCCTGGCTATTGAAGCCCACATTCTGAAAAAGAGAGGGCTCTCTAATTCTGTGGTATCTACCATGATCAATGCCAGGAAGCCGGTATCCAGGCAGATCTATTATAGGATCTGGAAAGCGTACATTACGTGGTGTGAGGCCAAGAAATGGCATCCACGTAAGTACGTGATAGGGAGGATTTTGGACTTCCTACAGTGGGCTGTAGATAGGAAGCTGGCCTTGAGTACTATCAAGGGTCAGATTTCGGCCTTGTCAATATTTTTTCAAAGGCCCTTGGCTTCGCATTCACTAGTCAAAGCTTTCATACAAGGAGTGATGCGTATTAGCCCTCCGGTTAGTATTCCCATATGTCCTTGGGACTTAAACCTGGTTCTGTCAGTTCTACAGAAACAACCGTTTGAACCATTGCAACACATTTCCTTGGTTCTTCTCACCAGGAAATAGATTTTCTTAGTAGCCGTTTGTTCGGCTAAAAGAGTATCGGAATTAGCCGCCTTGTCCTGTAAGGAGCCATATCTGGTTGTCCATAAGGACAGAGTAGTATTACGTCCTCATCCAGCCTTTCTTCCTAAGGTGGTATCGAGGTTTCATTTGAACCAAGATGTGGTTCTTCCTTCTTTTTTCCCCAAACCTAGCTCGGTAGAGGAAAAGTTATTACATTCCTTGGATGTAGTAAGAGCAGTTAAAGCTTATCTAAAAGCCACTGCTCAGATTCGCAGAACGGATACTTTGTTTATTCTGCCGGAAGGCCCTAAAAAGGGTCAGGCAGCATCAAAATCCACTTTAGCCAAGTGGATTCGACAGGTCATAATACAAGCCTATGGCTTGAGAAAGAGACCGCCTCCGTTCAAAGTTAGGGCGCACTCCACAAGAGCAGTTGGAACTTCATGGGCAGTGCATCACCAGGCCTCCCTGGCTCAAGTATGTAAGGCCGCAACATGGTCTTCGGTACACACGTTTACTAGATTCTACCAGGTAGACGTTAGAAGTCAGGAGGATGTCGCCTTTGGGCGCAGTGTGTTGCAGGCCGCAAAAGATCCTCATGCCTGATGGCGCCCAGCTTATGTATCCCTCCCCTCATTTGGCATTGCTTTGGGACGTCCCATTAGTAATGACTAAGTCGCTCTGTGTCCCGTGATGTACGAAAAAGAAAAAGGGATTTTTATAACAGCTTACCTGTAAAATCCTTTTCTTGGAGTACATCACGGGACACAGAGCTCCCACCCCTCTTTTTGGGACACTTATTGCTTGGCTACAAAACTGAGGTGCTCCCGGATGGGAGGGGCTTATATAGGGGAGGGTACTTCCGGTTTGGAATTGGCCAGTGCCAACACCTGAAGGTAATCTATATAACCCATTAGTAATGACTAAGTCGCTCTGTGTCCCGTGATGTACTCCAAGAAAAGGATTTTACAGGTAAGCTGTTATAAAAAGTAGGATTTTTAAAACAGCTTACCTGTAAAATCCTTTTCTTGGAGTACATCACGGGACACAGAGCAGCATAGTCATTACTATGTGGGTTATATAGAATTACCTTCAGGTGCTGGCACTGGCAACTTCCAAAACAGGAAGTACCCTCCCCTATATAAGCCCCTCCCATCCGGGAGTACCTCAGTTTTGTAGCAAAGCAATACGTGTCCCCAAAAGAGGGGTGGGAGCTCTGTGTCCCGTGATGTACTCCAAGAAAAGGATTTTACAGGTAAGCTGTTTTAAAAATCCTACTTTCTTGTTCATACATCACGGGACACAGAGCAGCATAGTCATTACTATGTGGGACGTCCCAAAGCAATGCCACATGAGGGGGGGGATACACCATACATAAGCTGGGCGCCATCAGGCATGAGGATCTTTTGCGGCCTGCAACACACTGCGCCCAAAGGCGACATCCTCCTGACTTCTAACGTCCACCTGGTAGAACCTAGTAAACGTGTGTACTGAAGACCATGTTGCGGCCTTACAAATTTGCGCCAGGGAGGCCTGGTGATGCACTGCCCATGAAGTTCCAACTGCTCTCGTGGAGTGCGCCCTAACTTTGAACGGAGGCGGTCTACTTCTTAAGCCATAGGCTTGTATTATGACCTGTCGAATCCACTTGGCTAAAGTAGATTTTGATGCTGCCTGACCCTTTCTGGGGCCTTCCGGCAGAACAAACAAAGAATCCGTTCTACGAATCTGAGCAGTGGCTTTTAGATAAGCTTTAACTGCTCTTACTACATCCAAAGAATGCAATAACTTTTCCTCTACCGAGCTTGGTTTGGGGAAAAAAGAAGGAAGAACCACATCCTGGTTCAAGTGAAACCTCGATACCACCTTAGGAAGAAAGGCTGGGTGAGGACGTAATACTACTCTGTCCTTATGGATAACCAGATATGGCTCTTTACAGGACATGGCGGCTAATTCCGACACTCTTCTAGCCGAGCATATGGCTACTAAAAATATCAATTTCCTGGTGAGTAGAACCAAGGAAATGTGCCGCAAAGGTTCAAATGGCTGCTTCTGCAGAACCGACAGAACCAAATTTAGATCCCATGGGCATATGGGAGCCTTAATCGGTGGAATAATACGAGTCACACCTTGCATAAAGGATTTGACAAGTGAATGCATAGCCAGGGGCCTTTGAAATAGTATTGACAAGGCCGAAACCTGGCCCTTGATAGTACTTAAGGCAAACTTCCTGTCTACAGCCCACTGCAGGAAGTCCAGAATTCTGCCTATAACGTACTTACGTGGATGCCATTTTCTGGCCTCGCACCAAGTGATGTACGCCTTCCAAACTCTATAGTAGATCTGCCTGGATACAGGCTTCCTGGCATTGATTATAGTTGATACCACAGAGTTAGAGAGACCTCTCTTCTTTAGGATGTGGGATTCAATAGCCAGGCCGTTAAACTTAAAGTTAGTAAGGAAGGGTGGTATATCGGTCCTTGCGAAAGCAGGTCCGGACGACGTGGAAGGGTCCAAGGACTCCCCACAGACATTTTGATGATCTCCGCGTACCAGGCCCTTCGGGGCCACGCTGGAGCCACCCGGATCACCGGCTTCTTCTCCAACCTGACTCTGCAAAGGAGTCGAGGCAACAATTGTAGCGGAGGGAATGCATATATCAGTCTGAACTGATCCCAAGGGAACACCAGAGCATCCGAGCCGCAAGCGAGGGGATCCCTTGTCCGGGAGACAAATCTGTCCACCTTTGCGTTGAATCTGGATGCTAGCAGATCTACATCCGGTGTTCCCCACCGCTGACATATTGCTCGGAAGACCTCGGGATGAAGGGACCATTCCCCTGGGCATAACTGTTGGCGACTCAGAAAGTCCGCCTTCCAATTCTCCACCCCTGGAATGAAGACAGCTGATATACATGGGACATGCTTTTCTGCCCATTCCAGGATGTGACTTACTTCCCTCTGGGCTGCACGACTCCTGGTGCCTCCCTGATGATTGATATATGCCACTGCTGTGGCATTGTCTGATTGAATTCTGACAGGGGACCCTTGGAGTCTGGATGTCCAGGCTACTAGGGCGTACCGGGCTGCTCGTATCTCTAAGAGATTGATGGGCAGGGTTTTTACTACATTTGACCATCTGCCCTGGAGAGACCATTGCTCCAGTACTGCCCCCCAGCCTATAAGGCTGGCATCTGTAGTGACCACCTTCCAAGATATCGGGCTGAAGGGCTTTCCCTTCTGGAGATTCTGGGGGATCGACCACCAGCAGAGACTCTTCCGAACGGAAGGGGACAAAGCCATCGGGAAGTCTAGAGCCTGAACTTTTCCGTTCCAGGCTGACAATATGGCCCTTTGTAGATTCCTTGAGTGGAATTGGGCGTATGGTACAGCTTCGAATGATGCTACCATCTTTCCTAGCAGCCTCATGCACAGGCGTATGGACGGCTGTCTTTTTGCACAAAGCAGACGGACCAAGGCCCTCAAAGAGGATACCTTGTCTAGAGGTAAGAAAATCTTCCTCTGGTCTGAATCCAGCCGTAGCCCTAGATATACCAGGTTTTTCACTGGCTGTAGGGCTGACTTGTCCAGGTTGATGACCCAACCGTGAGACTCTAGATACTTGATTGTATCGACAATTACCACTTCTAGCTTGGCAACTGAGTGGTCCATCAACAACAGGTCGTCTAGGTATGCCATTATCGTTACACCCCGTTTTCTTAGATCGGCCAACAGTGGGGCCAGAATTTTTGTCAACACTCGTGGTGCTGTGGCCAGACCGAATGGTAAGGCTCTGAACTGAAAATGGCGCCCTTCTACTGCAAAGCGTAGGAATTTTTGATGACCTGGAAAGATGGGAACATGCAAGTAAGCATCTTTGATGTCGATCGAGGCTAACCATTCCTCCCCTTGTAGGGCAGCGGTGACCGATCGGATCGACTCCATCCGGAAAGACCGGACGTTTAGAAATTTGTTTAGACTCTTTAGGTCCAATATGGGTCTTATGTCCCCGTTTGGCTTCGGGACTGTGAAAAGGTTTGAGTAGAAACCCAACCCCCACTCTTCCATAGGAACCTCCATAATTACTCCTTGGAGCAATAGTTGTTCTAACGCCAATAGGAGAGACCCTCTTTTCAGAGGGTCTCTTGGCATGCCCGACCACATAAAATGGGACGGAGGAGACTCTTTTAACTCCAACTTGTATCACAGAGTTACTGCGGAGAGCACCCATCTGTCTTTGATCGTCTCCCGCCAGGTCTCTGCGAACAACTGAAGTCTTCCCCCCACCCGTTTGAGTGGGGGCAGCCCTTCATAGGCTTGACTTGGAGGCTGGTTTAGTACCTCTTCGGATCCAGGGCTTTTTATTACCCTGTGGCTGTCCCTGATTTTTACCTCCTGAGTTTGACCGAGGAGGCCGTCGGAACTGCTTAGTAGCAGACGTCGCAGGGATAGGAGAGGTAGTCCTCTTAAAAGATGGACCCCTAGACCTCTTTTTACTCGGTAAGAGAGTACTTTTACCACTGGAAATCTTCTGGATATACTTATCCAGGTCTTCGCCAAAAAGGCGTTCCCCATGAAATGGGAAGCTAACTAAGAGCTTCTTACAGGGAGCTTCAGCAGACCAGTTTTTGAGCCACAGAAGCCTACGCATATGTACCAAAGACAGCGTGAGGCGGGAGGCCTGATGGATAGAATCCTTGATGGCGTCAACCGCAAAGCATAATGCTCTAGGCAGATCAGCCAGAGCCTGGGCCTGCTGGTCTGGCAAATCCCTCAGGACCATTTTCATTTGATCCTTTAAAGCTTGGCAGACCCCAATAGCTGCCACTGCTGGCTGTGTAACAGCCCCTGCTGTGGAAAAAGCAGATTTTAATAAAGATTCCAATTTTTTTATCCACTGGATCTTTGAACATTTGAACATTATCTACTGGACATGTCAGTGATTTGTTCACAGAAGAGATGGCTGCATCCACCGTAGGAACATTCCATCTCTGGGTGAACTTTTCCTCCATGGGATAGATCACCGGAAACCTTTTAGGCGGAACAAATAGTTTATCAGGATGTTCCCAGTCCTGGTATATAAGTCCTTCCAATAATGGATGTATTGGAAAGGAGCAATTAACCTGGGGAGCTTTTAGCGACCCCAATGAGGAGACAGCAGTAGTTGATGGTTCAACAAGAGGCATTTTAAATGCAGATCGAACCATGTCAGTTAGGGTCTGGACCCACAATCTTTCAGTCTGCGATGCTGAAAATGGTTCATCTACTGTCGATTCCTCAAAAACAGAGCTAACCTCCTCCTGATCCCCTTCAGGTAGGTCGGTCCCTTCCTGGGACTGTTGCTCTGCCAACAGGAACTCTAATGGAGGTGATGGAGATCTGGCGCGCTTTCTTTCCTGTAGAGAAGAAGCGATCAATGCTGCCAATCTCTGCTCCAATCCCTCCAGAGTTGAGGAAAAAACCTCCTCTGTTATATATGTAGGAGCAGGTGGACTGAGGACAGCCGCAGTACCTGGCACTCCCGGGGGTTCCTTATGGGTATTAACCTCTGATTTCTCAGGGGAGGAGGGTGCAGATGACTGCTCCAGATCCTCAGAGCCCGATGGAGACCCCCTACACTTCCTGAGAGGTATATCTCGGAGTTTTTTAGGCGGCATATTCCTTAGTTCAAAGCTGAGGTATTCCAGCCGCAATACACCCCTTACTGAAATAGTCTAATGCAATTTGCTGCTATGTACATCAGTCTACTAATGCGTCTTTCTGGGGATGCCTGTATCAACCGCCCGCTGTAAGCCCCTATACCATGCTACCAGCTCCTTTTCATGCTCTGTGTCCATAGCAAGCAGCGTGGACTGAGTCCTTTTATCTTGCTGGGACGCCCGCACATGCGCAGAAGCGCTGGGCGCACAGAGCGCGTCATCCGCCAGGCTCCGCCCCCTTTTTTGAAGCTAAACCTTATAAAAGGAAAGCATGTGTGCGCGCGCGCGCGTGCACGTGTGCGCTCTTGGCGCTATGTAGGGAGAGGAGCCAGGGTCCCTGTTTCACCAGGACTCGGGGATGGAAGGAAACTACTTGGCAGCATGACAGAGGAATGCAGCTTCCCTGATAGAGAGCTCACTCATCTGCCTGGACTTTCACCATGGAAGGAATAGTCCCAAGAAAAAAGACGTTCCACAGCGGCCTCTAGTGGACAAACACAGGTACCGCACCTTTGTCTTTTTTTTTTTTTTTTTTTTTAAAACCTCCTTTATGAAAAAACATTTCCAGGTTTACAGTTTTTTTAAAACTTCCCTTATGAAAAAACATTTCTAGGATTTCTTAGGCATATACAGCTATTAGCGGGAATACCCTTTAGGTAACAGGCAGAAAGACATATTAGGCTTGGGGGTCCCCTCAATAGAACCAAGTTCCTGAGGGGCCCCCACTTACCTTTTCCCCGCCGCAGGACTTTGTTTGGTCCACAGAAGCCCAAACTTCACCTCTCACGGCAGGCATTGTACTAGACCTTCAGGGACCGGGTTACCAAGGATTCCACTCCCCTGGACCTGTATAGCACCCTGCACAGATAGCCTCTTGGTTTTGGGTATGACCAGAGCTCTGGGTCCCAGGGTCCAGCCCTCCTAAGAGAGGCATTACAGGCAAAACCCTGCTCTTCTCTGCAAGGCCCGGGTACCGACCGTTTAGCTATGAAGCTTTTTTGGTCGGATCCGGAATAGCTTGCTAAGGCCCAGAGAACCTGTACACAAGCCCAGATGAATACATGTTAACCTTGGCCAACACCTTAGACATTGGCAAAAAACTGAGGTACTCCCGGATGGGAGGGGCTTATATAGGGGAGGGTACTTCCTGTTTTGGAAGTTGCCAGTGCCAGCACCTGAAGGTAATTCTATATAACCCACATAGTAATGACTATGCTGCTCTGTGTCCCGTGATGTATGAACAAGAAATCCCTTTTTTAGTCAGCCACCAATTGTGCAAGTTCTCCCAGTTAAAAAATGAGAGAGGCCTGTAATTGTCATCATAGGTATACCTCAACTATAAGAGACAAAATGTGGAAACAAATCCAGACAATCACATTGTCTGATTTGGAAAGAATTTATTTGCAAATTATGGTGGAAAATAAGTATTTGGTCACCTACAAACAAGCAAGATTTCTGTCTCTCACAGACCTGTATCTTCTTCTTTAAGAGGCTCCTCTGTCCTCCACTCATTACCTGTATTAATGGCACCTATTTGAATCTGTTTTTATCAGTGTAAAAGACACCTGTCCACAACCTCAAACAGTCACACTCCGAACTCCACTATGGTGAAGACCAAAGAGCTGTCCAAGGACACCAGAAACAAAATAGTAGACCTGCACCAGGCTGGGAAGACTGAATCTGCAATAGGCAAGCAGCTTGGTGTGAAGAAATCAACTGTGGGAGCAATAATTAGAAAATGGAAGACATACAAGACCACCGATAATCTCCCTCGATCTGGGGCTCCACACAAGATCTCACCCGTGGGGTCAAAATGATCACAAGAACGGTGAGCAAAAATCCCAGAACCACACGGGGGGGGGGGACCTAGTGAATGACCTGCAGAAAGCTGGGACCAACAAAGGCTACCATCAGTAACGCACTACGCCGCCAGGGACTCAGATCCTGCAGTGCAGACGTGTCCCCCTGCTTAAGCCAGTACATGTTCGGGCCCGTCTGAGGTTTGATAGAGAGCATTTGGATGATCCAGAAGAGGATTGGGAGAATGTCATATGGTCAGATGAAACCAAAGTAGAACTGTTTGGTAGAAACACAAATTGTCGTGTTTGGAGGAGAGAGAATGGTGAGTTGCAACCAAAGAACACCATACCTACTGTGAAGCATGGGGGTGGCAACATCCTGCTTTGTGGCTGTTTCTCTGCAAAGGGAACAGGTCGACTGATCCGTGTACATGAAATAATGAATGGGGCCATGTATCGTGAGATTTTGAGTGCAAACCTCCTCCCATCAGCAAGGGCATTGAAGATGAAACGTGGCTGGGTCTTTCAGCATGACAATGATCCCAGTCACACCGCCCGGGCAACGAAGGAGTGGCTTTGTAAGAAGCATTTCAAGGTCCTAGAGTGGCCTTGCCAGTCTCCAGATCTCAACTCCATAGAAAACCTTTGGAGGGAGTTGAAAGTCCGTGTTGCCCAGCGACAGCCCCAAAACATCACTGCTCTAGAGGAGATCTGCATGGAGGAATGGGCCAACATACCAGCAACAGTGTGTGACAAGCTTGTGAAGACTTACAGAAAACGTTTGACCTCTGTCATTGCCAACAAAGGATATATAACAAAGTATTGAGATGAACTTTTGATATTGACCAAATACATATTTTCCACCATAATTTGCAAATAAATTCTTTCCAAATCAGACAATGTGATTATCTGAATTCGTTTCCACATTTTGTCTCTCATAGTTGAGGTATACCTATAATGACAATTACAGGCCTCTCATCTTTTTAAGTGGGAGAACTTGCTCAATTGGTGGCTGACTAAATACTTTTTTGCCCCACTGTATATGCTCCGGGGCACACATATGACCGGGCTACTGCTGTCCGTGTCAGTGTGCCGTGGCCGACAGCCACCCCGTTCCGCTCAGGTGATGGGTCTGTCCGGAATACGTCCAGCAGTCCTAATAGGAGGGGTAAGTATGGTTCCACCTGTCTCGGCAGGACGCAACAGCTGGGCATTCCATGGGAGGTCGAATTGGGGGTCTCTTCTTCTCCTCTTCTCTCCCTGTCCCTTCCCTCCTCCCCATACCTGGGCCACTGCACGACTGTACGGGGGCTCCGTGTCCGGCGAGGGGACTGCGCTGGGTGTTGGGGGTCCGCTGTCCTGTTCCCTATTTTGATAGTGGGGTGTTTTGGTATGCACATTGTGGTTAAGGAGGCCACCGCGCAGAGGGTCAGCGTGGTCGCGCCATTTTTCCTGTGTTTTTAGTCAGGAAGATACGGCGGCCATTTTCCTGTAGTTTTAGTCAGAAATTCTCAGCGGCCATTTTCCTGTAGCCTTATTCAGGAAGTCCGGCGGCTATCTTTTCGGAGCCCTCAGGCGTTTTTTCTTGCTGAGGCGTCCGGCGGCCATTTACTTGTAGTCTCAGCTTGGGTTTTGGCCTCTAGCGCTGGTTCTCCTTCTGGAACGGCGCAAATTGAACAGAACACCTCATGAGGGAGAGCGGACGGCGGCGCAGCACAGCGCAGTACCTGGCCTGGGGTGGTAAGTCCTGCGGGGGGCCCCTCAGTCTGTGGCAGCTAGGAGGGTGGACTTTGTGTAACTGGCCTGCAGTCCCTAATGGGTGTCAGGCGAGTGTGGGTCAGCATGGCGTCAGAAGCTGGCGCTTCTTCCCCAGATATACCAGCGGTGGCAACCTGCTCCCCTGCACCTGCGGTGCCTATGGACGCTTTGTCGGCGGTCCTGGAGTCCTTTTTTACCAGGATGGAAGCGGCGTGCGGGCACAAGGGGGGTAAAAATGCCCCCCTCTCCCCACCGTCTTCTGGGGAAAGCTTTGATTCGGACTCGGGCCTTGCTGTGGCAACCGGCCCCTGTTTTGACGTCTCAGAGGATGCGGCCCAGGACCGTTCGGACAGTGAGGATGACTCCGTGTCCGGGTCAGCGCAGGAAAGGGCGCTTGTAGGGGCACTCATCAGTGGTGCGAGATACCCTAAAAATGGAGGATACTGCGGGGGCATCTACTGAGGTGTCGTTCCCTTTTGGGTCCCACAAGCCGGCCCGCATGACTAAGGTGTTTCCCTACCTAACTTACTTTGATAAGTTTATTTACAAAAAATGGGAACGCCTGCAGCGGGCTTTTTTGGTCCCAAAACGCATGGCGGTGCGTTACCCATTTGAGGAGAGTTTCATGAAACAATGGACTTCTCCCCCGATTGTGGACCCCCCAGCATCCAGGTTAAATAAGGTAACCACGATTCCGGTGGAGGGCACCCCTGCCTTTGAGGACCCTGCAGACAGGAGGGCTGAGGCGGTGGCCCGGTCCATGTTCACGGTGGTGGGGTCAGCATTGCGGCCAGTATTGGCCACGGCCCTAGTGTCACCACGCTTACTGAATGGGCAAAATTGTTGCACCGTGAGTTGGAAAAGCAACAGGCTTCCCCAGTCTGCGTGGAACTGGAAGACCAGTTGGTGCTTGGCCTTAAGTATGTCTGCGATGTGGCCTTAGATACAGCTCCCTTGCTTTCTAGAGCCTCAGTATCTTGCTGTGGTGCTACGGCGCCTGATTTGGCTAAAATGCTGGTCCGCGGACCAGACATCTAAGAAGGCTCTGGCGGATTTGCCCTTCCAGTGAGAGAGAGGCTATTTGGAGCCTCGCTGGATGACATTATTTAGAATGTTACTGGGGGTAAGAGCACGCTGCTCCCACAATCCAGAAAAGGTAAGGAGCCACGCCGTAGGCCAGGGCCCTCCTTTTCCGCTCAGCGTTTTTTTGTCTGCCCGGGCCCGCAGGTAAGCGCTCCCAGTCCGACAAGGGGCCCGCTGAGGAACAAAAACTTCCCTGGTTTCGCAAGCCAAAAAAGCCTGCGAACAAATCTGCGACAGCATGAGGGTTTGTCCCCACCCGACTCCCAGGTGGCGGGTCGTCTTTGACTGTTTTTCACTAGTTTTGCATTTGGCTAGGGTCACTACTGGTAGCGATACTTGGACCCTATAAAGGTTGCACAGGCAGTCCAACTCCTCCATAATGGCACATCAATACGTGTCATTGCCAGAAGGTTTGCCGTGTCTCCCAGCAGTCTCAAGAGCATGGAGGAGATTCCAGGAGACAGGCAGTTACTCTAGGAGAGCTGGACAGAGCCGTAGAAGGTCCTTAACCCATCAGCAGGACCGGTATCTGCTCCTTTGTCCAAGGAGGAACAGGATGAGCACTGCCAGAGCCCTTCAAAATTACCTCCAGGATGCCACTGGTGTGAACGTCTCTGACCAAACAATCAGAAACAAACTTCATGGGGGTGGCCTGAGGGCCCAACGTCCTCTAGTGTGCTCTGTGCTCACTGCCGGACACTGTGGAGCTCAATTGGCATTTTCCATTGAACAGATAGTTATCCATCTATAGTGTACATCCGTGGCCAAAGGTTTTGAGAATGACACACATCAATTTTCAGAAAGTCTGCTGCTTCAGTGTTTAGATCTTTTTGTCATATGTTACCATGGTATACTGAAGTAGAATTACAAGCATTTCATTTGTCAAAAGCTTTTATTGACATTTACATTACGTTTATGCAAAGAATCAATAATTGCAGTGTTGACCCTTCTTTCTCAAGACCTCTGAAACGTGCCCTGGCATGCTGTCGAGTTCTGGGCCACATCTTGACTGATGGCGGCCCATTCTTGCATAATCAATGCTTGGCGTGCATGCACCCAAAATGTCAATGTTTTTTCCCCAAGCCACTTCGTTATCACTTTTGCTTTATGGCAAGGTGCTCCATCATGCTGGAAAATGCATTGATTGTCACCAAACTGTTCGATGGTTGGGAGATGGTTTTTGTACCATTCTTTAGTCATGGCTGTGTTAGGCAAAATTGTGAGTAAGCCAACTCCCTTGGCTGAGAATCAACTCCACACATAATTGGTCTCGGGATGCTTTACTGTTGGCATAACACAGGACTGATGGTAGCGCTCACCTCATCTTCTCTTTACAGGGTTCTTTTCCGGATGCCCCAAACAATCGGAAATGGGTTTCATCAGAGAAAATAACTTTACCCCAGTCCTTAGCAGTCTAATCCCTGTACCTTTTTGAAGAATATCAGTTTGTCCCTGATGTTCTTCCTGGCGAGAAGTGGCTATTTTGTTGTCCTCCTTGACACCAGTCCATCATCCAAAAGTCTTCGCCTCACTGTGCATGCAGATGCACTCACACCTGCCTGCTGCCATTCCTGAGCAAACGCTGCACTGGTGGTGTCCCGATACCCGCAGTCAACTGTAGGAGACAGTCCTAGCGCTTGCTAGACTTTCTTTGGTACCCTTAATTCCTCCTTCACAAATGCAGTGGAAATGTGTTTTTATGGGATTAAGTTAATTTCCATGGCAATATGTATGGCTCAATAAAACACAAAAGCATCACCTCAAAGGTCATATGCAAAAATGTGATGCTTCTCATTCTTTATTGTGAAGACTGTAATAGACCATGGATCCTAAATTTGAAACCCTTTGCACCTAGACTACTGTACAGTGTCCCCTTATTATATTGAACCACTGCTTTGCGCTAGTTTCCTAAAACAGAGAATGAAAGATCAAAATTGATTTATGTGATTTCATTGTATTCTGTAATGTTCTGAGGAATTTGTCAATGCTATATAATCAAATAAAAGAATCCGGTTAAGATCACATTCCCTGTGTTTGCTCCGGTGTTTTTAAATCTGAACAAGTTGATTGTACCAACATGTTTTAAAGACTTGAAGCTTTCACTTGGTGTTAGGCCCCTTTCACACGGGACGGCTCAGTAATGATCCGCCCCGTGAACCTCCGCTTGCTCAGCGGGGATCGCTCCGTTGATCCCCGCTGAGCCGGCGGATGACAGGGCGGTCCCCGCACACTGTGAAGGGACCGCCCTGTCAGATCTCTGCTCTCCCCTTTGGGGGATCGGATGAACACGGACCGTCTGTCCGTGTTCATCCGATCCGGTCCGCAGACGGATAGAAAAATAGGAATTTTTCTATCCAGAAAAACGGAGCATTGCGGACACGGATGAGATCGGGATGTTCATCCGCTGACACCCGCGAACTCATAGGGACCAATGTATGTCCCTTTTTCATCCGTAAACGGATGGATGAAAAAGCGGACATACGGTTCGCTGGTGTGAAAGGGGCCTTAGGCCCACTATGACCTTTATTTAATAGAGTTCTTATTCTTGAGTGCTAACTTGATGGTAACTTAATGCCAACCAATCAGAATTCATTCTGTTGAGGTTAGACTAGTTTAAGATTCTGTGGTTTGCTGCTCCTATTATAAATAATATAATATGACTTTTTACTAGGATTCTTTATTGATTCTTTATCGAATAAGGCTGTAATTTACAATACATAACATAAAAATTGTTATTTTGTGACATAGCAAGCTATAAGAATAAGAGGAACAAGCCTCCCCATAGGTTTAACAAACATGGATTGCCCAAGAAATTACACACAGATGCTTCCTGTAACTAAAATGTTTCTTTACAAACAAGCCGCAGATTTTACCTCACAAAAACTGAACATGTCACATTGTACACCCTAATAGCATCACCCAGATGATTGTTGCATAATGATTTAGGCACTTCAGGAACTATGCTAAGGACTATTTGAATTTAAATAGCAAATCCCCAGTGAAATTCCAGAAAATTTTAATTTTGTGCAAAAGAGATCAATACTGTTTAGTGTTACACGTCTGTAGGCATTGTACAAATTTGGATGAATTAAAAAATTAGGGCCAATTTTTCCTCTGCATGCAATATTTCATATTGCCCAATATGAAATTGTGATACATTTCATGTATCCCCAAACGAATGTTCCTGGCTATAGTAAGTAGAGTAAGAACATCAGTAAACAAAAAAATAAAAATGCAGTCTAAATAGCAAATAAGATAATATGACTTAATTATATAGTTTTTCACGTATTATCTTTGTAGAACAAATGGTATAAGTAGTCAAGTTTGCCGGATAGAAAATATGGTAATTTCTAGGACATTGGCATCCTGATTTACTTATTTTTCTTGGTGGTTGTTTGTGCCAAATTCTTTTAGTATTAGTTTACCGACAAATGCTCTGACGTTAGATTTTCTGTTACACCTTTGAATTTATTGGCTCCTCATTGATTAAAAGCTTCAAAATAAAATCCATTATACCCCCTCCACCATGCTTTAAAAGTTGGGGTTTTGGTGTTTGTAATGTTTTTTTCGGCATTTGAGTATCTTTTTTTCTTTCTCCTTTTTCACATGACCATGCAGCAGTGTGTAATTTTTAGCTAGAGCGGTTGAGTTTTGTAATTGGACTTTTTTCAAAAGGGCAGAGGCAAACATATGAAAAGATGCCTGGAGCTCCACCTGCAGGCTGGAATGTAAATATGAAATACCCATGCATAATACTAGCAAAAGAGTGCATGTTGGTGAAATGGCAGAGTAGGGTTTTGCATGTTGTTCTTGTAGTGGTTGATAGTTGGGCAATGTTGCAGTCTCCCAAGTACAGAAATTTTTCTGTATTGAAGGGTGGCATGGTTCACATTGATGAAGTGGTCACAGGTACAGTGATTGCAAATGGGGTAGTGTACACATGTGGCCAGTGGCAGCAAACAGAGTAGTGGTGCCAATGCAGTGGCAGAGACTTGAGAAGTCTCCATCGGTGCAGTGGCAACAAATGCAGAAATTAGTTAACTATGGCGGTGACCATCTTGGATGAGGGCAACTTCCGAATTTATGACAGGCTGGCGACACTTTTTTTTTTGAGGCACTATAGTGTCACGTTTGTCATTGGAGTGATCTCAATAACATGGACACTTGTTTTGTGCACTTTTACATGTGGTAGTTTTGCACTTATATGCGATATATAGGAAGCGCTGTCAATTTTTGCTTTAGGCGCAGAAATGAGCATTGGTGCCAAGTGGGGTCATACAAGTCAGTTCATTGATAGCAAGTGTATGTTGGTGCAATTGCTGAAAGAGAGGTGCATGTTGGCACAGTGGCTGAGAGTGGAGAAATGCGTGTCTGTGCAGTGTTATGCACATCGATCCAGTGGAGGTGAGTGGAAATGTGTGTGTGTGTGTTATTGCTGTGGTGGCAAGTGGAGTCATGCGCATGCAGTACTGTGGTGATTTGTTGAGGTGACATGATCCCTTTGGCCAGCCCACAGAAAATAAGGGGACTACCTTCTCACTTTTTCCCTCTTCTCATAAGATATTATTAGCTGCTCCTCACTGGGCACACTTTTCCATCTCTCACACCCCACCAGAGGGATTCCAATGCTGGGTAGCCCTCCGTTCTACTTCTCTGGGCTACATCAAAATTGCCACAAAGCTCTCAGTACTGGGGAGAACTGCAAAATATTTTTTACATTTTCCAGCACATTAACACTACTCCTAAATGAGACTTGCATACTCTATATCGTGCTGATAATTCTCACTGTTTCTCTGAATGAAGAGATGAGCGGCCACTCTCAAAAGTCTCCTGTAGCTGTATTTGTGCTATCCTCGAGCATCATTTGGTGACCAGTAAGCAGCTGAGTGGCCTTCAAAGTGGCACAAGAACATGCAGACAGGCATCGGTTTCCAGTACTAGGTTGAAATTATGTCACTCTGGTGTCGAATCTATACAGGCAGTATGTCTGTGGTGACAGCATTATCCACTGCCACAACAATTAAAAAAAAGACAACCAGGCTGGTCAGCACTGTATACTTATGACTCTTGGCTGCTATAAGCGGCCGAGTGTCACAGAACCCACTGTCCTCCTGCTAATGGTCCAGGAAGTTAAAGGTGGGTGGTGGTAGCTTTCTCTCTCACTTTGTGGGTTTGTCTTTTACAATAACTATGCAAAGTTATATTTACCTGACTAAAAACGCTTCTTATTTATGTACCGGTACTTTTCAACAATAAAGGTGCTTTATTCAAATAAGGAGATAACATTACAGGAGAATACAGATCAGACAATGTCATTCCCATACAGTCCAGGGATACCAGAAAGACAGAAACATGACCATTAGGAGATACAAGATTAATCCTATGCAATTCCCATTTTAGATAACCTAGTGAGATGAGTTATAGGTGACAGTTTCAGAACACTCCATCCCAGGGATAGAGCTATTCCCCCCACCCCCCATGAAGGAACTAATGCCACAAGACCATATATCAGCCTAAGGTGGGTACCTGAGGGGAGGATGAGAGCAGAAAAGGGCTCATCCCCCGACCCAATCAGCCACCTGAGGCCTCTCACCCCAACAATAAAGGAGACATCAGGTCAATGTCCAGGGTGCCCATACCTTCTCAAATTTTCAAGCACATCCCCTGCATGAGTATGTCATTTTATATAGTGGGAGTGCCTCATCCACCATCTTTTCCCATCCAGAAACTGTTGGCGGAGATGAAGAAACCCATTTAAGTAAGATTGCCTTTTTGGTATAATATAGAACAGGGATATGCAATTAGCAGACCTCCAGCTGTTGCCAAACTACAAGTCCCATGAGGCATAGCAAGACTCTGACAGCATCAAGCATGACACCAAGAGGCAGAGGCATGATGGGACTTGTAGTTTGGCAACAGCTGGAGGTCCGCTAATTGCATATCTCTGATATAGAAGGTATGCTATTAGCATCTTAGAGTGATGCGGGCGTTGTTCATCATCTGGGATCCCTAATAACACCATGGCCGGGGTAGGTGTCAGGTCCAGCTGCAACCTTAGATTAATTTCAGCCAAGACCTCATGCCAGTAAGACATTTTGACAGGGCATTCCCAAAACATGTGCATACAAGATCCCAAGTGGAGAATACAACTAAGACAGTTGGGGTCACGGTTAGGGAATGCACGCTGAAGTCTCCTAGGGGTGTAATATACACTGAAGAACCTTTACCTTAATTTGTCCCTAGAGGAAATCGTAGTACTTTAGTTGGGAATTTAGAGCAAACCTAGTTTTAATGTACAGCAAATGTTGTTGAAGGGGTTTGGTTAAATGTTGGCATACAATGAAACTAGATAGTGTTTTTTTTTTTTTTGCTGCACCATTAGCCTTATTTGGGTTCTTAAGAATGACAGAACCAGTTAGATCTATATGCTTTGGTATTAATGGTACGAAGGTTCCACTTCTTGTGCCAAGCCCATGCCATTGTGACTCACTAGTCTCTCAGGTGTCATCAGAATGGTCAAATGTCACAGGGATTCTGGATTAATATCAGTTTAGTCACTAATTCCTAGTTATACATTCAGTAATGACACCAGTATTATTCATATGACCTATATTATTGTAAATGCTGTGATATCATTAGACTTCTAGTCAATCTGATATGTTGCTGATTTGTATTAACCTATTTATTTTTTTAGTCGCTTGTTCATTACTTAATGGAACTAACAGTTATTCAACCAACCACAGCATTCAGTGCTTTTCATTGTGGCCATTTTTAAAGCGGAGTTCCACCCTTTTTTTATGTTTATTAAAAGTCAGCAGCTACAAAAAGTGTAGCTGCTGGCTTTTAATAAACATACACTTACCTGCTCCACTGTCCAGCGACGCGCCGCCTGTAGCTTCGCTCCTCTCCCCCCTCCTCCGCCGGCGCGTCCATTCACAGTGTGGTCACCCGGCCGTGACAGCTTTTGGCTTCATGGCCGGGCACTCACTGCGCATGCGCGAACGGCGCAGCGCTCTGTGAGTGGACAGGCGATCGCCTGGGACCTGTCACGTCCCAGGTGATCGCCTACAGGGAGGAGCCGCCACAAGGCGATATGACGTATCGCCTAGGCGGCTCCAGGGCGGAAGGAGGAAGTGGGACAGGAAGTCCCACTCCTACTGAAGCCCCCACTCCCCCCCCAAAAAAATTACATGCCAAATGTGGCATGTAAGGGGGTGAGGAGTGGAATAAAAAAAAGTAAAAAAAATTGGGTGGAACTCCGCTTTACGTACATCATTAACCACTTAACCCTCGGACCATTTTGTTGCTAAAGGACCAGGCCCCTTTTTGCGATTCGGCACTGCGTCGCTTTAACTGACAATTGCGCGGTCGTGCGACGTGGCTCCCAAACAAAATTTACGTCCTTTTTTTCCCACAAATAGAGCTTTCTTTTGGTGTTATTTGATCACCTCTGCGGTTTTTATTTTTTGCGCTATAAACAAAAATAGAGCGGCAATTTTGGAAAAAATGCAATATTTTTTACTTTTTGCTATAATAAATATCCCCCAAAAATATATAAAAAAATAATTTTTTCCTCAGTTTAGGCGTATTCTACATATTTTTGGTAAAAAAAAATCGCAATAGGCGTTTATTCATTGGTTTGTGCAAAAGTTATAGCGTCTACAAAATAGGGGATAGTTTTATGGCATTTTTATTCATATTTTTTTTTTTACTAGTAGTGGCGGCGATCAGCGATTTTTATTGTGATTGCGACATCGGACACTTTTGACACCATTTTGGGACCATTGTCATTTTTACAGCAAACAGTGCTATAAAAATACACTGCTTACTGTAAAAATGACTGGCAGTGAAGGGGTTAACCTGTAGGGGGTGCTGAAGGGATTAAGTGTGACCTAAAGAGTGATTCTTACTGTTAGGGGGCGTGGCATGACACGTCACTGATCGTTGCTCCCTATGACAGGGAACAGACGATCACTGACAGTGTCACTAGGAAGAACGGGGAAAGGTTTGTTTACACTTACCTCTCCCCGTTCTTCAGCTCTGTGACCCGTTTGCGGGACACCGGCGGCGATCGGGTCCGCGGGCGCGGTCACGGAGTTCCCGTCAGGGTCGCGACATTCCCATGGCTCGCACATTAAAGGGGACGTACCTGTATGCCAATGTGTGCTGCCGTGCCATTCTGCAGACGTACATCGGCGTGCGGCAGTTGGCAAGTGGGTAAAATACTTTCCTTTTGTTCAATAAAAAATTAGTCCTGGCAACTCTGTGCTGTAATGTGCAAGATATGGAGATAATAGTTTACAAATTGTGGCCACACCTTTCCACCTTTTTTAGATTTTAAGCTAAAAAACTAAAGCGTAACTTTACCCTTAACTTGATAAAAGATAATGTACCTTAGCATGGAACATACATTTTACATTAATAATTATGCTTCTAAAATTAGTGTGTGCTGTGAATTGCTTCCAGCATTGCACCTGTTTCTTCTTGCTAGAGGTTGCCATTTTGCTGAAGCGCAGAGCCCCTAAGCAGCAGTAAATCTTTAGGCTGTTAGCAGATCAGCCTCTAGTGGCAGTGATTTTCGACCACAAAAGAGATCAACTGAGCATGTGCGGAGTAGGGTGAGACAGTGTATTACTGGATTTTAAAGTGGTTGTACACCCTGTACAACCACTTTTACCTACATGTAAGCTTACCTGTAGGTGCTGGAAATATCTCCTAAACCAGGAGGTTTAGGAGATATTTACAATAGAGCCGTGCGCCGATGTCTACGGCGCAGGCACACTTTAGATACGGCGATCGTGCCTTTTCTAAAGGGGGTTATGCCGTGACTGGCGGCTCCCGCCAGTCACAGTGCCAAAGTTTGCGGCCCTGGAAGGAAGAGGGGTGAAGATGGACGCTCACTGCTAGTGGGGACAGCAGTGACATTGCAGGCTTCGGTTTCAGGTAAGTGACACATAATGGGCTACTATGCGATGCAAGCCCATTATGCTTTACCTTTGCAGGGAAATAAAGAGGAAGTAAAACCCATCAGGGTTTACTTCCTCTTTAAATTGTAAAGTACCCTATTTTAATGTTTTACATAGCTATACCTGCAAAAAGGGTCAGCCTGAAGTGATCTAGAAAGTCCTAATTTTCTGACCAAAGTTCCACTTGCCTTGCATACATCTTTTTTAATTAGTATCTCTTATAAATGTAGTATTGTGATATACGGTATAATATTCTACAATTTATCTTAGAGAGCAGGTTATAGGCTTCTGGTAAATTGCGTTTTAGTTAACTATAGATTTTAAGGGGTAAATACAACTATAAAGTGTGGCGTGCATTTGTATTCCGACCCCTCTACTTTGCTACCCCTAACTAAAATTTAGTGGAATCAATTGCCTTCAGAAGTCATCTAATTAGTAGATGGAGGCCATCGGTGTGTAATTTAACTTCATTATAAATACAGCTGTTCTGTGAAGCCCTCAGAGGTTTGTTAGAGAACCTTAGTGAACAAACGTCATCATGAAGGCCAAGGAACACACCAGAAAGGTCAGGGATAAAGTTTAAAGCAGGGTTAGGTTAAAAAAAAATATCCCAAGCTTTGACTGTCTCACGGAGCACTGTTCAATCCATCATCCTAAAATGGAAGGAGTATGGCACAACCTCAAACCTACCAAGACATGGCCGTCCACCTAAACTGACAGCCTGGCAAGGAGAGTATTAATCGGAGAAGCTGCCAAGAAGCCCATGGTAACTCTGGAGGAGCTGCAGAGATCCACAGCTCAGGTAGGAGAATCTGTCCACAGGACAACTATTAGTCGTGCACGTCACAAATATATACCGTATTTTTTGCTCCATAAGACACACTTTTTTTTTCCCCTCCAAAAACGGGGGGGGGGGGGGGGGAACGTGTGTGCGTCTTATGGAGCGAATATTGACCAGGAGAGCCGCTGATAGGGTCGATCGTTTCGGCGGCAGAACGATGCCCTATGCATCCCCCAGCTAAATCCTGTTTCTCCCCTGCCTTCAGCTGCTAGAGGGAGAGAAACAAAAGGTATTGTTCTTTGTTTAACCCCCACAGGATTGGCATTCATATGTAAATCACACGGGCAATGTTATGTTAATGAGGTCGCCCCCCGCGATTCATATGCAAATTACGCCCAAACCTCTGCATGCCACCCACCTAGAAGATGTAAACAGCATACAGGTGAGCATAGGGGGCATGTAGAGGTCATCAAAGAGGGGGGTTTGAGGTGCAGAGGAGGTGTGCAGAGTTGAATAGGAAGGAGGGGTTGGAGTGCAGAGGTTAGAAGATGAGGGGTTTGGGGGACAGACGTTAGCAGATGAGTAAGAGGGGCAGAGTTGTACTGAGAGGGAGATGAGAATGTAGAGATGGGGGGGGGGGGGGTTACTGTGAATACACCTGTTACATCACTGGTCAGTGTAAATGTCTCAATACATTGGTGGTTGATGCAAATGCTCCTGTTGTGTTGAGGTCATGTAAATGTCCCAGTTACATTGGGGATCAGTGTAGGGTGCCCCCTTACATTGGTTGTCATTGTAGAAATATTATTCTGTTATATTTTTGTAGCGATAACCCCCCTCTCTGAGATCGGGCTTCTGGTTTTGTTTTGGGTCATGCAAACTACCTCCAAGGCTTCCGTTGTCAGGGTATAGAAAGTCTTTAGAAAAGCCAATGTCCACACAGATGTAAAACCCAAACAGTCAGGCTTTATTTACTTTGAGGGAACTTGAAAGGAAAGCAGGAAAGGAGAGAAGAACAGGGGAAGGTTCAGGCACGCAGCACTAAAATGACAACGTTGCCACTCAAGCCTGAGTGGGTATTGCTCACCCGGATAGTCCTAGCAGCCGGGATGAAGCACGAATCAACTTTATCTGAAAACTAGGGATACGATCAGGAATCCTCTGCCACAGGATTATCAAAGTCCTGAACCTCCCGGCCAAGCAATAGAGAGAGCACCTTTATGCCAGATCAGCATATTGCAGGGCTTGTAATAATGGATCCCTCCTTAGGTGAGTCCCATGCCTCTTCCCGAGACAGCAGTACCGTCGCTGGTCTCCTCTGGGTCAGATCCTCCCCTGGTCTCCTTTTCTAAAAGTAGGCTCCCCGCAGGTGGGTAGCTTGGGATCCTTTCCTAAGGCATAGGCCCCAGCCAGCAGAGCTGAGCCTACTAGGCAGCGATGCAGCCTCGGGCCGAAGGTGCCCGAGGCTGGAACACACACACCCACCTCGTGCCATAGAGGCCACGAGGCGCACACACTCTCCAGGCCCGACGGGCCCCCAGGAACAGACAAAAATTAATGGCGTCTGCCCCCTTGTGTACCCTTTTCCCAGCATTCACAGCGAGTTCACCACGTCCACTGCACGGCTGCCGAGAGAAGACACCCAAGGTGTTGTGATACCCCCTGTAGTTCAACCTGGGCCGGTGGTGGCAGTGCCACCTACAGGCGAACAGGGAACATCACTGCCAGGCAGTATCACACCCAGAGCAGAAGCGAATTTAGAACAATCAATTGGTCTGAGCCACTAGCTCAGACTACCCTTAAATTCATGCATAGCGTCCCAAATATTTGGGTGGGGCGCTACATTTTATTATATATTTTAGTACACCATTTGGGTCAGGATATTTTGTTTTCATATTTTCCTCCTCCAATATGTAGGTGCGTCATATGGTCAGGTACGTCTTTTGGAGCGAAAAATACAGGATATATAATGTTTAGGAGTTCTAAGTAACTTTCTAGCAAATTCGGTTTACGGATGAAAAAGGGACATACATTGGTCCCTATGAGATCGCGGGTGTCGGCGGATGAACATCCGCCAACACCTGATCTCATCCGGGTCTGCAATCCTCTGATTCTGCAGACGGAGGAAAATCCTATTTTTCTATCCGTCTTGTGAGGGGGTTAGCTCGGCAGCGGGTGTGTGTGACCCCCGGGATGGGCTCCCCACACAAAAACAGGCCCAGCAAACGGAGGTTGTGGTTTTCAAAATCAAAAAGGTGCGGTTTATTTTCTATTTACAGTGACAAAACACAGCAAAGCAAAAGAAACATAAATAAAATAAATCCTGGTCAACTTGACCTCTTAGTAAACATACAGGTTTCCTAACTAACAACTGGGATCAGCCTAGTGCTGTCCTAGTCCCTAAGTCCCTGGTTTTAAATGTCCAAGCAAATAGCCACACAGGCTTTGTCTCACCGCACAGGGGTTCACTCTCCCTAGACAGTCCACACAGGTCTGGTTCCAGGCATGAGCAAACACCTAATGAATCTGGGAGTTCTTATAGAGGCCTAAATGAGCTGACAAGCTTCAGCTGGTCTCATCAACTCCCTGTCTGCACGATGCCCCACACTCTCCCTAGAGGTATGAGTCATCCATGAGCCCACTAGCCTCAGCTGGGCTTATACAACTCTCCACCTAGTTGTATAAGTCGGCGTAAAGCCTGAATCTGGGCGAAATATATCTACCCCCTGGATGCAACCAGGTGACTTTACCTTCCTGCTGTCACATACCCCCCCCTCTTGTTTTAACCTCGGGGTTGGAACACCAGCAATCAGGCATTCATGTACTCGAGACAAAGCATCCACATTCCCCATTTGAACGCCAGGGCGATGCTTTACTGTGAAGTTGAATTCCTGGAGGGCCAGGAACCACCTATTCACTCTTCTATTTGTTTCCTTGTTTTGAGCCATCCACTTTAACGGAGCGTGATCCGTAACCATGTCAAAGTGCCTACCTAGCAGGTAGTACCGAAGGGAATCTAGAGCCCACTTCACCGCTAAACACTCCTTTTCAACGGTGGCGTAATTTACCTCATGGGACTTCAACTTCCTGCTGAGGTAAATGACTGGGTGCTCTTCCCCGTTCCAGACCTGGGACAATACTGCTCCTAACCCCACATCTGACGCATCACTTTGTACGACAAAGTCTTTAGAGAAGTCGGGTGAGTACAACACTGGCTGGCTACATAGGGCTTGTTTCAAGAATTGGAATGCTGCCTCAGCCTCGGGGGTCCATTTAATCATGACCGACCCTTTCCCCTTCGTCAGGTTGGTTAGGGGCACAGCCTTAGAAGCAAAGTGGGGAATGAATCGCCGATAATACCCAGCGATTCCCAGAAAGGCTCGTACCTGCTTCTTGCTGTTGGGACGTGGCCAACTCTGGATGGCCTCGACTTTGTTGAGTTGGGGTTTTATTACTCCCCTCCCAATGGTGTACCCAAGATATTTGGCCTCCTCCTGCCCAATGGTACACTTCTTGGGGTTAGCCGTAAACCCCGCTTCCCGAACAGAGTCCAGGACTGCTTGCACTTTTGGCAGATGTGAGGCCCAATCTGTGCTATGGACAATTACGTCATCCAGGTAAGCCGCAGCATACTTCCGATGGGGCCTCAGCATCTGGTCCATTTTCCGCTGGAATGTGGCCGGCGCATTCTGTAACCCGAACGGCATTCTTTTATATTGGAACGCCCCGTCTGGGGTTACAAATGCGGTTTTCTCTTTGGCCGACTTGGCCAGGGGGATTTGCCAATACCCTTTTGTGAGGTCAAGAGTCGTCATGTATCGGGCTGTTCCCAGCCGGTCGATCAACTCATCTATACGTGGCATGGGGTAGGTGTCAAATTTTGTAACTTTGTTCAACTGACGAAAATCGTTACAAAATCGCCAGCTCCCATCCGGTTTAGGCACCAACACAATGGGACTAGACCAATCACTTTGGGACTCCTCTATCACCCCTAAGTTCAGCATTTTCTGTACTTCCTCCCGTATTGCCTCCCGTCGGGCCTCTGGGATCCGATAGGGTTTTAACTTCACCCTTTCACCGGGCGGGGTAATGATGTCATGCTCTACCCCAGATGTTTGTCCCGGCAGCTCAGAGAATACCTCCTTGTTGCGAAGCACAAACTCCTTAACCTCCTGTTGTTGGGGTTGTGACAAGGTGGCTGCTATTCCAACCTCAGGAATCACGCAACCAGTTTGAGCTGGTGACCAAGTGTCTGCGACTAGGGACTCTCTATCCCTCCAGGCTTTCAACAGATTAACGTGATAGATCTGTTCGGGCTTTCGCCTTCCTGGTTGTCTGACCTTGTAATTCACTTCGCTCACTTTTTCCATTATCTCATAGGGGCCTTGCCATTTGGCAAGGAATTTACTTTCAACCGTAGGGACAAGTACCAGTATCCTATCCCCCGGGGAAAAGGTACGGGTCTTGGCTCCACGGTTGTACACTCTCTGCTGTGCTAACTGCGCTTGGGCCAAATGTTCCTTCACGATGGGCATTACCTGTGCAATTCGGTCTTGCATCAGGGCGACATGCTCAATCACACTCCTGTGGGGAGAACTCTCACTTTCCCAAGTTTCCTTGGCAATATCCAACAGCCCTCTTGGGTGTCTCCCATACAGTAACTCAAAGGGGGAGAATCCCGTAGAGGATTGGGGCACCTCCCTAATAGCAAACATCAAATAAGGAAGTAGACAGTCCCAATCCTTTCCATCTCTATCCACCACTTTCTTCAACATTTGTTTTAGGGTTTTGTTGAATCTTTCAACCAGCCCATCGGTTTGGGGGTGATACACAGATGTACGCAATTGCGTCACTTTGAACAATTTACACAGCTCTTTCATAACCCGGGACATAAAGGGTGTACCTTGGTCCGTAAGCAGTTCTTTACAAATACCCACCCGGCTAAAAACAAGAGATAGCTCTTTGGCTATGGTTTTGGCCGAGGTATTTCTGAGAGGGATCGCTTCTGGATAACGGGTGGCATAGTCCATTATAACCAATATGTACTGGTGCCCCCTAGCGGACTTGATTATAGGACCTACCAAATCCTTTGTGATTCTCTCAAACGGGACCTCAATGATGGGTAGAGGGACCAGCGGGCTACGGAAATGTGGCATCGGGGCCGACCTCTGACACACAGGGCAGGAGGAACAATAATTTTCTATGTCCTTCATCACCCCAGGCCAATAGAATCTCTGTAATACCCTCTCTCGGGTTTTCTCTGTCCCCAGATGACCTCCAAGAATGTGCCCATGGGCCAACTCCAACACCAACTTCCTGTAAGGTTTGGGCACCACAAGCTGCTCAACGGTTTCTTCTGCCCTTTTTGCCACCCGATACAGTAGGTCCTTCTCTACGCTGAAGTATGGGTAAGTGCAGGTATTATCTGGGTTCACTAACTCGCCATCTATTTCCACTACGTTTTCCCGTGCCTTTATTAGGGCGGGGTCTTTTAACTGTTCTGTGGCAAAATTTTCCCTGTGAACCTCCAGATCAGAAAACTCCACAGACGGTAGGTTTTCGTCTGAGGAGGTGGGCTCCTCTCCAGTTTCTTGAGTCTCCCCTGCCAATACTGACAAGGGAAATTCTGGAGAGTCCTCACCACTCTCAGAGGAGTTCTGGCTATCACATTCCTGGTACATAGGGGCACCAGTGGGGGGCTCAGGATCATCCCACAGTTCCCAGAACTTCGGAAAATCCCTTCCCACAATGGCATCATGCGGTAATTGAGATACTAACCCCACTGGATGAGAGAGGGTACCTTTGGGGGTCTCGAAACACACTGTAGTCACTGGATACTCTCGGGTGTCCCCATGCACACAAATAACAGCTACCTTGCTATTCCCAGAGACCTCTGTTTTAACTAATTCAGCCTTTATCAGGGTCACAAGGCTACCTGAATCCAGCAATACCACAACATTTCTACCATTAACACACATTTTGCATAAATGTTTCTCAGTTCCTCGAATGGCAGTGCATGCGACTGTCGCACACAGCGACTGACGTCTGCCCGTCAGAAAGTCACATTGCATGGGTTCCTCCACAACCGGGCAATTTGCTGCAATATGTCCCGCTTGCCGGCAGCGGTAGCAAACAATCCTTCTTGCCGCCTCTTGAGCCACTGATTTCCCAGGCTGTTCTCGCCAAACTTGGGGTAGAGCTCCCACCCTCTCACTCTCTCCACCCTCACCCCTTGGAATCCTCTTATCCGCCCCTGGGGATGGTCTGGTCTTAGGGTGGAAAGTCCGAGTGTCTCTGGAAGAGGCCGTCAGGTTCTCTGTAGCCAAGTATTTCTCCACACGATCCACAAGACCACCGGCCGTCTCTGGGTCTCCATGGCTTACCCACTTTTGGATGGCAGTAGGAAGAGCTCTCAAAAACCGATCCATTACAACACGTTCCACAATCTCTGGTGCGGACAAAGTCTCTGGCTGTAGCCACTTCCTGCTCAGGTGAATGAGATCATACATTTGAGACCTGGGGGGTTTTCCAAGCTGGAAAGTCCAGTTATGCACACGCTGAGCCCGGACAGCCAGGGTGACACCCGGCCTTGCCAATATTTCAGCTTTTAGCATCACATAGTCTTTTGCTTGGTCAGGCTCTAGGTCATAGTAAGCCTTCTGCGATTCACCAGTTAACAGAGGAGCCACCAGTCCAGCCCACTGCTCCTCAGGCCACTTTTCTCTTTCAGCAGTTCTTTCAAATGTGGTCAAAAATACCTCTGGATCATCCTCTCCAGTCATTTTTGTCAATAAACGACTCACCCCAAAGGACGCGGTATTAGTGGGACGGCTTTCCTCACTGGTCTGCGGACGTTGCTGCACTACTGCTTCCATTTGTTGTAGTCTCTGCTCTTGCTTCTGTAACAGGTCTATGAAGTGGGCCTCAGATTGCTGCTGGGCTTGTTGCTGAGCTTCCAGACTCTGTTGGTGAGCTTGCTGCTGGGCTGCAAGGCTCTGTTGATGAGCTTGCTGCTGGGCTGCAAGGCTCCTTTGCAAACCTGCATTTGTCTGCTGTTGATTGGCATTTGCTAGAGCCAGCTGTTTCAGTATCTCCTCCATGCTGGCTTAAAAAAAAACTGCCACTGGTTCTCCACCAACTGTGAGGGGGTTAGCTCGGCAGCGGGTGTGTGTGACCCCCGGGATGGGCTCCCCACACAAAAACAGGCCCAGCAAACGGAGGTTGTGGTTTTCAAAATCAAAAAGGTGCGGTTTATTTTCTATTTACAGTGACAAAACACAGCAAAGCAAAAGAAACATAAATAAAATAAATCCTGGTCAACTTGACCTCTGAGTAAACATACAGGTTTCCTAACTAACAACTGGGATCAGCCTAGTGCTGTCCTAGTCCCTAAGTCCCTGGTTTTAAATGTCCAAGCAAATAGCCACACAGGCTTTGTCTCACCGCACAGGGGTTCACTCTCCCTAAACAGTCCACACAGGTCTGGTTCCAGGCATGAGCAAACACCTAATGAATCTGGGAGTTCTTATAGAGGCCTAAATGAGCTGACAAGCTTCAGCTGGTCTCATCAACTCCCTGTCTGCACGACGCCCCACACTCTCCCTAGAGGTATGAGTCATCCATGAGCCCACTAGCCTCAGCTGGGCTTATACAACTCTCCACCTAGTTGTATAAGTCGGCGTAAAGCCTGAATCTGGGCGAAATATATCTACCCCCCTGGATGCAACCAGGTGACTTTACCTTCCTGCTGTCACAGTCTGCAGAGTGGATCGGATGAACACGGACAGACGATCCGTGTTCATCCGATCCCCCCATAGGGGAGAGCGGAGATCTGACAGGGCGGTCCCTGCACAGTGTGCGGGGACCGCCCTGTCATCCGCCGGCTCAGCAGGGATTAGTGGAGCGATCCCTGCTGAGCAAGCAGAGGTTTTCCGGGGCGGATCTTCACGGATCCGTCTCGTGTGAAAGGGGCCTTAGGCTTCATGTAGGCGGGACGTTGTTCAACCTCTCCTGAACGATTTAACTTGACAGCTAGAAACCAGTGTCTAAAAATGGCTGTTTAGCAGCATTTACATGCCACGTTTGTGTCTAGAAGCATTTGAATTATTATTATTTTTTTTTGTTAAAATGAAAAACGCCTGTAAACGAAACGCGAGTTGCCACGTTTGGCGCTTCAACTGCCTAAACACAGCTTCTGAACGCATTTTGGGTTCAAGAAAAAGCCTCTAAACACAACTGCCTAGAAACGAACCAGTGTACATGTACTGATAAGATAACATAGGGGAGAGTTCAGGAGCAGTTGAAAAAAATGCCCAACTGCTCCTAAACGTCCGTTTACCAGCAGCAGTGTACATGAGGCCTAAAACAAAAAGTGTCAGAATAGGCCGGGTCTTCAAGTGGATAATTAATGTGAAATGTATATTCCTTGCTAAAGAACATTTTTTTCTTTCTCGTACATCACGGGACACAGAGCGACATAGTCATTACTATGTGGGTTATATAGATTACCTTCAGGTGCTGGCACTGGCAACTTCCAAAACCGGAAGTACCCTCCCCTATATAAGCCCCTCCCATCCGGGAGTACCTCAGTTTTTTGCCAGTGTCTAAGGTGTTGGCCAAAGGTTAACATGTTTTTTCATCTGGGCTTGTGTACAGGTTCTTTTGGGCCTCAGCAAGCTATTCCGGATCCGACCAAAAAAGCTTCATAGCTAAACGGTCGGTACCCGGGCCTTGCAGAGAAGAGCAAGGTTTTGCCTGTAATGCCTCTCTTAGGAGGGCTGGACCCTGGGATCCAGAGCTCTGGTCATACCCACGACCAAGATGTTTTCTGTGCAGGGTGCTATACAGGTCCAGGGGAGTGGAATCCTTGGGAACACGGTCCCTGAAGGTTTAAGTACAATGCCTGCCGTGAGAGGTGAAGTTTGGGCTTCTGTGGACCAAACAGAGTCCTGCGGCGGGGAAAAGGTAAGTGGGGGCCCCTCAGGAACTTGGTTCTATTGGGGGGACCCCCAAGCCTAATATGTCTTTCTGCCTGTTACCTAACGGTATTCCCGCTAAATATCTGTGCATGCCTATAACTACTAGAAAATGTAATAATTTTAATGGTGGTCAAGAAAAAAAAAAAATGGACAAACCGCGGTACCTGTGTTAATCCACTAGAGGCCGCTGTGGAACGTCATTTTCTTGCTATGTGGACTATTTCCTTCTGAGGTCAAGTCCAGGCAGATGGTGAGTTCTCTTGTGGGAAACTGCTTCCTCTGTCATGTTGTAATGCTCGTCCATCCCCGGGCCCTGCTGCAAACAGGGACCCTGGCTCCTCTCCCTAGTTTTTTTTCAAAAGAAGCGCCGAAGGCTTGGCGGATGACGCTCTGTGCGCGCCGCAGCGCTTCTGCGCATGTGCGGGCGTCCCAGCATGTTAAAAGGCACAATTATGTGTTGTGAGCTGGCTATGGAGTGCAGAGACAGAGCTGGTAACATTTAAAAAAAGGCATACAGCAGGCGGTTGATGCAGGCATCCCCATAGAAAGGCACATTAGTAGACACCAACTGTTTATATAGCAGTAATTGTGCTAGACTATTTTCAGTAAGTGGTGTATTACGGCTGGAATACCTCAGCTTTGGGCTTAGGAATATGCCGTCCAAAGTCTCCGGGACTAAGACTCCCAGGAAGCAAAGGGGGTCTCCGTCGGGCTCTGAGGATCTTGGGCATGCTTTTGCTGCACCAGTCTCCCCTGAAAAATCAGAGGTTGGTGCCCGTAGAGAACCCTCAGGAGTACCTGGTACTGTGGCTGTCCTCAGTTCACCTGCTCCTGTGTATGTAACAGAGGAGGTTTTTTCCTCAGCTCTGGGAGGACTGGAAGAGAGATTGACAACATTGATAGCTGCTTCCCTGTCAGAGGGAAAGCGCGCCCGATCTCCGTCTCCTCCCTCAGAGTACCTGTTAGCGGAACAACAGTCCCATGCAGGGATTGACGTACCTGAAGGGGATCAGGATGAGGTTGATTCTGTTCTAGAGGAATCGACAGTGGAAGAGCCATTTTCAGCATCACATGCTGAAAGATTATGGGTTCAGACCCTGACTGATATGGTCCGATCAGCATTTAAAATGCCCCTTGCGGAGCCATCAACCACTCCTTTCTCCTCGTTGGGGTCGCTAAAAGCTCCCCAGACTGTTTGTTCCTTTCCAATCCATCCTTTACTGGAAGGACTCATTTACCAGGATTGGGAACATCCTGATAAAATATTTACTCCCCCTAAGAGATTTCCGGTGGTCTATCCCATGGAGGATAAGTTCATCCGAAAATGGAGGGTGCCTACAGTGGACGCAGCCATCTCTTGTGTGAACAAATCACTGACATGTCCAGTAGATAATGTTCAAATGTTCAAGGACCCGATAGATAAAAAATTGGAGTCCTTATTAAAATCTGCTTTTTCTACAGCAAGCTTGGTGACACAACCAGCAGTAGCAGCTATTGGGGTCTGCCAAGCGGTGAAGGATCAGTTAAAACAGGTCTTAAGGGACTTGCCGGATCAGCAGGCCCTTGCCCTAGCTGATCTGCCTAGAGCCTTATGCTTTGCGGTTGACGCCATCAAGGATTCAATCCATCAGGCCTCCCGCCTTATGCTGTCTGTAGTACATATGCGTAGGCTTCTATGGCTCAAGAACTGGTCTGCTGAAGCTCCCTGTAAAAAATTGCTGGTTAGCTTCCCATTTCATGGTGAACGCTTATTCGGGGAAGACCTGGACAAATATATCCAGAAAATTTCCAGCGGTAAAAGTACACTCTTGCCGGTTAAAAAGAGATTCAGAGGTCCCTCTTTTAAGAGGCCTGCCTCTCCAGTCCCTGGGACATCTGCTGTGAAGCAGTTCCGACGGCCTCCGTGGTCAAATCCCGGGGGGAAAAATCAGGGACAATCACAGGGTAACAAAAAACCCTGGGTCAGGAGAGGTACAAAACCTCCCCCCAAGTCAAATTTATGAAAGGTCGCCCCCACTCAATCGGGTGGGGGGAAGACTTCAGTTGTTCGCAGAGACCTGGCGGGACACGATCAGAGACAGATGGGTGCTCTCCGCAGTAAGTCTGGGATACAAGCTGGAGTTAAAAGACACTCCTCCTTCCCATTTTATGTGGTCAAACGTGCCAAGAGATCCCCGGAAGAGAGGATCCCTCCTGTCGGCACTAGAACAACTATTGCTCCAAGGAGTAATTATGGAGGTTCCCCTGGAAGAATGCGGGTTCGGGTTTTACTCAAACCTCTTTACAGTCCCGAAGCCAAACGGGGACGTGAGGCCCATATTAAATCTAAAAGGGCTAAACAAATTCCTACATATCAGGACTTTTCGGAGGAGTCGATCCGATCGGTGGCCACTGCCCTACAAGGGGAGGAATGGTTAGCCTCGATCGACATCAAAGATGCTTATTTGCACATTCCCATCTTTCCAGTCCACCAAAAATTTCTACGCTTTGCAGTAGAAGGGCGCCATTTTCAGTTCAGAGCTTTACCCTTCGGTCTGGCCACAGCACCACGAGTGTTCACAAAAATTCTGTCCCCACTATTGGCCAATCTAAGAACACGAGGTGTAACGATAATGGCATATCTAGACGACTTGTTGCTGACGGACCACTCAGTGGAAAAACTAGAAGTGGTTGTTCACGAGACAATCAAGTATCTGGAGTCTCACGGTTGGATTATCAACCGAGACAAGTCAGCCCTAAAACCAGTCAAAAGTCTGGAATACTTGGGGCTAAGGCTGGATTCAGACCAGAGAAAAATTTTCTTGCCTCAAGAAAAGGTGTCGTCTTTGAGAGCTTTAATCCACCTGGTGGGTACAAAAAGACAGCCGTCCATACGCCTGTGCATGAGGCTGCTGGGAAAAATGGTGGCATCATTCGAAGCTGTACCCTACGGTCAATTCCATTCAAGGAATTTGCAAAGGGCCATACTGTCAGCCTGGAACAAAAAAGTTCAGGCCCTAGACTTACCAATGTCCTTGTCCCCTTCCGTTCGCAAGAGCCTCCGTTGGTGGTTGGTTCCCCAGAATCTGGAAAAAGGGAAATCCTTCAGTCCGATTTCTTGGAAGGTGGTCACTACAGATGCCAGCCTTATAGGTTGGGGGGCAGTACTGGAGCAATGGTCTCTCCAGGGCAGATGGTCGGATGCAGAGAAGGCCCTGCCCATCAATCTCTTAGAGATACGAGCAGCCCGGTATGCCCTAGTAGCATGGACATCCAAACTCCAAGGGTCCCCTGTCAGAATTCAATCAGACAATGCCACGGCAGTGGCATATATCAACCATCAGGGGGGCACCAGGAGTCGTGCAGCCCAGAGGGAAGTAAATTACATCCTGAAATGGGCAGAAAGATATGTCCCAGCCATATCCGCGGTATTCATTCCAGGGGTGGAGAATTGGAAGGCGGACTTTCTAAGTCGCCAACAATTATGCCCAGGGGAATGGTCCCTTCACCCCGAGGTTTTCCAGGCAATATGTCAGCGGTGGGGAGCACCGGATGTAGATCTGCTAGCATCCAGATTCAACGCAAAGGTGGACAGATTTGTCTCTCGGACAAGGGATCCCCTAGCTTGCGGCTCGGATGCTCTAGTGTTCCCTTGGGATCAGTTCAAGCTGATATATGCATTTCCACCGCCACAATTGTTGCCTCAATTACTCCACAGAATCAGGGTAGAAAAGAAACCAGTGATTCTGGTGGCTCCAGCGTGGCCCCGAAGAGCATGGTACGCTGAGATTGTAAAAATGTCTGTGGGGAGTCCTTGGACCCTTCCACATCGTCCGGATCTGCTTTCGCAAGGACCGATATACCACCCTTCCTTACTAGCTTTAGGTTTGACGGCCTGGCTATTGAAGCCCACATTCTAAAAAAGAGAGGTCTCTCTAATCCTGTGGTATCTACCATGATCAATGCCAGGAAGCCGGTATCCAGGCAGATTTACTATAGAATCTGGAAGGCGTACATCGCGTGTTGTGAGGCCAAGAAATGGCATCCACATAAATACGTAATAGGTAGGATTCTGGACTTCCTACAGTGGGCTGTAGATAGGAAGCTTGCCTTGAGTACTATCAAGGGTCAGATTTCGGCCTTGTCAATATTTTTTCAAAGGCCCTTGGCTTCGCATTCACTAGTCAAAACTTTTATACAAGGAGTAATGCGTATTAGCCCTCCGGTTAAAATTCCCATATGTCCATGGGACCTAAACCTGGTTTTATCGGTTCTACAGAAACAACCATTTGAACCATTACAGCACATTTCCTTGGTTCTTCTCACCAGTACATAGATTTTTTTAGTAGCCATATGTTCGGCTAAAAGAGTGTCGGAATTGGCCGCTATGTCCTGTAAGGAGCCATATCTGGTTATCCATAAGGACAGAGTAGTGTTACGTCCTCATCCAGCCTTTCTTCCTAAGGTGGTATCGAGGTTTAATTTGAACCAAGATGTGGTTCTTCCTTCCTTTTTCCCCAAACCTAGTTCGGTAGAGGAAAAGTTATTACATTCTTTGGATGTAGTAAGAGCAGTTAAAGCTTATCTAAAAGCCACTGCTCAGATTCGTAGAACGGATACTTTGTTTATTCTGCCGGAAGGCCCCAGAAAGGGTCAGGCAGCGTCAAGATCTACTTTAGCCAAGTGGATTCGACAGGTCATAATGCAAGCCTATGGCTTGAGAAGGAGACCGCCTCCGTTCAAAGTTAGGGCGCACTCCACGAGAGCAGTTGGAACTTCATGGGCAGTGCATCACCAGGCCTCCCTGGCTCAAATCTGTAAGGCCGCAACATGGTCTTCAGTACACACGTTTACTAGGTTCTACCAGGTGGACGTTAGAAGTCAGGAGGATGTCGCCTTTGGGCGCAGTGTGTTGCAGGCCGCAAAAGATCCTCATGTCTGATAGCGCCCAGCTTATGTATGGTGTATCCCCCCCCCCCCTCATTTGGCATTGCTTTGGGACGTCCCACATAGTAATGACTATGTCGCTCTGTGTCCCATGATGTACGAGAAAGAAAATAGGATTTTTATAACAGCTTACCTGTAAAATCCTTTTCTTGGAGTACATCACGGGACACAGAGCTCCCACCCCTCTTTTGGGGACACTTATTGCTTTGCTACAAAACTGAGGTACTCCCGGATGGGAGGGGCTTATAAAGGGGAGGGTACTTCCAGTTTTGGAAGTTGCCAGTGCCAGCACCTGAAGGTAATCTATATAACCCACATAGTAATGACTATGTCGCTCTGTGTCCCGTGATGTACTCCAAGAAAAGGATTTTACAGGTAAGCTGTTATAAAAAAAAAAAATAGGATTTTTATCAAGTTTGTATGGGTAAAGTTCTGTTTAACATTTTGTGTAGGTAGTGCTTGCAGGTCAGGGTCAGAAATACAGCAAGTGTTCATAGCCTAATGCACATTTGTTGGTAATCTTGTATTTGACTCCATTCACACCTATGCAGTTTGCTATTGAACTAAAATAGCAAAAAAGCACTGTTTGTTTTTTTTGTTTTTTTATTATTTATAAACAGGGAAAATGGGTCCACATGGGCCACCAGGACAATACAATCAATGGCAGAGATACAGATAGAGATAAAAAAAAGGAAACAAGACAGGTGTGCTATTATCTGTCGACGTACAGCAGCTGAGGGAACAGTATCATACAGACCTGTGTGAACACAAGCCATTAGGCAGGGTCTGTGCGTTATGAACTGTAGTACAATTATAGATAATACATCATTTATGAGTTCCCATTACATATTCCTGTTCCCACTTGGATATCTCAACCTGTGCATGGAAGTTGAGCTGGGTCACCATGGCCCCGCGGGCCCAGTCCCCCTTTCCAGAGAACAAAAATAATAGAAAGAGGAGAAGCATTTAAAATTACGGGCAATGCCCTAGAATTAGGGAGGAAAAATACAAACAAAAAAGACAGAGGGGGGGTTGCACAAGGGGGGAAAGAGGGAGGGAACAGGGGGGGGGGAAATCACGAACATGGACCCCCGCATCTACTACTTTGAATATGAAGGTCAGATGTCATAGTGATCCACCACCATTGCCCTCTGTGCGAGACTCCTGCCGGCAAAACCTAGGAATTTAGGTTGAAGTGTCACCACTCCTGAGAGCTTGTCCCTCGTCTGAGTAAGTAAATATATTCCAGAGTCGCCAGGTTTTGGTGAAGGACTTGTCTGTCTTGGCTAGTTAGGATGAGGTCCTCCATTTTGATTTTGTCTATTTTTTGTAGCCACGTGGCAATGGTCGGCGAGTGAGGTGATTTCCAGCGAAGTGGAACGCAGGCTTTTGCTGTGTCTAATAGGTGGCAAATGACTGACTTCTTGTAAATGCGTGCAGGGGTGTCGTTTGCATGTAGGAGAAAGTATGCTGGGTCATCTGGGACCACGCGGTCTGTGAATTTTTGTGTTCTCCACCTGACATCTATCCAGAAGTTGCGGAGTCGAGGGCAGGACCAGAAGACATGTAGCAGTGTGCCTCTTTCCGTTTGGCAGCGCCAGCACAGATCTGAAGCTGTCTGTAAGAGTTTGCCAAGAAGAGCTGGGGTCCTGTACCAACCTGTAAGGATTTTGTAGTTGGTCTCTTGTATTTTGGTGCATATGGATGATTTGTGTGTGAATGTGAGGATATGTTGTTTGTTTTTGGCGCTAAATGTGCAGTTTAGATCCCGTTCCCACCTGGAGAGGCTTGGGAGATGGTAATCTTCCCTTGGTGTAATCAGCAGGTCATGTGTAAGGGGCAAGGTATGTGGCAACATGCCTGAGTCAGAACAGAACTCCTCCAGAGCCGTGAGGGGTTGGTTCGTAGCAGTAGGGGGTGGAATGGTCTTATAAAAATGACAGAGTTGCCCAGCTCGCAGAAAGTCCAGGCGGTATTTGCCCGCCGGGTCTGTGAGCTCCGCTAACGTTTTCCAGGGTCCCACGTCACTAAAATGGGAAGCTTGATACAGGCCCGACTCTCTCAGGGCACTGAATCTCCTATCCCGTATACCCGGTTCAAAGTGTGGGAAGCCCAGTATCGGGCGTAGTGGTGATGTATGAGATCATAAATTTGCCTGTGCCAGCAACCGTGCACATATTTTAATGGTGTTCCCTATCAACGGGTGGTGTTTGACATCCTGTTGTATTGCTGTATGGCACCAGGGAGCACGCTGCAGAGGGGTTTCACTCTGTGCCTGCTCCAATCGCGGCCAAAGTTTGGTATTTCTGTGTCGGCACCAGTCAACGAGTCGGCTTAAATGTGTACCTTATACTGCTCTTTATTGACTTCTACCCCTGAAATGTCTGGGTTCATTCGCACATGACTTAGAAAGGGTTCAAGTGATAGAGCAAAAAGAAGGGGCGAGAGAGGGCACCCCTGTCTGGTCCCGTTGGTGATTGGGAAGGAATCCGATAGCACCCCGTTCGCCCTGACCTTAGCCGTCGGGTTCGAGTAGGCTGCTGAAATCCAGTTTATAATTTTCTCGCCTGTGCCTATATGTTTCAAGGTAGAGAACATGAATTGCCAGCTCACACGTTCAAACCCTTTCTTGGCGTCCGTCCCAATGAATACGCATGGCATCTTAGTAGTGTTGGCGATGTGCAGCAGGTTCAGGACTTTGGTTGTGTTGTCCCTGGCTTCTCTCGTAGGTATGAACCCCACTTGGTCTAAATGAATAAGGTCGGGAAGGTATTGTTGCATTCTAGTGGCGAGAATTTTTGGTGAAAAGTTTGAGGTCGGTATTCAGTAATGAAATTGGGCGATAACTACCGCATTGGGCCGGATCTTTGCCGTCTTTTGGGATTACAGATATCTGCGCTTGCAGTGTGGATTCGTGCAGGGTCTTATTCGTGCCAAGACTGTTAAACAGGGTCACTAGACGGTCCCCTAGGGAGGGGAGGAGAGTCTTGTAGTATGTTGTGGTAAGTCCATCTGGTCCCGGGGCTTTATCCGATTTGGCGGTTTTCAAGGCTAACTGAAGTTCTGGTAGAGTAATAGGTTCCTCTAATAGGTCCTTTTTGTTTCAGTCGGTAGGGTCGGCAAAAGGGAAGAAGCCAGATATTCTGTAGTCAAGTCTGGGTTGATAGACGGTGAGGGTAGGTTATACAGAGTCTGATAGAAGGAATTGAATTCCTGAGAGATATGATGGGGCAATGACACCTTCTGTCCTCCGGGGGAGAGACTATGTGGTATATAAGGATGCCATATTCTGTGTTCGAAGGGCCCGGGCCAGCATTCTCCCGCCTTTATTACCCGACTCGTATGCTTTCTGTCTGCAAACTTGGAGAGCTGCTTTAGCTTTAAAATGCAATAGGTCAGTGACCTGCTTGCGGACAATGTCAAGTTTCGTGCCTAAACATCTTGAAGGGGTCTGTTTAAGCTGCGTCTCTAGCGCCTGCAATTTATGCAGTAAGGCTGTCAATTGTTCCGTTCTTTGTCGCTTCAGTCTGGCCCCATGTTTAATAAGTATCCCACGGACTACGGCTTTATGGGCCTCCCATACCACTTCCGGTTTATTGTCAGTGGTGCAATTAGTGTTGAAATAGTGTCCTATTTCTTTTACTACATCTGTCAGGACCTCTGTGTCTTGTAACAAGCTTTCATTAAGTCTCCATGGGCGTCTCTGGGTATCTGAAATGGCATATTTTAGTGTGATCGGGGCGTGATCGGACCATGTGATGGATCCTATCGTGGTTTCCCTGACTGCCTGCAAGTGTCTGTGAGGGATCAAAAAGTAGTCAATTCGTGAATAAGACTGGTGTGGGTTGGAGAAGAACGTGTAGTCCCTCTCTCCAGGGTGAAAGAGGCGCCACACGTCTATTAATTGTGCAGAGTGCATCGATGCAGAGATGCGTCTGCGAATCTCTCGCGAGGTCGAGGACAGTCTAGTGGAGGTGTCCTCAGTTGGCGTTCGGGGCCATTTTGTGTTTTAAAGTCCCTGACCCGTCCAAAAACGCAGAGGTACACAAAAAAATTCATTGATGCCCTGTGTTTCTGCAAAAAGCATAAAAAAACATCTTCTTAACCTTTACAATGGGGCTTATCTTAAAGGAGAAGTCCAGCCTGAGCTTTTTAGGCTGGCCTTTTTCTCTGGGTCACAGGAGTGCAATTTGTTTTGCACTTCTGTGACCCGTTTTCAGTGGAGAGCGGTCTGAAGTCAGCTCTCCGCTGACGTCACTGCCATCAGTCTGGGGAGTGCGTCATCACGACTTCCAAGTCCTGATTGATGGCAGTCTCAGCGAGCCGCTGAGACAGCCTCTCCCCGCCCCTCCACTGCTCGGGGCTCCAATGAGCGTGGAGAAGCAGAGAGGAAAGCCGCTGACAGTCAGCGGCTTTTCTCTCGGATCTGTGAGAACCGAGCCATCGGCGATGTTCGGTGGCTCAGTTCTCAGTGCAGAGACAGCGGGGGACAGATGGAGCATCGGTCTGATGCTCCATCCACCGAGGCAAGTATAAATCTAAAAAAATTTTTTAACCCATACTTCTCTTTTAAATACACCTGTATTCCTTCTCTATTAGTATTTTCCCTTATTCATGTAAATGACATATCCTGTATAAGCAGTTCATTATCTGTTCCCTACCTTTTTATTTCCACATTACTGTTAATTTATAAAATTATATTATAAAGTATTATATTATGAATGTTAGGTGGGCTTTTTATGAGGGAAATACGATATCACTTCATGGGGTTATGCCATACTGTGGCCTGAATTTTATGGCCCCTTCAAAAAAAGCAGATCACGCGTGGGGGCTGCAGTATTTACACATCAATAGAGCAAAATAAGCCTGAGCAGAATTGTGATATTTTGGGTGAATATTTTATGAAACACTTGTAGCTAATCTATATTTTTAGAAGCTTCTCTTCAGACTCTTCCTTTGACACAGAGACATGCCTTGCTGCCACCCTCTGCTTTTTATCAGATGATGAATTGCAGATCACTGATCCAAATCACCATATGGGTGAATAATAAGAGTTTATTATGCCTGAGGAAGATAGCGTGACAGTTTGATTTTCTGCATATTCCTTGGCTTTAACTTCAGGCTCCGGAAGTGAGTCAGGCTTTGTTTCTGGCTAGATACCGCCCCTCTTCTTTTTTTTTCCCCTCTGTGTCTTTCTGCTAGGTGTGCTGGAATTTTCCAGGTTTATTGTGGGAGGTTAAAGGAGGATCATTGAATGGGTGTGTGTTTGCAGGATAAGGTGGGGGTGTATACAATACATGACATTCTGTGTGGGCTGTATAGCTTAACTCCTTATGCAGCCAGCAGAATATGTCCATGAAAGTAGCCAGTGATCAGCAAAATGACTGATGCACAATTATTTTTACTTTTATATTCACTGATTGTGCTTGATTTCTTTTAAAAAATTAGTATATGTATATTCATTTCAGCTGGGACCTGAACACATATTTGCAAAACAGCCAAGAACACTGTGTTCTGTTAAGTCATTTTGTGACGTTGGTTCTTGGAGTATTGCCAATCGCGCTCAGGTTCATTCCAATAAGTTTCTTTGCTGGCTTCACAGCACAGGAATGTCAGTCTTGTCTTCACATGACAGCAACTTCATCATATTCTGTTGTTCATTGGAACACAATAATTCTATTTTTTATCCCTCTTAAAGTTATTTATATTTTAGTTTACATTTTGTTTATCAATGAAGCATATTTTATTTTCAGATACTTTAAAGAAAACTACAGGCCAGATAAATACTTGATGGTTTGTAAATACAACATTGCTTCAAGTTAATTAACTTTCGGGCAAAAGGTTTTTTTTTTTTTTATTTTGGTTTAATTTTATTTGTTTCCATTCTACTAAAGAGAGAAGTGTTAATTGCCATAATTCATTTATATAAATTCTATATATCATGCCACTGATTTTTTTTTTTTCCGTTGTACCTCCTTTCTTCGGCGCTGTTGTGTGGTCACATGATCTTTCCCTGTTCTTTGGCATCTGCAGGGAAAGATCTTTGGGAGGGGCTTTTATTACTCTGCTGATGTATGCTCAGTAGGAGTCAGTCTGGTCAGCCTTAATTGGTGCTGTGCCAGTCACATGACAAAAAAAGATTCAGAAGAGCAATTCAAATTACAATATATTATAAATATCATTTAAACATCAAAATAAATATCTTTATTGAACATCAAATGTGTATTTTTTATCCATTAACCACTTAAGCCCCGGACCATTTGGCTGGCCAAAGACCAGAGCACTTTTTGCGATTCGGCACTGCTTCGCTTTAACTGACAATTGCGCAGTCGTGCGACGTGGCTCCCAAACAAAATTTATGTCCTTTTTTCCCCACAAATAGAGCTTTCTTTTGGTGGTATTGGATCACCTCTGCGGTTTTTATTTTTTGCGCTATAAACAAAAATAGAGCGACAATTTTGGAAAAATAGCAAGATTTTGTACTTTTTGCTATAATAAATATCCCCATTTTTTTTAAAAAAAGCTAATTTTTTCTCAGTTTAGGCCGATCTATAGTCTTCTACATATTTTTGGTAAAAAAAAGCTGCAATAAGCGTATATTGATTGGTTTGCGCAAAAGTTATAGCGTCTACAAAATAGGGGATAGTTTTATGGCATTTTTATTATTTGTTACTAGTAATGGGCGCGATCTGCGATTTTTATCGTGACTGCGACTTTATGGCGGACACCTGACACATTTTTGGGACCATTGTCATTTTTACAGCGATCAGTGGTATAAAAATGCACTGATTATTGTGAAAATGACACTGGCAGTGAATGGGTTAACCACTAGGTGGCGCTGAAGGGGTTAAGTGTGTCCTAGGGAGTGATTCTAACTGTTAGGGGGAGGAGCTACCAGTGACACGTCACTGATCACTGTTCCTGTGCACGCCTGCTGGGCGGCAAATTTAAAGGGACGTACAGGCACGCCCATTTGCTTGCCCGTGCCATTGTGTCTACGTATATCGTTGTGTGCTGGTCGGCAAGCGGTTAATATGGTGTAGGTGGAGTCAGATGATGACACTGGCTTTCATTTTGTTCACATGGCATCGGCATTAAAGGCTCTTATTTACTTTACAGCTATTAGGCATATTTAATACTGATTTTTATTAAAACTAAGTGTTTTTGTGAGTCTCTTAGAGAATGTAATCAATCAGCATACTATAGCCCGCTCTTATAGTGTTTAGCAATACTACGAGGACATGGAGGGAGAGGATTGTCATTTACCACGGTGTATATGCCCACACGTGTGAGTCTATACTCATGTGGCCTGCACAGATAAGAAAAAAGGAGGAATTGGAGAGCTTAGACATGAATTGAAAGTGTCACAGGGAAAAGGGAAGGGACAGCTGAAGGCAGGATCAACAAGGTATATTTCTCTACACAAAATAAATGCTTTGCGAGTATGCATGTTATATAGCATGTAATGAGTTTTTCGTAGTCTGGATTTAATGACTGTTTAACCTCCTGCCGAGGGGGCGTGTCCAAGATGGTGACGTGAGCGATCGCATTTTCCACAAGCTCCGCCGGATTCCTGTCTTGGCACTCGTTTCCACTGGGGTTATCCCCTTGATTTACGTACCGCTGAGACCCGGATGAGGCGCAGATCCTCCCGCACACAGTCCGGTAGGGGAAAGAGGCTTAAATTTCCCCCGCTCGACGAGGCCCTGCTGACAGCTCCCGCCGCTCCTGTGCAGCCACGCTCCAGACGCTGCTCGCACGTGGCATCACAGACCTCCAGCATGGAGGCGGCCGACCCCTGTCCACCTTGGCTAGCGGAGGTGATGGCAGCCATAGCGACCTGCCAGTCGACCCTCACTGCCAAAATCGAGGAGGTGCAGCTGGACGTAGGCTTCATTTGCCAGGACATTGACAAGCTCCGCTCCAGAGTTACAGAGACAGAGCAGAGGGTTGGCCTAACAAAAGATGAGGTCATGGAACACTCGGCGGCCCTCCGTACCCTCCAGACCAGAGTGAAGGCACTTGAATACTACGCGGAGGATGCTGAAAACCACTTGCCAACTGGCTCACGCTGATATAATTTGGCAGAATGGCTCTCCTGCACAAACTGACGTACCTGTACATTAGTCCGTAAAAGCAGAATAGCGGGTGCGTGCCCCCTGGGTCCCACAGACTCAATGTCTGTCGGTGGCCCGCGATTGCGGCGAGGAGACTCAGAACGGTGAACTGCCTATGTAAACAAGGCATTTCCCTGTTCTGCCTAGTGACAAGACAGAGATCTACTGCTCCCAGTGATCGGGAGCAGTGATCTGTCATGTTTCAGTAAGCCCATCCCTTCTACTGTTAGAATACGCTGAGGGAACACACTTAACCCCTTGATTGCCCCTAGGTTTAACCCCTTCCCGGTCAGTGTCATTTTTACATTGATCAGTGCATTTTTATATCACTGATCAATGTAATAATGCCACTGGTCTCCAAAAAGTGTAATTTTGGGGTCAGATTTGTCCGCCGCAATGTCTGTCCCTCAAAACTTGCAGATCGCCACCATTACTAGTAAAAACAATAAAAAAATAAAGTCCCTAAATCGATCCTGTAGTTTGTAGACACGATAACTTTTGCGCAAACTAATCAATATACGCCTATTGTGATTTTTTTTCTTTTTTACCAAAAATATGTAGAAGAAAATATAGCGGCCTAAACTTATGAATAAATTTAGTTTTTTTAATTTTTGGATATTATAGCAGAAAGTAAAAAAAAAAAAAAGTTATGTTTTTCAAAATTGTCGCTCTTTTTTTTGTTTATAGCGCAAAAAGTAAAAACCGCAGAGGTGATCAAATACCACCAAAAGAAAGCTCTATGGGGAAAGAAGGAAGTCAATTTTGTTTGGGTCACACAACCACACCACTGTCAGTTAACCACTTCCCCCCCCCGTCCACTGTACATATAAGGCCGGGTGGGCGCTCTCTCCTGAGTGGACGTTCAGGAACATCCCTCAGAAGGAGGGGGATCGCGCACGTGTCCGCAGCAGCGCGATCCCGATGCGCTCGTGTCACCCGGATACGACGCATCTCAGATCGGCAGGAGGGCTCTGTGATTGCCCCTTCTGATCACATGACGGCCGTGTCCAATCACAGCCGTCATGTGATGTAATAGAAAGCCGGTTGCTAGGCAATGGGCTCTCCTCACACAAGTTGTCGGTGAGGAGAGCGGATCGCTGCAGCCGGCTGGTGATCAATGAGTATGAGCTGTTTTTACAGCTTTTTACACACTGATCACCGGCCCAGTGTTCCCACACATGTCCCAACACAATGTAAACACTCAAAGTCCCCAAAATAGTTTCCCCAAAACACTGTCCCCACACAGTAAAAACACCTGTCCCCCACATATGTCCCAGTAAAATCACATGTCCCAATGATTATCTGCACACATATGTCCGTGAACACCTGCACACATCTGTACATGATCATCTGCGTACATATGTCCGTGATCACACAAACCAATTATTATACACTTAACATTTTTTTTACCAAATACATGTAGCAGAATACATTTTGGCTTAAATTTATGACCAAATTCAATTTTTATTGGATTTATTTTCAAATAGAAAGTAGAAAATATTGTTTCTCTTTTCGTCCATGGACAGACACAGCTCCTTAATTCTTGACAGTAGGGTTATGTTCCTGTCTATTAGGAGACTAGGCAGACATGTTAGATATTTAAATACATGTAACTTTAGAGGAGAAGGACCTGGCTTCCTTTGGGCCCAGGGTCTGGAAGAAATTTTTACTTTTTATTTTATTTTTTGAGAATTCTACTATCAACTGCCGGCTGGGCATGACAGGCAGGATTATATAGATCCTTGTAGTCCCCCCAGTCCGGCCTTCGAGCGTGAGCAGACCTTAGCTACGTGCGGGGTCGGCCACGACATACCCAATGGCGCCAGGGGTGGCCGGTGAGCTATATGGTACACTGGGCTACTGCTGTCGAAGTGACAGTGAACCGGGCTGACAGCTACTCTGTACTGCTTGGATTGTGAGAAACGCACCAGCATGTCCTCACAGGGACGGGTAAGTACAGTTCCTCCTGCCTCGGCAGGATGGAACTGCTGGGCATTCCTGGGGGGTCGATTAGGGGGTTCTCTTGTCCTCCCTTTCCTCTCCCTCTGTCCCCCTTTTTTCCTCCTCTCCTTGCGGGGCTTGCTGCGACCGGGGTACCTGTTGGGGGACTCCAAGTCCCGGTTGAGGGCTGTGTGGGTGTCCGGGCCCACTCTCTGTGGGGGGTGGTCTCACTTTTGGGAAGCCTCCGCTCTGCATCTCTGCGGCCTTCTCGTCCACATCGCTGTGTTTGGGCGCCAGTTTTGGGGACGCCGGCGCCATTGTCTCTATGCCTGTAATTGCATTGATTTTTTCCCATTGGTGGCCATTTTGACGTGGCCGCGCTGTGGCGCAGGTCTGCATTGCGGGCGGCCATTTTCTTGTGGTCCACATCCTTTCCCCTGAGGCGTCCGGCGGCCATTTTGGAGTGGGTTTTGGCTGGGTTTCCTGAACGGCGCGAACAGCGCTGTTCACCTCACAGAACACCTCAGACACACACTGTGTGCGGAAGGAGAGCGGGCAGTGGCACTGAGCAGTCTCTTGCCTGGGTGGTGAGTTCCCTGGGTAACCTCCCGGTCAGTGCAGCAAGGAGGGTGAACATTGTTTTTGGAACAGTGCTTGACTTGGTCCCTAGGGACTGTCAGTGGGGCAAAAATGGAGTCAGAAGCTTTCATTTCTTCCCCAGACATTCCAGTGGCAGCAACCGGTGCCCCTGCACCTCCGGTACCTATGGACGCTTTGTTGGCAGTCCTGGAGTCATTTGTTGCCAGGGTGGAAGCGGCGTGCGAGCGCAAGGGGGGTAAAAAGCACCCCCACCATTGTCTGGGAATGCTCAGACTCTGGCCTGGCTGCGGCACAGGACCCCGGTTCTGGTGTTTCTGAGGAATGCGGACAAGAACCTTCTCGGTGAAGAGGACCCCTTGTCTGGGTCAGCGCAGGACAGAGCACTTGTGGGAGCAATTATCCATGCTGTGAGGGACACTCTCAAGCTGGAGGATGCTGCTGGGACATCCGCTGAGGTGTCGGTCCCTTTTGGGTCCCTTATGTATCTTACTTTGACAAGTTCATAGATAAGGAATGGGAAAGACCGCAGAGGCCCTTTTTGGTACCTCAGCGCATGGCGGTCCGATACCAATTTGAAGAGACCCTTTTGAAAAAATGGGCTTCTCCCCCGGTTGTTTATCCCCCAGTCTCTAGGTTAAACAAAGTAACCACTATTCTGGTAGAGGGGACCCCTGCTTTTAAGGACCCTACAGATAGGAGGTCCGAAGCGGTGAGCCGTTCCATGTTCACTATGCTGGGGTCAGCATTGCAGCCTATATTGGCTGCAACTTTGGTGTCGCAGACACTCACTGAATGGGCTAAAGTGTTGCACCAGGCTGTGGAGGAGCATGAGCTTCCTCCAGAATACCTGAGGCTGGCCGACTAGTTGGTACAAGGACGTATCTACGTCTGTGATGCTACCCTAGATGCGGCCCCTTTAATCTCCAGGGCATCTGTATCTGCGGTGGTATTGCGCCACCCGATATGGCTGAAATGTTGGTCCGCGGACCAAGCTTCCAAGAAATCCCTGGCAGATCTGCCTTTCAAAGGCGGAAGGCTCTTTGGTGCCTCACTGGTCGACATTATTAAGGATGTCACTGGAGGTAAGAGCACACTTCTTCCTCAGTCCACAAAAGGAAAGGAGCCACGCTGTATGCTGGGGCCCTCCTCTTCCGTGCATAAGCGGTATTTTCGTCAGTTAGGGCCCGCTGGCAGACCCTTCCAAGCCGACAAAGGTCCAGCTGGGGGACAGAAGCGTCCCTGGGTGCGCAAGCCAAACAAGCCGGTGCACAAACCTGCTACCGCATGAAGTTTTGCCCCCGTCCGACTCCCGGGTGGGGGGGCGGCTTCGCGAATTTGCAGCTCGGTGGACCTCCCTGCTTTCCGACCAATGGGTTTGCGAAGTGGTCACTTCGGGGTACAAGATAGTTTCTTTCTTGTTCACCAGACAGATTCTTTCCCTCAAATCTTCCTCTCCTTCCGGCTCGTCGGAATGCCCTAATGGGGGCAGTACAGGACTTGCTGAAGTGCGGGGTAATCATACCTGTGCCGCTGCAGGAAAGGTTTCAGGGACTCTACTCAAATCTGTTTGTGGTCCCAAAGAAGGACGGAGTTCGTCCAATCCTGGACCTCAAGGCCCTCAATGCCTTTGTGAGGGTTTGGAAGTTCAGGATGGAATCGATCCGCTCGGTGGTTGCTGCGCTCCATCAGGGGAACTTTCTAGCATCCTTGGACATCAAGGACGCTTACTTGCATGTCCCCATCTGCGTCAGGCATCAGAGGTTCCTGCCTTTTGCAATCAGGGAAGACCACTTTCAATTTGTGGCGCTCCCTTTTGGCCTAGCGTCGGCACCAAGAGTTTTTACCAAGGTGCTGGCTCCGATTTTGGCTTTGCTGAGATAGCGCGGCATTGCTATCGTGGGCTACTTCTTCTGAGAGCTGCTTCAAGCTCAGAATTAGTGGAGGACGTGTCTATAGCCAGTCAGACCCTCCGAGAATTTGGTTGGGTGCTGAACCTCCAGAAGTCGGTGTTAGTACCGACCCAGCATCTGGAATACCTGGGGTTGATTCTGGACTCCTCGGAGGCGAGAGTTTTTCTTCCCTTGGAAAAGTTGAGGACACTTCAGACTGTGGTGAAGTTGCTGACATCCTGCAAATGGTCGTCTCTACGCTTCTGCATGCGGGTCCTGGGCCTCATGGTAGCCTCTTTCGAGGCAGTACTGTATGCCCAATTCCACACTCGAGTCTTGCAGAAGGAGATTCTCTCCAAATGGAACAGATCTCCAGTGTCTTTGGATCGTTCGATTCGGGTAAGTCGACTACTCAGGGCCTCCCTGGGTTGGTGGCTGAGTTCCCCGACTCTTCAGTCTGGGAAGTCGTTCCTTCCCTTCCATTGGACTGTGATCACGACGGACGCCAGCATGACAGATTGGGGGGGGGGGGGGGGAGTCTGGGGAGTTCAGTCGGCCCAGGGTTGCTGGACTCCGGACGAATCCCAACTGCCGATCAATGTCTTGGAACTCCGGGCAATTAGGCTGTCCAAGTGGTCACGGAGGCTACAAGAGCGTCCAGTCAGGATCCATCGGACAATGCCACGGCGGTGGCATACGTCGACCATCAAGGAGGAACAAAGAGCTTGGCTGCAGCGTCGGAGGTCGCTCACATCCTACAGTGGGCGGAAAGGAGCATGCCGGCTCTGTGGGCCGTTTACATCCCGGGCGTAGAAAACTGGCAGGCGGACTATCTAAGTCGCCAGACACTTTGCCAAAGATGTTGTCCATAGACCGACACAGCAGCCACCCCTCCTTTAAGTTTGTACTGCTTTTTTACGAACTGAGCTGCTGGCTGCAGGGTGTGGGGTTATGACCAGAGGGACCGCCCCCTGGGCATGGCTGTTCAACTCTGTTTTTAAAGTTACATGTATTTAAATATATAACATGTCTGTCTAGTCCTCTCATAATAGACAGGTACATAACCCTACTGTCAAGAATTAAGGAGCTGTGTCCGTCCATGAACGACAGAGAAAAAGATTTTACGGTGAGTACAAAAATCCTATTTTTTTTTTCTCCAAATTTCTGCTCTTTTTCCGCTTTTATCGCAAAAAATAAAAAATGGAGTCGTGAATAAATAACACCAAAAGAAAGCTCTATTTGTGCGAACAAAATTATAAAAATTTAATTTGGGTACAGCATTGCATGACCGCACAATTCTCATTGAAAGTGCGAGAGTGCTGAAAGCTGAAAATTGTTCTGGGAAGGAAGGGGGCGAAAGTGTCCAGTATTGATGTGGTTAAAGCGGCACAGTGCCGTATCGCAAAAAATGCTCTAGTCATTAAGGGGGTAAAACCTTCCGGGGCTGAAGTAGTTAAAAGTGTAAGTCTGAATTTTTGTCAAGTTGTTATTGCTGGCCATGTCCTCATTGGGAAGATTTCCCCTCGCTGCTGTCATAGTGACACCAGCACACGATCACCATAGGGTGCAGGTGTTGCCAGGACAGGGAAGACACAATCGGCCATTGGGATCTAACCTTTCCCCACTTTTCTTGATGTCACTATTCCCAGCAAACAGATATCCCATCTCTTCCTATCACTGATCTGGAAGTGAGGATTGAATCCTGAGCAGGGAGGCAAACAGTTAAAACTAGACAGAGCTTATAAATCTTTCTTAAAGAAATTGTTTTGCATGTCCTAACCCACAGTTTTCTTAAAACATTTTTTTGTGGGGGAATTTATAATGGAAATTGGGACACATGATAACCTTCTGTTATAATTTTATTATCTGTTTATAAAAAAGGCTATGAAGTATTTCACAGTATATTGAGTAGTGCAAGTTTTATTTTTTAGACATAATTAAAGAAAATATGTACAACATTATTATATATTCACATTTTATTGCAGGTAAGCCAGCATGCATCTGGTATTTCTACTTGTCCACCCACCTTATCCTTATCTGCTTACCAGACAATGATAACCACAAATAAATACTTGCCCTTGTGTACATTTTCCATTACCCGATTCCGGCATTGCATGCTTTTGTTATAGCCCATGTTTATCCTCTGGTGCTCTTTGAAACCTGGAAAAATATACAGAATTTCGTTTCTGATCTGGTAAGGGTCTAAAGTTGAACATAAAATCAAAATACCGGTAGGTACTGTGCTAAAACACTTCTATTATAATCAACTGTTTCTCAAACTTTTTATTCAAGACACCCTTTAAAATGATCCTATTCTAAAAGGTGAATAACTAAACTAGTTGACAGAAGGCAGCAATATCCAAACATGTAGGACACCCAATATTAGAGGCAATTAATTTTTCAAAGCAAATACACCGACTAGTATGCCATTGTTTCTGTTCTCCCTCAGCTTCTCTGTCTCATTCAGGTAATGTGACCCCAGTGCTGACGGAGAGGGACAAGTGAGGGGGCAAACAAGTATGCTGTGCAGGTGCCTGATGGCCTCATCCACCAATGACGTAATTGGTTGTTAGGATGCCAGTGGCTGGAAGGTTGTAATGGTGCACAATGAAAACCTTTGGATTTGTGTACATAAAAGGCAGGCTTGATCCACCTCCTTGCTTGACTACAATTTTTGGGGCTAGTATTAAGAAATTCGGTTAAAAAAGGCTGTCGTTCTGCCTTCCAGTGACCCATGTCACTAAGCCAGGCCAGGATCTCGAAAGATCCCGACTGTGCAGTTGGGATCCACCCAGATGCCTGGAGAAGCAGCTGGCTCAGCCTCTCAGCGCACTGCTGGGAGACTGAACAAGCTGCTTCCACCCCCTTCACAGCCCATCGCTTCATTGAGTGCTGAAGGGGAAGAGCAGAGAGCCAGGGACTGACAGTCGTTGGCTCTCTGCAGATTGCATACCGAGAACTGAATGATCAGCAGTCTTTGATCACCCAGTTCTCAGTGTATAGGTGACAGGGGACAAATGAAGCTGGGATTGGTGCTGCAGCCATCTAGGTGAGTATGTGTGTGGGTTTTTTTTTTTCTATTCCTAAACTTTCCCATAGTAACAGAATAAATTAGTGCATGCATCCTTGTCTAAAAGCACTTGACTTTGCGCCAAGCCCACCAAATGTGGAATATTGTTACCATCTAGAGAGAACCTTATAATTGGCCTCTGCAAAAGTAACATTCAATTTTGCTTTATGAATTCTGGAGGTTCAATTTCCCCAGTCGTCTTTGCTTATCCCTTATTTTAGATCCTTTTCCCATGCCAACCTGTGTGATAATTTGCAAGATGTGGTGGTTTTATAAAGTTTTGAGATGGCTCCTCTCTGAATCGTCTGTTGAAAACATCTGTAGTTTAATTTTGCTAGTTATTTTCTGCAGTGAGCTCAGAAAAAGTATAATTTGTCATAAGTGAAAAATATATTCTGTACAAGCAGTATAAGTACCTGAATTTTATCTGGTATCAGCATCTTGTACAGCCTGCAAAACAAGGCCATAGTGTGAGATGGAGGAGGCACATAGTGCCAACCAGTTCAGACAAAAAGTATGGTGACGGGAAGAGTGAAAGCTGAGCTATAAAATGTGCTTCTCCCCTACAGTCCAGCCACAAAGCGATGGTGCAGGATGACCTGGGCTTAGAGGAAATAGGTTGAAAGATGCTGACCATCGGACTGAGGACATCTAGTGGCAGAAAAAACGACTGCAGTGAAATATCTTTACTGAAAGGTGGTTTTGTTATTTTATGTTTTTTTTTTTGTTTGTTTTTTTAAGTTTCAAGGTAAACATACATATGATTGTCGATAGGAGTTTTTCTACAAACAGTTGAAACAATACTTGGTACCGTATATACTCGAGTATAATTGCCGTCCTACATTCACCTGATAGAAATTAGTGAACGTATGTACCGACGAACAAGTTGTGGTCTTGTAAATCTGAGTCATAAAGGCTTGGTAATGCACCGCGCATGAAGGGCTTACTGTCCTGGTAGAGTGCACTGTAAAAGAAACAGGGGGAAACCCTCTCTTTTAAACCACAAGCCTGATTAATAACCTGGTAAATCCACATTGAAACTGTTGATTTAGACGCTGCCTGCCCTATCCTGGGGCCTCCGGGTAGCGCAACAAACAGTTTTCCGTATCTAAGCAGCGGCTTCAGATAGGCCTTGACTGCTTTCATTCTAACGAGAGAGTATAATTATTTTAATAGCTGATTTGAACACTGCCTTCCTATTCCTAGGATCTTCTGGCAGCGCAACAAAATGTTAAAGGTTTATCTGAAAGTTTTCAGATACAGTTAACTGCTCTCGCTATATTGAGAGAAAAAGATAACTTTCCTTCCGCAGAACGAGGTTCTGGTAAAAAGGAAGCTAAGAAACGTTTTGTTTCAAATGAAAGCTAGATCCTTTTTAGGAAAAAAAGGGCTGGGTGAGGATTTAACATTACCCTATCCCCAAGAATAATTATGTATGGCTCTATATACAAGATAGCTGCCAACACCGAAACTCCCTTGCGGAGGCTACTGCAACCAAGAACACCAATTCCCCTGTTAGAAGGATCAAGGAATATGGTGCATCGGCCCAAGGAGCTGTCCCTGTAAGCCAACAAAACTAGACTCCATCCCATGGGCACAAGGGCGACCTAACTGGCAGATTTATACGCATTACCCCTTGTATAAAGGCCCGGATCAAAGGAATGGGAAGCAAGTGGCCTTTGGGAAAAATATTGACAAGGCCGAGATCTGACCCTTGATGGTACTCAAGGCTAGCTTAATTTCTACTTCCAACTTGTAGGCAAGAATTCTACCTATGATATACATCCGAAGATGTCATCCTTTGGTTTCATACCAGGTAACAGGTCCTCCAGACCCTATAATAAATGGTCCTAGAGGCCGGCCGGCCTTGCATTAATCCGGGTAGTTACACTGAACCTGAAAGCCCCCGATTGTTTACAATGTGGGCTTCAACAGCCAAACCATTAAACTTAGTGATTTGCAAGGCAGGCTGAAATATCGGCCCTTTGCGAAAGCAAGTCTGGACGAGACGGAAGAGTCCATGGTTTCACCACTGTCAACCTTTCGATCTCTCAGAATCTTCTGGGCCATGCCGGGCTACTAGTATTGCCAGCTACCCTTCCTCTGCGTAGAAGCTGCGGAAGTAGCTGAACTGGGGGAAATGCATAAATCGGTGAAAAACTGATCCACGGGGTCACCAACGCATCCCGTATGCAAGTGGACCCCTTGTCCTAGACACAAAGCTGTCCAACTTCTTGTTGAACCTGGACGCCCGTAAATCTCATGTCCGGGGTACCTCTTTTTCTGGCATCTGGTCAGAAAAAGTCGGGGTGTAGAAGCCATTTTTCCCGGGGTCAATTGTTGACGGCTCCAGAGAACCGTCTGCCTATTCTCCATTTCATGAAATGAAGCGTGCCGATGGTCAAGGTACAAGCTCCTCTGCCCAAGCCAGAACATGGCTCACTCCCTCTGGCTGCGTGACTTCTAGTGCCTCCTTTTTTTAAATGAGGTAAACCACTAGTGTGGCTTTGCCGGATTGTACTCTGACAGAACAACCCTGAAATTTAAACGCCCAGGCTACTAAGCCAGACGTGCCATTCTAAGCTCTAGAATGTTGACGATCAAGGCTTTCTCTGAGCTTGACCACTTCCCCTGGGCAGTGGTCTATTCCAGGACTTGACTCCATCCCTAGAGGCCAGCCTTTGTAGCCACCACCTCCCAGGTAACCGGCATGAAGGATCTCCCTTCTTGACAATCTTTGGTTAAGAATCACCACCTGAGCATCCGGCGTATCCCTGGGACCAGACCCATTGGATAATGCCAGGAAGACAGAATGTTTATAGCAGCCTTGAACGAAACTCCGTATAGGGAACCGCTTAAATGAAGCCAAATAAAAAGGTGAATGTAAGGAACACTTTCTTTGCCTTGACCACATAGTCCAGCTTTCTTATAGCGCAGAGACAAAGAACTCTCCTTTTTTGGGCTGTGATCCAAACTGATGTGCATTTGCTAATTATGCTGCTGAGTACAATGTACGTTTTCAGGAGGTGATAGCAGGAGGTGATACCTTTGGTGGGACTGATCTATCAGCAGCAGATTGCCTCGGTATGCCATTATTGCTATTCCCCGGGCCTTTTAGTCCTGCTAGAGGTGGGCCCTAGTACTTTGTAGACCCGGGCACGGTGGCTAACCCAAAGAACAAGACCACCAACTGGAAGAGGTGCTGTTCACCTGCGAAAAGCAGACAAACGCTGCAGTCTTATGTAAACACATGTATGTTGCAAGGGTTAAAGCAATATGCCTCTGGAAGCGTGCGTTCATGGAAGCATGAGTTTGCACAAATATGTTTTTAGGCAAAACACAAAAAGTGCGTGCTGTATACACGCATACATATAGCACGTGTGCTATGCAACGGGCATCTTGCAAGCAAGTATGTGTTTATGACCGTGTTATGCAACTTTAGGCGATCATGCATCCTTATGTGATTCAGCATTTTCTATGGGATCAAACATCTTATGCATTTTAAGCACTACTGTGCGGAGAAGTACCCTTGTGTGACCAAGGACTCTTGTGCGGTTAAAGGGATTGTAAAGGTTTGTTTTTTTTCACCTTAATGCATCCTATGCATTAAGGTGAAAAAAAAAACCTGGCAATGACAGCCCCCCCGTTTTAATTACCTGAGCCCTGAATCTGCTGTGCGTGTCCCCCGGCGTCCTCTTCTCTTCGGAGTCTGGCCGTCGATTGGCTAGATTTGCTAGATTGATAGCAGCACAGCCATTGGCTCGCGCTGCTGTCAATCACATGCAACGATGCAGTGCGCCAGGGGGCTGGGCCGTGTGATACAGTCGGCGGCTATGGCCGCCGGCTGTATCACGGGAGCGCGCCCGCAAGCTAACCCACTTGGGAGAGCGCTTCCCATGAAGGGGGTTAGCTGGTGCGGGGAGGAGCCGAGACAGCCGTCGAGGGACCCCAGAAGACCAGGATCGGGGCCACTGTGTGAAAAACGAGCTGCACAGTGGAGGTTAGTATAACATGTTTGTCATTTTTTTTTTTTAAACGGGAAACTTTAGTGTCCCTTTAAGCACCCTTATGCGATCCAGCATCTTTATGCGCTCAAGCACCTTTATGCGCTCAAGCACCTTTATGCGATCTTAGGCATCTTTGTGAAAACAAGCCTCCTCGTGTGACCAAGTATCCTTGGGTAATCAAGGACTCTTGTGAGATCAAGCACCTTTGTGCGATCCTGCATCTTTATGCAACCAAGCATTTCTTATGCGATTTTAGGCATTTCTGCGACTATGTAAACAACATGTAAGTCCATACAAACAGGAACATGCATCTTTATGTGATCAACAATAAACATGTTCTGTTACTTGTACAAGGTTCATCGTGCGACTTAGCACCTTAATGTGACCAAGCATGTAAGACTACAAAACAGAAAAATGTATCTTTATGTGTTCAGCAATTTCTGTTACTTGTTTTTACCCCACATGCATTTTGTACATACCAAACTCATGTATCTTATGCAAATATGTGGACTGGTAAAGAGGAAGTTATCCTTGCAATCATGCGATTTAGCTGTTGTGCGTTAGCAACAACGTGCACCAGCAACTGTGCATTCCAGCAGATTGTGCGTTTGGCTAACTTGTAAGCAAGCACCGGCATGGGAATCCTGTGGAGGCTTTCTCCTATACTCCTCAGATAAGTAAATAAACTGTTTTTTCTCCTCCTAAGAGTTTATGCGGGTGCCCAATAAGCATAAATAAATAGTAACGGACGGACTGGGAAGATACAAGAAGCCTATGGGAATTTTAAAAACAACCCCAAGGAGGAAACAGAGGCTTCGGCCGTCTAGGCTGAGGGCAAGTTATACGCAGCATGCAACTCTGTAAAAGGTTGTAGCTGCAACTTCGGAGCTTGTGAGGCTTCCGATACCTCCGTCTCGTCGGATTGTACCTGTTCCCTGTCCTTTGATGGTGAGCTTTCATCATTAGACCGTTAATCCTTTCGTCTGAGGATTTAGAGCAGGGCAAGGGGACCCATCCCGCATTCTGCTCTCTTGTGAGGATGCTACAAATATAGCAATTAACCTCTCTATAAACCAACCAATGCAAATGCAAAAAATGTGTCTTTAAATTACATATGCAGGGCTGCAATGTTGGGGGAGGCTGCAATGCCTGACAGGGGCAATAGCTCATCCTGTGCATCTGCCTCAAGTCTCTCAGGGGAGGCTGGTATCATGCGGGCCTGTCTAGAACCCCTAGATCCAGAAGGCGACACCCTAGTGCTCCTTTTCCCTGCCCCTGAAGCCCTTCTACGGGGAGATATAGTCCTTAAGCAACAAAGCAGAGGTACTATTACAAGTGCATTAACTGCTGAGCCTAGTCTGGCAAAATAAACAATGCCTGCTAATATGTACAGCCTAATGCTGAGTAGGTGCCTTAGTATGCCTGTATCAAATTCACACTTAGAGGTGCTTACGTGCCCTAAATCTCTGTGTCTTCACCGCTGGTTAATAGACTCTCAGCGTCTGGGGCTTTTTAAAACATGCCGCCTTGCGCCTGCACAGTAGCACACCGTGTAGCACACGTGCACGTTTACGAAAGCACGGCCCCTCCCCTTTCCCCGCCATCTAGGGGGTCCATGGCAGGCGGGGGGAGATGGGGAAGAGAGGACCTGAGTCGGGGGGACCACCGTGGGACTGTGGACAGCGCGAGACCCCCCCGTGCAATCATTCGTGGCAGAGCCTGCAGCAGAAGATGTAAGCAGATCCACAGACCGGCTACACTGAGCTTTGTCCTAAACGGCATGTAAGTAAAAACACCAGGTGTGTCAGTATACTCCCTCTAGTGGCAGAAACAGGAAAGACATGCTACTCACAGTAGTGAACCCTGAGATATATTTACAGGATTGACTTCACTTACCTTATCCCCGCCGCAGGAATACTGCTGGAGACCAGACAAATTCAGCCTTCACCCATCACGGCGGGCTTTGTTGTGCCAACCTTCAGGGTTCCTATTTACAGGAGCCTCTTCCCTGGGCCCATAGAGCTCTCTGCCAGAAAACCTTTGGGCGTTTTTTAATACGTGCCACAAAGTGCTGGATCCCAGAGTCCAGTCCTCCTAAGAGAGACATAGACAAAACCTCACTCTTCTGCGAGGTCCGGGTACCATCCATTTTGGCATTGTGTTTTGCCTTATTGGTTGGCCTGATTGCATAGCTCTATAACCCCCGCAGGGGCCCTTAGTAGAGCTTCTTCTTAGCACATGTTTACCGTGACCATCACCTTAGACACTGACGCAAAATCTGTGGAGCTCCCGGTATGCGAAGGGTTATATAGGGAGGAAACTTCCTGTCTAATTGATTACAACCAGTGTCCAGCACCTGAAGGTGAGATATAACCCACATAGTAATGAACAGAGCTCTGTGTCCCGTGTTGTACGATAAAGAAACACTCATCTTCTTAGTACTGCCACAGGTAGCCTCTTCCATCTCTTTGGGCCTATCCTGGCTACAGCAGTATTCCCCAAACATTGGTTCACTCTCAAGGTTCTGTCTCGGGTCCTTCTTGTCAAATTCAATGTATCCCCCCCCCCCCCGCCCTGGTTACTAAATTGGTACTAAGAAGAGAGACTACTGACATAGGGAACCATAATGTAGTAAGGAGCTGTCAATAGCCAAGAGGGAGAGTGGTGTGGGAATGGGTTCCAAATCAAGGCCCTGCTCTAGAGCTTGGGGATTCTTTCATTTCTTGAGTCCCGGGCCATTGACTAATGACGGCCACAAGGTGGCTCTACAGGTCCAGGAGGCCGTCTTTTTACGGCCTCGGCTCCTCCGGCCACTGGGGGGCGCGCAAGCCCGACGCGTCACTGAGATGCCGATGCGCAGTCCTGACAAAAATCGCAGATAACCGCCATTACTAGTAAAAAAAAAATTATAAAAAAAAAAATCATAATTCTATCCCCTATTTTGTAGCTACTATAACTTTTATAGCCACTTGTAGCCACTATAACTTTTGCGCAAACCAATCACTATACGCTTATTGCGATTTTTTTTATTTTTTTTTTATTTATTTTTTACCAAAAATATGTAGAGGAATACGTATCGGCCTAAACTGAGAAAAATAACATATACAAGAAGGGATAGAAGCACTGGAAAAACGCAAAGATATAGTCCTCAGACCGGCGGATAAAGGAGGGTGTCACGTACCTGATAGTAGTGAGCCAGAATTGCAGGGGATGGCCTCCCTTACGGCCAAAAATCCCGACCCCCTGGTAAGGTAACAGTTGGCACAGGAGTAAGGAGTGGCACGGGTGCCTAGCAGGATCAACTGTGGTGAGGTGGTAATTCAGACACCCGGAAGCTTCCTTGCAGAATACCGGAACTGGAACGGCTAGCAGGCTGGATCGGAAGTAGCATGGCAGACAGGATCAGCTAGCAGGCAGGTTCAGCTTAGCAGGCTGGATCAGTCTCGCAGACTGGATCAGAAGTAGCACAGCAGACTGGATCGGAAGTAGCACAGCAGACCGGATCAGCTAGCAGGCAGGTTCAGCTTAGCAGGCTGGATCGGTCTCGCAGACTGGATCGGAAGCAGCACAGCAGACTGGATCGGTCTCGCAGACTGGATCGGAAGTAGCACAGCAGACAAAATCAGCTAGCAGGCAGGTTCAACTTAGCAGGCTGGATTGGTCTTGCAGACTGGGTCGGAAGCAGCACAGCAGACTGGATCGGTCTCACAGACTGGATCGGAAGTAGCACAGCAGACAGGATCAGCTAGCAGGCAGGTTCAGCTTAGCAGGCTGGATCGGTCTCGCAGACTGGATCGGAAGCAGCACAGCAGACTGGATCGGTACCAGGAACAGGGTAGCAAAACAGGCCAGGTCAGATATCAGACGGGCAGCAGAAGTACAGGGTGCAGGCAAAAGGGTAGTCACAACAAGCCGGGGTTGGGTGCAGGCAGATAACAGGTTGGTCAAGGTAAGCCGGGGCTTAGCACGGGTATGGTCTCAGATCAGGGTTAAGCACACAACGCTGTAGAGCAGACAGCAGGGACTGTCTGTAATTGACAGGTTTAAATAGTCTCTCTGGCGCCACCCACTGGACGCACGCGCAAACGGAGACCAGGAAGTCTGGGGCGCCTGTTTCTGGCAGGATCTTCATGACAGAGGGGGAGTGGTGATTATATTCCAAAGAATTTTATCACAGACAGATCAAAGAAATGCTATCTGATGAAGAAACATATAGAGCATTAGATCGTGATCCCACCCAATCGTACAGAAATCAACTGGAAGCCTTAGTCGACAGAGTGTCCAAATCTGGAGTATTGACAAACAAAGAAAGTCGATATTTGGTTCCCACGAGTAGTCGGATCCCAACGATTTATACATTGCCTAAAATCCATAAGGATCCGATTAATCCTCCTGCTCGACCCATTGTAAACAGCATAGATTCAATCTCCTCAAGAATGGGTCAATACCTAGACCAGTTCTTACAAAAAAGCGTAATTAATACTTGTTCATATTTACGTGATACAAAGGATTTGCTTAACTGTTTACAAGGGGTGGATTTGACAGAGCATAAACAGATATTACTCGTGACTGCTGATGTATCATCGCTTTATTCAATCATTCAACATGATGATGCTCTGCTTGCCCTTAATTGGGCTTTAAGTCGCAGAGATGACATCCCTCACAATCAAAAGGTTTTTATTGGACGCGCTCTTGACTTTTGTTTATCCCATAACTATTTTTGGTGTGCCAACAAATTTTATACACGGCAAAAAGGAGTAGCAATGGGCGCCAAATTTGCGCCAAGCATTGCCAATTTGTTCATGGCAGAATGGGAGGACAAAGTGATTTTTAAAGACAGAAAACCAGAATTGATATTTTATAAACGTTTTATCGATGACCTCTTTTTTATTTGGGCAGGATCCACTGAATCTCTACAATTGTTTTTAGATATATTGTTGTTGTTTACATTTAATGTAAGGCTAACTTTGCAGTGGCATGACAAAGAAATAAACTTTTTGGACGTTAATTTTTACCGTTGGAACAACAAATTGGAAACCAAAGTTTATTTCAAGCCTACAGATAGAAATAGTTACCTACCTACCTGTAGTGGACATCACCCCCTCTGGCTGAAAAACATTCCAAAAGGGCAGATCATGAGTGTGAAAAGAAACTGCTCTGAGATGGAAAACTTCATAGTGCAGTCCAAAATCCTAACTGATAAAATCGAAGCAAAAGGATATAACCCAAAGGCCTTCGAGAAAATTGTGGAAGAAGTGGGAGCTCTCCCAAGAGAGGTGTGTTTACAAGAGAAAGCCACTACCACCACTACAGTTTATAGTAAAGAATGGGGTTTTATCACAGGTTTTCATGCCCAATACAGAGAAGTAGAGAACATTTTTAGAGAACATTGGCATATCCTATTACTTGACAAAAAACTGAACCCGGTTCTACCACCAAACCCTCAATTTATTTATCGGAAAGCAACAAGCTTTGGAGATAAGGTGATAAAAAAGTATTGGATCCCCCTACACGACCACCCATGTTTTGGGATTGTAATGTTTTTTTTGCTTGCAGGAAATGTAAGGCATGTAGGGAAGTAAAAAAAACAATTAGAGGTATGGACTGCTTCTCTTCAACTTCTAATGGTAGAAATTTTGATATCCTACAGTTTATCACCTGCAACAGCACACATGTGGTCTATGCATTAAATTGCCCTTGCGGTCTCATTTATATAGGCCGCACCAACAGAATGTTGAGGGTGCGTATAGCGGAACACATACAAAATATTAGAATAGGGTACAAGGACCACAATGTGTCCCTACATTTTAAAATAAAACATAACCAAGATCCATCAGGCTTAGAGTTCTGGGGAGTGGAGCATTTAGAACCCCATTGGAGGGGCATTAATTTAGTCAGTGAATTATCAAAACGAGAAACTCAATGGATTATTTTAATTGATGTTTTATCACCCAGAGGTTTGAACATTGAGCTTGATATTAATTGTTTTATCAGTGATACTTCCATTATTTCTAGTTCTTAGTCTTTTGTAGTTTTTATGGTGATTTTATTGATATTTTATAATCATTTTTATATTTAATACTCACACATATTTATGTTTGCAGCCACGGCATTGGTGGTTTATGTTTAATGCATACCCATATGGGGTGCATTATTTTAAATATATTATCCTATAATTTCTCCAGATATATGTGCATATGCAATTTCAATTTGCATATTTTTGCTCAGTATGCTTGTACATATGAATATATGTGGACATGTATGTTGAGTTAAGGTTGCCTATGCCCTCATGTATGCGCATGAATATAGATGTATTTATCTGAATAATTCATTTCATGTTTACATAGATGCACTTATGAGGATAATGTCCCATCATTCATATGGATTCGTTTAAGCTGACTGCTTTGTTTGTTTTGTTATATTATTTTATATAGGCAGTCATGTTATTATTTTTCTCATTTATGCTAGCTGAGATAGAGCGCTATTGTGTAAATTGGCCAAGCTCTATTTCTCAAGTATTCTTTACACACATTCTTTGCTAGATAGCATGTGTGATCCATCCAATGTTTACTTTCCCATTTGTCCTGCTGTCAGCTTGCTCGCTGACAATCTCACCAAGACCGAACACTAAAACATTTGTATGTAGTCCTCGCAGTCTAGCTCACTAATTGGCGGTCAGAAGTGTAACTGCCGATTGGTTTAGCAGTGAGAAAGGGCGGCGTTATCATGCATATTTAATCCGGTTTCCGCGTCATGAGGCTACGCCCTCAGACGAAGTCCGGAAGTGACGAACCGCGTCATGGACGTAGCCTCCGTGGTTAACCGGAAGTGACGCATGCTGTTCACGGGACGCGTAGAACCAGGAAGTGAAGGTGACGGCTGAATACCAACCTCTTCCCCTGCTCTATGGAATATCCCGGTGAACTTTACTGCATTTAGCACTTTACATTGCCTATTATCTTTTATCCACTGTACGTATATCTGTAGGGGGGATTATTGTCTGGGCCAATAAATTTGAAAGCAATATTACGCTATGTGGGCATTGGCATTCTCTTCACATGGTACCCCTACTAACAAGGTAGAGATTCATATATGAGCGGTGGAGGACCAGGAATTGATTAAAAGGCCTGTTGTTTTTTGAATTGTGGTGAGTGCATCCCCAAAGGGGAGATTCCTTCACGTGGTGAAAATCTACTGGTAGAAGGTTCTTGCTAACAAATCAACAAAGCACAAGTCGTTGTTTGATCTGGTTCACCCCTGTCTCTCTCATATGGACACAGCATATGAAATCTTGTCAGTTAATTTCTTGACAAAGCGCTGCTACAATATTATTTAAGGACTCTTTTACTCTGAGGACTTTTATTATTGTGTTTTAACATTGAGAAAAAAAATAGTTAAAAAAAAAAATTGGGATATTTATTATAGCAAAAAGTAAAGTTTTTTTTCAAAATTGTCGCTCTTTTTCTCTTGTCATCCATGGACTGACACAGCGTGTCTTATACACCTTTACACGTGGGTTATGTCCCTGCTTGCAGGAGAAGACCTAGGCAGAATGTGAGATGTTATACATACATTCTAAACAGCCAGAGCTGAACAGCCCCGCCCAGGGGGGCGGTCCCTCCGGGCATAACCCTCCCACTGCAGTCAGCAGACCTCAGTTTTTTTCTGCCTAGCAGAAGGAGAAGACGTGGCTCCCTCAGGAGCCAGTCTCCTGACCTATTTTTATTCTTTTGGAATTTTTTTTCCTATTTTATTTTTTTTATTTTTTGAGATCTTCTATCAACTGTCGGCTGGGCAACAGGTTGGGTACAAGATATCCTCGTAGTCTTCCCTGTCCGACCATCGAGCGTGCTGATCCTCGCCTTGTGTGCGTGAGACTCAGTTCACGACATGCCCCACGACTCCAGGGGTGGCCGGTGGGCTTCCAGCTCCGCGGTCCTCTCAAGATAGAACAGTCCGGCTGTATCTTTCGCGGTGGACCGGGCCGACAGCTACTCAGTACCGCACTGTGATAGTTCTGTCAGAAACACACCAGCGGGTCCCTCAGGGGACGGGTAAGTAGTCTCTCCTGGCTGCAGGTGAGTACATGCTGTGTGTTTCTTGTGTGGGGGGATTTCCCTGTCTCCCCCTGTGTTTTTAATGTCACTCTCTGTTCACTAGTGCTGGTGCTGTACTATGGGGGGTGCCTGGGGGCCATACTGTCCTGGGGGGGGCTCATGCTGCTCTGCACTCGCTGGGGCTGTTTTGTTTTTGGAGGTGAGGGGCCTGGGCGCCGTTCGGCGCCATGTTTTGTGTGTGTGCTGATTTTTACATTGGCGGCCATCTTGCCGGGGCCCGCCGGAGCACATTGCGGCGGCCATTTTCTTGTAGCCACACGTCTTTTCTGGCACTAGTTTGGCCTCTAGCGCCGCTGGAAAGGGCGCGAATCTCCTCACACTCTCTCCTCTCAGCTCACTCACGCTGAGCAGCGCGGCGCAGTGAGACAGAGCGGCGGAACCGAGCGGTCCTGGTCAGGTTGGTGGGTTCCCTGGGCATTCCCCTACTTCAGTCAGCACGGCCTGTGGGTGGTCTGAGAGGGACATTATGGAGTCAGAGTCACCAGCTTCCCCTAACATGCCAGAGGCAGCAGCCAGTGCTCCAGCACCTGCGGTCCCTATGGACCAGTTGTCGGCAGTCCTGGAATCATTTCTGACCAGGATGGAAGCTGTGTGTGAGCACAAGGGAGCAAAAAAGCGCCCTCTCCCCACTTTATCTCCACAAGGGGAGTGCTCTGCTTCAGATATGGGCCTAGTTATTGCTGCTCAGGACCCTAGCTCTGAATATTTGGATGGTTTTGAACAGGACATTCCTTGTGAGGAAGACTCCAGTTCTGAGTCAGTAAATGACAGGGCGCTTGTTAGTGAACTCATTGATGCTGTGAGGGACACTCTCAAGCTAGATGCTGCGACCGCAGAACCTCAGGCGGATACGGTCTCCTTTGGTTCTTTTAAGACCAAGCCTTCTAAAAAGGTTTTTCCATATGCACCTTTCTTTGACCAGCTCATTGACCAGGTCTGGGAAAAGCCGCAGAAGACTTTTATGGTCCCGCGGCGTTTGTCTATTAGATACCCCTTTGAAGACGCCCTGCTTAAAAAGTGGGCTTCTCCCCCGGTGGTCGACCCTCCAGTCGCCCGTTTAAACAAGGCCACCACTCTCCCGATGGAGGGGACTCCTGCGTTTAAGGACCCCACTGACAGGAGGTCAGAAGTGGTGAGTAGAGCCATGTTCGCCTTGTTGGGATCCGCCCTACGGCCCGTAGTAGCGGCGACCCTTGTGTCTCAGACACTCACGGAATGGGCAAAAATTTTGCACCAAACTGTGCAGGAGTATAACCTTCCTCCAGACACTATTGCTCTGGCCCACCAGATGGTGCAGGGTCTGATATATGTGTGCGTCGCCACGTTGGACGCGGCCCCTTTAATATCCAGGGCCTCTGTCTCGGCGGTGGTATTGCGTCGTCTCATCTGGTTGAAATGCTGGTCTGCTGACCTAGCCTCTAAGAAGCTCCTGACGGATCTACCTTTTAAGGGTGGTAGACTTTTTGGTGCTGCTCTGGATGACATCATCAAGGATGTCACGGGAGGTAAAAGCACTCTCCTTCCTCAAACTATCAAGGGTAAGGAGGCCCGACGTAAACCGGGTCCTTCCTTTCCAGCAAAAAAGGGTTTTTTTCGTCCGTCAGAGTCCACGGGTAAGCCATCCCAGACTGACAACAGTGCGGCTGGCGGGCACAAGCGCCCCTGGGTGCGTAAGCCGAACAAGCCGGCTCCCAAGCCCGCCTCCGCGTGAAGTCTTGCCCCCGCCCGTCTCTGGGGTGGGGGGACGACTTCGCAGGTTCACGGGATCGGTGGACCTCCCGGATCTCCGACCGGTGGGTGTGCGAGGTGGTCACCTCAGGATACAGAATAGAGTTCCGCTCCTGGCCCCCAGACAGATTCTTTCCCTCAAATCTCCCTCTCCTTCCTGCCCGTCGGGCAGCCCTCTTGGGGGCTGTACAGGATTTGATCGGGTCCGGAGTAATTGTGCCGGTTCCGTCCCAGGAGAGGTTTCAGGGGTTCTACTCGAATCTGTTTGTTGTTCCAAAAAAGGACGGGGTTCGGCCGATCCTGGACCTCAAGGCCCTGAATGCCTTCGTGAAGGTGCAAAAATTCCGCATGGAATCCATTCGCACGGTGGTCGCTACACTCCGTCAAGGGGATTTTCTGGCATCCTTGGACATCAAGGACGCCTACTTGCATGTTCCGATCTGCGCAAGCCACCAGAAGTTTCTGCGCTTTGCGGTCGGCGAAGTCCACTATCAATTTGTGGCTCTTCCCTTCGGCCTGGCCTCGGCACCGAGGGTGTTCACCAAGGTGCTTGCTCCGGTCCTAGCTTTGCTGAGACAGCGAGGCATTGCTATCGTGGGCTATCTGGACGATTTCCTTCTAAGAGCAGACAGTGGCTCAGAATTGGAAGAAAGTGTGACTATCGTCAGTCAGACCCTCAGGGAGTTTGGGTGGCTCCTGAACGTTCAGAAGTCGGTTCTAGTCCCGACTCAGCGTCTGGAGTATCTAGGTCTGATTCTGGACTCCTTGGAAGCAAGAGTCTTCCTACCTCCAGACAAACTACTGACACTTCAGTCTGCAGTACGGGTGCTGACGTCCCGAAAATGGTCGTCAATCCGCTTTTGCATGAGAGTCCTGGGACTCGTGGTGGCCTCCTTCGAGGCCGTTCCTTATGCCCAAGCGCACACCAGGGCCTTACAGAAAGAGATCTTGTCCACTTGGGACAAATCCCAGTTGTCCTTGGATCTTCAGATCCAGGTGAGTCACCTGGTCAGGGCGTCCCTGACGTGGTGGTTGAGGTCCCCGGCTCTTCGGTCCGGGAAGTCGTTTCTCCCCATCCAATGGACGGTGATCACGACGGACGCCAGCCTGACGGGCTGGGGGGGAGTCTGGGGAGTCCTGTCGGCCCAAGGGCTTTGGACTCCGGACGAAGCCCTCTTACCGATCAATGTGCTGGAGATACGGGCAATTAGACTGTGCCTCTCCTCATGGTCGGAGAAACTACAGGGTCACTCCATCAGGATACAATCGGACAACGCCACAGCAGTGGCGTATGTCAACCATCAAGGGGGGACTCGGAGCTCAGCTGCGGCTTCCGAGGTCGCCCGCATCCTGAGGTGGGCCGAAAGAAGCGTGCCGGCTCTGTCGGCCGTCTACATTCCGGGCGTAGACAATTGGCAGGCGGACTATCTAAGTCGCCAGACGCTGGACCAGGGGGAGTGGTCCTTGCACCCGGAGGTCTTTCAACTTCTTTGCAGACGGTGGGGCACGCCGGATGTGGACCTGATGGCTTCTCGACTCAATCGCAAGGTGTCGAGGTTTGTGGCCAGATCCAGGGATCCCTGGGCGGATGCCTCGGACGCGTTGGTGGCCCCATGGGGTCAGTATCGCCTGATATACGTTTATCCTCCGCTGCAGTTGCTCCCTCGCCTGCTCCGCAGGGTAGCGACCGAGGGAATTCCGGTGATCCTCATTGCTCCGGATTGGCCTCGGCGTCACTGGTACGCCGATCTGGTACGTCTCGTCGCAGACGTTCCCTGGCGGTTACCGATACGGGGGGACCTTCTGTCTCAAGGTCCTATATTTCATCCTGCTTTTCAGTCTCTGGTTTTAACGGCATGGTTATTGAAAGCCAGGTGCTGAGAGACCGAGGTCTCTCGGATTCGGTCATTTCGACCATGTTAAGGGCACGGAAGTCTTCCTCCAGAAGGATCTATCGCCGTACTTGGAGAGCTTACATCGCCATGTGCGAAGAGCTGGACTGGCGCCCACGAACGTATTCCGTTCCCAGAATCCTGCATTTTCTGCAGCGTGGCGTGACCCAAAAGCTCGCTTTGAGTACCATTAAGGGTCAGATTTCGGCCTTGGCCATCTTCTTTCAGCGACCGCTGGCGGGTCATCCCTTGGTTAGCACCTTTGTGCAGGGGGTTCGCCATGTGCTCCCCCCTGTCAAGCCTCCTCTCCCCCCGTGGGATCTGAATTTGGTGCTCTCGGTCCTCCAGGAACCTCCCTTTGAAAATATTAGAGATATTCCCCTCTTGACTTTGTCTCAGAAGGTGGCCTTCTTGGTGGCCATTACTTCCATTAGACGAGTGTCCGAATTGGCGGCCTTGTCCTGCAAGTCGCCCTTTTTGATCATCCATAAGGATAAGGCGGTGTTACGTCCGCGACCTTCCTTTCTGCCAAAGGTGGTCTCGGCCTTCCACTTAAACGAGGACATTGTCCTCCCGTCCTTGTGTCCTCACCCATCGCATCCCAGAGAGTTTGCGCTACACACTTTGGATGTGGTACGAGCCTTGCGGGTGTACCTGTCTGCTACTGCTTCTATTCGGAAGTCTGACTCACTATTTGTGGCTGTCTCTGGGCCAAAACAGGGCCAAGCGGTTTCGTCTGCCACCATTTCTAGGTGGATCAGACAAACCGTCATTCAAGCTTATGCTCTCAAGGGGCGGGCGCCTCCCTTTCCGGTTACGGCACATTCCACCAGGGCAATTGGTGCTTCCTGGGCTTTCCGACATCAAGCGTCGGTTGCACAAGTGTGCAAGGCGGCGACCTGGTCGTCTGTTCATACCTTTTCTAAGTTTTATAAGGTTGATGTGGCTGCATCTTCGGATGCTTCCTTCGGCCGCAAGGTGTTGCAGGCCGCTGTTTGATGTTGCAACTCCTCCGTTGAGGAGCTCTGCCTTGTTTGGAGTGAAGTTTTTGGTTTTCCATTTATACTGCTCCCTTCCCTCTTGACACTGCTTTGGGACATCCCACGTGTAAAGGTGTATAAGACACGCTGTGTCAGTCCATGGATGACAAGAGAAAATAGGATTTTTGTACTCACCGTAAAATCCGTTTCTCTGGCATCCATGGACTGACACAGCACCCACCCTTCTTTTTAAGTTTGTACTGCTTTGTTACGAACTGAGGTCTGCTGACTGCAGTGGGAGGGTTATGCCCGGAGGGACCGCCCCCCTGGGCGGGGCTGTTCAGCTCTGGCTGTTTAGAATGTATGTATAACATCTCACATTCTGCCTAGGTCTTCTCCTGCAAGCAGGGACATAACCCACGTGTAAAGGTGTATAAGACACGCTGTGTCAGTCCATGGATGCCAGAGAAACGGATTTTACGGTGAGTACAAAAATCCTATTTTTTGTTTATAGCGCAAAAAAAAACCGCAGAGGTGATCAAATACCGCCAAAAGAAAGCTCTATTTGTGGGGAAAAAAAGGACGTCAATTTTGTTTGGGAGCCACGTCGCACGACCGTGCAATTTTCATTCAAAGCATGACAGTGCCGAAAGCTGAAATTTAGCCTGGGCAGGAAGGGGGTATATGTGCCCAGTAAGCAAGTGGTTAATGAAAATAATCAAAAAGTACTACAAGCTCCTTTCTGAGTTTGTTGAGCCCTTCTTGACCTGTTATTTGGGCCTGTTGGTGTTTTTTGCTTGTTGTTCACCCCTCTTTTGGGCTGCTTTTTGATATCCCATGGTTAAAGATTACAGACCCTGTGTCCTGCACTGTATGGTTAGGAGAATAGAATTTATAACATATTAGTACAATCCTTTTCATGGAGTACAGTTAGACACTGGCAGAAAAATTAAATAACCCTTCCCACTCTCAGCGAGCCTCAGTTTTGTAGCAAGCAATAGGTAGATGATAAACAGCGGAGGGACATTTGTCCTGCACTGTGTATGGTTAAGAGAATATAATTCATGACATATTAGTAAAATCCATTTCTTGGAGTACAGTACAGGACACAGGTCCCTCTGCTGCTGTTTATCATCTACCTATTGCTTGCTACAAAACTGAGGCTCGCTGAGATTGGGAGAGGTTATTTTTTGTTCTGCCAGTGTCTAATCATCTGAAGGTAGCTTACATTTAACCCATGGTTAAAACGAACGCTCCCATGCCCTTTACTGCATGCCAAAAAATCAAATTTTACTGGCAAGTCAAAAATCCTATTATTGCAGCTTACCTTTTAAAGGTCTTTAAAGAACTGCAGGTACAGATATTTTTTATCTTTTACTATCATTTAGGAGCGTGCTAAGCTCTGCTGTGATCTTCTGCTATGTACATTAGGGATCTGGAAATTCATGGAAAGGTGTCTGTGTCTCCACCCTCCTCACTTTGCTGTGTTCTTCACAAAGCACAAATGTCATCACTGCTTTGTGAATGGCACAGCAGTATGATGGGGCAGAGGTACAGAACCAGAGTTGGTGTCCCTGCATAAAAAAAGTATGTAGTTTTAGTTAATAAACTAGACAAACATTTGTTGTATCTTGAAGAAACAAGACAAAGCAGTGTGCTACACAAGATATTTAATCAAAGTACACAGCACATGTATAATACATCCTGCTCTATTGCCTATTGTCCCTCTGCTGCTGCACTTCTCATTGCACTTGCTGGCTACGCCCGACTGTCAAAATGAGTCAGGAGTTGCTGTGAAGATGCAGCAGCTGTAATAACTGCTAAGGGACTGTGATACAGTGTTAATAAACATCATTCAGACACAATATGGACAGGTATAAAGAAACATTGTTACTTTGGTATCTACTGATATGTTGTAATTTAGATTAAAGGAAAGATCTTTGATCTACATATACCGGTAATTGTTTGTCTACAGATTAATACTTGATACTTTTTTGTAGGGATGCACCGAATGGGTTTTTTGGTGCCGAAACCGATACCGAAAATAAAAATTTCAGGATCCCAAAAACCGATACCGAAACTGAAATAGGCTTTTTTTTAATATATATTAAACAAAAAAATTATTTGATATACAAAATTGTGTTACATTTGTATTTGTTATATTATTTATATTCAACTTAATCATTAATTTTATCAAGAAAAGAATACTACAATCCAGTAATGTAAACAAGTACTTTAATAAAAAGTAAGTAGCCCACATAAATTGGACAGTGGACACAAAAGATAAAAATCAAATAAAATACAAAATGATAATAAAAAATATATTAAAGTAAGACTGTAGACAGTGCACATTGCACCATACCAAATAAAACAGGCATAAAAATAAAATAAAATAAATAATAATATAATATTTTTTTATGTTTTAAATTTTTTTTATTACAACAAAACAGAAAAGACAACCAAAAAGGAAGGTAAATCTCAATACATCTTCCGTACAACATCAAAATCACATAATAACCTAGTTGACCTATTCATCAGAATAGTGGTTATATTTCAGAATTTACTTCATAGTCATATAATTTTATTCATATTTACAATAAACCCCTTATTTATTTCTCCCAGTATCCATTTCCCTTTGGTCATGCATCTGTAGGCTCGATCTGGTCCAATATTCTTAATACAGTATCTGTCTCTATCCCTCCCCCTCAGTTCCCCCTACCTTCAAACACATGACGAGACAAGACAACAAAGTACACTACATAACACAATAGCAGCAAGAAAACCAAAAAAAAAAAAAAAAAAAACACTTACGGGGAATCGGGAAATCCCCCCTCTCCTCCCGCTCCACTGCATCCCCCCTTCTTCCCTGGACCCCCTCAAAATATATTACTACTCTATACTACTCCCATAAGCGTCCTCCCCTCCTTTGAATTAATGAAGAGATTCCATGCGGACCATGTTTTGCGATAGGTCTCTTTTTCCTGTCGTGCTGTCCATATAAGTTCTTCCATTTGATTCATTTCCTCTACTTTCTTAAGCCAAAGTCTTATTGGTGAGGGTTGTCTTTGCTTCTAAGTGCCAGGTATATATGCTTTGGCCGCATTTAAGAGATGGCATACTATTGTTTCCTTTTATCTCTTTACTGGCGTTTTTGTTTCATGTAATAAAAAAAAGGCAGAGTCATCAGGTATCTCGTCTTCCCAAAATTGCTGACTGATTCTCCGAACCACCTCCCAGAAACCCTTGATTCTAGGACATGACCAGAGAATATGTAATAACGTCCCAGGTTCCTCACAGCATCTCCAGCAGGTATCCGTAACCTCTGGGAAGAGTCTGTGGAGAAGAACTGGGGTTCGTATCCTCGTACACATGGAGGATTCAAATATGTACCAGTACGCTGTTCCTCTGAAAAAATTCTGCCTAATCCCGATTCCCATTTACATAAAAATGGCAATTGGAAATCCTCTGGTGGTCTAATCAACAGGTCATACATCTTCGAGAGAACATGAGAAAGTAATCCCTTCTCATTACAATATTCGTCAAATATCGTTAACTTCCGCTTGAAGTTAGTGGATAGAGGTAGAGTCTGCAGGAAATGCCTCAATTGCGCAGCACACGAAAAGTCTAGTTGGTATCGGTTGGAACTGGATGTCAATGTTTGCCAGTTGGGCCATGATCCTGTTTCTAGGAAGTGGGAGGCCTGGTATAACCCCTTTTCTAGTAATACTCCAAAGGATTCTTTCCTCAGTCCTAGTGCAAATTGTGGATTCCCCAAGATGGGGAATAATGGGGACTCTAGTGTTGTTAGCTTCCCTTTAGAAATAAGTCCATGGCACATTTTTATCGTCGGGCCTATTAGCGGATGTGTCTTAACCGTGGATGGAAGTTCTTTAACCACTTCCCGCCCGGCCTATAGGAAAATGACGGCCGGGCGGTGGTTGCATTATCCTGACTGGACGTCCATTGGCGGGGGCGCGCAGCACGATGATCGGGGACGGCGTGTGTCCCTCGGACACAGCGCTTCCCCGATCACAGTAAACAGCCAATTTCATTGGCTGTTTACCATGTGATCGGCTGTGTCAAAGTCACAGCCAATCACATGTCACAACAAACTCGGCGCCGCGCGCCGCCAGAGGCTTGCAGAGCGGGAATCAAGTGTCCCTTGGACACAGCGCGTCCCCGATCAGTGTAAACAGCCAATGAAACTGGCTTTTTACCACGTGACCGGCTGTGTCCAATCACAGCCGGTCACAAATGTAAACACAGAGCAGCAGTTACTACCTGATCCCTGCTCTCTCCTCACACACCGATCTGTGAGGAGAGAGCAGGTATCAGTAAGTGAGAGATCAGTGTATTTTGTCTATAGTACTGTGCAAAACACACCCCCCCCCCCCAATAAAAAGGACCTGTCACACAGCCCAGCACATCAATCAGCCCATCTGTCAATCATCTGTCACAGGCCCACCTCCATCGGTACCGCCATTGGTACCGCCACACAGGCTACCAATACCGCCATCGGTATCGGTACCACCACCAGTACCGCCACTAGTACCACCATCAGGCCCAGCATCTATACTGACACACAGGCCCGCTACCAGTATCGCCACTAGTGCCGCCATCGGTACCACCACCAGTACCACCACCCGTACCACCGTCGGTAGCTCCACCTGTACCGCCATCGGTACCACCACCACCCGTACCGCCAAAAAAGAACGAAGTCCATGCATATTGGTCCAAACGCCCCATCCAACACATGCCCATATATTCCGCTGTCATGTCCAGGACAAGATACGACATGATTATGCGTTTTCTCCTCCCCGAGATCATCAAAACTACCACAAATTGTACAAGATACGCCCCCTAATCAATGCCTTTTCCCAGCGATTTCAAGTCGTTTTCATCCCAGACCAAAACATTTGTGTGGACGAGTCCCTCATACATTTCACTGGCCGACTGCACTTCAAGCAGTATATACCAAGCAAGAGAGCCAGGTATGGATTAAAATTAAATAAATTATGCGATCGAGCCACTGGATACGTCTTCACATTCAGGATCTACGAAGGCAAGGACTCCCAGCTCCAGCCCCGTGATTGCCCCACATATATTGGAACCAGTGGAAAAATTGTCTGGGAGTTGGCATACCCCCTGTTCGGAAAAGGTTACCATTTATATGTTGACAATTACTATACCAGTCTGCCCCTTTTCCGCCACCTTTACAGTAAGCAAACCCCGGCCTGTGGTACCTTAAAAAAAACAAAAACGGAAGGGATTACCACAAAATTTGTTGACCAAAAAATTGCAACCTGGAGAATCGGCATTCATGAGGAACGAGGAGGTGTTGGCCATGAAGTGGAGGGACAAGAAAGATGTCCACATTCTCTCTACGATCTACAATGACACCGTGGTGGAGATCCAAAGAAGACGCGGCCCCATTGTAAAGCCTAAATGTGTCCATGACTACAATTTGTACATGGGGGGGTGGATTTAAACGACCAGATGCTACAGCCCTACTTATCAACAAGAAAGTCCCGTTATTGGCACAAAAAAGTTGCAGTACATCTGTTTCACATGGCCCTTTTTAATTAGTTTGTCTGCTACCAAAAAGCAATTCAAAATCAACAACTCCCCTACCTCCATTATATCGAAGATATCATCGATGACATTTACCAACAAGATCCCGCCCCAGGAAGCATTCGCTCTGATAGTGTGAGTCGGCTTAATGAGCGACACTATCCCTTTAGCATCCCCCCCACAGAATCTGAAAGACGACGCCAGAAATGCTGTGTATGCAGCAGAGGAGGAGTAAGAAGAGACATCACCTATTATTGTCCCGATTGTCCCTCCCAACCTGGCCTGTGCATCGGAAATTGCTTCAAAAATTATCATACATCCATTAGTTCCCCTTATTATTAACAGACTGCCATTTCCCCATTTGCCTGCTACCATGTTACTACCTTCCATGTTAATTAACTGACCCTGGCCTGTGTACCGACGATGTCTTTGCTTGCCGATTTAAACCACGTTTCTGACCTTCACATGCACCAACCTCCGCCTGTTTACCGACGATGCCTCTGCCTGCCGATTTAAACCACGTTTCTGACTTCCACATGTACCGACCTTGGCCTGTTAATCGACCACATTTTTGCCTGCCACTTGGACTGATCTTTTGGCCATCTACTTTTAGTACACAGGGGTCTCACATATGTGACTGGCTTCAGAATAGCGTTCTGAGTAGAGAAAACCAGTTTTTCGTTTTCAGTGCTCCCAGAACAGGGTCTGGTTTCCCGGAGGCTTCAAAGCTATTTTGGTGGGAGAAGCCTCTACCCCTGTCCCTAAGCTTGATGGTCCTTCCTGCTGCCTGGACCAATACTTTGGCTGTGCTGACCATATTACTGCCTGTAATGACCCATGACATTATGGACCATGTTTCTTCCTGTTGCTTGGACCAATACTTTGGCTGTGTTGACCATATATCTGCCTGCTGCCTCTACTGACTTTGGACAGTATTTCTGCTGGGACACCTCTGCCTGCTACCTGGACCTGTGCTTTGGCTGTGCTCTGGCTGTGCTGACAGTATCTCTGCCTGTACGAACTATGGACAGTATTCCTGCCTGCTGCCTGAATGATTGCTTTTGCTGTCTCTGACCTCATCCCTGTCTGCTGCCTGGACCGATGCGCTCCTCTGTGGACCACTGCACATCTAAAACCACAGGTAATCTTTTGTATTTGGTATGTACCTGCTATGTGTTGGATATATGAAGGGCCTTCAAAAATGTGATCGGTAGTCAGAAAATGGAAAAAGGAGATAATGCTGCGCTGATAAAGGGATGGGAAAGAAAAGTGAAAATAATAGGTAAACCTAGTAGACTAAGAGGTGATGGTCAGTGAATAGGCAGCAAAATAAAATATGCATAAAGTGGTACAACATAGCATAAAAATTAATAAGCATAAAGGTTAATCCAAAGTTGCTGAAGTATCTCAAAGCATAAATGCTACAATAAAAAGTCATTCAAATAGTAGAAAACGATGATCTGTGTTCTTGTGCAAACAAAAAACTGTGACTGGTTTAGAAAACAATTGGTGAGGGTGCTGGTGCCGGGTGCCGGGTATTCCAAAGTGAAGTATTGTTGCAGGAAGAAGGGAAATTTCCTATTTCCCTTGTGGTTAGTGTGGATGTCCCCTTACCTTACTGCTGTAAGGTAACAGCATATAAAGATCTTTATTGGTGGATCCGGCGTGTACTCCGGTCGGTCCCTGGTGTGGCGTCTTGTAGCACTGTATGACCTCTATCTTTAATGGGGTTTCCCTCTGGACTCCCGCTTGGTATAATAGTAGTAACCCTGTCTGTCACAATGGGAAGAGCTGGACTCCAGCGGGATACAACAGTCCTCCTCTTTACTCTAACCACTGAGACCAACTCCTGTTACACACGCTTCTACTCTTCAAAAGACTCATTATGCCTCATAGATTATACGTTGGTTTGTGTGCCTTCCAAAATGGGGTAATTTTGTGGACAATTCCATTGTCCTGGTGCTCCAGGGCCTTCAAAAATGTAGTAAGTGGTTGAGAAAGGATATGTGCAATTTATGCTTGTAGAACGCCTGAAAGTGCTACTTCAATGTTGGGCCTCTGTATGTGGCCAGGCTGTGTAAAAATCTCACACGTGGTATCGCTATACTCAGGAGGAGTAGCAGAATGTATTTTGGGGTGTAGTTGCAATTATGCATATGCTGTGTGAGAGAAATAACCTGTTAATTTGACCAGTTTGTGTAAAAAAAAAAAAAAGAAAAAAAAAATCCACATTTTCCCAAGAATTTGTGGGGAAAAAATAAAACTTCAAAAAACTCACCGTGCCTTTTAGTAAATACCTTGGACTGTCTACTTTCCAAAAAGGGGTAATTTTGGGGTATTTGTACTTTCCTGGCTTGTTAGTGTCTCAAGAAATGAGATAGGCCTTCAGTACATCAGGCGTGATCAGATGTGATCAATTTTCAGTGATTGGCACTATAGTTTGTAGACTCTATAACTTTCACAAAGATAAAATAATATACACTAATTTGGATTTTTTTTGCCAAAGATATGTAGCAGTATAAATTTTGGCACAAATTTATGAAGAAAAATTACTAAGTGTTTTTTTCATTTTTTTTATTTCGCAGTTTTTTTGCTTATATCGCAAAAAAAAAAAAAAACTGTGGCGATTAAATACCACCAAAAGAAAGCTCTATTTGTGAGAAGAAAATTATACAAATGTTGTTTGGATACAGTGTAGCATGACTGAGTAATTGTCATTCAAAGTGTGAGAGCGCTGAAAGCTGAAAATTGGTCTGGGCGGGAAGGTGCATAAGTGCCTGGTATTGAAGTGGTTAAAGCACCAAGGTGCTCTATATAATAAGGCCCTGCTCTGTGCTTGTTCCAAATTCGGCCACATCTTTAGGTCTCTATGTCGGCACCAATCAATTATTCAGCTCAATATGGCTGCTTGGTAGAATTTATATACGTCAGGTATAGCCAATTCACCATAATAGCTTGGAGAGAGTTAACAAGGATCTTCTGATCTTTGGGTGTTTCTGTGCCCAGATAAATCCGGAAAAAAGTGTATCGATCTGTTTAAAATATTGCCTAGGGATGGCGATGTCTAATGCCTGAAATGGATATAAAAACTTTGGTAAAATGTTCATTTTGAGTATATTTCCTCTTCCAAGCCAAGAATGGAATCCCTTATGCCACATATCCAAGAGACTATGAAACCTTTGTAGAAGTGGTGGGAAGTTCAGATCGAAGATATGTGAAAGGTCTGCTGGGATCCTTGTTCCCAAATAATTCAAAGCATGATCCGTCCATTTAAATTTATAATTGGATTTCAATGATCCCAGCATATCTTTACATTGCTATTCCCATGGCCTCTTACTTCGTTAAATTGATCTTAAGATATGATAGGGTGCCATATCTCTCCATTTCAGTAGATAAATTAAGAAGTGATATCATTGGGTTAGCCAGTGAAAAGAGCATATCATCGGTGTACGCTGAGATCTTATACTAAGTTCCTTCCACTGTCAATCCCTGGATATCCCGATTCAATCGAATCCTACAAAGGAATGGTTCTAGGTAGAGTGAGAAAAGGAGGGGTGACAATGGGCATCCCTGCCTAGTCCCATTGGTGATCCCGAAAGAGGGGGAGAGAACTCCATTTACCTTTACCTGATTACTTGGTTGAGCATAGATACTTAAAGTGGTTGTAAACCCTGTAGTAAATTTTTTATTTTTTTTAAACCCACCTGCAAGACAAAGGCATAATGAGCTAGTATGACTAGCATACTAGCTCATTATGCATCACTTACCTTAGATCGGGGCCCCCGAAGCCGCCCTCGTCTCCCTCTCCAGCCGCAGCCATCGCTGCGGCGATAGCCGGAATGTTACTTCCGGGTATCGCCGCTCCAGCCAATCACAGCGTTCCGGATTTGTGAATGGGATTAACCCTGTGAATGGGCCGTTGTCTACGGCGCACATGCGCCGTAGGCAACGGTGCATTCTTTTTTGTAAAATATCTCCTAAACTGTTTAGGTTTAGGAGATATTTCTTGCACCTACAGGTAAGCCTTAATCTAGGCTTACCTGTAGGTGCAAGTTACATAAGTGGGTTTACAACCGCTTTCAAATCCATCGGAGCATATTTTCACCCACCCCTATATATCGCAAAACCAAAAAAATTAACTGTCAACCCGATCGAATGCCTTCTCTGCATCTGTCCCCAGGAACACACATGGAAGCTTGGATAGATTAAATTTAGAACCTTAGTGGTATTGTCCCGTGCTTCTCGCATCGGGACAAACCCTACCTGGTCCAGATGAATCAGAGAAGGCAATCGTCGCTGCAGCCTTGTTGCTAGAATTTTTGCAAAAAAATTTAAATCGACGTTTAGGAGGGATATTGGCCTACAACTTTCACATAACGTGGGATCTTTTCCCTCTTTAGGGATCACCGTAATAAGGGCTTTTTAGAGACTCGGAGGAAAATGGGATTGATCACTCATGCCGTTGTATATTCTCACCAGGTATGGTCCTAATATAGGCAGGAAGTGTTTATAATATTGAACTGTAAAGCCATCTGGGCCTGGTGCCTTCCCCGCCTTCGCCCCTCTCACTGATTCCTGTACCTCTTCAAGTGTTTTTGGTGCCTCCAATTCCTGTTGTGCTATAGGCGTTAGACCGGGCATTCCAGACGTCGCCAAGTAACTGTCTATTCATGCCTGTGTCGGGGGGTCTAGTTGTAAACTATAAAGGGAAGAATAGTCATCTCCAAGTCTTTGTGCAATTTGTTTAGGCATTGTAATCTTTTCCCATTCCTCCCCTGTAATCGTTGGTACATAAGTCATCGCCTGTTGTCCCTTCAGAGTTCTAGCCGGTAGTTTGCCACATTTATTGCCAGACTCATAAACATGTTTACGTCCAATTTGTATTGCTCTGTCTGCGGGCAATCGGGAGGTCCCGCTCCACATCTAAGGTGGGAGCATGTTTATGCAGTGACTCTAGTTGGTATATGTTTCTTAGCAAAAGTGTTAGCTTTGCCTCCCTTTCTCGCTTAATCCTAGCCCCGTGCTTTATCAGTACTCCCCGCATCACAGCTTTATGGGCTTCCCAGATCACTCCGGGAGTACATTTGGGAGTATCATTGACCTGAAAATAACATGTCGCCTCTTTAAGAACCTCCTCCATCGTCAAGGAGTCTTGTAACAGATTTTCGTTAAGTCTCCACATCGCTGGATTAAGGCCTCGATTCCCTGGCATGTTGTACTTTAATAGAATTGGTGCGTGATCGGACCAAGTAATTGCCCCAATAGTAGCTTCTGCCACTGAGTCTAGTTGAGAGAGAGAGGGATGAGGAACAGGTCAATCCGTGAGTATGACTTATGTGCTGGTGAGTAGTATGAGTAATCTCTCTCCCCCGGATGTAAGACGCCACACATCTACCAATCTTGCTCCCTGAAGTGTCTGCGCCATCCGTTTCCATAAACCATGTAGTACTGATGAGATACCTAAGGAAGTATCTTCCCCAGGTATCTGTGGCATATTCAGGTCCCCTCCTAGGATCAGCTGACCCTCCCTAAACTCTTCAAGTTTATCTAAGATATTTCTTTAAAAAAAATCCTCTTGAGTATTGGGGGTGTAAAAGGATACCAACGTTACCTCCATCTCTCTAATCTTACCTTTAAGAAATAGATATTGACCCCCCAGTATCAACTAAGGAATCTATATATACCCAGGGGATCTTCTTTGAAATAAGGATAGATACCCCCCTTGACTTTGCAACTGGGTTAGCAGCATGATATACGACCGAAAAGTCCCTATTTCTAAGCAAAGGTATGCTGTTATCTCTAAAATGTGTTTCTTGTAAGAGGGCTATGTCTACCCTTGACCTTTTCAGGTCCTGGAGTAGTATACATCACTTCTCGGGAGTGTTCAATCCCCGGACATTGAGGGATAATATAGTTAAAGAATCCATTTCCTTCTTATTTGTTCCAGTCACTGGGGATTAAGAGAGAGTTGGGGTACAATGGACGCCAATGAAGAAGGGAAAGAGGTGGGAGGGGCAAAAAAAAAGGGCACACAAATAAACAAATCCGAAAAAGGAAAAAAAAGGAAACCCCAAACTTCAAAACATATACACACCTAAGAGCCCATTCACACAGGGACGACTTTGGATCCGACTTAGTCGCCTCAAGTCGCACTGCATGAGTAAATCAATGTAAGTGAATGGAGCCGTTTAAATGCACACTACTGCAGTCGTTCCGAGTTCAGAAAAGGTTCCTATACTACTTCAATCCAACTTCTAGGTGACTTGTAGGCAACATGTACCCATTGATTTTAATGGAAGTCGTCTCAGAAGTCGGATCACTGTCTTAACAGAAGCAACAATACAGGAAGAGAACATACATTTCTCAGGCAAACACCCCTCCCTCCCACAGAGCTGATTCTTGTTTGATTGGCCACTGAAAAGCCTCCTGTCCTGGAGGCAACTTGAAGTTTCCTTGTAAGTTGCCTCATGTCGCGCTGTGATTCATGCTCAAGTCGTGTCCAAGTTGCCTCCCAAAGTCGCGCTGGAAGTCGTGTTTCCCCTGTGTGAATGGAGTCTTAATATATCCTCTTGTGGTGCCTGTTGAGTTACAGCCCCAACAAGTGGTATGAAAGCAAATTTGCTTTATGCACTCTATCTACTCTAAGAGTGCTGGCCTATTTAGGGAGAATGATTGAGCATGACCAAAGAGAGGGAGTCCCGGGATCCCCCCTCCAGCTCCTCCTGAAGGGCAAAAAGAAGAGGGGTAAGACCCAAAAAAAAAAACTTATTAGCTTATACTTAAATATTTATATTGTTTTTGTCTTTTATTTTTTCCCCCTTTGAACCAAGAGAACCCAATCTATAAATCCAGGAGATAACCCAGAGAAAAAAAAGAAAACCAGCCGTATAAATTAAGGGGAGCATAAAGAGAAAATTTTAGGGTATGACTTGGGGGGGGGGGTGAAAAAACTAAAACAAAAGGGGAAGGGGACGACTCTAAATTATCGTCCGTCCATCTCCTCTATTTTCCCCCACCAAGATTTAGTTATCTTATCATATGGGTTTTTTATAGTTTTATCTCCGTGGTAGTACCGGGAATGGTTCGCTGCCCAAAAAAAAGTCTGGTAGATCTATTTTGGAACGGAGACAAAATGAGGAGCCCCCCTTTCGTATTAGGACTGAGATTGGAAATCTCTAGCGGTCTGTACCGCCCCAGTCTCGTACCCGCTCCAGCACGGGACGGAGCATTGCTCTACGTTGCAATGTGGCTCTTGATAAATCCGGTAAAATCTTTAACTGTACTCCCTGAAAGTCTATCCCTCCTACCTCCCATGCTTTCTTCAGTATTGCTTCCCTATGCATAAAGTGGTGCAGGCGGCATATTGCATCCCAAGGACGATTTGTGTCCTTGGGTAATATAATATTAACAATAATAATAATATAAAAATGCCAAAGACTGACTTTTTTTATTTTATTAATTTCCAACTTACATCAGAACTAGTAATTCAGTTCTCTCTCCCTAAGGTGTCAGCGTCTGCATGTGCGATAAGTGTATGTATGTAGCTGCGGGTTACATACATAGTCATACAGTAGACTGCACTGTGTTCCGGCCCCTGGGTATGGGCGGAGACTCCCCGGAACACAGTCTAGTCTACAGTCTGGTCTACAGCAACGGTGCTCAGCCAATCACAGAAAGCAATGTAGACTAGTCTGTGTTTCTGGAGGTCTCCGTCCATACCCGGAACACAGTGCGGTATAGTACTGTAGTATGTAGACAGCCACAGATACAGAACATACAGTTTTGAACATGCAGCGGGCTTAGGGAGAGACAATGACATAGTTTGGCCCAACAACAACAAACTATGTATAAAGAACAACTCTCTCAACTAACCATAACAGAAATATGTCAGAAGACCGTTATTCTGTTTCACAGTTTCTGTAAATATAACATAGTATGCTATAGGGCTGGGAAAAAAATAGATTTTAATCTTGAATCGAGTTTTGAGTTCAAATCGATTCAGATTTAAAGAAAATCGATTTTTTTAGATTTTTTAATTTTTTTTTAATTTTTATTTTTTTAAATTTTTTAAAAAAAAATTTTTCCTTCAAAGTTTCCGTAGCAGGGCTGCAGAGGGCGTATCCGGAATGGCACTGGGCGGCGTTACCCCAATTACATCTACTCGCCGCGAGTAGATGTAATGTAACACTAACTAACCGCAAGCCGCCGTCTGCCTACCTGATCAGCGTGTCATGCAGACAGACGGCGGCCCTTGCAGTGTTCAAAAGCCGCGCCTCCCGAGTCCTCGTCGTCTGCGATAGGCGGAACACTCAATTTCACAGCAGGCAGTGTTCATCCTATCACGGACATCCTCTCATCCTCGTCTGTGTTATGAGGATGAGCGGATGTCCATGATAGGCAGAACACTAAATGCTGGGAAATTGAGTGTTCCGCCTATCACAGACGAGGAGGAGGCGCGGCTTTTGAATACTGGAATGGCCGCCGGTGTAGCAGTAAAATCCGTATCCCATGAAAATCTGCATCAGGTACGGGCACAGTGATTGAAGCATGGGCACAGTAAGGCATGGGCACAGTTCAATTCAACTAAGAGTAACCTCAGGATTTTTTGTTGTTTTATTAGCTAAATCCAAATACAGTATTAATCATTTGGATGTTTAACAATCTTTGTTGCACACTGACTTTGTAGTTAGAGAAAGGGTTTGCCTTTGCAATTTTGTTTATTGATGCACTTTAATTAATATAATAAAAAAAAAAATTGAATCGTAAATCACGTTTTTTGGGGGGAAAATCGCCCAGCCTTAGTATGCTATAATAATTTATTTTATTTTCAACTTAAATGAGAACTAGTAGTTTTTCCCCATGTTCTCTCCCTAAGGTGTCAGCGGCTGCAGGTGCGATATAAAAGTGTATGTATGTAGCTGCGGGTTAGATACAACATAGTCATACAGTAGACCGCACCGTGTCCGGCCCCTGGATATGGGCGGAGACATCCCGGAACACAGACTAGTCTACAGCAGCGGTGCTCAGCCAATCATAGCAAGCAATGTAGACTAGTCTGTGTTTCTGGAAGTCACCGCCCATACCCGGAACACAGTGTGGTATAGTGTATAGTACTGTAGTATGTAGACAGCCACAGATACAGAACATACAATTTTGCATTTGCACATGCAGCGGACTGACAGCTTAGGGAGAGACATAGTTTGGACCAACAGCAACAAACTATGGTACAGTAGTTCAAAAGCTGGAGTTCTCTCTTAAATTGAAGAAGTGCAAAAAACTGTAGAAGAACTACAATGAACAACCAACAAATGGCACAAATAGACAATTGGGACATGCTAGGTAGTCAGTCATACTATGTTGTATGTTTCAATTGTCCAATAGCACAGTCCAATGCCAATTCATTTACTATGTTCAACATGTTAAATTGGTCTATGCTACGGATTTTTAAATCTATTTTAGTAAAAGTGGCAGATTTCGCTTTAAGAACAAAAGTTGTTCAGCTTTCTCACAGGAGAGACGGTTTCTCTTCTCATCAAGAATATGAGATGCTAGACTGAATAGTCTCTAACTCTCTGTACTGGTGCTTGGGGCATATAAATATCTGTGTGCAATCTGTGCAAGCAAGGGAAAATGTTCTTTGTTGATGCGCCAGTACTCCAGGGGATTGTTGCTTCTGGCGATAGGCTGTTCAGCTAAATAAATGTCCAGTTGTTGGGTAGGTGCACTGTTGTGGCACCGCTATGGATTGGGGTGCATTCGTGTAAAATTTCTTCAAACATATCAGATATGGAGGGAGTGTGTTTCTCTTCACTTGTATGCAACCGTTTCTTCTCACTTTCCTCTGTGCTACACCTCGAAACTCCTTCACCAGATGCTTCCACCACCTCCATTTGTGCCTGTATCATTTCCCGTGCACGCTGCTTTTTCTCCACATTAAAGTAATACTCTTTAAATCGAAGATCTAGAACTGTTGCAATGCAGTACAGAGGGTTGGACTCAGTGTCTTGAAACCGGTTGGTCACGGCCTCCAGTAGAGTGGTTTTAGCCATTTTTACACCATGGTCTGTTTCTACCTCTTTTCCTAGCAGGCGCTTCAGTGCAGCAATTAAGGGGATAACTTCAGCAATGGAAGCATTAGTTGAGCTTATTTCTTTTTTTAACTGTTCAAATGGAGATAGACAAGACAAACTATTTTCAACTAACGTCCACTGATGTGCACTCAGTATTGCTGGCAGATCGTAATCTGCAATGTATGCAGCTAAAACATGCTTTTGTTCAAAAAGACTTTGTAGCATATAGTAGGTGCTGTTCCAACGAGTGGCTACATCTTGCTGCAGTTGTTTCGGTGCCATTCCAAACTGCATCTGCAAAGCTTGTAATCTTATGAACGTGTTTTCTAACACTGCAAAACAATTCATGTAGACTGGTAGCTGCAAAGTAGCGTCTGCTTGGTAGTGAGTAACGAGGCTCAATATGTTGCATGAGCCTATGAAATCCAACGTCCCCCACAACCGAGAATGGCTGGTCGTCTAATGCAATAAATTCCATAACTTTATCTGTAATGGCACGAACTTTGGGACTGTCACTTGCATATTTTTTAACCTTTTCAAAGACGGTGGCCACAGATGGTGTTAAGCCTGAGAGTGAGGCACTTCTTGGAAGTGGCGCTGTTTTCTTGTAATCTGAATGCTGAACTGGATGACGTGTTTTCAGGTGGTGTATCAAACCCGTTGTTAAAAAATGCCTTGGCACTGTACCCCCTCTTAAAATTTCTGCTGAGCAAAGACTACAGATGGCAAATGTGGGGTCTTTATCAGAAACTTTAAAATATTTCCACACTGCAGATATGGTCCACCTTTGCTGGCAACGTAGAATAATAACATAGAATGATTTATAATGGGAGCAGGGGGAGCACGAAATCAATTTTAAAGCTAAACCCCAGGAGGCAGCTTTAAAAAAAAAAAAAAAAAAACCTAACCAATTTTTTTTTTTTTTTCTTTTTACGGTGCTGCTCTTGCCATGCAAGGTAGTTATGTCTGCACTGCAGTACATCTGACTTGTACCAAAAAAATATAATTGAACTGAATAAATTTGATTTGAAATGGAATGGATTGCTTTCAAATTTCAATTGCATGCGATTTTATTTTTTTGAGCTATTCTGTAGTATACAACTTCATGCGCCTTGTTGTCATTGAATTTGTAACTTTGTCTCAGCGTAGTATTATAAGTTATACAGTTATACGACACTGACATGACAGCAAGCGCATGAATTTTTTTAAACATGACAGTACGCAATAAATATACCATATATACTCGAGTATAAGCCGACCCGAATATAAGCCAAGGCACCTAATTTTACCACAAAAAAATTTGAAAACGTATTGACTCGAGTATAAGCCTAGGGTGTCCACCTGCATGCCTCACTGTGCCCATGACTAGACTGACGTTTAACATGGGAGTCTATGGAAGGGGTGCCCGGCTTTGAAAAATCGGTGCTCCCCGGCCGTAGGTCTCCCAGACAACAAACTTTGCACACTTGTAGAAGGGAACCTACGACCGGCCGGTACAGGGTCCCCAAAGTCACCGGAGAAATTACCGTTTAACATGTGAGTCTATGGAAAGGGTGCCCGGCTTTGAAAAATCGGTGCTCCCCGGCCAACAAACTTTTTGTACACTTGTAGAGGAAGAGTGGGGCTACAAGTGTGACAAGTTTGGGGTCCAGGGGAGCTACGGCCGGCCGGTACTGGGTCCCCAAAGTCCTGGAGATCAGGCGCAAAAAGGTGATTCGAGTAAAAGCCGAAGGGGCATTTTCAGCACAAAAAAATGTGCTGAAAAACTCGGCTTATACTAGAGTATATACGGTAATATTATATATGAAATATATATTATATATTGCATACTGTCATGTTTAAAAAATTCATGCGCTTGCTGTCATGTCAGTACTGTATAACTTATACTACGCTGACAAAGTGACAAATAATTCAATGACAGCAAGCGCATGAATTTTATACTGTATACTACAGAATAGCTCAAAAAATAAATAGCTTGCAATTGCAATCCATTCCATTCAGGGGCGGATCCAGAGTCTTGTCTCGGGAGGTGCACTGCCAGAAAATACGTTTTTTTTTTTTCCGGGCAATTTATCGGGGAAATGGCTGGTGTTGACGCTTCAGTCATCACGGCACCATGGTTGTTATGGTGTCGGGATGATTGAAGCGCATTATTTTTATGATTTCATTGTTAGAGAAAATTACCGTATTTTTCGGACTATAAGACGCACTTTTTTCCCCCAGAAATATGGGGGAAAATGTCCCTGCGTCTTATGGTCCGAATACATAACAGGGGCCCCGCCCCCCGCCGTCGCTGGCACCGCCCCTGCCATCTGCTCACAGCCTCTGGAATCCCCGACCGCCGCCACTAGCTCCGCCCCCCCATCGCAGTGTCAGGGGCTTTGCGATTTGAATTAGAGCCACTCTCTCTCTCTTTCTCTTTTGCTTACAGAAAGGGAGGGGGGCGGCGGGGGATATCCGCAGCTCTCCTCTCCCTGTCACAGCGCCGCACCACCAGAGATGGAGCCACATTGTACCCGCACCACCAGAGAGGGAGAAAGACCGAGCCACTGCCAGGATACAGACATGCTACACTACTGACTAGAGTCACCCCGGGCAACCCAGAGTGAGCGAACGTCCAGCCAGAGGGATCACTGTTGCGATTTCGCTGGGTCTGGTAAGAGGGCCTGTTGGCCATTATTCATTACTGTTCCCAGGGACTGAGCCATTAGGAAGTGCCTAACCTGATATCCTCTAGGCCTTATTGACTGCCACGGCGTCCCCTCTGTCCTCTTCCCACGGCGTCCCCTCTGTCCTCTTCCCACGGCGTCCCCTCTGTCCTCTTCCCACGGCGTCCCCTCTGTCCTCTTCCCACGGCGTCCCCTCTGTCCTCTTCCCACGGCGTCCCCTCTGTCCTCTTCCCACGGCGTCCCCTCTGTCCTCTTCCCACGGCGTCCCCTCTGTCCTCTTCCCACGGCGTCCCCTCTGTCCTCTTCCCACTGCGTCCCCTCTGTCCTCTTCCCACTGCGTCCCCTCTGTCCTCTTCCCACTGCGTCCCCTCTGTCCTCTTCCCACGGCGTCCTTCTCCCAGGGCGTTACTCTGTCCTCTTCCCAGGGTGTCCCTTTGTCCTTCACCCACGGCAACCCTCTGTCCTCTTCCCACAGCGTCCCCTCTGTCCTCTTCCCATGAAGAGGACATTGGGCGGGCCTTGACAGGAAGGGGTGGGTCATATTTAAATTAGGGGGTGCGCAAGTTTAGTCAGGCCTAGGGCAGCACAAAACCTAAATACACCACTGATGGCATGGTCACTCTGCGTTTACTGTGGCATGGTCACTCTGCGTTTACTGTGGCATGGTCACTCTGTGTTTACTGTGGCATGGTCACTCTGTGTTTACTGTGGCATGGTCACTCTGTGTTTACTGTGGCATGGTCACTCTGTGTTTACTGTGGCATGGTCACTCTGCGTTTACTGTGGCATGGTCACTCTGTGTTTACTGTGGCATGGTCACTCTGTGTTTACTGTGGCATGGTCCCTCTGCGTTTACTGTGGCATGGTCCCTCTGCGTTTACTGTGGCATGGTCCCTCTGCGTTTACTGTGGCATGGTCCCTCTGCGTTTACTGTGGCATGGTCCCTCTGCGTTTACTGTGGCATGGTCCCTCTGCGTTTACTGTGGCATGGTCCCTCTGCGTTTACTGTGGCATGGTCCCTCTGCGTTTACTGTGGCATGGTCACTCTGCGTTTACTGTGGCATGGTCACTCTGCGTTTACTGTGGCATGGTCACTCTGCGTTTACTGTGGCATGGTCCCTCTGCGTTTACTGTGGCATGGTCCCTCTGCGTTTACTGTGGCATGGTCCCTCTGCGTTTACTGTGGCATGGTCACTCTGCGTTTACTGTGGCATGGTCACTCTGCGTTTACTGTGGCATGGTCACTCTGTGTTTACTGTGGCATGGTCCCTCTGCGTTTACTGTGGCATGGTCCCTCTGCGTTTACTGTGGCATGGTCCCTCTGCGTTTACTGTGGCATGGTCCCTCTGCGTTTACTGTGGCATGGTCCCTCTGCGTTTACTGTGGCATGGTCCCTCTGCGTTTACTGTGGCATGGTCCCTCTGCGTTTACTATGGCAATGGTCAGGCTGCATTTAATGGGCACTGGAAAATATTTTAGTACACAATTTGGTTCAGAATATTTTTTTTCTTGTTTTCCTCCTCTAAAACCTAGGTGCGTCTTATGGTCAGGTGCGTCTTATGGTGCGAAAAATACGGTAAATGGTTCCACTCACCATAATGCTGAATCAGTGTGTGCCCCGAGTGTGTCACTTGTCACTGTCGCCTGCCACACGTTACGGATTGTCCACTTGCCACATCACCTGCCACAATTTGCGGATTGTCCACTTGCCATATCACCTGCCACACGTTGAGGATTGTCCACTTGCCACGTCACTTGACACAGCTTACGGATTGTCCACTTGCCACACATTGCGAGCTGTCCACTTGCCACGTCACCTGCCACAAGTTGCAGATTGTCATTTGCCACGTCACCTGTCAATGATTTTGGTGCTCTGGTGGGGGGGGGGGGGTCCCATGCAGGAGCAATGGAGGGGAGATGGGTGGATCCAGTAATCTTCTCAATAAGTCTTCTTCCTGTATTCACGCTCTTCAGACTGCAAGGTGGAGAAGATGGAGGGAGGAGGTGGGTGGAGCCAACTCTTACTCAGGGGCGGAGAAGGAAGAATGCTGGCGCTCTACTGGCAGTGGACACTGGACATTTTAGTGCAGTTAGCTGAAGTTGGAACTGATTTTTAGCAACACACACTGTCATCATGACTTGAAACCTGAGCTTAGAACTCTGTCTCGAAACTGCAGGCTGCAGCAAGCAATAACTGTTCCCCAGGCTCCAGCTCCTGTCACGTCGGCTCTGAGACTCGAGTCTGAGTCACTCGTTGCTAGACGCCAAGCAGCCCAGGCACTAGCAACGAGTGTAGGGAAGATGCTCCACCCACCTCCTCCTGGTCAGTCAGTGCGGTGTAATTACACTGGACGAGTCTCTCTCTCAGCGCCGTTGATCGGCTGATGTGAGAGAGAGACTTCGGCAGAGGCAGCCGCAGAGCAAGTGAGTGTGACTGTCTGTGACAACATGTCAGTGTGATATTTTCGGTGGGGGGGGGGAAATTGCCCTGTTGCCCTCCCCCCCCCCTGGATCCGCCCCTGATTCCATTTCAAATCATATTTAATCCAGTTCTATTATATAACTTTTTTTTTGCTACAAGTCAGATGTACTGCAGTGCAGACAGACAGTCATTTTAAATGGTAGTACTATAATAAAATGGTCAATAAATTACTAGTTTGTTTCTGTCAGTTTAAGAAATGCAAAAGCACCAATGCTCACCGGTGAATAGTTAATGGTAGCCATCCAGGAGTGACAGTGCCCACTCTTGTACTTGAGTATGCTATGTGCAGCCCTCTATGAAGCCATCTCTCGGGTCCCTGTACGTGCCGTCTCTTGGGTCCCTTTACGTGCCGTCTCTCGGGTCCCTGTACGTACCGTCTCTCGGGTCCCTGTACGTACCGTCTCTCGGGTCCCTGTACGTACCGCCTCTCGGGTCCCTGTACGTACCGTCTCTCGGGTCCCTGTACGTACCGTCTCTCGGGTCCCTGTACGTACCGTCTCTCGCTTCCCAGCAGCGTCTCAGGTCCCAGCATCTCACAAGCACGAGGAGCGTTCGCGGGGAAGGTGCCAGCGTCTCAGCAGGGAAAGTGCTTATGAGTGCAGCGTCTTAACCGCGAGGAACATACACGCCCCCCACGCGAGTGACGTCACCTACTGGTTCTGCCGCCTCTACTGCGCATGCGCGATTTTCGCGCCATTATCGGCAAGAATTCTCTTTTAGCATTTTGCCGAAAAGGGCATTTTCGGCCGATATGTTTCGGCGGCCGAAATTTCGGTGCATCACTACTTTTTTGTGTCTGGATAGGTATTACTTTGCTATATTAAGTAATGACATATATTGCCAAATCAATAGGTCAATAGCAACATGTGAAAATTGGTCTATAGGTGGTGTACAGGTGTGAGAACTGAAGTGTTTAACACGAGTAGGCAAACTTTTAAGCACAGTGTGCCAAAAAAATGTTTTCAAAGAAATTGAGAGTGTCGGTTATATAACAACATCAACTTCAAAGTATGAATCGCAAAAAGGTTAAAGTACCTGAATAATGGTAAGAAATTAATACTGAGCTTTCAAAGATCAATGGGAAGTGGTAAAATGGTAATTTATCCTTGTTCAAATCAGTCCAATTACCACTGCTACACACCTCAGATCACCCTAATTCCTGCACCTTCACAGATCACCCCAGTTCCTGCAGCTTTAAACCCCAGATCCACCCCAATTCCTTCACTTTCCAATCTCCGATAAACCCAATTCCTGCATCTTCCCATCTCCAATCACTCCAATTCCTGAACCTTCCCATCTCAGATCACCCCAATTCCTGCACCTTCCCATTTCAGATCAACTAAATTCCTGCACCTTCGCACCTCTGCTTACCTACAATTCCTACATTTTACACGTCAGATCACCCCAATTCCTGCACCTTCACACCCCAGATCAGCCCCAATTCCTTCACCCCTTTATCACCCCAGTTTCTGCACCTTCACACCTCAGATCAATCTCTGTTCCTTTACACCTCAGATCAGCCCAATTCCTTCACCTTCACATCCCAGATCAGCTCCAATTTCTGCACTTACACACCTCACATCACCCCAATTACGTCACCTTCACATGTAAGATTACCCTGATTTCTTCACCTACACACCTCAGATTAGCTCCTATTCTTGCACCTTCACACCCTAGGTCAGCCCCAGTCCCTGCACCTTCACACCTCAAATCAGCCCTAATGTATTTAGTTTTAGGCCTCAGATCAGCCTTCATTCCTGCATCTTCAGGCCACAGATCTACCTCAATTCCTGAACCTTTTAGACCTCAGATTGGCCCCAATGCATGCAGATTCAAAGCGCAGATCAGCCCCATTCCTGTATTTTCAGACCTCAGGACAGCCCCAATTTGAGCACTTTCACACCTCAGATCAGCCCAATGCATGCAGCTTCCGACTGCAGATCAGCCCCAATGCATGCAGCTTCCAACTGCAGATCAGCCCCAATGCATGCAGCTTCCGACTGCAGATCCGCCCTAATGCATGCAGCGTCCGACTGCAGATCTGCCCCAATGCATGCAGCTTCCGACTGCAGATCAGCCCCAATGCATGCAGCTTCCGTCTGCAGATCAGCCCCAATGCATGCAGCTTCCGACTGCAGATCAGCCCCAATGCATGCAGCTTCCGACGGCAGATCAGCCCCAATGCATGCAGCTTCCGACTGCAGATCAGCCCCAATGCATGCAGCTTCCGACTGCAGATCAGCCCCAATGCATGCAGCTTCCGACTGCAGATCAGCCCCAATGCATGCAGCTTCCGACTGCAGATCAGCCCCAATGCATGCAGCTTCCGACTGCAGATCAGCCCCAATGCATGCAGCTTCCGACTGCAGATCAGCCCCAATGCATGCAGCTTCCGACTGCAGATCAGCCCCAATGCATGCAGCTTCCCACTGCAGATCAGCCCCAATGCATGCAGCTTACCACTGCAGATCAGCCCCAATGCAGCATGCACATTCAGAACCCAGATCAGCCCCAATGCAGCATGCACATTCAGAACCCAGATCAGCCCCAATGCAGCATGCACATTCAGAACCCAGATCAGCCCCAATGCAGCATGCACATTCAGAACCCAGATCAGCCCCAATGCAGCTCGCACATTCAGACCCCAGATCAGCCCATGATATGATTTTATCGGACCTTAAATAACCCTCGATGCATACCTAAACACTCTTTAAGCCTCAGATCAGTCCAGTCTTGAATGCATGTACCTCAGACCACAGATAAGCTCCAATCCCATACAATTGGGTATTTTGGGCACACTAGTTTTTTAAATTAAAGCTGACCTCCAGGAAAAAAATGTAGTTTACATATTGGTAACTATTATTAATTAAAATACAAGTCCTGACTACATGTCCAGTGGGAACATTATGGCTTCTTTATTTTGGACCCTGTGAATTTTTTTTTTTTTACTTTGCCCAGGGTAAATACAAGATGCCCTGTAAATGAAGTACGAGAGGGGTATTGATGCAACATGATCACTATTCAAGGCCTTTTGTGAATGGGCGAGGGCAGGAGGAGGATACGGATGCTACTATCACAGCTGCTGCTCTTATCCCCGCAACACCTGGAAAAACAGCACTCTGTGTAGGATATGGCTTACATCTAGGCATGAATCTCGCACTAAGCAGCCAAACACACTGCTTGTACTTTAAGGCTGGGTTCACACTATCTTCACATGCGGCTCACAGCAGGGGTCCGGTGCGTCCCCATTCACCGTTTCGGGTCCGATTTCAGCCACAATTTTTGTCTGAATTCGGACCTGAAACAGACCAAAAGACGCACAGGGTTTCTGTGCAAATTCGCACCGGAGATGCAGTGGAGATATGTGAACCGGCTCCATGGAGAGCCGGTCAAAATCTCCTGCTATTGCGAATTGGATGCGAGGAAACCGCATCCAACTTGCAATAGTGTGAACAGGGCCTAAAGTGCCAAGTTACTGCAATGGACAGACTGCAAAAAAATAAGCCATAATGTTCCCACTGTACATGTTATCAGGAATTTGTGAATTTTTTTTCTAAAAGCTGTAGTTGCCAACAGAAGTTCTAAATAGTACTTAAATCTATAAAGTAGTAATTAAACACTATTTTAAAGTAGTATTTTTTGTAATATTAAACAAAAGTTCTAAAGTAGTTCTCAAACCCTGTTCTACAGTAGTATTACCTTCTATTGGCAACTGCTACTTTAGAACTTTTAGGCTTCATGCCCACTGACGTTTTTACAGCTGCGTTTTTTACAGCCTAAAAACGACTGTCCATGTTATTGTAAATTTTTTATTTATTTTTTGAAAAAAATAAAAAACGTCGGAGCTAAAAAAACGCGACCGCGCGTGTTTTTGGGCGTTTTTTGACGCTCGCGTTTTTTTCTGCCTAACTCCGACGCTGAGGAACGCACTGGTCCTGGTTTTTTTTTACAGCTTAAAAACGTCTATGCTGTTTGCAGCTCAAAAACGTCTAGGTGGGCATGAAGCTATAGACTAACATGGACAGGCATTTTTAAGCTGTAAAAAACGCGGCTGTAAAAACGTCCGTGGGCATGAGGCCTTAAAAGGAACTACTAGTTTATAAAATAGTTTGGTAACTACTGCTTTAGAAATTCTAATTTGTTCAAAAGTACTATCTTCCAAACCCTGTACATTTCCTATCGGCGTTTAGCCAAGGTATAAATGGCAGCGGCTGAAATCTACGGATTCCTGCTGCTGTTTTTGACACCTGTGAGCTGCAAGCTTCAGCCACTGAGCCTGAGTACGCTTCAATGAGAGGTTTCCAGCGGCTGCAGCTATTCATAGCTGTTGACACAGCAAGCAATTTACCTGTGGTAATTGCTGCTGAATGCACACCAGGCACCAACACATGGCTGCAGTTGCCGAGCCAGGCACCAACACAGGGCTGCAGTTGCCGAGCCAGGCGCCAACACAGGGCTGCAGTTGCCGAGCCAGGCGCCAACACAGGGCTGCAGTTGCCGAGCCAGGCGCCAACACAGGGCTGCAGTTGCCGAGCCAGGCGCCAACACAGGGCTGCAGTTGCCGAGCCAGGCGCCAACACAGGGCTGCAGTTGCCGAGCCAGGCGCCAACACAGGGCTGCAGTTGCCGAGCCAGGCGCCAACACAGGGCTGCAGTTGCCGAGCCAGGCGCCAACACAGGGCTGCAGTTGCCGAGCCAGGCGCCAACACAGGGCTGCAGTCACAAACCCAGGCATAATGTAGTAAGTATAACTGGCTTCGTAAGAGTGTTTGGTAGTACTTACAAAGCCTGTAATAAAGTAGTATTACAAATCCCAGTTAAAGAGCCTCAACTTTTCTGGCTTTAATGGTCTCCCCTTCAGTCTGAGCCAGGTGCACAGCTGCTGTGTACATTGATCAGAAAAGCCTGGCCATGACTGGCTCAGGCTACTGCTTAATTAGCATCACAATAGTAATTACCATTTTAAAGGGAGAGCTGCCTGGGGAATCCGACTGCTTCTGTGTGCAGAACCAATGACGGCAGGAAGAGAAGTGGGCGGGGGGTGAGGGGCGAGTGGTGGGTATGAACCAGCCGCACTGCTTTCCCGATCAGAAGCCGCGGCTTCTATGTACATTGAGAAGGGCAGAGCTGATGCCAGCCGGAAAAGAGGTGGGCGTGAGCAAACCGCACTGCTTTCCCTGTCAGGAGCCACAGCCGCTGGCCTGTGTGGAAGAGGGGTCTCCCAAGATTTCTCTTGCGTGCTATCAAAAGTGCTGCTGCGTGCCACCTCCAGCACACGTGCTGGTGGTTGCTGACCCCTGGTTTAACATATTCATGACCATTTAAGCTAACATTTTGATATGCATATTGTATAATACATTATGGGCCTTAAAGAGGAAGTAAACCCTTCGTGAAAACACCAAAAAAATAAAAACCCTGCAAGACAAAGGCAGAATCAGCTAGTATGCATAGCATACTAGCTGATTATGTATTACTTGCCTCAGATCGAAGCCCCCGCAGCAGTCCACGTCTCCCCCTCCGGCCGCCGACATGTCCCGCAGTGACTTCCGTGTATCGTGGCTCCAGCGCTGTGATTGGCCGGAGCCGCGATGACGTCAGTCCCGCGCATGCACGCGATAATGGCACAGTACAACTGAAGCAACGGCACATCGTGCCATTGCTTTAGTTGACTTAAGTGCGCATGTGCCGCATGACATCGGCACATGCAAATACAGGGATATCTCCTAAACCATGCAGGTTTAGGGATATATCCTTGTTAGCTACAGGTAAGCCTTAATATAGGCTTACCTGTAACATTAAGTTGTAAACAAGGGTTTACAACCACTTTAAAGTATAAATAAAGGCAAAAGTATTTTTCAGAATGGGATTGATTGAAGAGGGTTTGGAACCCTTGTCAGATTTTTATTGCTGCCTGTGTCCCCTTTTGGAAAATTACATTGCTCTATTTGTCCTGATGACTGTTATCACTGAAAGTGATTTTGATCCAAAACCAGAACCAGAACAAGAATAGAAAGGAAATATTCCCAACGGGACACTAATTTTAGTGACACTGGGAACTACCAGGGATTTCACGTCTCTTTGGAGGGATTTCCTCTCACTTCCTGTTGTGGACAAGAACAAGAAGTGAAGAGAAATCTCTCCAATGGGATATGGATGGCAAAAACCTCCATGTTTATAACCTTCCCTTACTCTATCCAAAATGAAAAAAGAAAAAAGACAAAGTTGTGCCTTCAGTTCTGCTTTAGGCCTCATGTACACTGCTGCTGGTAAACAGACATTTAGGAACAGTTGTCCATTTTTTTCAGCTGCCCCTGAACTCTTCTCTGTTATCTTATCAGTACATGTACACAGGATATATTATAGTAATTTCTAGGCAGTTGAGTTTAGAAGCTTTTTTTGGAATGTAAAAAATGTGTTCAGACGGATGTTCAGAGGCATTTAAAACACCTAATGCCTGTAACAGCTTGTAAATGCTGCTAAATGTGGTAACTCGCGCTTGGCAGCGTTTCGTTTACAGATGTTTTGTTTTTTTACTAACGCTTCTAGACGCAAACGCGGCTAAACGCCCGTTTTTAGATGCCGGTTTCTAGCTGTCAAGTTAAATCGTTAAGGAGAGGTTGAACAACGTCTCGTGTACATGAAGCCTTAAGGTTGCTCATGGTCAATATGTGTAGGTCAGTATGTACTAAATATTCCACAGTACACTTGATACCCAAGCAACACTTGTGTAAATCAGTACTTGACATCTTATTTGAGGAAAGGAATGAGATAGTAAGTGGAGATTGTTTCCTTGCAATTCCGATAAATCCACACCCTTGCATTGCATTATCTGTAGTGGTCCAGACTTGCTTGTTGGCTGAACTTGACTGCGTAAGAGACTGCTGATTGATATTTTTGAGCTTCAGTATAAATGTCACTCACCTGTGGAATATTTAGGGAATGTTCTGCAGTGTTTGTACAATCACTTTTTTTAGAGCAGGCTTTTGTACTTCTGCCAGAAGTTTCTCTACAAACTGTACGCACTGGGTAATTTAAAGTCTAGCTACATCAAAACCTGTATTTTTAGTATGGGATAGAGTGGGAAAGGGTACTTCTATTTGTCAAGTTTTAATGACGCCTTGCTCTGGATTATGGTACAAACCAGTTGTAGGTTCTATCCGGGAAAGCCTCTGCAGGGGCATATATATCGACCACCAGGGCAGGACCAGGAGTCATGCGGCTCAGGAAGGTGAACCCCATTCTGTCTGGGACAGCACAAGAACTGTCTCTATCGTCCGTGCATATTCCAGGTATAGAATAGTGGCAAGAAGAACTCTGCAAGTGAAACTACTAAATTCCAAGTTCTACAACAAGTTGGGACAGGTTGTGTCCGGGACGAGGGTCCCACTGGCAATAGAGGTAGATGCACTGGTAACACCTTAGGGACCAGTTCTCCCTTATTTGACGCTTCCCTCTGTTTCAACTTCTCTCACACCTTTTGCGAAGAATCCGGGAGGTGGTAACACTGAAAATAGTTTTAGCCGAATTAGCCCAGGAGGGCTTGGTACGCAGACATAGCGAGTTTTGCAGGGATTGCTTCTTAAACACTAATGGTCTTGGGTCCTGTATCTCAGCACTGTTGAGCCCCTGGAAGCCGGCTTTGGGGAACTTCAATTACAGGACTTGGAAATATTTTTTTGCCTGGGGTGAAACCAGGAAATGGCAACTGCAGAAATATGTGAGTGGGAGATTTTCTTTTTCTTTCTCCAATCGGTACGGGAAAGGAGATTGGCCTTAAGTACCGTTAAAGGTCAGGGTTCATCCCTATACATTTGTTTTTTTCCCAGTGGCTGTTTTCTCTCTCCTTGATTCATACGTCATACAGCGTGTAACGTAGACAGCCTCGCCTGTCAGGACACTTGTGTCCTTGGGACTTGAATTTGATCTCGACTGTCCTTGTAGAGGCCACTTTTTGACCCAATCGGGAGATTTTGCTAGTCCCTTATCTCGGAAAGTGGCTTCTTTGGTTGCTATCACTTCCCTACGTGGTGTCCGAGTTGGTGGCTCCTTGCATGCAAGGAGCCATTTTTGGTCTTGTGTATCATGTTAAGGTGATTCATCCTCATTAATTTTTTTTTACCTAGAGTGCTGTCTAGTTTTCACTTGAATCAAGACAATGTCTTGCCTTCCTTTCTGATCCTCCGTTGGCAGGAGTTAAATCACTGCATACTCTGGAGATAGTTCGGGTGGTTAGAATTACTTGATTTGTCTGTACAGGTCAGGAATCCTGGTTTGTGCTGCCAGTAGAGTCCAGGATGGGCAGGAGGCATCCAAGTTAACCATTTTCAAGTTGACTATTTTCATTTGAGTTTGCCAGTTCACTATTAAAGCCTATAGCTTGAAAGGGCACCCCTTTTTTTGGTAAAAGCACTCGCTACCAGGTGTTTGGGGGCATCTTGGGCCATCCGCCATCAGGTGTCAGTGGCTCAGGATTTGAGGCCATTACATGGTGTTTTGTTCATACATTCACAGAATTTTACCAGCTAGATATCAAAGCCACTAAGTATACTGCCACAGTATGTATGGGCAGCAGAAGGAGTCCTTCTTAGCTGGCAGTTTCTTTGATTGTGTCTCCCCATCAAGTGCATTGCTTTATGGCATCCCATATAGTCATTATTATGGTTGCTATGTGTCCCGAGATGAATAATAAAGAAAATAGGATTTTTTCATCATACTTACCTGTACTCCAAGAAAATCTATTTCTTTGAGTACATCACGGGACACAGAGGTCCCTCCCATCTTTTTGGGGATATTCAGGGGTTATATAGGGGGTGGACTTCCTGTTTGACTATTTGCCAGTGTCCATTTACCAGTAGGTGGTGTATAACCCATATAGTCATTATTATTATTGCTCTGTGTCCCCTGATGTACTCCAAGAAAAGGATTTTGAAAGGTAAGTATGACTAAAAAATCCTATTTCTCTTATCGTCCATGGACTGACATGGCTCCCTATACTGAAACACGTGGGTATATGTCCCTGCTCGCAGGAGAAGATCTAGGCAAAATGTTAGATGTTAGAAACATTCATTCTAGAAAAAAAACAGAGCTGAACAGCCCCGCCCAGGGGGGCGGTCCCTCCAGACATAACCCTCCTACCTGCAGCTAGCAGCCTCAGTGATCAGAAGCGCTGGCTTGGACTGTGTTCGCCATGCTGAGGTTGGCGGTTACGCCCTGTAGTAGCTGCGTCTCTGGCGTTCCTGAAGCTCAATGACTGGGCAAAAGCCTCTGCTTCATCTATCAGTCGACCAGGTGCACTGCAACTGCTTTAGCCTCTAGGGTCTCTGTGTCCGGGGTGGGTCTGCGCCACCTGTGGAGGCTGAGTTACTGGTCCACTGACCGAGTTTCTAGGGAAGCTCTGTCAGGTTGCCTTTCTTGGCCAACAATTGAGGCACCCTGTAAGCCGGGGCCTCCCTTCTCCGATACATTGCGGGGTCTCCTTGGGTTTATCATACCCATCCCGCTGCGGGACGGTCCTGTTGACCGTGTGCATTCCAGTGGAAGGGTCCTTACATCCGTAGGTGTTTTCACCTTCTTTTACTGGAGGTGGGGCACCGAATGTGGACCTTTTGGCCTCTCGACTCACTCGCAGAGATGTCGAGATTCGTGGCCAGGTCCAGGGATCAATGGGTAGACGCGTCAGATGCGTTGGTGGCCCGTGGGGGCAGTATCGCTTGATCTATGCTTACCCTACGCTACTGTTGTTGCCTCGCCTGCTTCGCAGAGTAGTGGTCGAGGCCATTCCGGTGATCCTCATTGCTCCGGGACGGCGACATTGGTACGCCGATCTAGTTCGGCTAGTCGCAGATGTTCCTTGGTGATTGCCTATTTGGGTGGACCTTCTGTCTCATGGTCCGATACTTCATCCTGCTTTACAGTCCTTGGCTTTGGCACGGCTGTTAAAGCCAGGTGCTGAGGGACCGAGGTCTTTCGGATTCGGTCATCTCATCTATGTTGTGGGCACGGAAATCTTCCTCCAGAAAGATCTGTCACCGTACCTGGAAGGCTTACATCGCTATGTGTGAGGAGCTTGATGGCGTCCACGGACGTATTCCGTTCCCAAGATTTTGCTGTTCTTACAGCGTGGCGTGACCCAAAAGCTGGCCTTGCGTACCATTGAGGGTCGGATTTCGGCCCGGGCTGTCTTTTTCAACGACCGCTAGCGGGCCATTCCTTGATTAGCACCTTTGTGCAGGGGGTTCGCCATGTGATTCCCCCTGTCAAGCCTCCTCCCCCTCCTTGGGATCGGAGTTTGGTGCTCTCGGTTCTCCAAGAACATCCCTTTGAAAATATCAGGGAAATGCCTCTCTTGACCTTGTCCCAGAAGGTGGCTTTCTTAGTGGCCATTACTTCTGTTCGACGGATGTCTGAGTTGGCGGCCTTGTCCCGCAAGTCGCCTCACTTGGTCCTTCATAAGGATAAGGCGGTGTTGCGCCCATGACCGTCTTTCCTTTCAAAGGTGGTCTCGGCCTTTCACCTTAATGAGGACATTGTTCTTCCGTCCTTGTGTCCTCACCCATCGCATCCCTGAGAGTTTGCGCTTCATACATTTGGATGTGGTATGAGCCTTACAGGTGTACCTGTCTGCTGCTGTTTCCATTCGGAAGTCTGACTCGCTGTTTGTGTCTGTCTCTGGTCCAAAACGGGGCCAAGCGGTGTTGTCTGCCACCTTTTCTAGGTGGATCAGACAGACCGTTATGCAGGCCTATGCCCTTAATGGGCGGGCGCCTCCCTTTCCGGTTACGGCGCATTCCACGAGGGCAATTGGTGCTTCCTGGGCTTTCCGACACCAAGCGTCGGTTGCAAATGTGTGCAAGGCGGCGACCTGGTCGTCCGTTCATACCTTTTCTATAAGGTTGATGTGGCTGCATCTTCGGATGCTTCCTTCGGCCGCAAGGGTTGCAGGGCGCTATTTAAAGTTCTGCTTGTTGGAGTGGAGTTTGGTTTTTCCTTTTACTACTGCTCCCACCCTTTTCTGATAATGCTTTGGGACGTCCCACGTGTTTCAGTATTAGAGCTGTGTCAGTCCATGGACGATGAGAGAAAATAGGATTTTCTCTTATCGTCCATGGACTGACACAGCCTCTTTAACACTTTACCCGTGGTTATGTCCCTGCTTGCAGGAGAAGACCTGGGCAGAATGTGAAATGTTAAACATACATTCTAAAATGCCAGAGCTTAACAGCCCCGCCCAGGGGGGCGGTCCCTCCGGACATAACCCTCCCACTGCAGTCAGCAGACCTCAGTTTTTTTTTCTGCCTAGGAGAAGACGTGGCTCTCTCAGGAGCCTGTCTCCTGACCTATTTTTATTCCTTTTTGGAATTTTCCTTGTTTTATTTTTGACCTTCTATCAACTGTCGGCTGGGCAACAGGTTGGGTACAAGATATCCTCGTAGTCTTCCCTGTCCGACCATCGAGCATGCTGATCCTCGCCTTGTGTGCGTGAGACTCAGTTCACGACATGCCCCACGACTCCAGGGGTGGCCGGTGAGCTTTTTATGCTCCGCGGTCCTCAAGATTGAAAAGTCCTGCTGTATCTTTTGCGGTGGACCGGGCCGACAGCTACTCAGTACCGCACTGTGATAGTCCTGTCAGAAACACACCAGTGGGTCCCTCAGGGGATGGGTAAGTAGTCTTTCCTGCCTGCAGGTGAGTACATGCTGTGTGTTTCTCTGTGTGGGGGATTTTCCCTGTCTCCCCCTGTTTTTTATTGTCACTCTCTGTCACCATTGCTGGTGCTGTGCTGTATGGGGTGCCTGGGGGTCATAATGTCCTGGGGGGGAGCTCATGGCTGTCCGCATATCGCTGGGGCTGTTTTCTGAGTGTTTTGAGGCCTGGGAGTCGTTCGGCGCCATGTTTGTGTATGCTCTCTTACTTTACATTGGCGGCCATCTTGTGGATCGCCTGAGCACATTGCGGCGGCCGTTTTCTTGAAGCCGCGCACGTTTTATGCACTTGTTTGGCCTCTCGCTGCTGGGAACAGCGCAAATCTCCTCACACTCTCCTCTCAGCTCACTCAGGCTGATACAGCGCGGCACAGGCAGCGGAAACGAGCGGTCCTGGTCCGGGTTGGTGAGTCCCCTGGGCATACCCCTCCTCAGTCAGCACAGCCTGTGGGTAGGCTTTTTTTCTGAGGAGTCTCAGAGAGGGGCAATAATGGAGTCTGTGTCACCAGCTTCCCTATGCATGTTAGAGGCAATAGGCAGTGCTCCAGCACCTGCGGTCCCTATGGACCAGTTGTCGGCAGTCCTGGAAACATTTCTTACCAGGATGGAAGCAGTGTGTGAGCGCAAGGGAGCAAAAAAGCGCCCTCTCCCCACATTATCATTATCTCCACAAGGGGAGTGCTCTGATTCAGATATGGGCCTAACTGCTGCTGCTCAGGACCCTAGCTCTGAATATTTTGATGGTTTTGAACAGGACATTCCTTGTGAGGAAGACTCCAGTTCTGAGTCAGTAAATGACAGGGCGCTTGTTAGTGAACTCATTGATGCTGTGAGGGACACTCTCAAGCTGGATGCTGCGGCTGCGGAATTTCAGAAGGAGGCAGTCTCCTTTGGTTCTTTTAAGGCCAAGCCTTCTAAAAAGGTTTTTCCATATGCACCTTTCTTTGACCAGTTCATTGACCAGGTTTGGGAAAAGCCGCAGAAGACTTTTATGGTCCCGCTGCGTTTGTCTATCAGATACCCCTTTGAAGAAACCCTGCTTAAAAAGTGGGCTTCTCCCCCAGTGGTCGACCCTCCAGTTGCCCGTTTGAACAAGGCCACCACCGATGGAGGGGACTCCTGCATTTAAGGACCCCACTGACAGGAGGTCAGAAGTGGTGCGCAGAGCCATGTTTGCCTTGTTGGGATCCGCCTTACGGCCTGTTGTAGCGGCGACCCTTGTGTCTCAGACACTCAAGGAATGGGCAAAAATTTTGCACCAGACTGTGCAGGAGCATAATCTTCCTCCAGACACTATTGCTCTGGCCCACCAAATGGTGCAGGGCCTGATATATGTGTGCGACGCCACTTTGGAAGCGGCCCCTTTAATATCCAGAGCCTCTGTTTCTGCGGTGGTACTGCATAGTCTTATCTGGTTGAAATGCTGGTCTGCTGACCCAGCCTCTAAGAAGCTCCTGACGGATCTACCCTTTAAGAGTGGTAGACTTTTCAGTGCTGCTCTGGATGACATCAAGAATGTCACGGGAGGTAAAAGCACTCTTCTTCCTCAGACTATCAAGGGTAAGGAGGCCCGCCGTAAACCGGGTCCTTCCTTTACAGCAAAGAAGGTTTTTTCCGTCAGAGTCAACGGGTAAGCCCTCCCAGACTGACAACAGTGCGGCTGGTGGACACAAGCGCCCTTGGGTGCGTAAGCTGAACAAAGCGGCTCCCAAGCCCGCCTCCGCGTGGTCTTGCCCCCTGCCCTTCTCTGGGGTGGGGGGACGACTTTGCAGGTTCACGGATCGGTGGACTCCGGATCTCCGACCGGTGGGTGTGCGAGGTGGTCACCTCAGGATAGAGTTCCGTTCCTGGCCCCCAGACAGATTCTTTCCCTTGAATCTCCCTCTCCTTCCTGCCCGTCGGGCGGCCCTCTTAGGGGGACGTACAGGATTTGATCAGGTCCGGAGTGATTGTGCCGGTTCCGTCACAGGAGAGGTTTCTGGGGTTCTACTCAAATCTGTTTGTTCCAAAAAAGGACGGGGTTCGGCCAATCCTGGACCTCAAGGCCCTGAATGCCTTTTGTGAAGGTGCAAAAGTTCTGCATGGAATCCATTCGTACGGTGATCACTACCCTCCATCAAGGGGATTTTCTGGCGTCCTTGGACATCAAGGACGCCTACTTGCATGTTCCGATCTGCGCAAGTCACCAGAAGTTTCTGCACTTTGCGATCGGCGAAGTCCACTATCAATTTGTGGCTCTTCGCTTCGGCCTAGCCTCGGCACCAAGGGTGTTTACCAAGGTGCTTGCTCCGGTTCTAGCTGTGCTGTGACAGTGAGGCATTGCTATCGTGGGCTATCTGGACGATCTTCTTATAAGAGCAGACAATGGCTCAGAATTAGAAGAAAGTGTGACTATCGTCAGTCAGACCCTCAGGGACATCGGGTGGCTCCTGAACATTCAGATGTCGGTCCTGGTCCCGACTCGGTGCTTGGAGTATCTAGGTCTGATCCTGGACTCCTTGGAGGTGAAGGTATTCCTACCCCTGGAGAAGTTACTGGCACTTCAGTCTGCAGTGCGGGTCCTGACGTCCCGAAAATGGTCGTCAATCCGTTTTTGCATGAGAGTCCTGGGACTCATGGTGGCCTCATTCGAGGCCGTTCCGTATGCCCAATCACACACACGGGCATTACAGAAAGAGATCCTGTCCACTTGGGACAAATCCCAGTTGTCCTTGGATCTTCAGATCCAGGTGAGTCACCAAGTCAGGGCGTCCCTGGCGTGGTGGTTGAGGTCCCCGGCTCTTCGGTCTGGGAAGTCGTTCCTCCCCATCCAGTGGACGGTGATCACAACGGACGCCAGCCTGACGGGCTGGGGTGGAGTTTGGGGAGTCCTGTCAGCCCAAGGGCTTTGGACTCCGGATGAAATACGGGCAATCAGACTGTGCCTCTCCTCGTGGTCGGAGAAACTACAGGGTCGCTCCCTCAGGATCCAGTCGGACAACGCCACGGCGGTGGCATATGTCAACCATCAAGGGGGGACTCGGAGCTCAGCTGCGGCTTCCAAGGTCGCTCGCATCCTAAGGTGGGCCGAAAGAAGCGTGCCGGCTCTGTCGGCCATCTACATTCCGGGCGTAGACAACTGGCAGGCGGACTATCTGAGTCGCCAGACGCTGGACCAGGGAGAGTGGTCCTTGCACCCGTAGGTTTTTCAACTTCTTTGCCGGCGGTGGGGCACGCCGGATGTGGACCTGATGGCCTCTCGACTCAATCGCAAGGTGTCCAAGTTTGTGGCCAGGTCCAGGGACCCTTGGGCGGATGCCTCGGATGCGTTGGTTGCCCCATGGGGTCATTATCACCTGATATATGTTTATCCTCCGCTGCAGCTGCTCCCTCGCCTGCTGTGCAGGGTGGCAACCGAGGGGATTCCGGTGATCCTCATTGCTCCGGATTGGCCTCGGTGTCATTGGTACGTCGATCTGGTACGTCTCGTTGTGGACGTTCCTTGGTGGTTGCCAATAAGGGAGGACCTTCTGTCTCAAGGTCCTATATTTCATCCTGCTTTACAGTCTCTGGCTTTAACGGCATGGCTATTGAAAGCCAGGTGCTGAGGGACCGAGGTCTCTCGGATTCGGTCATTTCGACCATGTTAAGGGCACGGAAGTCTTCCTCCAGGAAGATCTATCACCGTACCTGGAAAGCTTACATCGCCATGTGCGAAGAGCTGGATTGGCGTCCAAGGACGTATTCTGTCCCCAGAATCCTGCGGTTCTTGCAGCGTGGTGTGACCCAAAAGCTTGCTTTGAGTACCATTAAGGGTCAGATTTGATTTCGGCCTTGGCCATCATCTTTCAGCGACCGCTAGCAGGTCATTCCTTGGTTAGCACCTTTGTGCAGGGGGTTCACCATGTGCTCCCTCTTGGCAAGCCTCCTCTCCCTCCTTGGGATCTGAATTTGGTGCTCTCGGTTCTCCAGGAACCTCCCTTTAAAAATATCAGAGATATTCTTCTCTTGACCTTGTCTCAGAAGGTGGCCTTCTTAGTGGCCATTACTTCTGTTAGATGGGTGTCTGAGTTGGCGGCCTTGTCCTGCAAGTCGCCCTATTTGGTCATCCATGAGGATAAGGTGGTGTTGCGGTGTTGCGTCCGCGCCCTTTTTTTTTGCCAAAGGTTGTCTCGGCCTTTCACCTAAATGAGGACATTATCCTCCCGTCCTTGTGTCCTCACCCATCGCATCCCAGAGAGTTTGCGCTTCACACATTGGATGTGGTACGTGCCTTGCGGGTGTACCTGTCTGCTACTGCTTCTATTCGGAAGTCTGACTCACTGTTTGTGTCTGTGTCTGGTCCAAAACAGGGCTAAGCGGTTTTGTCTGCCACCATCTCTAGATGGATCAGGCAGACCGTCATTCAGGCCTATGCCCTCAAGGGGCGGGCGCCTCCCTTTCCGGTTACGGCGCATTCCACCAGGGCAATTGGTGCTTCCTGGGCTTTCCGACATCAAGTGTTGATTGCACAAGTGTGCAAGGCGGCGACCTGGTCGTCCGTTCATACCTTTTCTAAGTTCTATAAGGTTGATGTGGCTGCATCTTCGGATGCTTCCTTTGGCCGCAAGGTGTTGCAGGCCGCTGTTTAATGTTGCCACTCCTCCGTTGAGGAGCTCTGCCTTGTTTGGAGTGAAGTTTTTGGTTTTCCATTTATACTGCTCCCTTCCCTCTTGACACTGCTTTGGGACATCCCACGGGTAAAGTGTTAGAGGCTGTGTCAGTCCATGGAAGATAAGAGAAAATAGGATTTTTGTACTCACCGTAAAATCCGTTTCTCTGACGTCCATGGACTGACACAGCACCCACCCTTCTTTTCAAGGTTTGTACTGCTTTGTTACGAACCGAGGTCTGCTGACGGCAGTGGGAGGGTTATGTCCGGAGGGACCGCCCCCTGGGTGGGGCTGTTCAGCTCTGGCTTTTTAGAATGTATGTATAACCTTTCACATTCTGCCTAGGTCTTCTCCTGCAAGCAGGGACATAACCACGGGTAAAGTGTTAAAGAGGCTGTGTCAGTCCATGGATGTCAGAGAAACGGAATTTACGGTGAGTACAAAAATCCTATTTTTGTACTCACCGTAAAATCCTTTTCTCTGACGTCCACGGACTGACACAGCACCCACCCTTCTTTAAGGTTTGTACTGCTTTGTTACGAACTGAGGCTGCTAGCTGCAGGTAGGAGGGTTATGTCTGGAGGGACCGCCCCCTTGGACGGGGCTGTTCAGCTCTGTTTTTTTCTAGAATGTATGTTTCTAACATTCTGCCTAGATCTTCTCCTGCGAGCAGGGACATATATACCCACGTGTTTCAGTATTTGAGCTGTGTCAGTCCATGGACTTCAGAGAAAAGGATTTAACGGTGAGTACAAAAATCCTATTTTTTGTCTGCAAAATTTTTGTGAATTTTATTATTTTTCCCAAAAAAAAATCTATCTTAAGTTATCTTAGAAGTGAAGCAGTTACATTTCGGAGTATTTTTGAGATGAAAATTCTCTTGTCATATTTGATTTATGTACTAGCTGTTTTTACTGCATGAATTTGCACAGTCTGTGTGCATATTAGTCTTTCATTTCAGCTTCTGGTTTCCTGTAGAATAATAGCTTAAACATGGCCCAGGCTCTCGTGCTGACCCACTGTCACCAGGTTTCCCCTTGCAATACTTCTTGACAGACAGCTGAAGTAGTGGCTTTTCACTGCCTCTATATTAAAGGATAGGGTCTGCTTGTGTTAGGAAGAAATTGTAAAATTCATGTATTGATTGGTAATGATTTATGATTTGTGTCATCAAGGTAAAAATATTGAAGAATATTCCTAAATGCTGAATCAAAATACAAGTAGGAAAACTTTTCTTTCTCGTACATCACGGGACACAGAGCGACATAGTCATTACTAATGGGTTATATAGATACCGTCAGGTGCTGGCACTGGCAACTTCCAAAACCGGAAGTACCCTCCCCTATATAAGCCCCTCCCATCCGGGAGCACCTCAGTTTTTTGCCAGTGTCTAAGGTGTTGGCCAAGAAGAAACATGTGTTTTTCACTGAGCTTGCGTACAGGTTCTTTTGGGCCTCAGTAAGCTATTCCGGATCCGACCAAAAAAGCTTCATAGCTAAACGGTCGGTACCCGGGCCTTGCAGAGAAGAGCAAGGTTTTGCCTGTAATGCTTCTCTTAGGAGAGCTGGACCCTGGGATCCAGAGCTCTGGTCATACCCACGACCAAGATGTTTTCTGTGCAGGGTGCTATACAGGTCCAGGGGAGTGGAATCCTTGGGAACCCGGTCCCTGAAGGTTTGATTACAATGCCTGCCGTGATAGGTGAAGTTTGGGCTTTTGTGGACCAAACAAAGTCCTGCGGCGGGGAACAGGTAAGTGGGGGCCCCCAGGAACTTGGTTCTATTGGGGGACCCCCAAGCCTAATTTGTCTTTCTGTCTGTTACCTAATGGTATTCCCGCAAAATTCTGTGCATGCCTGTAACTACTAAAAAAATGTAATAATTTTTAATGGTGGTCAAGAAAAAAAAAAAAAAATTTTTTTTTTATATATATTTAATATATTAGACTGCGGTACCTGTGTTTGTCCACTAGAGGCCGCTGTGGAATGTTTTCTTGTCATGTGGACTAGCTTCTTCTCAGCAGAGCAAAGTCCAGGCAGATGGTGAGTTCTCTTATAGGAAACTGCTTCCTCTGCCATGTTGCAGTGCTCGTCCATCCCCCGGCCTGCGGCAAAGAGGGGCCCTGGCTCCTGTCCCTTGTTACCATATTTAAAATTAGCGCCGAAGGCGCACGTGCCCGCGCGCGTGCGCGTGCATGCGCCTCTATATATAGAGGTGAGCCGGGAAAGGGGGCGGAGCCTGGGGGATGACGCTCTGTGCGCGCCGCAGCGCTTCTGCGCATGTGCGGGCGTCCCAGCAGTTTAAAAAAACCACAATATTGTAGTGAGCTGGCAACATTTAAAGGCATACAGCAAGCGGTTGATACAGGCATCCCCTAGAAAGGCACATTAGTAGACACCAACTGTGATATAGCAGCAATTGTGCTAGACTATTCTCAGTAAAAGTGGTGTATTACGGCTGGAATACCTCAGCTTTAGGCTTAGGAATATGCCGTCCAGAAGCTCCGGAACTGAATCTTCCAGGAAGCGAAGGGGGTCTCATCGGGCTCGGAGGATCTTGGGCATACTCCTGCTGCACCAGTCTCCCCTGAAGTTCAGAGGTAAGTGACCGTAGAGACCCCGCAGGGGTACTTGGTACTGTGGCTGTCCTCAGTCACCTGCTCCTGTGTATGTAACAGAGGAGGTTTTTTCCTCAGCTCTGGGAGGATTAGAGAGAGATTGTCAACATTTATCGCTGCATCCCTGTCAGGGAAAGCACGCCCGATCTCCGTCTCCTCCTTCAGAGTGCCTGTTAGCAGAGCAACAGTCCCATACAGGGATCGACCTGCCTGAAGGGGATCAGGATAAGGTTGATTCTGTTATAGAGGAATCAACAGTGGGGGAACCTTTTCTCAGCATCTCAAGCTGAAAGATTATGGGTTCAGTCTTTGACTAACATGGTCCGATCAGCATTTAAAAATGCACCTTGCGGAACCATCAACCACTACTGTATCCTCGTTGGGGTCGCTAGAAGCCCCCAGACTGTTTGTTCTTTTCCACTTCACCCTTTACTGAAAGGGCTCATTTACCAGGATTGGGAACGTCCTGAGAAAATATTTATTCCCCCAAGAGATTTCCGGTGGTCTATCCCATGGAGGATAAGTTCATCAAAAAAAATAAATAAAAAAATGGAAGGTCCCTACAATGGACGCAGCCATCTCTTGTATGTATAAATCACTGACATGTCCAGTGGATAATGTCCAAATGTTCAAGAACCCAATAGATAAAAGATTGGAGTCCTTATGAAAATCTGCTTGGTGATACAACCAGCAGTAGCAGCTATTGGGGTCTGCTAAGCAGTGAAGGATCAGTTGAAACAGGTCTTGAGGGACTTGACAGATCAGCAGGCTTTGCCCTAGCTGATCTACCTAGAGCCTTAGGCTTTGCGGTTGACGCCATAGAGGATTCAGTCCATCAGGCCTCCCGCCTTACGCTGTCTATAGTACATATGCGTAGGCTCCTATGGCTCAAAAACTGGTCTGCTGAAGCTCCCTGTAAAGAATGGCTGGTTAGCGTCCCATTTCATGGTGAACGCTTATTCAGGGAAAACCTGGACAAATATATCCAGAAAATTTCAAGCGGTAAAAATACGCTCTTGCCGGTTAAAAGCAGAGTTAGAGGTCCCTCTTTAAGAGGCCTGCTTCTCCAGTCCCTGGGGCATCGGCTGTGTAACAGTTCCGACGGCCTCCTCGGTCAAATCCCGGGGGTAAAAAACCGGGACAGTAGCAGGGTAATGAGAAACCCTGGGTCAGGGGAGGTACAAAACCTCCCCCAAAGTTAAATTCATGAAGCCCCCACTCAGTCGGGTGGGGGGAGGACTCCAGTTGTTCGCAAGAGACCTGGCGGGACACGATCAAGACAGATAGGTGCTCTCCGCAGTAGGTTTGGGATACAGTTTGGAGTTAAAAGACTCTCCTCCTTCCCATTTTTGAGGTCAAACGTGCCAAGGGATCCCCGGAAGAGAGAGTCCCTCCTGTTGGCACTAAAACAACTATTGCTCCAAGGAGTAATTATGGAGGTTCCCCTGGAAGAATGAGGGTTCGGGTTTTACTCAAACCTCTTTACAGTCCCGAAGCAAACGCGGACGGGAGGCCCATATTAATTCTAAAAGGGCTATACAAATTCCTGTATATCAGGACTTTCCGATGGAGTCGATCCGATCGGTGGCCACTGCCCTACAAGGGGAGGATTGGTTAGCCACGATCGACATCAAAGATGCTTATTTGCACATTCCCATCTTTCCAGTCCACCAAAAATTTCTACGCTTTGCAGTAGAAGGGCGCCATTTTCAGTTCAGAGCCTTACCCTTCGGTTTGGCCACAGCACCACGAGTGTTTACAAAAATTCTGGCCCTTTATTGGCCAATCTAAGAACACAAGGTGTAATGATAATGGCATATCTAGATGACTTGTTGCTGATAGACCACTCAGTGAAAAAACTAGAAGTGGTCGTTCACAAGACGATCAAGTATCTGGAATCTCACGGTTGGATTATCAACCGAGACAAGTCAGCCCTAAAAACCAGTCAAAAGTCTGGAATACTTGGGGCTAAGGTTGGATTCAGGCCAGAGAAAAATATTCTTGCCTCGAGGAAAGGTGTTGTCTTTGAAAGATTTGATCCACTTAGTGGGTACAAAAAAGACAGCCGTCCATACGCCTGTATATGAGGCTGCTGGGAAAAATGGTGGCATCATTCGAAGCAGTACCCTACGGTCAATTCCATTCAAGGAATTTGCAAGGGGCCATACTGTCAGCCTGGAACAAAAAAGTTCAGGCCCTAGACTTACAATGTCCTTGTCCCCTTCCATTCGCAAGAGCCTCCGTTGGTGGTTGGTTCCCCAGAATCTGGAAAAAAGGAAATCCTTCAGTCCGATTTCTTGGAAGGTGGTCACTACAGATGCCAGCCTTATAGGCTGGGGAGCAGTACTGGAGCAATAGTCTCTCCAGGGCAGATGGTCGGATGCAGAAAAGGCCCTGCCCATCAATCTCTTAGAGATACGAGCAGCCCGGTATGCCCTAGTAGCATGGACATCCAAACTCCAAGGGTCCCCTGTCAGAATGCAATCAGACAATGCCACAGCAGTGGCATATATCAATCATCAGGGGGGCACCAGGAGTCGTGCAGCCCAGAGGGAAGTAAATTACATCCTGAAATGGGCAGAAAAATATGTCCCAGCCATATCTGCGGTATTCATTCCAGGAGTGGAGAATTGGAAGGCGGACTTTCTAAGTCGCCAGCAATTAGGCCCAGAGGAAGGGTCCCTTCACCCCGAGGTTTTCTGGACAATATGTCAGCGGTGGGGAACATCGGATGTAGATCTTCTAGCATCCAGATTCAACGCAAAGGGGGACAGGTTTGTCTCTCGGACAAGGGATCCCCTAGCTTGCGGCTCGGATGCCCTAGTGTTCCCTTGGGATCAGTTCAAGCTGATATATGCATTCACACCGCCACAATGGTTACCTCGATTACTCCGCAGAATCAGGGTAGAAAAGAAACCAGTGATTCCGGTGGCTCCAGCGTGGCCCCGAAGAGCGGGGTACGCGGAGATTGTAAAATTTCAGTGGGGAGTCCTTGGACTCTCCCACGTCGTCCGGCTTTCGCAAGGACCGATATACCACCCTTCCTTACCAGCCCTAGGTTTGACGGCCTGGCTATTGAAGCCCACATTCTAAAAAAGAGAGGGCTCTCTAATGCGGTGGTATCTACCATGATCAATGCCAGGAAGCCGGTATCCAGGCAGATCTACTATAGAATCTGGAAGGCGTACATCGCGTGGTGTGAGGCCAAGAAATGGCATCCACATAAGTACGTAATAGGTAGGATTCTGGACTTCCTACAGTGGGCTGTAGATAGGAAGCTTGCCTTGAGTACTATCAAGGGTCAGATTTCGGCCTTGTCAATATTTTTTCAAAGGCCCTTGGCTTCGCATTCACTAGTCAAAGCCTTTATACAAGGAGTGATGCGTATTAGTCCTCCGGTTAATATTCCCATATGTCCATGGGATCTAAACTTGGTTCTGTCGGTTCTACAGAAACAACCATTTGAACCATTACAGCATATTTCCTTGGTGCTTCTCACCAGGAAATTGATTTTTCTAGTAGCCATTTGTTCGGCTAAAAGAGTATCGGAATTAGCAGCTATGTCCTGTAAGGAGCCATATCTGGTTATCCATAAGGACAGAGTAGTGTTACGTCCTCATCCAGCCTTTCTTCCTAAGGTGGTATCGAGGTTTCATTTGAACCAAGATGTGGTTCTTCCTTCTTTTTTCCCCAAACCTACTTCGGTAGAGGAAAAGTTATTGCATTCTTTGGATGTAGTAAGAGCAGTTAAAGCTTATCTAAAAGCCACTGCTCAGATTCGCAGAACGGATACTTTGTTTATTCTGCCGGAAGGCCCCAGAAAGGATCAGGCAGCGTCAAAATCTACTTTAGCCAAGTGGATTCGACAGGTCATTATGCAAGCTTATGGCTTGAGAAGGAGACCGCCTCCGTTCAAAGTTAGAGCGCACTCCACGAGAGCAGTTGGAACTTCATGGGCAGTGCATCACCAGGCCTCCCTGGCTCAAATCTGTAAGGCCGCAACATGGTCTTCGGTACACACGTTTACTAGGTCCTACCAGGTGGACGTTAGAAGTCAGGAGGATGTCGCCTTTGGGCGCAGTGTGTTGCAGGCCGCAAAAGATCCTCATGTCTGATAGCGCTCAGCTTATATATGGTGTATCCCCCCCCCCCTCATTTGGCATTGCTTTAGGACATCCCATTAGTAATGACTATGTCGCTCTGTGTCCCGTGATGTACGAGAAAGAAAATAGGATTTTTATAACAGCTTACCTGTAAAATCCTTTTCTTGGAGTACATCACGGGACACAGAGCTCCCACCCCTCTTTAGGGACACTTATTGCTTTGCTACAAAACTGAGGTGCTCCCGGATGGGAGGGGCTTATATAGGGGAGGGTACTTCCGGTTTTGGAAGTTGCCAGTGCCAGCACCTGACGGTATCTATATAACCCATTAGTAATGACTATGTCGCTCTGTGTCCCGTGATGTACTCCAAGAAAAGGATTTTACAGGTAAGCTGTTATAAAAATCCTATTTTTCTGACTGTTGTGATTATGCACAACATGAACAATAGTGAAACACAGTAGCAATTAGAATACCTGCGGATGAGCATGTTATGTCTAGACCCAAGGTATATGCAAAAAGGTGACGACCCAAGTAAGAAAACCAGGGTCAGACAGAAAGGGGCTCTCAATGGAAAACACACCGCAGCATAAGAATAAATCTAAATTTTATTATTAATTGAAACATGTATAGTGTCAGTAGAAAAAATATCAAACCTTTACCACACCATATAAAAAGCATTCACGACAACATTGTCAAGACCAACACCGATTGCACAATGGTGGGAGAAAAAGGATCAGCTGTCAAAATATGTCACTGATGGCCAATGGATATAACAGGGGCCACAGGGGTGATGATAACAAACTGCAGATGTAATCCAAATCAGGTGATAATTGGATATGAGTAAACCAGCACTGAAAAGACCCGATGCCGAAATATTAAACAGTCATGAAGAGACAAATGTGAAGCAGCAGGACACCCAAGGGGGAGAAGGTGAAGGGCAGATGAACAATCACAAGTAGGGACAGATAGCGCCGCTGAACAAGTATCTGGGAATGGCGTCCCATGTACCGTTTCACCCGCGATGCAATCAGCTCTGTATTCCTGTGAGGTATACTGCTCCTGAATGATGATGTATCTTATTTCACTCCCCGAGATGAAGGCTCCAAGTAGCTGCAGATGTCAGTGCCAGAGACGGGTGCCAAAGCCAGAAACAATCGGATTCCAAATGTAAGTCCTTGCTGGCGCTGTGTAATCCAAGACTGGAAGATACGGAGCGGAAGGTGTGAAAGCCGCGTGAATCAACTGGAGACACTGGGTTACATGACAGGATGACATCGATGCATTTCGCTCACCACGTGAGCTTCGTCGGGACCCTATGGAAGTCCATTCTGGGGCTTATATTTGGGAGTAATCTCCTCCCCTTTGAAGCATTCCCAACCCCGGTGCTCACCATAGAATTAAAGAGCCCACATCATGCCAATTGAAATACAGAAAAATTGTGTGTGTGTGTGTATGTATATATGTATATATGTGTGTGTGTGTGTGTGTGTGTGTATATGTATGTGTATGTATATATATATATATATATAATTTATATAGTAAAACCTTGGATTACGAGCATAATTCATACCAGAAAGATGCTTGTAATCCAAAGCACTTGTATATCAAAGAAAATTTCCCCATAGGAAATAATGGAAACTCAAATGATTACTTCCACAACCATTTATTCATAGGTCCTTCAGTTTATAGTCCAGTTAAAAAGATTATAGAAATGTGACCAGGTTGTGTAACCATAAAATGTCCATCCACAAGGGGTTTAGAAGCAAAATCCATCAGGAGCTTCAGAGTATAAAAGAGAAGAGAGGTGCCTCTAAGTGTAGCAATATGGTTACATTTAATAAAGTTTAAACATTTAGCAACTCACATAGTTGATGATTAAAAGAGGCACATCTAAGTATGCAAGCATCCGGGGTAAAGCTTTCCACATAGACCATCCTCCACACTGCTGGCTCTCACCGCTGTCGGTCTGCAATCGTGACCGGGAAGACTATCCTTCAGTAGAGCGCTCTGAAAGCAAGGCTTAAACCGCTCGTGGAGCGCAGAGTGGATGGGATGAGATCGATGGCAGTGAAGAGGATGGTCTATGTGGGCAGCTTTACCCCTGATGCCTGCATACTTAGATGTGCCCTTTTTTTAACCACTTCAATACCGGGCATTTTCATCCCCTTCCTGCCCAGGCCAATTTTCAGCTTTCAGCACTGTCACGCTTTGAATGACAATTGCGCATTCGTGCGACGTGGCTCCCAAACAAAATTTACGTCCTTTTCTTTTCCCCACAAATAGAGATTTCTTTTGGTGGTATTTGATCACCTCTGCGTTTGTTTTTTTTGCGCTATAAGCAAAAAAAGACTGACAATTTTGAAAAAAACACAATATTTTTTACTTTTTGCTATAATAAATATCCCAATTTAAAAAAAGAAAAAAAAAATTTCTTCTCAGTTTAGGCCGATATGTATTTTCTTCATCTTTTTGGTAAAAAAAATAAATCGCAATAAGCGTATAGTGATTGGTTTGCACAAAAGTTATAGCACCTACAAAATAGGGGATAGATTTATGACCTTTTTTTTTTTTTACTAGTATTGGCGGTTATCTGCGATTTTTGTCAGGACTGCGATGTTGCGGCCAACAGATCGGACACACTTGACACATTTTTGGGACCATTCACATTTATACATCGAGCAGTGCTATAAATATACACTGATTACTGTATAAATGTGACTGGCAGGGAAGGGGTTAACACTAGGGGGCGATCAAGGGGTTAAATGTGTATCCTAGGGAGTGATTCTCACTGGGGGCAGGGGACTGACTGCGGGAGGTGACCGATCGTTGTCCCTATGTACAAGGGACACACCATCGGTCTCCTCTCCCTGACGGGACGTGGATCTGTGTGTTTACGCGTTGTCCCTGGCTCTGTAACTTCCGATCATGGGTATATGGCGGACATCGCGGCCGCCAGGCACGCGCATCGGTACCTGAGTGACGCGGCGGGCGCGCCCCCTAGCAGCCGGGAGGCCCAAGAACATCATATGACATCCACCCAGGATGGCAGAGCCACCTTGTGGACGTCATTTGACAATAGGGATGGGAAGTTGTTAATTATTAACCATGTGAGTTGCTAAATGTTGTACCTTTGTTAAATGTAACCATATTGGTACACTTAGAGGCACCTCTCTTCTCTTTTATACTCAGTTGTGACATCACGCCATTTGTATATCAAGACATTGCTTGTAAAAATTTTGCTTGTCTTCCAAACGCTCTCAAACCAGGTTACTCTCAAACCAAGGTTTTACTGTGTGTATATATATATATATATAAATATATATGTGTGTGTGTGTGTATATATATATGTATGTATATAAGTATGTGTGTGTGTGTGTGTATATGTGTATGTATATATATATACCGTCTTTGTCGGCGTATAACACGCACTTTTTTCCCCTTAAAATCAGGGGAAAATCGTGGGTGCGTGTTATACGCCGATACTCACCTATCCCCAGTCGAATCGCCGCTGACTGAGCGGAGCGCAGCGATCGAGTCACATAGCCGAGTGTACTCGGCTTTCCTCGGCTCCGCTCACAGTCACGCCCAGTCCCGCCATTGGACCTGTGTTATGTCCATCATAGGGCGGGACTCGGCGTGACTGTGAGTGGAGCCGAGAAGAGCCGACTAGAGCCGAGTACACTCGGCTATGTGTATCCCTGCGTTCTCGGCGGCGGCGGCGTCCCGCTCCGCCCAGTCTCTGCGGCGATCTCGGCGGCGCCATTTTTGAAATGCGGGCAAGGCTGCGCTGGGCACTGAGGCAAGGCTGCGCTGGGCACTGAGGCAAGGCTGCGCTGGGCACTGAGGCAAGGCTGCGCTGGGCACTGAGGCAAGGCTGCGCTGGGCACTGAGGCAAGGCTGCGCTGGGCACTGAGGCAAGGCTGCACTGGACACTGCTGGCAAGGCTGCACTGACAAGGCTGCAATGGACACTGGTAAGGCTGCATTTAAATGTAAGTTTAAATGTAAACATTTTTTCCTTAAACTTCCCTCCTAAAAGTTTTTTTCCCTAAAATTCCCTCCTAAACTTGGGGTGCATGTTATACGCCGGCGCGTGTTATACGCCGATAAATACGGTATATAATATAATGTCTGCATATATATTAGTGGTGCAACGAATCAAAAAACTCAGTTCGGATCGTTCCTCGGATCAGATTCACGGATGGGATCGTTTTTCGGATCATCAAAAAAAAAAAAAAAAAAGACAAGACAAATAAACAAGTTTTGTCTTTTTGTTTATTTATATTTTAAAATAATATAAAAAGGTTTAAAATCAACTTAAAGTTCACAAGGCAGTCAGGGAAGGCAGGGGAGCTCACCTAGGCCGCCGCCGGGTGGAGCAAGATGGCCTCCGCTCCAGGAGGTAGGCTGACGCCGCGGCCTGTCCCAAGGCAGGTGTAGCCTGCGGATGTGCTGCGGGAGCGATGTCAGGCACTCCGGAGGCTGATCCAGGACCAGGAGGGGAGTGAACTCCAGGCATATCAGGCCAGGTAAGCTTGTTGCGGTGTCTGGTCACATTCGGCTCCCCATCACAGATTGCTCCGGAAGTGACGTTCCGTCGCCGCCATCTTGCTACACCCTTCACTCCTGCACAGTAATGATAGAGTGAGAAGGGGGCAAGCGGACATCTTGTTACACCCACCGGAGTTTGTGATTTCACAGTTATTTTCAACACAAAACGGAGCTTATATGCTTAAATACAGTATTTGGAAAACCGACGGACTGTTTAGATGTTAAATTTTAAAAGCAGCAGCAAACCTGCTGACCTTACATGGTTGCTAATGTGACAGAACACCTCTGATTTTCACATTTAACATTTTAACAGTCCGTCTGATTTACAAATACTGTATTTAAGCATATAAGCTCAGTTTTGTGTTGAAAATAACTGTGAAATCTAAAACTCCGGTGGGTGTAACAAGATGTCCGCTTGCCCCCTTCTCACTCTATTATTACTGTGCAGGAGTGTGGGGTGTAGCAAGATGGCAGCGACGAAACGTCACTTCCGGAGCAATCTGTGATAGGGAGCTGAATGTGACAAGACAGCGGCCGCCGCCAGGTGGACCAAGATGGCCACCGCCCCGGGAGCTAGGCCAAAGCCGCGGCCTTTCCTATGGCCGATGCAGGACCGGGGGAGGCCCACGGATCGCGTGTGTGCCGACCCGAAGGTGTTGATCCGTATGGATCAATGAGGGTTTGTTGCACCCCTAGTATATATATAGTGACAGTAGGAGCTCATGTCAAGGTAAAATGGGCAGTTTGCTGGACACAGGGTATGCACATTTGCTTGGTGCAAGACTACAGAGCGTAAATGTGGACTGGAGAAGACTGCTTTTGCAGCTTTCTCCAGGTTTTGGTATTTCGTCATGGGGCTCTGTAGTTTGGAGATTCCACAGTGTCTTGGGTGGGACGGGATCTCCAACCCTGTATCCAGATTTTGTGGATGACCAGCAGGGTGTGTGCTCAGGTGAGCACAGCCCTTATAATGAGTGTATGGGAAGACCTCATGGCTCCCAGTTGGAGACAGCCCCACACCAAGAGACAGGAGGTCTTCAGGAGTCAGAGAGGCTGTAGGAGGCAGCCAAAACATTTGTGATTGCAAGAGGCAGATCTGTGGATGATCAAGGTAAGCTGTCTACTTTGAGGAGTCCGGTGGTCTGGGTGGCCAGGATAAAGTGCAGAAGTACTGCTACAGATACTGCTACAGAGTGCCAGGTGGGCTAGCATTTTCTGTTCTGTGTATTTTATGGAGAAGAACTCCTGCGTGGGAAACCTTTGTTTGGACTTTTATTTTACCTTTTTAATAAAAATGGGCTACCATGCCCTAAAATATAGTTCCTGACTGGCTTGAGTCACTGGAAAAATGCATTTACCACAAGAGCTAATGGTCCCCAACTTTACTATATATAATATATATACACAGTGGGGAGAACAAGTATTTGATACACCAACGATTTTTCAGGTTTTCCTACTTACAAAGCATGTAGAGGTCTGTAATTTTTATCATAAGTACTCTTCAACTGTGAGAGACAAAATCTAAAATCCAGAAAATCACATTGTATGATTTTTAAATAATTAATTTGCATTTTATTGCATGACATAAGTATTTGCCTACCAACCAGTAAGAATTCCTGCTCTCACAGACCTGTTATTTTTTCTTTAAGAAGCCCTCCTGTTCTCCACTTATTACCTATATTAACTGCACCTGTTTGAACTCATTACCTGTATAAAAAACACCTGTCCACACACTCAAACAGACTCCAACCTCTCCACAATGGCCAAGACCAGAGAGCTGTGTAGGAACATTAGGGATAAAATTGTAGACCGGCACAAGGCTGGGATGGGCTGCAGGACAATAGGCAAGCAGCTTGGTGAGAAGGCAACTGTTGCCGCAATTATTAGAAAATAGAAGAAGTTCAAGATGACGGTCAAGCTCCCTCGGTCTGGGGCTCCATGCTAGATCTCACCTCATGGGGCATCAGTGATCATGAAGAAGGTGAGGGATCAGCCCAGAACTACACGGCAGGTCCTAGTCAATGGCCTGAAGAGAGCTGGGACCACAGTCTCAAAGAAAACCATTAGTAACACACTATGCCGTCATGGATTAAAACCCTGCAGTGCATGCAAGGTCCCCCTGCTCAAGCCAGCGCATGTCCAGGCCCGTATGAAGTTTGCCAATGACCATCTGGATGATCCAGAGGAAGAATGGGAGAAGGTCATGTGGTCTGACAAAAATAGACCTTTTTGGTCTAAACTCCACTTGCCGTGTTTGGAGGAAGAAGGATGAGTACAACCCCAAGAACAGCATCCCATCCGTGAAGCATGGAGGAGGAAACATCATTCTTTGGGTATGCTTTTCTGCAAAGGGGACAGGACAACTACACCGTATTGAGGGGAGGATGGATGGGGCCATGTATCGTGAGATCTTGGCTAGCAACCTCCTTCCCTCAGTAAGCGCATTGAAGATGGGTCGTGGCTGGATCTTCCAGCTTGACAACGACCCAAAACACACAGCCAGGGCAACTAAGAAGTGGCTCCGGTAGAAGCATCTTAAGGTCCTGGAGTGGCCTAGCCAGTCTCTAGACCTGAACCCAATAGAAAATCTTTGGAGGGAGCTGAAAGTCTGTATTGCCCAGTGACAGTCCTGAAACCTGAAGGATCTGGAGAAGCTCTGTATGGAGGAGTGGGCCAAAATCCCTGCTGCAGTGTGTGCAAACCTGGTCAAGAACTACAGGAAACGTATGATCTCTGTAATTGCAAACAAAGGTTTCTGTACCAAATATTGACTTCTGCTTTTCTGATGTATCAAATAATTATGTCCTGCAATAAAATGCTAATTAATTACTTAAAAATCATACAATGTGATTTTCTGGATTTTTGTTTTTGATTCCGTCTCTCACAGTTGAAGAGTACCTATGATAAAAAGTAGGAAAACCTGCAAAATCGGCAGTGCATCAAATACTTGTTCTCCCCACTGTGTGTGTGTGTGTGTGTGTGTGTATATGTATATATGTGTATATATATATGTGTATGTATATATATATATTTTGGTTGGAATAATTATAATTGGTTACTAAACAAAAGGAAAGTATATATAGATTCTTTATATCCCGCTTAAGCATTCAACCAGGCAACCAGAAGTAACACCTACAGCAGAAACAGTTTGTCAATAGAGGTTTGATGATTTAAACAACAAAAAGTTTAATTTCAACGTAAAGTTTAACAAGGAAAGAGAAATAAAGAAGGACTAGAAATAACCAGATTTAAAAGAAGTTTAGTAAATGGGCTTAGGATAAATCCCTTTAAGGGGGAATTTAAGTTAGGGGTCAAGAAATACCTGTAGGCTAAGTTCAGTGTTGAGTCCTTGAGGGATCATCATTTTGAAAACAAAAAATCCACTCTCTTTCCCTCTGTGACAAAGTCCCCCCCTCTGCGGTTGGATAGATTAAGAGCAAAAAAGCCTTTTACTTTAAGGCCATCAGGAGACGAATTGTGGAACACATCAAAATGTTGAGCAATGGGTGAACGCTCAGAATTGGATGGATTCTTAGGGCATCTAAAACCTGTGCAGTGCTGCAGTTAATAAACTGCCTGATGTAATGGGTTTTCTTTCTGTCTGCATCAGTGAACCTATCAGTGCAATCCACAAGGCAGCAGATCTGGCAGTGGCCACAAGGAAACCTGTAGGGCGGTGTATATCTGTCAACCAGTTTCTTGATGGAGTACATACAAATTCTGAATGCACCAGGCTGTCCTTCAGATTTTTAGTCCTTCTAGAGACCAATAATGGTCGAGGCCCTCCGATCTGAGATAAACCAGGTGATTGTTTATGGACATGCCAATGTTTGGTTAAGGTTGAACGAACTTGCTCCAGAGATCTATAGTGGGTAATACGGACAGGGGATACTACAGAGATGAAGGTCTGCAATTCATTCACGGTCCCATTCCAGATGGCCAGGACATCGTCTATGTACCTTGGCCACAGTTGTACATGGCGAAGGTACATCAGCGAAGGGTGCACAAGGCACTCCTCCCACTACCAAAGATGGAGACAAGCATACGCGGGTTTCCTAGGGTGCTGTCATAGACGTCCCCCTTATTTGCTGGTAATTTGTTCCTGCAAACTGGAAACAATTGTGGGTAAGGGCAAAGTCAAGGAGATCCAAACTGAACTCATTCTCAGATCCCATGGAAGAATATTTCCCTTCCAAAATATGGGCAACCGTTGCTACCCCCATTTGTGAGGGCGGGAGGTGTAGAGGGATTCGACATCAGTGCCGACAAGTATAGCCCCCTCCGGCACCTCCTCCCCAACAAGCCTGACCAAAACATCTCTGGTGTCCTGAACAAAGGATGGCAGATCCCTTACTATTCCATTGATCAGAACATCCAATAATTTTCCCATTCTCTCAATAGGGCCCCTAACTGCTGATATAATAGGCCTCCTTGGGGGCTAGTCAGGTATTTATGGACCTTAGGGATGATGTATATAGTAGGGGTATTTTAGTCAAATACCCTCAAGTGATTTAGTTCTTTCTTGGTAAGCAGGCAGGCTTCAAAAGCCAGTTGGAGTTTAAAATTTAGGAAATCCACAACCAGGGGAAAGGGATTAGTCTTAAGCTTAAAGTGGATGTAAACCCGAATATTTTTTTTTTTTTTTATTAATTGTGCAGTATAGGATTTCATGTCATCTGTGCCCAGTCTTGCCACGAAGAGGTAATGCAGCTCTGAGCAATCCTCTTATCTTTTTTAAGTGAGATAAAAACGGCCAGACATAGAAAAAGAAGTCTATTTCTCCTCCTTGCTGTGAGTGACATGTGATTTACATATTTCATGCAAGAGTGTGAGAGAGGCATTCTGTGTACTTGATATCCCCTCCTCCCTTCTTTTCCAGCTCTCTGAGGATTGGCTGCTCCACACATCAGCATGATTGGGCATGCTGAAGTCATATGGTGACTTTCCTGGGTTTTGACTGGATGTTAGTGATCATGGGGCATAATCCACAAGACCAGCAGAAGTTCAGTGTAAGAAATATCAATGCCTGGCCAAGGGGAGTGTAGAGGTGGGTGGGGAGTCTACTGACATCATGACTCCACCCACCGAGCTCCGGACAACAGACCTGCCCACAGAATCTGCAGTTTATGCAGATTTAACTTATGTGCAAAGCAATCTATATACACTTATTGGGATTTTTTTTCCAAACATATGTAGCACAATACATATTGGCCTAAATTCATGACAAAAGTTCGCTCTGTTTTTTTATGTTTTCTTAGCGCAAAAAAAACACAGAAGTGATCAAATACCACCAAAAGAAAGCTCTAGTTGTGGGAAAAAAAGGACAAATGGACAAATTTGTGTTAAAAAAAAAAAGCGGTTTAACCACTTCCCCTCATATGACGTCCTTGAATTTGTGTGGGGGTATCTGAATGATGCCTGCAGCTACAGGCATCATTCAGATATCCGCTTTTTCAGCCGGCCGATTCCCTACACCATAAGAATGATCATAGCGGCTGTTCCGCTGCTTGATCGTTCTTACGGGAGGCGAGAGGGGACGTCCCCCCCCCCAACCCGCCGCCCTCCAGTGCTTCTACCGACTCACCGCTACGAATGAAGCCAGGATTGTTTTTTTTTTGTTTTATTTCAGGCTTCCCAGCCTAGAGGTGAGATGTGGGGTCTTATTGACCCCATATCTCACTGTAATGAGGACCTGTCATGTCATATTCCTATTACAAGGGATGTTTACATTCCTTGTAATAGGAATAAAAGTGATTAAATTAATTTTTGGGGGAAAAAGTGTCAAACTAAAATAAATAAAGTAAAATGAACAATAACCTTTTTATTTCATTTTTAAAGCGCCCGTGTGCTGGCATGCAGAAGCGAACGCATACGCAAGTCCCGCCCACATATGAAAATGGTGTTCAAACCACACGTGAGGTATCGCTGCGAATGTTAGAGCGAGAGCAATAATTTTGGCCCTGGACCTCCTCTGTAACTCAAAACATGTAACCAGTAAAAAAAATTAAAGCGTCGCCTATGGGGATATTTAAGTAGCAAAGTTTGGCGCCATTCCACGAGCGTGTGAAATTTTGAAGGGTGACATGTTGGGTATCTATTTACTCGGCGTTACTTCATCTTTCACATTATGCAAAAACATTGGGCTAACTTTACTGTTTTTTTTTTTTTTTTTAAACCATAAAACTTTTTTTTTTAACCACGTTAGAAAAATTGCTGCGCAAATACCGTGCGAGATAAAAAGTTCCAACGTCCGCCATTGTGTTCTCTAGGGTCTTTGCTAAAAAAAAATATATATATAATGTTTTGGGGTTCTATGCAATTTTCTAACAAATAAATTATGATTTTTACATATAGGAGAGAAACGTCAGAATTGGCCTGGGTACTCCAGAACGCCTGTATGTGGCCACGCTGTGTAAGTCTCACACATGTGGTATTGCCATACTCTCCATACTCGGGAGTAATAGCAGAGTGTAATTTGTGGTATGCATATGCTGTGTGTGAGAAATAACCTGCTAATATGACTATTTTGTGGAAATGAAAAAAAAAAATCTTGATTTTGTAAAGAATCGTGGGAAAAAATTACAACTTCAAAAAACTCGCCATGCCTCTTTCTAAATACCTTGGAATGTCTTCTTTCCAAAAAGGGGTCATTTGGGCGGTATTTGTACTTTTTTGGCATGTTAGGCTGGGTTCACACTGATACTACACGACATTCATCCGACTTTCATCCTACTTTGCGACTTCAGTCCTACATTGATCCTACATTGGTCCGACATCCATCCGACTTTCATGAACAGGATATTACTTTGATCCGACTTTGTGCTAGTCTGACTTGTCCTTTGACCAATCAAAACAATCCCAGGGTGAGATAAATTTCTTTTACTGCTGCTGTAATCACCATGTCGGATGTCAAAAGTCGGATGGTTAGGACAAGGATCCTACTTTGATCCGACTTCAATGATAGTCAATGGGCTGAAGTAGGATCAAAGTCGGACCAAAGTAGTACAGGGAGCATTTTCAAAGTCGGACCGACTTGTGTCGGACCAGTTAAGACGGCTCTCATAGGGAAACATTGATTTTCACACGTCATGCGACATGAGCTCCCAATGTCAGAGCGTTTGTCGGACCAGTGTGAACCCAGCCTTAGGGTCTCAAGAAATGAGATGGGCCGTCAGTACTTCAGGTGTGATCAATTTTCAGATTTTGGCACCATAGCTTGTGGACTCTAACACAAGGACCAAATAATATACACCAATTTGTACCTATTTTTACCAAAGATATGTAGCAGTATAAATTTTGTCCAAAATTTATGAAGAAAAATAACTAATTTGCAAAATTTTATGACAAACAATTTTATTTTTTTACAGAATTTTCAGTCTTTTTTCTTTTATAGCGCAAAAAAAAACAACCCAACAGTGATTAACCACTTAAGCCCTGGACCATTAGCTAAAGGACCAGAGGTGATTTCAGAATTTTGCACTGCGCTGCTTTAACTGTAAATTGTGCAGACATGCAATGTTGTACCCAAACGAAATTTGCGTCCTTTTCTTCCCACAAATAGTGTTTTCTTTTAATGGTATTTGATTGCCTCTGTGATTTTTATTTTTTGCAATATAAATGGAAAAAAAACGAAAATTTTGAAAAAAAATTATATTTTCTACTTTTTGTTGAATGAAAAATCGAATAAACTAAATTTTAGTCATACATTTAGGCCAAAATGTATTCAGCCACATGTCTTTAGTAAAAAAAAATGTCAATAAGCGTATATTTATTGGTTTGCGCAAAAGTTATAGCGTTTACAAACTAGGGTACATTTTCTGGAATTTACACAACTTTAAATTTATGACTGCCTATCTCATTTCTTGAGGTGCTAAAATGGCAGGGCAGTACAAACCCCCCCCAAATGACCCCATTTTGGAAAGTAGACACCCCAAGCTATTTGCTGAGAGGCATGTTGAGCCCATTGAATATTGTTTTTTTTTTTGTCCCAAATGATTGAATAATGACAAAAATAAAAAAATTTACAAAAAGTTGTCACTAAATGATATATTGCTCACACATGCCATGGTTATATGTGGAATTGCACCCCAAAATACATTCTGCTGCTTCTCCTGAGTACGGGGATACCACATGTGTGGGACTTTTTGGGAGCCTAGCCGCGTACGGGGCCCCAAAAACCAAGCACCACCTTCAGGATTTCTAAGGGCGTAAATTTTGGATTTCACTCCTCACTACCTATCACAGTTTTGAAGGCCATAAAATGCCAAAATAGCACAAAACCCCCCCAAATGACCCCATTTTGGAAAGTAGACACCCCAAGCTATTTACTGAGAGGCATGTTGGGTTCATGGAATATTTTATATTTTGCCACAAGTTGCGGGAATATGACAAACTTTTTTTTTTTGCACAAAGTTGTCATTAAATGATATATTGCTCACACATGCCATGGGCATATGTGAAATTACACCCCAAAATACATTCTGCTGCTTCTCCTGAGTACGGGAATACCACATGTGTGGGACTTTTTGGGAGCCTAGCCGCGTACGGGACACCAAAAACCAAGCACCGCCTTCAAGGTTTCTAAGGGCATAAATTTTTGATTTCACTCCTCACTACCTATCACACACAGTTTTGAAGGCCATAAAATGCCAAGATAGCCCAAAACCCCCACAAATGACCCCATTTTGGAAAGTAGACACCCCAAGCTATTTGCTGAGAGGCATGGTAAGTATTTTACAGCTCTCATTTGTTTTTGAAAATGAAGAAAGACTTTTTTTTTTTCTTTTTTACATTTTCAAAACTTTGTGACAAAACGCGAGATCTGCAAAATACTCAACATACCTCTCAGCAAATAGCTTGGGGTGTCTACTTTCCAAAATGGGGTCATTGGGGGGGGGGGGTTTGTGCCATCTGGGCATTCCATGGCCTCCGAAACTGTGATAGGCAGTGAGGAGTGAAATCAAAAACTTGCACCCATAGAAATCCTGAAGGCGGTGCTTGGTTTTCGGGGTCCTGTACGCGGCTAGGCTCCCAAAATGTCTCACATGTGGTATCCCCGTACTCAGGAGAAGAAACAGAATGTATTTTGGGGTGCAATTCCACATATAACTATGGCATGTTTGAGCAATATATAATTTAGTGACAACTTTTTGTACATTTTTTTTTTCTTTTTGTCATTATTTAATCACTTGGGACAAAAAAAATATTCAATGGGCTCAACATGCCTCTCAGCAGCAAATAGCTTGAGGTGTCTACTTTCCAAAATGGGGTCATTTGGGGGGGTTTTGAACTGTCCTGGCATTTTATGCACAACATTAGGAAGCTTATGTCACACATCATCCACTCTTCTAACCACTTGAAGACAAAGCCCTTTCTGACACTTTTTGTTTACATGAAAAAAAAAATAATTTTGCAAGAAAATTATGTTGAACCCCCAAACATTATATATTTTTTTAAAGCAAAGGCCCTACAGATTAAAATAGTGGGTGTTGCATTTTTTTTCCACACAGTATTTGCGCAGCGATTTTTCAAACGCATTTTTTGGGGGAAAAACACATTTTTTTTATTTTTAATGCACTAAAAAACACTATATTGCCCAAATGTTTGATGAAATAAAAAAGATGATCATAGGCCGAGTACATGGATAGCAAACACGACATGCTTTAAAATTGCGCACAAACGCGCAGCGGCGACAAACTACAATTATTTTTAAAAGCATTTAAAAGCCTTTACAGGTTACCACGTTAGATTTACAGAGGAGGTCTACTGCTAAAATGACTGCCCTCGATCTGACCTTCGCGGTGATACCTCACATGCATGAAGCAATTGCTGTTTAGATATGAAGCTAGACCGACGCTTGCGTTCGCCTTTGCGCAAGAGCAGGGGGGGGACAGCGGTGCTTTTTTTTTTTTTTTTTTTTTTTATTATTTATTTTGCTTTTATTTTTTATTTTTAAACTGTTCCTTCCATATTTTTTTTTTTACCATTTTTATTATCTCAGGGAATGTAAATATCCCCTATGATAGCAATAAGTAGTGACAGGTACTCTTTTTTTTAAAAAAAATTGGGGGGTTAGACCCTAGATCTTTCCTCTGCCCTCAAAGCATCTGACCACACCAAGATCGGTGTGATAAAATGCTTTCCCAATTTCCCAATGGCGCTGTTTATATCCGCGGGGGGGTGGACATTCCCTCCAACTGCTTGTAAAAGCAGTCTAGAGGCTAATTATCTGCTAGAATTGCTTTTACATGAAAGCCGGCTGCTGGCTGAAAAGAATGATACCAAGATGATACCTAAACCTGCAGGCATCATTCTGGTATAAACATTCAAATTCCAGCAACATTCCAGTACGTTGCTGGTCCTTGTTGGACATGTATTGTAATCTTTTTTTTTCATGCAGCCTGTTGGCTGAACGAAAAAAAGAGATTGATCGGTGGGTATGCCCACCATTAGAATACCTCCCTTCATCCACCCACTTCTAATGATGGGCATACATGCACCATTTATATATGCCGAAGCATGGGGGCATCCTCCCGCAAAAAAGTTATGCCGCGTACACACGGTCAGACTTTTCCACGGGCAAGCCTTCGTCGGAATTTCGACCGTATGTACGCGGCATAAAAGGTTATGCCGCGTACACACGGTCGGACTTTTCCACGGGCAAGCCTCCGTCGGAATTTCGACCGTATATACGCGGCATTAGGAGCAAAATCGTTCCTCCGCCCCTGCTGCCCCCATGCTTCGGCATATATGCTTTTTTTTTTAACTGTGGTGGTGAAATCACCTCCTACAGCGTTGGAGTCACGGCTTTATGTATCGTGGGAGCAAACGCTGTTGCTGTCGAGATAAATAGATCCGCGCTGCAACTGAATGGCCTACCTGCTAAGCAAATGGTGGTTAACAATAAAACAAAGTAACATTACAGTACAACAGTAAGACCTTACCATACCATACCTGCAAAGCAAATACCAAAACAAAACCTAGTAAAAAATAAAACATTTTTTTAACGCAACCTGTGCCTAAAATATATATATGTCGAAGCATGGGGGCATCCTCCCGCAAAAAAGTTATGCCGCGTACACATGGTCGGACTTTTCCACGGGCAAGCCTTTGTCGGAATTTCGACCGTATTTACGCAGCATAAAAGGTTATGCCGCGTACACACGGTCGGACTTTTCCACGGGCAAGCCTCCGTCGGAATTTCGACCGTATATACGCGGCATTAGGAGCAAAATCGCTCCTCCGCCCCTGCTGCCCCCATGCTTCGGCATATATGCTCTTTTTTTTTTTTTTAACTGTGGTGGTGAAATCACCTCCTAAAGCACTGGAGTCACGGCTTTATGTATCGTGGGAGCAAACGCTGTTGCTGTCAAGATAAATAATTCCACGCTGCAGCTGAATGGCGCACCTGAAAAGAAAAAATGACATACCTGAAAAGCAAGCATGAAAAAACATTGCAGAATAGAATACAGTAAAAAAGAGCAGAACAATAGAGAGAAAATAGAGAGAGAGAGAGAGAACAATAAAACGACAACTATTTTTGGTTTTTTTATTTTATATTTTTTTTGTGTTTTGTTTTTTACGTTTTATTTTTTCTTTTTTACACTTTTTTTTGTAACTTTAACAACTGTAATGGTTCGGGTCTCTCAAAATGTAATGGCATCTTGGGAGACCCTGTGTAGGTGTGTCCTAGTCTGTGAAATGCTGTACCCTACGCTAAAACTTCACTTTTGAGTGGTAGCGTTCAAAACATTCACCAAGGCAAAGACCAGGTTTGTCAGGACAGAGTGGACAAAAAACACGGGTGTCACGCCTAAATCCGCGCTTGCTACAGACACGACATCTTTTTTGGGGGGTTCGTTGGGTAGGGGTACTCGGGAGGGCATAGGGATAATGCCTCTCATGCAGCCGGCTTACTGCATTTGGTTGGGAATGGTGAGGTGCAGAACCGCCTGGATACAGGAGTTCTGTGACTATCTCATTCTGGAATTTTAGAAGAGATAACGTCCCGCCTGAAGCTCTGTATAGCACATGAGCGTTCAGCAAAGCCAATTGGAATAAGGATAGAGACACTTTTTTGTACCAGCGTCTCGCCTTACGGTCAATTAGATACGGCGCCAACAACTGGTCGTTGAGGTCCACCCCTCCCATATTTTGGTTATATTCGTGGACACAGAGGGGTTTCTCCACAACACCAGTCGCTGTACGAATTTGGACTGTCGTGTCTGCATGAAGGGAGATAAGAAGGAAAACATTCTTATTGTCCCTCCACTTCATAGCGAGCAAGTAATTACACTTCAAGCAGGCTCTCTCCCCCAGCCTAAGACGGGCATCTACAAGCCGCTGGGGAAAGCCCCGGCGATTAGGTCGCACGGTGCCACATGCTCCAATCTGATGATCAAACAAGTGACTAAACAGTGGCACGCTCGTGTAATAATTGTCCACATACAAGTGGTACCCCTTTCCGAATAAGGGTGACACCAAGTTCCACACTATCTTGCCAGCGCTCCCTATGTAATCCGGGCAGTTGACCGGCTCAACCTGACTGTCTTTTCCCTCATAAACCGTAAAGCTCAATACATAGCCTGTTGCCCTGTCGCAGAACTTATAGAGCTTGACCCCGTATCTGGCACGCTTGCTGGGAAGGTACTGCTTGAAAGACAAGCGGCCAGAAAATTTAATCAGGGACTCATCAACGCAGACAACTTGATCGGGAATAAACAAGGCTGCAAAACGTTCGTTGAAGTGGTTTATGAGGGGCCGAATTTTATAGAGCCGGTCGTATTCAGGGTCTCCACGTGGACGACAAAGTTCATTGTCGTTGAAGTGCATGAACCGCAAAATCTGCTCGTATCGTGTCCTGGGCATGGAGGCAGAGAACACGGGCATGTGGTCAATTGGGTGCGTGGACCAATAAGCACACAATGACGCGAATTTATGTGTGCCCATGTTGAGGGAAAGGCCCAGAAAAGTCTTAAATTCGGAAACCGTAATTGGTTTCAAATCTTTGGCAATTTTAGGCAACTGGGGTTAGCGGCGATGAATTGACCAGCATATAAATTACTCTGGTCCACAATAGATCTATAGATGTCTTCCGTGAAAAACAGCGAATAAAAATCAATTGGCATAAAATCAGCTGTTTCCACCTGAATACCGGGTTGGGCAGTGAATGGGGGAAGTACGGGTTCTGCAGAAGTGGTGGGGACCCAATCAGGATAGGCGAATTCTGCAGGAAGGGCACTATGGGCATGACGGGCCTGCCTTTGTCTTCTTGGTGGCAGCGGGACACTACTTGTGCTTGCCACCTCGCCAGCTTGAACTGCACTTATTGGACTCGCCACGTCACCACGTGATACTGCAGTGCTGGATGTACGCCCAGGCTGTACTAGGCCGGGGGTGCTTGCCAATTCACCAGAAGGAATAGCCGCGCTAGTACTACTCTGCTCCATGATACGAGAGACCTGCGGTTCTTGCTACTCAACAACCTCAGAAGATCGGGATCGGGTACGCCTGACCTTAGCAGGGACCTCAACTTCGTCGTCAGAGCTATCTGACGTGGGGCCGCTGACGTCACTGTCTTCTACGGGAAGATATTCTGAGCCTGAATCTGACAGATGCGTGACCTCCTCTTCACTATCTGTCATGCTCAGAATCTCGTAGGCCTCTTTACTAGTGTACCTTCGTCTTGCCATTTTGGGCTCTAAATTTAGGGGTACACTATTAATATTCACAGGTAAAAAAAGCACCTGACTGTCAGCAAATGTATCAAACGCTACCAAAAAAACTGTTAGCGATCGCAGGGATCAGGACTGTCTCTGCGAACGCTGCAGTTATGTGTGTTGTGTTTGGTAAGTGACAGTGATCAATCGATACTGCACTTGGGTGGACTGGGCTGGGCTGGGCTGGGCGGAGGGGCTAAACGCAGGTGCTAGCAGGTATCTGGGCTGATCCCGCTAACACTGCGGTTTTGGGAACTTTAGTATAGATCTGATCAGATACTATACCACTAAGGGAGGTGTATGCTTTGCGCGTGGGTGTTAGCGTTACTGGCACTAACCTGACGCTGCCTGGGGCGACACAGACCCTCTCTGGCGCTAAAACCTAATTGATATCAGCCGCGGGGCGATCAGGGGGTTAAACCTTTATTGTGTTATATACGGCGGGTGCCCTGATGCTATAAAAAGCAAACTAACCAATCAGCGTCACCCGTAAAACTTATATGGTGATCACTGGTGAAAGGGTTAACTAGGGGCAATCAGGGGGTTAAAACCTTTATTAGGTTATATATGGGGGTACCTGACGCTATATAAAAACCTGACGGGTAACCTAAATAACTAACTAAATAACTAACTGGCTAACCAGTGTCACCAGTAAAACTTATACGGTGATCACTGGTGAAAGGGTTAACTCTAGGGGCAATCAGGGGGTTAAAATAATATATGGGGGTACCTGACGCTATAAAAACCTGCGACGAAACTAAAAATAAATAACCGGCTATCTAGGGCACCACCGGCACTAAATACAGCGATCAGAAATACGATCGCTTAGTGACGCTGGCGTTAGGGGGTGAAAGGGTTACCTGGGGGGCGATCAAGGGGTTAAACCTTTATTAGGGGGGGTTAGGGGGCTACCCTGGACCTAAAGGGGCCTAAACCTAACTGCCCTGCAACTTTTTACTGTCACAAATGACACTGATTGCAGTGATCAGTAAAAAAATGACCACTGCAAACGGTGACACTGTGACTGGGGGTGATTGGGGGGTGTAAGTGTGCCTACGTGTACTGGTGTCAGTGGGCTGTTGGTGCACTTACTATGTGATGTCTTCTCTCCTCGCGCCGGATCGAAAAGACCGACACTAGGAGAGATGACATCACTTCCTCTGCCTGTGTTTACATTACACAGGCAGGGGAAGCTCTCTCATTCGCCGGGAGCGTCCGCGAGGGGGTGGCCGGAATCGAACGGCCGTCCCCTCATCCCTGATCGCTCCCAAACGAATAACGGCCGCTCACTGTAAAGAAGGGGCGTCCGATCGGGCCCCCCAACTATACAAAGGCAATCACGTAGATCTACGTGATTCTACCTGTCGGTGCCATTCTGCCGACGTATAATTACAGTGGGCGGTCGTTAAGTGGTTAAATACCACCAGAAGAAAGCTCTATTTATGGGGAAAAAAGGACAAAAATTTCATACGGGTACAGTGTTGTATGATTGAGTAATTGTCATTCAAAATGTGAGAGTACCGAAAGCTGAAAATTGGTCTGGTTAGGAGGGGGGTTTAAGTGCCCAGTGGTCAAATGGTTAAAGTAACACAGTGCCGCATTGCAAAAAATGGCCTGGTCATGAAGGGGGGTAAATCCTCCAGAGGTCAAGTGTTTTTTTTATTATAATTTATTCTTTATTGGAAGTTATTAGAAAAATACAGCACACACCCACATTGGTGTATAAAAAAAAACTTAGTACAAAAATATACATACATATTTCCTAACTTCCCCTTTTACCCATTTTCCGTATCCCCCTCCCTACTCCCTACCTCCCTCCCTCCCCCCCTCCCTCCCTGATCTGTCATCTTTCTCTCTCGATCTACCTTATGCCCTTTCTTTTTCTGTCATTCCTTGCACATATTTATCTGACAGTTTAAAGACTCAATTTTTCCCATGCTGCTCTATAGCTTTCCCCCCTTTTCTGCTCTCCCTGGCTCAGGTATTACATCTCCGAAATATAATCCACTTGTTGTATCCATTCATTTATGGTCGGTTTTTTTGTTAACAAATTTTTTGGGATTAACGCCTTCGCCGCGTTAAGCAGGGGTGGGACTAGCGTTTTTCTGTATTGCTTTTTTGTTTTATTTGTGCCATGGACCAAACATGTCCAGGCGTTTTGTGGGATTTTTTTCTCCAGGTAACTACCTCAATATAGTCAAGGATCCCTTTCCAGTACTCCACTATTATTGGGCATTCCCACCACATATGTATTGTGGTTCCCAGTTGCTTACAGCCCCTCCCACATAATGGGGAGTTGCTGTGGTGAATTTTGTTCATTCTTTCTGGAGTCAAATGCCAGCGTACCATACTCTTATAGTTTGCTTCTATCATGGTTATATCTGAAGAAAAACTGTATACTGCTTCAATCATTTGCTTTAACTCAAATCCTTTACCCAGTTCTTGGCCCCATTTTTCAATAAAGGGTAGTGGTCCTTCCGTTTCTAATTCTGTTAATATTTTATATACCTGAGATATACTATGCTTCAGAGGCTTTCCTTTACTACATATCTTTTCCATTTGAGTTAGTGCTTTTTCATTTCTGATTGGTTGTGCTATAGTGCTAACTAAGTGTTTTAATTGAAAATACTCCCAGTCGCTAAGCTGGTTCCACCCATGTGTCGTAATTAAGTCTTGTCTTGTCCTTATTTTACCTGATATGGTAATGTCCTTTAATTGTGCAGTTCCCAGTTGTTTTCCCAGTCGTGTCCCGTTTCCTGGCATGAAAAACCCTGTATATTAGTCGGGAGTTGTATTTCCATTTTTCGTGTCAATGCAGTGTATCCCAAATTTTAAATACGTTCCTAGTTATCTTATGTGTTTCTGTGCCCAATGTTCTAAATTTTGGTGGTATCCATATATTTTTTTGTAGATGCGCCTTACCTTATGTGTCTTCCATTTGTACCCACTTTTTTTTTGTGTGTGGGTTTGCCCATTCCACTAGTCTTGCTAATATAATCGCCTTGTAGTATCTCTTTATATCTGGCAAAGCCATGCCTCCATTTTTTTTCCCCCCGCGTTACAATGTATAGTTTATTCTGGCCTTTTTACCCTGCCATATATATTTCAAAATCATAGTTTTAATCACCTTAAAAAAAACTTGGGGGATATCTATTGGGAGCATCTGAAGCCTATAGATCACTTTCGGTAGGATCATCATTTTCAAAATGTTGATCCTTCCTATCCAGGAAATGGATCTCTTAGAGGTGTTTTTTAGTTCTACTTTGGTTTCATTTATTAAAGGGATGAAATTAGCGAGATACAGTTCTTCTAACGTAGGAGTTATTTTGATTCCTAAGTATGTTAATGTTTTTGTCTCCCAGGTGAATGGGAATTCTTTCTGTAATAGCCTTTCTTCGTTTTTTTTCTATTCCCAGGTTCAAAATTACTGTTTTATTTGGATTAGTCTTGAAATTTGAAAGATCCCCATATTTTTTTATTTCTTTTACTACATTGGGCAATGACAACCTTGGCTTTGTCAAGTATAGGAGTATGTCGTCTGCAAATGCAGCCACCTTATGTTCTTGATCTCCCACTCTCACCCCCCCCCCCCTATATCCCGACTGTTCCGTATATTTGACAACAGTGGTTCTAGTGCGAACACATACAGGAGGGGCGAGAGCGGCCACCCTGGTCTCGTTCCATTATGCATCTTGAATACAGATGACACACTCCCATTTACCTTAACCCTGGCCGTAGGATGGGTATATAGATTTTTAATCCATCTCGTATGTTTTGGTCCCAGACCTATATTCCGGAGTGTCTCCATTATAAACCCCCAGCATCTATAGACATGAGTAGGACTGGGGGTTTCTTCTCAATCCCCTTCCGGATTAATAATAGGGTTCTTATACTGTTATCTCTCCCTTCCCGCCACGAAACCCGCCTGATCTGCATTTATTAGTTCCGGCATTAGGATTTTTAATCTCGTTGCCAATACCTTTGCGTATAACTTTATGTCTGAATTCAATAACGCTATAGGCCGGTAGCTGGAGCATATAGTTCCATCCTTCCCTACTTTTGGTATAACGGAGATATTGGCAAGGAGAGATTCTTTTCTTATTTCTACATCTTCTCCAATTCTATTAAAGTAGTTACATAGCTCTGGGACTAGTTGTTTTTTTTTTGTTTTTTTATAATACTTAATCTGGAATCCGTCGGGTCCTGGACTTCCCCCCCTGGTGTTTCTTGAAGAGCTTTATTTATTTCTTCTTGTGTAATTGGATCTTCTAAGCACTCTGCACTTTTAGATGTTATCTTTGGTAAATTAGTTTGCTCTAGGTATTCCTGTACTCTAAATTTCCTACTTTCCTCTTCCTCTCGTGTCTCTTTCGCTCTAATGTCATATAATGCACTATAATATGTCTTAAAGACTTCTGCGATTTCAGATGTTTTGAATTTCATCTCTCCTCTCTGGTTTTTTATTTTATTTATGTAATTTACAGTTTTTTTTCTCCTTTGCTACTCTTGCTAGATATTTCCCAGGCTTGTTCCCCCATTTATACATTTCCTTTGCTACTTTTTTAAATACTTTTCTGGTTTCTTGTTCCATCAGATCTCTAAGTTGACCTCGCTTAATTATTATCTTTTGGTATGTTTCCCTGACTTGCTGTTTTTTGTCTTTTTGTTCCAAATCGTTTAGTTCCTTTAACAGGTTTTTCCTATTTAAGTCTCTTTCCTTCTTTTTCCGTGCTCCTATGGAGATCAATTTGCCCCTTATACAAGCCTTATGGGCTTCCCATATTGTTGCCACACTTACTTCTGATGTTTTCTTTATTCTAAAATATTCTTCAATTTCCCTTGATATTGTCTCACCCACTTCTTTATTATCTAAGAGGTCCTCGTTTAAACTCCATATACCCTTTCTTTGTTCTACATTATTAAATCTTATTTTTACCATTACAGGGGCGTGGTCTGAGATTGATATTACACCTATTGAGGTATCCACTACATAATCCAAAAGCCATTGGTCAACTAACATATGATCCAATCTCGAATACGTGTCGTGCACCGTTGAATAATACGTATAATCTTTTTTACTTGGATGTGTCACTCTCCTAGAGTCTACTAATTGATGATTGTATATATTATTTTTTTTACCAATTTTAATTGTTTACTATCTCGTATCGGTGCACCAGACGTACTATCGAGTCTGTGTTCCATTGAAAAGTTGAAATCCCCAGCAAGAATTGCATAGCCTTGTTTAAAGTCCATTAACCACTTGCCGACCGCTCACGGTATATATACGTCGGCAGAATGGCTCGTACAGGCACAATCACGTACCTGTACGTGGCCCTTTAACTACCGACGTCGGGGTCGCGCGCCGCCAGCGGCGCGCTCGTGACCCCCTGCCTTCCCAGTGAGTGGGACCGCGGGTCCCGCGGACTTGATCGCCGCGAGGATCCCCGCGATCATTTCACGGAGGCTCGGAGCGGGGAGATGTGTGTGTAAACACATCTCCCCACTCCTCTACTGACAATGTCAGCGATCTCCGCTCTGTGTAATCAGAGCGGAGATCGGTGACGTGTCAGTCGTAGCCACGCCCCCACACAGTAGTAAACACTCCCCTAGGCACACTAGTGGTTAACCCCTTCACTGCCAGTGTCATTTTCACAGTAACCAGTGCATTTTTATTGCACCGATAGCTGTGAAAATGACAATGGTCCCAAAAATGTGTCAAAAGTGTCCGATGTGTCCGCCATAATGTCGCAGTCACGAAAAAAATCGCTGATCACCGCCATTACTAGTAAAAAAAATAATAAAAATGCCTTAAAACTATCCCCTATTTTGTAAACGCTATAATTTTTGCGCAAACCAATCAATAAACGGCGATTGCGATTTTTTTTACCAAAACGATTTAGAATACGTATCGGCCTAAACTGAGGAAAAAAAAATTTTTTATATATATTTTTTGGGGATATTTATTAAAGCAAAAAGTAAAAAATTTCATTTTTTTCAAAATGTTCCCTCTATTTTTGTTTCTAGCGCAAAAAATAAAAACCGCAGAGGTGATCAAATACCACCAAAAGAAAGCTCTATTTGTGGGGAAAAAAAAGACGCCAATTTGTTTGGGAGCCACGTCGCACAACCGCGCAATTGTCAGTTAAAGCGACGCAGTGCCGAATCGCAAAAAGGGGCCTGGTCATAATGGCGCCCGTATTGGTCCGGGGCTTAAGTGGTTAAAGCATTTAAGATCCCATTCAGATATTTTTTTGGGATGGTTATTTGGACAGTATACGTTTGCTAACGTGTATTTTTTCCCCTGGAGATTCCCTTTTAGGAACAGATAGCGGCCATCTGGGTCCACTCTTCTTTCTTCTACAATAAAGCTTATATTCTTCCCTACACCTATGGCGACTCCCTTTGCTCTTTTGTTTGGGGAATCTCCAAAGTACCAGGTTGGAATCGCACGCAAGAATATTTTTGTATTGGAGTCTAACGCTAAGTGTGTCTCCTGTAGAAAAACGATTTCTGCTGAATACCTTTCCAACTCCCTTAATATCATGTGCCTTTTTTCTGGGGAATTAAGACCCCTACATTGTATGTAATAAAATTTATGTCAGTTATGTGTTTCTTTCTTTTTTCCTTCTTTTTTCCTTCCTTTTTCCTTCCTTTTTCCTTCCTTTTCCCTTCCTTTTCCCTTCCCTTTCTCCTTCCCTCCTTTCTTCTTCTTCAGATGTACAGATCGTGATTCCCCTTATCCACCCCTCTCCCCTTATCCCCCCTTATCCACCCCTCCCCCTCCTCCCTTTCCCTTTTTCCTCCCTCCCCCTCCCCCTTCCCCCCCCCACCACCTTTTTTCCCCACCCCGCCCCCTCCCCTGTTGGAACCTTGACCTCATGGTATTAGTGCAGGATTTTCTCCCTTAGTTACCACTCTAGGTACTCTTCACCTTAAACCCGAGGTGGAGTTCTGTTTGGCACCATTGATCCCCACTCCCCTACTACTAGGGGGATGTTCCCTGAGCAGTCAATGAGTCCAGGTCTCCAAATCCCTCTCTATATGTTTTTATTTCAATTTAATTCACCTCCCCTTCCTCCGCACCCCCACCCCCCCCATTGCAAAAAAAAAAAAGGAAAAAAAAAACGCCCCCCCCCCCTCTATCTCTTCCTGTCGCCTTTTCTCTTTGTTCTATTTAGACATCTGGTACTGGGTTTTCTAGCTTTCTACAAAATTCGGGTATCTCTTCGGTAAATCTCAGTCTCGCCGAGATGCCATTTTTCCTCCCTATCAGGCATGCTGGAAAACCCCAATTGTACTGGATCTCATGGTCCGTGAGGACCTTCAATAGAGGTTTTAAGTTCCTTCTTCTTCTCAACGTTTCTTGAGATAAATCCTGAAAAATTTGAATGTGGTTTTCTTCCACTTTTATTGGTGACTTTCCCCTCAGGTTTCTCCACAATTGATTTTTTTCCTTCCAATTTTCAAATCGCACAATAATGTCTCTCGGGTTTTCCTGCGGTATTTCTTTTGGTCTTCTTATTCTATGTGCTCTCTCGATTTTCATTGGGGACATTGTTTCTGTCTAGCAATGGGTTACAGATTTTCATTTTTATTTCTGTTAAGTTCTCTGAGTGAGATGTCTCGGGTATGCCTCGAATTCTTATGTTCTTCCTTCTATCTCTGTTCTCTTGATCTTCTAGTTTATATGCTTGTTCCTGTTCTTTTTTTAATACATTTTATTTCTCCTTCCAGCTTTTTTTATAGTGATTTCATTACAGTCTGCTTTTTTTCCCCCACTTTCTCTACTCTTTAACGCATGTACCCCATTTTTTCCTGTATTACTTCCATTTGCGCTTTTAGCACTTTTTCCAGGGCTGCAAACATACCCTTTATTTCCTTTTTTGTTGGTAATTGCCCCTTGTTTTGTTGTTCCTCCTCTTTTCTCTGCTCAAATTCTGCTTCGGTTTCTTGTTCTATTCTAGACTCTGATAGTGTGTCTGTTTCTGCAGAGTTTTTATTCTGGGCCTTTTTCTTTTCCTCCTTCTCCTTGCTGTCCATCTGATTACTTTTAGCTCCTTGTTGCTTTTCCGCCGCCTGTTTATCTCCATTTCCACTATGGGTTACATATTTATTCATTGGGCCCGGGCTAGAGATCAGGCTTAGCCGTGGAGATTTTGGGGTTACCCCCCCTCTTGCTCTCTTTCCTCTCATACTCATGTTACTTAAGTTCCTTGATCTGCCTTCCCAGTGTTTATTAGTGGGGGATGTTTCTTCTACGAACTGTTCTTTACCCGTCACCAGGAGTAACACTTCTGTTGTGCCCCCCTTTTCTCTTTTTCTTTTCCTCCTTCCTCCCTTTATATAATCCTAGACAGTTTACGGTTGAAGCTTAGCCATGGTGTCAGATTTTCATGGGTTCTTGGGATTCACTGCTAACACACTGCTAGCACACTTTTCCACTCCCACACAGCACCGAACCGTGCTAGGGAGTATAGGCCCAGTATAGACAAAGTAACAGTTCTGATATGCCTTTCTCTTTTTTTTCCCCTTTTATCCCCCCTTCCTTCAGTAATCACAAACAGTTCATAATTCACAGCACGGCTCAGGGAGACAGACAAATAGCAGTGGATTTTCTTTGCTTATAGGAGGATATGGCAGCAGAATAAAAAAAGAAAGGAAAAGGAAAGAAAAACGCAGCGACAAGTCTTTATGATACTCACTATCAGCCCATATTTCCGGTTCAATACTTCAGAGGGGGAACAAAAACTAGCAATTTTTTACCAGTTTTCTATGTTTTGTAGTGTTCCTAGTAGCTAAAAAGCTGCAGTATCTAGTAACAGATGATGGAACTTTTCCTGGTTCTCTATTGGTCACTGAAAGAAAGTGCGATTTAATCAGTTTTAGCACAGCCTTGCTTCTGGTTTGGTGTAGACCTGCGTCCAGTTTTAAGGATTTAAAAAAAATAAAAATTTTAACTCACTGGTTCGCTTCTACCCCAGAGGGTACAGTCCCCTTTGAACCGTTTTTCTGTAGTTTTTATCGTATTCACACGTCCAAGGTTTAAGAGGGGTTTCTGGGGTTCGATACTGAAGCCCAATTACCTTTAATACAGTTCAAAGTTATGTATAGGAGTGGTAACCACCAGATTTCTGTACATCCTCCACTGCTCTCTGTCACACACAACTCCACTTCATCTCAATTTGGGCGGTAGGAGTAGGGGGGAAGAGAGAAGAGAGACCACTTTTTCTGTCCTTTTATTGTATTTGCTGCCCTTTCGACATTCAATAGTCATGCCAAGCAGCAAAAAAAAAAAAAGGGGGGGGGGTTTCTTCCTCCTACCCCTTTGAGGTTTACACCCAACACACCCCTCTAGGTCAGCTAGACGTTATAGGCTATTTTCAGTCCATTTTCAAATCCACATATGCTTGCATCAAAGTAAAGGGACAGATATTTATCTATCATACCTCTGTGTCTTCTTTTTTTTTTGCATTACTCACCACTACCTCTTTTCTGGAGAAAGGCAGGGAAGTCCATACAGCTTACTGGAGACAGCAGGGGGGGTCCGAAAGAACCAGGTGCAGCATCAGCGTGGGGGGGAGCGCCCGCCACTCCCTGTTATGGTTCTTTTAGATGGCAGGCTTTGGGCTGCGGCTCTCCCTAGTCCCTGCAAAGTCCACGGTCTCTGAGCTCTTTCCGGGTCCTCTTAGGTCTCATGTGGCATCCCCACTCAGCGTGGTTAGTTCAGCTGCGGGTTTTCCCAGAGTCCCTCGCTTACTGCGTCACTCAATGCAGAGAGGGTAGGTACGGTACGGTGCGGTGCAGGGGGGGGCAGCGGCATTCAAGCGGTGCTATGCATGTTCCTGGTGCGGTGCGGGGGGCAGCGGCATTCAAGCGGAGCTATGAATTTTCCTGGTGCGGGGTAGGCTGGAGACCTGGCTTCTGACCTACGCGCTCCGGCGCGGGGCCAGCGCCATTACGAGACTCCTCCCTCCTTTTTTTAAAACGCGTTAGTAAATTGCTGCGCAAATACTGTGCAAGATAAAAAAGTTCCAACATCCGCCATTGTGTTCTCTAGGGTCTTTGCTAAAAAAAAATATTTAATGTTTTGGGGTTCTATGTAATTTTCTAGAAAATAAATGATGATTTTTACATGTAGGAGAGAAATGTCAGAATTGGCCTGGGTACTCCAGAATGCCTGTATGTGGCCACGCTGTGTAAAAGTCTCACACATGTGGTATCGCCATACTCTGGAGTAATAGCAGAATGTATTTTGGGGTGTAATTTGTGGTATGCATATGCTGTGTGTGAGAAATAACCTGCTAATATGACTATTTTGTGGAAATGAATGAAATGAATCGTGGGAAAAAATTACAACTTCAAAAAACTCACCATGCCTCTTTCTAAATACCTTGGAATGTCTTCTTTTCAAAAAGGGGTCATTTGGGCTGTATTTGTACTTTTCTGGCATGTTGGGGTCTCAAGAAATGAGAGAGGCGTCAGTACTTCAGGTGTGATGAATTTTCAGATATTGGCACCATAGCTTGTGGACTCTAACACAAGGACCAAATAATATACACCAATTTGTACCTATTTTTACCAAAGATATGTAGCAGTATAAATTTTGGCCAAAATTTATGAAGAAAAATAACTAATTTGCTAAATTTTATGACAAACAAAGAAATTTTTATTTTTTTACAGAATTTTCAGTCTTTTTTCTTTTATAGCGCAAAAAAAAAAAACCCCCAACAGTGATTAAATACCACCAAAAGAAAGCTCTATTTGTGGGGAAAAAAGGACAAAAATTTCATACGGGTACAGTGTTGTATGACCTGAGTAATTGTCATTCAGAATGTGAGAGTACCGAAAGCTGAAAATTGGTCTGGTTAGGAAGGGTGTTTAAGTGCCCAGTGGTCAAGTGGTTAAAGTAACAGTGCCGCATTGCAAAAAATGGCCTGTTAATGAAGGGGGGTAAATCTTCCAGAGGTCAAGTGGTTAATACACATGTTCTGGCAATGTACAAAACTATTCAGATATTGTAAATATATAAATAATACGATATCATTGTTGTTTAATACTCCTAATAATATTATTCTACAACACCCAAGGGGGCCTTCTAGGCACCGTAGACAATGAACTATTTACTCCACTACGTCCTATTGCAGTGGCAAAGTTTCTTTACATTGACCATAAAATGATCGCTCACTATTGGTTATCAGTACCTTGTACTTGGGCCACATTTCCCTGTGCGATTGAATTTATATTACTGCTGTGAAATCTGTATGCTGTTACTATTGTGTGCACCTAAACTTGTTTGAAAAGAACTACATGATTTTTAGCTTTAAAAATAGAGTTAAAAAGTAAACCGCTCATTCTGTGTTTTTTGAAAACTTTTTGAAAGCTCCTTCTGTGTTTTTTGAATGCTTTGCAAATCCTGTTAGTGCGCTTTGCATTGTCGATTTTTCATGTTCACGTTAGTTCGAAAGTTTCAAGAAATACAGATGTTGCATAATCAGATTTCGCAAAGTTTGGGCATAAACATTAGTCATAAAAGCATATTTGTTTCTTTTTAAACATAGATTTTATATGATCAGTAAATTAATGTAAACAACCAATTAAAAAACTTGTAAAAACATTTGAAAATGTACAAAAAACTTTCCAAACTATCACAACTTTACTTTGAGTTGTATCTCAGTCTTGCTGCACATTTTGCAATAATTGTAAAGCCCAGATCCTGCTAAAATGTGATTGTAATAGAGTGGAGGATTTTGCTGTCAGGTTATAATTGCTGCCTGTGTCCCCATTCACATTTTCCCTGCCGTCCTTGGATATGAATTCAGATCACAGACAGACACATCAAGATGGAAATCCCATATTCATGGAAAAAGAGGCTAACAGTAGTGAAGTACCACTTTTTTTTAAAAACTAAAAAGTTTCACTCCTGTGCCACAAACCAGGCAGTTTCCTGGTTCAAAAGCGTCCAAGCGTGATTACATCACTGGGAGCCCACCCTGCATGTATGAATTTCATCTGAATGACTACCATCAAGGGCTGATGGGAAGTCAATGCAATTGCGCTTACATCGCCAATAGCTCTAAAGCACCACCCACTATAGGAAGGACTAGAAGTAGAGAGGAAAGATCCCCGGTGCCACATATTTACGGAGTCCCACGGTGGCACAAAAGGGAAAACCCCAGCCTGGACTGGTGAGGCCTGGCGTGGCCTCTCGTCTTCTAGTGACTGCAGAAGCTGGGACGAGCTCCATCCTTTGCTGGCACCCCTGCAGTGGTTGCAACATTTCCCATAGTGGTCGAGCCTAAGCGGCATACTAAACCAACTCGTTGGTCACTATAGGAGGAAGCATGAGCCATCACATCTCTTAAAGTGCACATAGATAAAATCAAACTATAGCACTTAAACTTGGGGTGGGCGATTCCCCCCCCCCCCCCCCCCCAATAAAAAATCTGTGATTTTTTTTTTTTTTTTTTTATAAAAAACTTGATTTACGATTCGATTTTTTTTTATTATATTAAATCGCATTAACAAACAAAATTGCAAAGGCAAACCCTTTCTCTAACTGCAAAGTCAGTGTGCAACAAAGATTGTTAAACATCCAAATTATTAATACTGTATTTGGATTTAACTAATAAAACAACAACAAATCCTGAGGTTACTTTTAGTTGAATTGAACTGTGCCCGTGCCTCACTGTGCCCGTGCCTCACTGTGCCCGTGCCTCACTGTGCCCGTGCCTCACTGTGCCCGTGCCTCACTGTGCCCGTGCCTCACTGTGCCCGTGCCTCACTGTGCCCGTGCCTCACTGTGCCCGTGCCTCTCTGTGCCCGTGCTTCACTGTGCCGCGCCTCCTCCTCGTCTGTGATAGGCGGAACACTCAATTTCCCAGCATTCAGTGTTCCGCCTATCATGGACATCCGCTCATCCTCATAACACAGACGAGGATGAGAGGATGTCCGTGATAGTCTGAACACTGCCTGCTGTGAAATTGAGTGTTCCGCCTATCACAGACGACGAGGACTTGGGAGGTGCGGCTTTTGAACACTGCAATGGCCGCCGTCTGTCTGCATGACACGCTGATCAGGTAGGCAGACGGCGGCTTGCGGTTAGTAAGTGTTGCATTACATCTACTCGCTGCGGCGAGTAGATGTAATTGGGGTAACGCCGCCCAGTGCCATTCCGGACATGCCCCCTGCAGCCCTGCTACAGAAACTCTGAAGGAAAAAAAAAACGATTTTCTTCAAATCTGAATCGATTTGAACTCAAAACTCGATTCAAGATTAAAATCGATTTTTTTCCCAGCCCTAACTTAAACTGATAATATTTAATTCCAATGGGTTTACATAAAAATGCTATTTTCTGAGAAAAGTTTTATCTTCTTTATAGTAGCCTACTTTTATAAAAAATTACTTTTTTCAAGGTAATACTAAAAACATTTTGAAAAATTATTTCCCCAACAACATTTTGCAGTTGGTAATTTTTTCAGTCCTGCTACAATTATAAACATATTCTCCTGTTAAGCATATTCTTAGGATACCAAACTTGTACATGTCCATTTGTTGTGTTTATTATTTGGTCTTAAAGATATATTAAACCCAAAAGCAAATATTTATTATATTATCAGCAGATTATCGGTTCTTAGATGTGGAGGCTGCATACATTACATATTTTTGGCTTTCCTTCCCTTTTATTTTCAACTGGTAATCTGGCCAGTAAGTCTGTTTTTCAACAGAATAAAATGTCCTGCAGATGTAGCAATCGAGACAAACCATTTGCCACTGACGGGTGCTTACAATAATCAGCTTTTTTCATTTATGTAAAAAATTTATTCCAAAAGGAAAAAAGCTGTAACTGCTTAAAAAGTGTTATCTGGCGTGTGGCACCAATTTGCTAGTGTATCAAAATCTGTTAATATATCTAACATTCCCCTTCCCACAGACTGACCATTCTGTTGTCCAAAGTTGCTTCGTCATTCTAAGCATCCAGAGACAAATTCTATGGATGGAGGAGTCTCCAATTAAATTAACTTCCCTCTAAAGCTTGTACCTATAGGTAAGACTATAATTCTGTTCTGTAAATATTTCATAAACCTGCACCGTTTAGGAGATATTTTCTGTATACTGCACCAATGACGTTATCGGTGCATGCGCTCTCAAGGAATGGCTGCCCGTGCTGTTTCTTCAGAGATGTGTGCTGTGACCGGCGGCTCCAGCACGCATGCACGGGAGTGATGTCACGTGGCTTTGGCCTGTCACAGAGCCAGAGTCCGCGGACCCAGAAGGAAGACAGGCGAAGATGGATGCGGCCTCCAGCAGGTACGACAAGGGCTTCATTTGCAATCAAGTGTCACGTGCTAGTATGCAATGCATACTAGCATATTATGCTTTTACTTTGCATATAGAAGAAAGCAAACAAAAAAAAACAGGAGTTTACTTCCTTTCTAAAGCATTTTTCTAATGCTTAATGGTGTGTAGCAATGTGTGTAGCATCCACCATTTCAAATAAAAGCCTTATGAGAACAGAAAAACTAGAGGAATGTTTCTTTGGAAAGCAAACACATTTTGTTGATAGATTCTTAAGCATTTGTATTTTTTTTTTTCATGATTGGTGATCATTAGGCTGCCAGTGTCATTTGAAGACCGGAAATGTTAAACGATATCAGCTGACGGCATCGTCATATAACGTGTCACCTCTCATGGTGTTCATGAGTCATGCCTCTGTCTTGTACATTGTCCATCCTTTATGCTGATAACCGAGAGGGAGTGGGTGAGGAAAGTAAACAGTTTGTCAGGTGCAACTGTGAAGATGTTTTCTGCCTTGTATCAAATAGGAGAGCATTACTGAAATATGTGCAACATTCACCATTTTGAAAATATTAACTCCTTTCATTTAACAAAGAATGCTTTAACTAGGTAAAAGAGAAGTATGTTTTTTTATTTTTTTATTCATACTTACCTATGTGGATGCAGCATTAGACCGATGCTGCATCTGTCCCCGCCGTCTCTACACTGAGAACCGAGCCACAGAACGTCGCAGATGGCTCGATTTTCACAGATCCCTGAGAGGAGAGCTGCTGACTATCAGTCTGCGTCTTCATGCTCATTGAAGCGCTGAGCTGTAGAGGGGCGGGGAGAGGCCATCTCAGCAGCTCGCTGAGACTGCCATCAATCAAGGCAGCTGGCGGATTCAGACTTGGGAAGTCGGGATGACGTGCTGCCTCAACTGATGACAGTGACGTCATCAGAGAGCCGACTTTAGACCGCTCTCTGCTGAAAACGGGTCACAGGAGTGCAAAACGGATTGCACTCCGTGACCCATAGGAGAAGCCCAGCTTAAATAGCCCAGGCTGGACTTCTCTTTTAAGGACCGAGCCTATTTCTCAGACTTGGTGTTTACAAGTTAAAATATTTTTTTTTAATTACTTAGAACCCCCAAACATTATATATTTTTAAGACAGCATAGAGAATAAAATGGTGTTCGCTGCAATACTTTGTCACACCATATTTGCGCCGCGGACAAGTGCAGTTTGTTGGGGGAAAAATTCACTTTTTTGAATTTAAAAAAATAAGACAACCGTAAAGTTAGCCTAATTTTTTTTTTTATATTGTGAAAGATAGTTTTTACGCCGAGTAAATTGATACCCAACAAGTCACGCTTCAAAATTGCGCCCACTGGTGGAATGATGACAAACTTTGACCCTTAAAAATATCCATAGGCGATGTTTAAAAATTTCTACAGGTTACCAGTTTTGAGTTACAGAGGTCATCTTTTGCTAGACATATTGCTCCCGCTCTAACGATCGTTGCGATACCTCACGTGTGTTTTGAACACAGTTTGCGGTTGCTTCTGTGCGCTTGCTCAGCGGGACAGGGAGCTTAAAATCTTTTTTTTTTTTTCTTTTTTTTACTTTTTTTTTACACTGTCCTTTTAAAATATAAATAAAAAATTGGGTCATTTTGTGCCTTCTACAAGGAATGTAAACATCCCTTGTAATAGAAAAAAAGAATGACAAGGACCTCTTTAATGTGAGACCGGAGGTCAAAAAGACCTCCGATCTCCCATTTACACTTAAAGGAGTTGTAAAGGTTTATTTATTTTTTTCTAAATAGGTTCCTTTAAGCTAGTGCATTGTTGGTTCACTTACCTTTTCCTTTGATTTCGCTTTTAAATGTTTTTTTTCTTTGTCTGAATTGCTCACTTCCTGTAAGCTTGCCCCCATCATCCATCCGATCCGTTCTGGCTGGGGGTTAGTCAGCGTGCTCGCCCCCTCCCTTGGGACTACATGCCTGCGGGTGAGACGCTGTGAATGTTTACAGGATGTAGTCCCAAGGGAGGGGGTGAGCACGCTGACTAACCCCCTGCCAGAACGGCTCGGATGATGGGGGCAAGCTTACTGAGGATGAACAGGAAGTGGGAAATTCAGACCAAGAAAAAAACATGTAGGTAGGGAAACCGAAGGAAAAGGTAAGTGAACCAACAATGCACTAGCTTAAAGGAACCTATTTAGAAAATAAAAAAACAAACCTTTACAACCCCTTTAAATGCAATAAAAAAAAAAAAAGCTTCCCTTTAAGGCCATTGGGCGGAAGTGACGTTTGAAGTGGCTTTTGCCATCCAATGGTATTGACCCGAGCGGGGGCCATCTTTCCCTCACTCAGCATCCAGCCTTGCAGGTGAAAGGACATGATCATCATTACCGATGGCTCCGGGAGGTGCCCCTCGCCGTCCGATAAAAGTGATCTTCTGACGAATCTGCCACGGAGACTACTTTTATCTGAAAGAGGACTGTCCGCCGTTGAAGATCTATCTGCTGCTATAACAATGGTATTCCACTTCAAACAGCTGCGGTCCACAAGTAGTTAAAGTGGTTGTAAAGGCTAAAGATTTTTACCCTAATGCATTCTCTGCATGAAGGGTAAAAAACCTTCCATGATTAGCCCCTGCCCCCAGCCCCCCCAAATACTTACCTGAGCCCAAACTCGATCTAACGCTCTACCAGACAGCAGCAGCGCTGTTCTCTCTCACCCCATTGACCATTCTCCTTTTGCTGTCAATCTAGTGAGGAGCGGGCCAAACCATGCTACAGTGCTCAGCATAAATAAGTACACCCCTTTTAAAAAGCAACATTTTAATCAATGTCTTGATGAATACAAGAACAATTTGTTTAGCTTCATTACATGAAAGTAAGGTTAAGTAAAAATGAGGTTAATAATATAACTTGGATTACAAAATCTTCAGTTAATAATAGTAATAATAATCACAAATTAGTTGATGCAAAAATATATACATCCCACATCAAAAACTACTACATCTAGTATTTTGTATGACCTCCATGATTTGTAAGGCTAGCACCAAGTCTTCTAGGCATGAAATTAACAATTTGGCGACATATTGCAACATCTTTTTCCATTCAAGAACGACCTCTTTTAGAGCCTGGATGCTGGATGGAGACTGATGCTCAACTTTCACCCCGTTCTGAAATGCAACAGTGGCCTTGGATGCGTGTTTTGGATCATTGTCTTGTTGGAAAAGTGCACGACAACCAAGGGCACAGAGTGATGGTAGCACCTTCTCATTCAATATAGAGCAGTACATCTGTGAATTCATGATACCACCAATGAAATGCAGCTCCCCAACACCAGCAGCACTCATGCAGCCCCACAGGAGGACATTTCCACCACCATGTTTCACTGCAGGCACCATGTATTTTTCTTTGTACTCCTCACCTTTGCAACGCCATACAGTTTTGAAGCCATCAGTTCCAAAAACATTAATCTTGGTCTCATCACAGTGTCCCAGTAGTCTTCTTTTTCAGCATGTGCCCTGGCAATTTCTAGACAAGCTTTTTTGTGCATGTTAAAAAACAAAACCGCGCTTATTGTGTGTTAAGATTCAAAGGAAACAATATATAATCAATTAAACGAAAATATAACTAAATTATAACTAAAATATAGACCCTTCCAAGCAGCAACAATAATGGGATAAGCACAAACAGTAATGGAATAAAAAAAGTTGCTCTAGGAGTACAAAATTCTAATGTCTGAATAGTGAAAAAGTTCAAACGGAAATGCTTAAAGGACTGGTGTCAGAATGAAACACTAATCGTGGATCCTATGAACTGGTAAAGATGTATGCTTACCAGAAGATAAGCCAATTGGACAGATGGCTATAACCCAGCCTAGGCCTTTAGATGCACTTCAGGTAAAGTATCTCCAATAATATTGAGTCACGGCAATAGAAGGGTACTCCGCAGTATGGGGTAAATATTCCAAACATTGCATGTATTGAAAAAACAAAAAAGCAAAAAAACATAGTGTAATCCTGCCACAAAAAATCTCCCTATAAGTGACTGATGCTATAGGGTGGGGGAGACAATACACCACCAGTGAGTGACTCCTATATAGTGAACCCTCACCACACACAGTCTCCTTACCAGAGATACAAAAAAAAAAAGGAGAGAGAGAAGAGATCTTAAGGAGTGTAGAATGATATACAAATCCACCCTGGAGTGCACCGCCACCCAATATGATGTCTGCTTACAAGATTGCAAACATGCTATGCAACACAAATCAACGCAGGTCAGTAGATGGCTGGATGTTTTGGATGTCTATGCAGGTATAAGGAAGCCTGGAACGGATATGGATTTCTCGCTAACACCGTGAACTCCCAACTGTCCCTCATTTGAAGGGGCTGTCCCTCTTTTGGAACCAAAAGCCTCCGTCCAGTTCTTCCAAATGTGTCCCGATTTTTGGCCTGATGAAAGGATCTCTGGAAGATTAAGCTAGGCTAATGCACCTCCCCCCTAATAAAGGTTTAACCCCTTGATCGCCCCCCAGGTAACCCTTTCACCGCTGTCACTAAGCGATGGTTTTTCTGATCACTGTCTTGGTGTCGGTGATGCCGATAGGTAGCCAGTTATTTTTTTTAGGTTTGCCGCAGGTTTTTATAGCGTCAGGTACCCCCATATATTACCTAATAAAGGTTTAACCCCTTGATCGCCCCCCAGCTAACCCTTTCACCCCCTTTTGCCAGTGTCGCCAAGCGATCATTTTTCTGATCGCTGGCTTAGTGTCGGTGATGCCGATAGGTAGCCAGTTATTTTTTTTAGGTTCGCCGCAGGTTTTTAAAGCGTCAGGTACCCCCATATATTATCTAATAAAGGTTTTAACCCCCTAATTGCCCCTAGTTAACCCTTTCACCAGTGATCACCGTATAAGTGTTACTGGTGACACTGGTTAGCCAGTTAGTTATTTTGTTATTTAGTTTCCCCGTCAGGTTTTTATATAGCGTCCGGTACCCCAATATATTACCTAATAATGGTTTAACCTCCTGATTGCCCCTAGTTAACCCTTTCACCAGTGATCACCATATAAGTGTTACGGGTGACGCTGGTTAGTTAGTTTGCTTTTTATAGTGTCAGGGCACCCGCCATATATAATCCAATAAAGGTTTAACCCCCTAAACGCCCGGCGGGTGATATCAATTAGATTTTAGTGTCAGAGAGGTTCTGCGTTGCCCCAGGCAGCGTCAGGTTAGTGCCAGGAACGCTAACACCCACGCGTGAAGCATACACCTCCCTTAGTGGTATAGTATCTGAAAAGATCAATATCTGATCTGAACAGATCTATACTAGCGTCCCCAGCAGTTTAGGGTTCCCAAAAACGCAGTGTTAGCGGGATCAGCTCAGATACCTGCTAGCACCTGCGTTTTTCCCTTTGTCCAGCCCAGGCCACCCAAGTGCAATATCGATCGATCACTGTCACTTACAAAACACAACGCACATAACTGCAGCGTTCGCAGAGACAGGCCTGATCCCTGCGACTCCAGTGCTGTAGGAGGTGATTTCACCACCACAGTTAAAAAAAAAAGAGCATATATGCCGAAGCATTGGGGCAGCAGGAGCGGAGGAGCGATTTTGCTCCTAATGCCGCGTATATGCGGTCGAAATTCCGACGGAGGCTTGCCCGTGGAAAAGTCAGACCGTGTGTAGGCGGCATAACTTTTGCTGGAGGATGCCCCTATGCTTCGGCATATATAAATGGTGCATGTATGCCCATCATTAGAAGTGGGTGAATGAAGGGAGGTATTCTAATGGTGGGCACCGATCAATCTCTTTTTTTCGTTCAGCCAACAGGCTGCATGAAAAAAAAAATTACAATACATGTCCAACAAGGACCAGCAACATACTGGTATGTTGCTGGATTTTGAATGGTTATACCAGAATGATGCCTGCGGGTTTAGATATCACCTTGGTATCATTCTTTTCAGCCAGCGGCCAACTTTCATGTAAAAGCAATCCTAGCGGCTAATTAGCCTCTGGACTGCTTTTACAAGCAGTGGGAGGGAATGTCCCCCCCCCCCGGATATAAAAAGCGCCATTGGGAAAGCATTTTATCACACCGATCTTGGTGTGGTCAGATGCTTTGAGGGCAGAGGAAAGATCTAGGGTCCAATAGACCCCAGTTTTTTCAAAGAAAGAGTACCTGTCACTACCTATTGCTATCATAGGGGATATTTACATTCCCTGAGATAACAATAAAAATGATAAAAATAAATAAATATGGAAAGAACAGTTTAAAAATAAAATAAAAAAGCAAAATTAATAATAAAAAAAAAAGCACCCCTGTCCCGCCCTGCTCTTGCGCAATGGCGAACGCAAGCGTCGGTCTGGCGTCATATGTAAACAGCAATTGCATCATGCATGTGAGGTATCACCGCGAAGGTCAGATCGACGGCAGTCATTTTAGCAGTAGACCTCCTCTGTAAATCTAACGTGGTACCCTGTAAAGGCTTTTAAAAATGTATGTAGTTTGTCGCCACTGCGCGTTTGTGCGAAATTTTAAAGCATGTCGTGTTTGGTATCTATGTACTCGGCCTAAGATCATCTTTTTTATTTCATCAAACATTTGGACAATATAGTGTGTTTTAGTGCATTAAAATTAAAAAAAGTGTATTTTTTCCCCAAAAAATGCGTTTGAAAATCGCTGGGCAAATACTGTGTGGAAAAAAATAAATGCAACACCCACCATTTTATTCTGTAGGGTCTTTGCTTTAAAAAAATATATATAATGTAATGTTTGGGGGTTCAACATAATTTTCTTGCAAAAAAAAAAATATGTTTTCATGTAAACAAAAAGTGTCAGAAAGGGCTTTGTCTTCAAGTGGTTAGAAGAGTGGATGTAAGCTTCCTAATGTTGTGTATAAAATGCCAGGACAGTTTAAACCCCCCCCCCCAAATGACCTCATTTTGGAAAGCAGACACCCCAAGCTATATACTGAGAGGCATGTCGAGTCCATGGAATATTTTATATGTTGATACAAGTTGCGGAAAAAAGACAATTTATTTTTATTTTTTATTTTTTTTGCACAAAGTTGTCAAATGATATATTGCTCAAACATGCCATGGGCATATGTGGAATTACACCTCAAAATACATTCTGTTGCTTCTCCTGAGTACTGGGATACCACATGTGTGAGACTTTTTGGGAGCCTAGCCGCGTACGGGACCCCAAAAACCAAGCACCGCATTCAGGCTTTCTAAGGGTATAAATTTTTGATTTCACTCCTCATTGCCTATCACAGTTTCGGAGGCCATGGAATGCCCAGATGGCACAAACTCCCCCAAATTGACCCAATTTTGGAAAGTAGACACCTAAGCTATTTGCTGAGAGGTATGGTGAGTATTTTGCAGATCTCGCTTTTTGTCACAAAGTTTTGAAAATTGAAAAAAAAAATATATATTTTCTTTCTTCATTTTCAAAAACAAATGAGAGCTGTAAAATACTCACCATGCCTCTCAGCAAATAGCTTGGGGTGTCTACTTTCCAAAATGGGGTCATTTGGGGGGGTTTTGTGCTATTTTGGCATTTTATGGCCTTCGAAACTGTGATAGGTAGAGAGGAGTGAAATCAAAAATTTGTGCCCTTAGAAATCCTTAAGGCGGTGCTTGGTTTTCGGGGTCCCGTATGCGGCTAGGCTCCTAAAAAGTCCCACTGGTGGTCTCCCCGTACTCAGGAGAAGCAGCAAAATGTATTTTGGGGTGCAATTCCACATATAACCATGGCATGTGTGAGCAAATATATCATTTAGTGACAACTTTTTGTAATTTTTTTTTTTTTTTTGCCATTATTCAATCACTTGGGACAAAAAAAAAATATTCAATGGGCTCAACATACCTCTCAGCAATTTCCTTGGGGTGTCTACTTTCTAAAATGGGGTAATTTGGGGGAATTTTTTGCTATTTTGGCATTTTATGGCCTTCGAAACTGTGATAGGTAGTGAGGAGTGAAATCAAAAATTTGCGCCCTTACAAATCCTGAAGGTGGTGCTTGGTTTTCGGGGGCCCGTACGCGGCTAGGCTCCCAAAAAGTCCCACACATGTGGTGTCCCCGTACTCGGGAGAAGCAGCAAAATGTATTTTGGGGTGCAATTCCACATATAACCATGGCATGTGTGAGCAATATATCATTTAGTGACAACTGTTTGTAATTTTTTTTTTTGTCATTATTCAATCACTTGGGACAAAAAAAAAAAATTCAATGGGCTCAACATGCCTCTCAGCAATTTCCTTGGGGTGTCTACTTTCCAAAATGGGGTCATTTGGGGGGGGGGGGGTTGTACTGCCCTGCCATTTTAGCACCTCAAGAAATGAGATAGGCAGTCATAAATTAAAAGCTGTGTAAATTCCAGAAAATGTACCCTAGTTTGTAGACGCTATAACTTTTGCGCAAACCAATAAATATACGCTTATTGACATTTTTTTTACTAAAGACGTGGCTGAATACATTTTGGCCTAAATGTATGACTAAAATTTAGTTTATTCGATTTTTCTTATACCAAAAAGTAGAAAATATCATTTTTTTTCGAAATTTTCAGTCTTTTTCCGTTTATATCGCAAAAAAAAAATCGCAGAGGCAATCAAATACCATTAAAAGAAAGCTCTAGGGGCGTGGCCTAGGCATGGCAGCGTGAGGACGTTTTTTTGCAGGGCTCCCGGCCGGCGGCTCTCCCGCGGCACATACACCGTATATTACCGCACATTACCGGCATCCACCTGCGGCCTCTGACACCCGGGGCTCCAGACAGCCACCCGCCCGCTTCGGAGACCGACATGGACCGTTATCTACGGCCGCTCCAGCAGACGGCCTCCACACCTGCGTCAGCCAAGATGGCGCCGGCCCACCATGCAGCCCAGGACACATCTGAGGTCCCGAGTGATCTCCCACTGCAGATGGAGGAAGACCACAACATGCCGCCCTTCTCACCGCCTAGTGACCTCTCACCCTGTCTCCCCAGATCCCTGGCAGCCTCTCCAGACAGGGGAGACACTCTGCACAGTTCTCCTCTCTCAGCTTCACCCTCAGCCCCCATCCCATCCAGCGCTCTGTGCTTCAGCCCAGGGGATATGGAGGAGCAGAGGCAACCACCCACGCACCAGACCACAGTGAGTACATTACATTGCATGCAGCAATCACAGGGTCTCCCTCTTAATGCTCCATCTGAACAAAGACTGTGGGATTTTTTGCAGCAGCTGCCCACAAGAAATGACATGGAGTCACTTGCTCAGAATAGAGACAGCCATGAAGGGTGAGCTACAATCTATCAGACAGGATATAGCAGTGCTGGACTCTCGTGTCACTGTAGTAGAGCAGGAACAGGACATAGTATTTCAGTCTGTACAAACCCTGCAGGCTTCCCAATCCGAACTTACTGATCAAATCATACAGCTGCACCTACTTCAAGACGATTTAGAGAATCGCAGTCGCAGGCAAAACATCAGGCTGAGGGGGGTGCCCGAAAGTGTCCCACACTCAGAGCTGCGTTCCACTGTAGCCAATGTCTTTAATCGGTACCTAGACTGCCCGCCAGACTCTGAGATTATCATTGACAGAGTTCATAGAACCCTGGGCCCACGATCTGATCCATCTGATAGACCAAGAGACGTCCTCTGCTGTTTACACTCCTTCACACTCAAGGAGGATATTTTGCAGCGGGCTTGGCGGGTGGGAGTCCTAGAATTTGATGGTGCGGCTGTCCACCTCCTACCAGATGTCTCCAGAAAGACTCTCCAAATGCGACGATCGCTCAAACCTCTTCTAGACGGTCTTGGGGAGAAAGGTCTCGCGTACAAGTGGGGTCACCCATTCCACCTCATAGTCCGCAAGGGCCCAGATACCTTTTCCTTGCGTCACCCCTCGGAGCTGCCAAACTTGTTCACCTTTGCTGACCTGGATCCGTTTCCGGTACCCAACTGGCTGCTGACTGCTGTCACCAAGGATCAACTGCGCCAAGCTCCCCCGGTTAGACCACAAAGGGCTCACTATGGTCGCCGTGGTCGAGGGAACCAGTCCCAAGCTTGGCGGGGGGGCAACTCCCGCTCACATCCCCCAAATGAAGAGGTGGCTGGCTGATTCTACACACGCAGACGGTGGAAATATATCAGCTAAGCATTTCTATTCTCTTGTTTCCCAGGTTGCTTTTTGAGTTTAACTATCTTTATTGTTATTCATGAGTGATATACCACGAACATGGCGTATATGGCCTGTGACCCGAGGGCCTTCCAGTTTTGCCGTTCAGCTTACCCTGGCCCGCAGATGACTGAAGACCTGTCTTAGGCAACAATTACTTTGTATAATAGTTGGCTTGCCTCCTACGTTTTTTTGATAAGTCCCAGTACAATGCTTGCTGTCTTCAATTTTGACCTACCACCTTCATGTTGGTATACCCCAAATACCCGGTTAGAGCACTGGTCCTTAGACAATGCGCAAAAACAAAAACATTTTTATTTTTTTTAGGGGCTGGGCTTCATTGCTGTGTAGTCACTTATTTGGGATGTTTTGTTACCGATCTCAACCGGGCTTGGAGTATGGGATCAAAGTGAAGGCAGCGGCTGCCTGTGAGTGGCTCCGCAGACTAACATCACATGTCACAGTGAATTAGCGGGATAGTTATGTTATTCTTTACGATGTTGCACACGCATATATGTATATGTTTGGTGATCTATATGTAATTGCAGGGGTATTGAAATGTATGCATATGTTTGTGTTATCCTAACTAACTAATGCCTTGCCTTCTACATTTGTATAGGTTATACATTTTGTTTACAATCTTTCAGGTACCAGTTGGCTGCCGTGGCCTTACCTTGGGGTGAGCTCGGCTGAACCACCGCGCCTAGATTTGGGCGCTGTACAGCTGGGCCGTCCTGGGACTGGGATACGCGACCGGTGCAGTTCTTAGCGTCGGTTTAATGTTAGGGCTAGTACTTTGTGATATCGGCCCGTGGGTCCGTTTTCACCAAGTTTTATTTTATGGTTATTTACTTACATTGTATCTCTTGTTTTCATTTGCCGGGTAATAATAGTGCCTTAAGCGCACGACCACAGGGGCTGCGGGGGCTTCGATGGCCGGAGCCCGGAACTCGGCTGTGCCTTGCTACTCCCCGCACTAGGCACACTCTGCCCTGGTGGCAGTAGCTTCTCTCTGCGGAGTCTTTAGTTTTGACTAGATCTTTTCCTTTTTTCGATTTTCTTTGTCTTATACTTTTTCTCCTTTTTTTTTTTTTCTCCCCCTCTTCCCCCTCCCCTTCCCCCCTGCCTTTACAACCCAGGAGTCGACGTAAGTTGACATCGAAATTGGACAATATGTCTGTCAAGATCCTCTCGTGGAACGTAAAGGGGTTGAATTCCCCAGAGAAGCGAACTAGTTGTCTCGCCGAGCTGTGGAGACAGAGGGCTCAAATTGCTTTTCTCCAGGAGACACACTTTAGGGCAGACAAGATACCCAAATTGACGAACAAACACTTCACAACGGCCTATCATAGTCCGTCTTCATCTTCTAAATCCAAAGGGACGAGTATACTCATTTCTAAGTCCCTCCACTGGCAATTTCTCGATGAGTACCGCGACCAGGAGGGCAGATTCCTGCTCATAAAGGGAAAAATTTGCTCTCAGACCTTCACTCTTGCGAACATCTACCTACCAAATTCTAACCCTCTCCCCACCCTTGAGGCCATCTTATCCACCCTCGACCCCTTTATCGAAGGAACCCTTGTCTTGGGAGGAGATTTTAACTTAACACTGGACCCTCACAAAGACTCTTCCTCGAACCTGTCCTCCCTCTCAAGGGGAACCCGACTTCACCTAAAAGATCTTTTACATTCACACCAACTAGTCGACATCTGGAGAATAGTCCATCCACAAGAACGGGATTATACCTTCTATTCTGCCGTCCATGGATCCTACTCCAGAATTGACCTTTTTTTCCTAAAACACTCGGCTATCCCCATGGTTACTAAGACAGATATTGGCCACATAGCACTTTCCGATCACGCCCTGATTCTATTGGAGCTGGCTATTTCACAAGCTTCTCCCAGAACATCCACGTGGCGACTTAACGAGGCGCTCCTAAGAGACCCTGAAATTGCCGCAGATGTCCTCAGGGAACTTAAGTCCTACTTTTCTGTCAATAATGGCTCAGTAGACAACTCTGCCACGGTATGGTCAGCGCACAAGTGCTTCATTAGAGGCATACTGATCAAACACGGTCACGCGGCCAAACAACGTTGCATTAAAACTTTGTCTGACCTCCTAGCGCAACTTCACGCTTTAGAGCGCCAACATAAGATCCGGGCAGATAGTGCTACCGAAGCGGAACTGCTCCGTCTTCGGGAAGCTATACGGGATCATTCCATGTACGAGGCGAAACGTGCTGCTGAAGGCCCGTCGTTCTTTCTATGAATGCGGCGACAAATGCGGTCGGCTTTTGGCCAACGCATTACGTGCCAAGCGTTCGCAGACGTACGTACCCGCTCTCCTCTCGCCCTTGGGTTCCAGAATCCACTCATCTCCAGAACTAGCTGATACTTTTCGTGCTTTCTATTCCAAGTTGTATAACTTGGATCCAACTTCCGCTCCCCGGTCGCTACCCCAAAACGTCCTGGATGTCCGCAATTACCTACGAGAAACTGACCTCCCTACGCTGACGACAGAGGAACAAGAAGACTTGTCTAAACCTATTTCCGTGGAGGAATTCGTAGCCGCAATAGCTGACACCCAGTCAGGTAAGGCCCCCGGTCTGGACGGGTTCACCCTCCCCTACTACAAAATGTACCAAGACACTTTGGCACCTTCCTTTCTCGCGGCCTTTAATGCTGCAATTGACGGACACAACCTCCCGGCAGACATGCTGCGAGCATCTATATCTGTTATCCCCAAGCCGGGTAAGGACCCACTAATTTGTGCCAGTTACAGGCCCATCTCGCTCTTGAATTGCGATATGAAGCTATTCACTAAAATCCTTGCCTCTAGGATGAATGTCTTATTGCCACGTCTAATTGGAACAGACCAAGTCGGTTTTATTCAGACGAGAGAGGCCAGGGACAATACCATCCGGACACTGAACATCATTGATAAAGCAAAGCGTTCCCGATTGCCCCTGCTGCTCCTCTCCACAGATGCCGAGAAGGCTTTTGACAGGGTGGACTGGTCTTTCCTCCGGGAGACACTTAAATTTGTGGGTATGCCAGATCCCATCCTGTCATGGATATCGGCCATGTATGATAATCCCACGGCGACTGTTCGGGTGAATGGCTATGATTCCAGCCCTTTCTCTATCTCGAACGGCACCAGACAGGGCTGCCCCCTGTCCCCGCTGCTGTTCGTTCTTTCCCTGGAACCTTTCCTACATCACATCAGAGATAATCAGTCCATCAGAGGCGTCCAGTCAGGCCAATGTCAACACAAAGTGGCAGCTTATGCTGACGACCTTTTATTTTACATTACTGAGCCCCTCATCTCTTTACCCTCCCTGTTACAGGAACTGAAGCGCTACGGCACCCTGTCTAATTTTAAGGTTAACTTGCAAAAATCAGAGGCCTTAAGTGTTTCCTTGTCGGATTCCACCATTTCTAACCTACGCCCCCTTTTCCCGTTCAAATGGGCTGCCCGCTCAATCCAATACCTAGGAACAAAAATCCCTGCAAACTTATAAGACATTGTCGCCCTCAACTTCCAGCCCCTTTTACCTACGCTCTCGGCTGATCTTGGGAGGTGGGACTCCCTGTCCCTTTCCTGGTTTGGCCGCTGCAATGTACTAAAAATGAATGCAATGCCCAGACTTCTGTATTTATTGCAGGCGCTGCCCATCAAGATACCTCAGACATTCTTTCACGCCGTACGTTCCATATTCATCAGATTCATATGGCGTGGTAAACATCCGCGTCTCGGCAGAGCTCTCCTACTACGACCAAAGTTCAAAGGCGGTCTTGGATTCCCAGACCCAGCCCTGTACTATACTGCGGCACATATGACCAGGGTTGTGGACTGGTGCTGTCACAGTGATTTGAAGCTCTGGGTATCGCTGGAGCAGGAGGCGGCCGGGGCCCCCCTGGCGGGTCTTCCTTGGGCAGAGAATACTCCTGCCACTCACCTGAATACTCACCCACTGATTGGGCCAACTCTTAGGGAACTGAAAAGGTTTTTCCATTTAGCCTCCCTGCAAAATTTTCCATCCCCACTGACGCCACTTGTTGGTCATCCAGATTTTGTACCTGGCCTTACCGACCCGTCCTTCCTTTCGCAAGCCCCACGGGGACTCATGAGGGCCTCCTCATTCTTACGTTCCACCGGTTGGCTCACTACGGATAACTTTCTCTCAGGTCAGGCCCCACTTTCATTGGACCGTTGGAGGATCAACCAACTTTCTCAGCGCTCTGCCCAAACCAGCCCGCTTCGTCAGAAAGCTCCACTCCTTTGAGGAACTCTGCTTGGGGGAGGGACCGACCCGGGGGTCCTTATCTACCTCCTACAAAACCTTGATAGACCTTTACGCCATTGAAGACCCCCCATTCTTAGCTAAATGGGAGAGAGACCTGCAAGTCACCTTCACAGAACCCCAAAAAGACCGCATACTCTTTTTTGCACAGAAATACTCTCTATGCAGCAAATATCAAGAGACCGCCTATAAAATAGTGACACGCTGGTACAGAACCCCTTCCGTGCTGGCTAAGATATTCCCGCTACAAACTGACCGATGTTGGCGATGCGGCCTACACGCAGGTACCTTATTGCATATTTTTTGGGACTGCCCGGTGCTCCAAACTTTTTGGCAACCGGTACTTAAGCTCATACAGGAACTCAGACATATCCCTTCAGGACAACCCGGCTGCGGTTCTCCTTAACCTTACCCCCTATCACGGAAACGTTACCATAAATCCCTCCTCAAGCATCTTCTTAATGCTGCTCGGGCCAGCATCCCGCCTCTTTGGAAGCAACAGTGTGCGCCAACGGTGGCCCAATGGCTCGCAAGAGTGAAGGATATTGAGCAAATGGAAGATCTGACCTCGGCGCTGCGAGATAAGTCGGAAGAACATAAGTCCAGATGGATTCACTGGAACCTCTTTCGCTTCTCTGACAAATTCCCCCAATACATGACAGGATCCACCATTTAGGATCACCATTACCAGTTGAGCATTACCAATCTGGGCTCCCTGGGGGGTAAATTGCCCCACCCCCTCCCTTTTTCTTTTTACCTCCTCTTCTCTCTCTCTGCTCTTTCTTTTGTCTTCTCTGTTTTTCTTTTTTTTTTTTTGTTTCAATCAAAAAATAACAAAATGCGATGAGCACAGATGTTTATATTTACCCTCTATTAGACTTAAACGAGCGGTATAACTCAAATGCAACAGTTTTTTTTTTTGTTTTTTTTTTACGGTTATTATACTTAATATGCTCACTACAATCTGTATGTACTGCAAAGTTGTCTTTATGTTTGTATCTGTGTCTTATCTTTAAATAAAGAATAAAAAAAAAAAAAAAGGAAAGCTCTATTTGTGGGAAGAAAAGGACGCAAATTTCGTTTGGGTACAACATTGCATGTCCGCACAATTTCCAGTTAAAGCAGCGCAGTGCCAAATTGTGAAATCACCTCTGGTCATTAAGCTGCGTAATGGTCCGGGGCTTAAGTGGTTAATACTAAAAAACGGTTGGAGTGCAATTTTTTAACTTTCCAGAAGTGCTCTGTTGCTAGGTGGTGGTGGCCCATAATCTGCTACTTCCAGCTCCGCGGTGCTCCGCATCACTTCCTCCCTCGCCTGTGCGTCATGTGAGTCATCATTTCCCAGGAGTCAGTGGGCAGGACTGTGTGAATAGATCGTGGTATTTCCCGACAGCAAATGACACGATTTAGGGCGGATCAAAGCTCTGTATAGACAATTTTATCTATGTTGCCATAACAACGTGGCGATACCTTCCACCGTCGCCACCCGTTGTTATGGCAACTTGCTAAACAATCAGTGCTACGGACGCCGGAGCATCGCGCATTCGCGAGATTGAGAGGTGCGTGGCACCGGCCAGAAGAGGATCATCTAAAGCGTAAGTTTTAAAAACAATATGATTACTATCCACTAGTGAATATAATTATAGTTTAATTCTGTTATTACTGCAGTGTGAGGGGATGCATAGAAAAACATTTAAAATTCTGTGGCCGGAACTCCGCTTTAACCACACAAGTTTGACCTGTATGAGGATACATAGGTGTGCATGCATCCCTGTGCTGGCAATCCCATTCATGTGAAAAAAAGGTTATAAAGGAAGGGCGCTCACATACAGGTGCATCTCAAAAAATTTGAATATCATCAAAAGCTACCTGTAAGCCATAATCATCAAAATTAAAAGAAAGAAATGCTGTGATATAGAATTAATCTATATAATATATGCTTTTCGATCTGAATTAATGAAAAAAAGTAACACTTTTGTAGATATTCTAATTGTTTGAGATGCACCTGTGTATATACAAACCATAAATTGTAGCAAAATACCAAATTTGAAAATATATAAATCAAAGTGAACAAAAAGTCCAATGTGACAAAATCCCAACACCAATGTTTCTTCAATATCAAACTCGTGTAATCTTCACCTCTGCCCAAAGTGTAGATGTACACTCACCAGAGATGTTTGACCCCTTTTTACAGGTAGGTCAAAAAGTGCTTTTGCCATCAAAGGCTGGGATCCCCCTGATATTGGGCTCCGATTTATTCCTCCGGTTTTAAATGGTGGTAATAGAGTGATCCAACAGGAGACAGGATGAAAGATTTCATAGTGTAGTATTTAATAAAAGTAGTTTAAAATACTAGAAATTGTATTGCACTCACATGTAATAGTGCCTAGATACCAGAACTGTGTGTGCAAGAAAGGATGGCTTCACCAGAGCTGGCTTGCATTCCAACTTGTTCCAGATTAGTGTTAAAGTGATATTAACCACTTCCATACCGGGCCTATTCTGGCACTCCCCTCCTACATGTAAAAATCATCATTTCTCTTATCGTCCATGGACTGACACAGCTCTAATACTGAAACACGTGGGCATATGTCCCTGCTCGCAGGAGAAGATCTAGGCAGAATGTTAGAAACATACATTCTAGAAAAAAACAGAGCTGAACAGCCCCGCCCAGGGGGGCGGTCCCTCCAGACATAACCCTCCTACCTGCAGCTAGCAGCCTCAGTTTTTTTCTGCCTAGCAGAAGGAGAAGACGTGGCTCTCTCAGGAGCCAGTCTCCTGGAAGATTTTATTTTTATTCCTTTGGGAATTTTATTTTATTTTTGAGACCTTCAATCAACTGTCGGCTGGGCAACAGGTTGGGTACGCTGGTATCCTCGTAGTCTTCCCTGTCCGACCATCGAGTGTGCTGATCCTCGCCTTGTGTGCATGAGACTCAGTTCACGACATGCCCCATGACTCCAGGGGTGGCCGGGTTGCTTTTTTGCTCCCGCGGTCCTCACAAGATTGAACAGTACCTGCTGTATCTTTCGCGGTGGACCGGGCTGACAGCTACTCAGTACTACTCTGTGATAGGTCTATCTGAAACAAGCCAGTGGGTTCCAATGGGACGGGTAAGTAGTCTTTCCTGCTTCAGGTGAGTACATGCTGGCTGTGTTTCTCTGTCTGTTGGGTTTCTCCCTGTCTCCCCCCCGGTTATGCTGCTCTCTGCACCCTGTACTGGCGCTGTGCTGTGTTGGGGGTCACTCTGGCCTGGCGGGGGGGCGCTCGTGTCTGTGTGCTGTGAGTGTTTGGAGAAGCCACTAGCTGGCATGGCTTTTACTGTTTAAGCTGTGCTCGGCGGCCATCTTGCCGCGGATCAATGGCGCTGCTTACACGCGGCCGACGGCCATTTTCTTGAAGCAGCGGCGCTTTCACTTTGGGTTTTGGCCTCTATCGCCGCTGCTGCGGCGCGAATCTCCTCACACTCTCCTCAGACTTAACTCGTGCTGGCAGCGCAGTGACATACAGCAGAGCTGAGCGGTCCTTACAAGGGTTGGCGAGTCCTCTGGGTATCCCCTCCACAGCACAGCCAGTGGGTGGACTGTATTATTCACTTTATAGTGTATAAGGTCTCAGAGGGTGGCAAATATGGAGTCTGGTTCACCTGCTTCCCCACTCTTGTCAGAGGCAACTGGCAGTGCTCCAGCACCTGCGGTCCCTATGAACCAGTTGTCGGCGGTCCTGGGAAAAAAATTATTGTCAGGATGGAAGCGGTGTGCGGGCACAAGGGAGCTATAAAGCGCCCTCTCCCCACACAATCTCACACATGGGGAGTGCTCTGATTCAGATATGGGCCTAGCTGCTGCTGCTCAGGACCCTAGTTCTGAATATTTTGATGTTTTTGAACAGGACATTCCTTGTGAGGAAGACTCCAGTTCTGAGTCAGTAAATGACAGGGCGCTTGTAAGTGAACTCATTGATGCTGTGAGGGACATTCTCAAGCTGGATGCTGTGGTACCTCGGGCGGACACTTTCTCCTTTTGGTTCTTTTCAAGCTTTTCTTTTACACAGCTTCCTCACTGTTTCCTCACACGCTGCGTCGAGAGCAGCATGGATGATACAGTGGTACACAGTGCAACCTCCCCCCCGGTCGGTTCAGCATGGTGGGGGGGGGCACTTTATTCATTTATTTCTATAGTCCCTGTGAGCCTTCTGTGTGATGTCTCTGAGGCAACAACTGGGTCTCTGCACCTGCTCTGACAGGACCACAGTCTACGGTGTCAGAGGTTACCTTTTATCTGCATGCTGCTTCGGCAGAACATTTAAGCAGGTTGGAAGGATAACAGAGAAGATTATGCGCCTCGGCGCCATAATTAAAACTTTTCTTATAACTCTACACTGGATACATTCACAGTGTATGTATGTGTTATTGATCTCTGTGTCTGCGTGGGTTTCCTCCCACGTTCCAATGCTGTGTCTTCAGTGCCATACACGATATAAACATACACAATATGTTTATACACGACTCTAAATACATTTACAGTATATATGTATTCTACTCTCTGGGTCGGCGTGGGTGTCCTCCGGGTGCTCCGGTGTCCTCTCACGGTATGTGTGCTTCGGCTCTCTGCACAGTATAAACATGTTCAATATGTTTATTGCACATGCTATAAATACTTACAGTATGTGTATGCTGTCTGCGTGGGTTTCCTCCAGGTACTCCGGTTTCCTCCCACGCTCTGACGGTATGGGCGCCTTTGGCTCTCTGCGCAGTTTAAACATGTTCCATATGTTTATCAGGCATACTATAATACCTACGCGGTATGTGTATGCAGTCTGAAACTTGTGCGATTTGATTATCCACATGCTATCATACCTATACGGTATGTGTGTGCAGTCTGCCTGGGTTTCTTCCGGGTCCTCCGGTTTCCGCCCACGCTACATGACATAAGCGCCTTCGTTGCCATACACAGTATAAACACACATTATGTTTATACACAACACTAAATACATTCACAGTAGATGTATGTATTGTATTCTCTGGGTCTGCGTGGGGTTCCTCCGGATACTCCGGTTTCCTCCCACACGCCAACGGTGTGCGCGTCTTCGGTGCTATGCACACATAGACAGACATGTTCAAAATGTTCATCACACATACTATAGTACCTACACGGTATGCGTATGCGGTCTGCGTGGGATTCATCTGGGTGCTCCGGTTTTTCCCCCGCACTCCAATGGTGTGCGCATTTTCAGCGCTATGCACAGCATAAACATGTGCAATTTGTTTATTCGCATGCTAGCATGCCTACACCGTTGTGTACGCAGTCTGCGTGGCTGGTTTCCACCTAGGCCCCAATGATGTGCGCACCTTCGTCGCTGGCACAGTAGTATGTGTGGATAAACATATTAAACACGTTTATAAACTACATACGCCGTATGTGGTTGTACTATGCTCTTTGGGGCTGAGGGGGTTTCCTCCCACGCTCTAATTGCGCGTTTTGACGCAATACACAGTATAAACTATGTGTTTGTACAATCAGCACTTATCAATGGAGCAGCCTCAGTGATCAGAAGCGCTGGCTTGGACTGTGTTCGCCATGCTGAGGTTAGCGTTACGCCCGGTAGTGGCTGTGTCTATGGCGTTCCTGAAGCTCAATGACTGGGCAAAAGCCTCTGCTTCATCTATCAGTCGACCAGCAGGTGCACTGCAATTGCTTTAGCCTCTAGGGTCTCTGTGCCCGGGGTGGGTTTGCGCCACCTGTAGAGGCTGAGTTACTGGTCCACTGACCGAGTTTCTAGGGAAGCTCTGTCAGGTTGCCTTGGCCAACAATTGTGGCACCCCATAAGCCGGGGCCTCCCTTCTCCGATACATTGCGGGGTCTCCTTTGGTTGATCATACGTCATACCCATCCCGCTGCAGGACGGTCCTGTCGGCCGTGTGCATTCCAGGGGAAGGGTCCTTACATCCGGAGGTGTTTTAACCTCCTTTACCAGAGGTGGGGCACCGGATGTGGACCTTTTGGCCTCTCGACTCACTCGCAAGATGTAGAGATTTGTGGCCAGGTCCAGGGATCCCTGGGCAGACGCTTCAGACGCGTTGGTGGCCCGTGGGGGCAGTATCGCCTGATGTATGCTTACCCACCGCAACTGTTGTTGCCTTACTTGCTTCACAGAGTAGTGGTCGAGGCCATTCCGGTGATCCTCATTGCTCCGGGACGGCAACATTGGTACGCCGATCTAGTTCGGCTATTCGCAGACGTTCCTTGGTGACTGCCTATTTGGGTGGACCTTCTGTCTCATGGTCCCATACCTCATCCTGCTTTACAGTCTTTGGCTTTGACACGGCTGTTAAAGCCAGGTGCTGAGGTACCGAGGTCTCTCGGATTCAGTCATATATGTTGTGGCACGGAAATCTTCCTCCAGAAAGATCCACCACTGTACCTGGAAGGCTTACATCGCTATGTGCGAGGAGCTTGATGGCGTCCACGGACGTATTCCGTTCCCAAGATTTTGCTGTTCTTACAGCGTGGTGTGACCCAAAAGCTGGCTTTGCATACCATCGAGGGTCGGATTTCGGCCCGGGCTGTCTTTTTCAATGACCGCTAGCGTGCCATTCCTTGATTAGCACCTTTGTGCAGGGGGTTCGCCATGTGATTCCCCCTCCTTGGGATCTGAATTTGGTGCTCTCGGTTCTCCAAGAACATCCCTTTGAAAATATCAGGAGAGATTCCTCTCTTGACCTTGTCCCAGAAGGTGGCTTTCTTAGTGGCCATTACTTCTGTTTGACGGGTGTCTGAGTTGGCGGCCTTGTCCCGCAAGTCTCCTTACTTGGTCCTTCATAAGGATAAGGCAGTGTTGCGCCCACGACCGTCTTTCCTTTCAAAGATGGTCTCGGCCTTTCTCCTTAATGAGGACATTCAGTTCTTCTGTCCTTGTGTCCTCACCCATCGCATCCCTGAGAGTTTGCGCTTCATACATTGGATGTGGTACGAGCCTTACGGGTGTACCTGTCTGCTAGTGTTTCCATTCGAAAGTCTGACGAACTGTTTATGTCTGTCTCTGGTCCAAAACAGGGCCAAGCGATGTCGTCTGCCACCTTTTCTAGGTGGATCAGACAGACCGTTATACAGGCCTATGCCCTTAAGGGGCGGGCGCCTCCCTTTCCGGTTATGGCGCATTCCACCAGGGCAATTGGTGCTTCCTGGGCTTTCTGACATCAAGTGTCGGTTGCACATATGTGCAAGGTAGCGACATGGTAGTCCGTTCATAATTTTTCTAAGTTCTATAAGGTTGATGTGGCTGCATCTTCGGATGCTTCCTTCGGCCGCAAGGGTTGTAGGGCGCTGTTTAAAGTTTCAACTCCTCCGTTGAGGAGTTCTGCTTGTTGGAGTGGAGTTTGGTTTTTGTTTTGGGACGTCCCACGTGTTTCAGTATTAGAGCTGTGTCAGTCCATGGACGATAAGAGAAAATGGGATTTTTGTACTCACCGTAAAATCCTTTTCTCTGACGTCCATGGACTGACACAGCACCCACCCTTCTTTAAGGTTTGTACTGCTTTGTTACGAACTGAGGCTGCTAGCTGCAGGTAGGAGGGTTATGTCTGGAGGGACTGCCCCCCTGGGCAGGGCTGCTCAGCTCGGGTTTTTTCTAGAATATATGTTTCTAACATTCTGCCTAGATCTTCTCCTGCGAGCAGGGACATATACCCACGTGTTTCAGTATTAGAGCTGTGTCAGTCCATGGACGTCAGAGAAAAGGATTTTACGGTGAGTACAAAAATCCATTTTTTTTTGCTAGAAAATTACTCTGAACCCCCAAACATTATATATGTTTTTTTAGCAGACACCCTAGGGAATAAAATGGCGCTAATTGCAAATTTTTATGTCGCACGGTATTTGCGCAAATAATTTTTCAAATGCATTTTTTGGGAAAAAAACGGTTTCATGAATTAAAAAATAACAAAACAGTAAAGTTAGCCCAATTTTTTTGTATAATGTGAAAGATGATGTTACGCCGAGTAAATAGATACCCAACATGTCACGCTTTAAAATTGCACACACTCATGGAATGGCGCCAAACTTCGATACTTAAAAATCTCCATAGGCAACGCTTTTAATTTTTTTTACAGGTTACCAGTTTAGAGTTACAGAGGAGGTCTATTGTTGCTCACATTCTAACGCACACAGCGATGCCTTACATGTGTGGTTTGAACAGCGTTTACATATGTGGGCGGGGCTTGCATGTGTGTTCGCTTCTGAACGCGAGCTATCTGGTACAGGGGCGTTTTAAATTATTTTTTACTTTTTTTTTTTTTACATTTACATTTTTTTGATCACTTTTATTCCTATTACAAGGAATGTAAACATCCCTTGTAATAGGAATCTATTGTGACAGGTCCTCTTTATGGAGAGATGCAGGGTCAATAAGACCCCACATCTCTCCTCCAGGCTGGAAAGCATGAGATCGAGAAAAAAAATTCACTGATCTCATGCTGACAGCTGCGATCGCGGCTTTTACATCGGGCCTCCGACGGTCATAGAGAAAACCGTAAATCTCTATGGTCCTCATCCGGCGCCAGCCGGTTGTTTCTCCGGGTCCCCGATGCCACGGGAAAACCCGGAGAAGCACCAGATGGCGGCGGGAGGAATGGGACGTCCCCTCCCGTCGCCTATAAGAACGATCAAGCCACGGAACTGCCGCTATGATCATTCTTATTGTGCACAGAATCGCCAGCTGGAAATAATGATAGCTGAATGATGCCTGTAGCTGCAGGCATCATTCAGATATTCCCGCTGAAAGTCCAGGACGTCATATGATGTCCTTGGGCTGGAAGTGGTTAAAGTTTATTTTGTTTAAAAATAACAAACATGTTATACTTGCCTGCTCTGTGCAGTGGTTTTGTACAGAGTTCCCCAGATCCTCCTCTTGTCGAGTCCCTTGCCAGCACTCCTGGCCCCTCTCTCCTGCCAAGTGCCCCCACAGCAAGCAGCATGCTATGGGGGCACTCGAGCCAAGACGCTGCTCTGTGTGTCCATTCATTCAGTCCCCTCTCTCTCCTCATTGGCTCACTGACTTTGACAGCAGCTGGAGCCAGTGGCATCAGCTGAGGCTCTTGTGCAACATTGCTGGATCGAGATGGGGCTCAGGTAAGTATTAGGGGGCTGAGGGGGACTGCTGCACACAGAATGTTTTTTTTACCTTTATTCATAGAATGCATGAAGATTTACAAAAAAAAAACTGCCTTTAGAAACACTTTAAATCCACTTTACAGTAATTCATCAGCCTTACAATCATTTACAATGCAGACTTCAGAAACGGCATCCTTCACAGTGGCACCAAATGTGTGCTAGGCAGAATTCAGCAGCAGCACATCTCTCTGCAAATCTCCCACTTCCTTTGTTCTTATTGCCCAGGAGTGAAGATTACTTACGCCAGCATCTTCCTTGTACAACACACAAGGAAGTTGCTACTGCAATTTCCTGCTTGGATCAGCCTGACCTAAGTTCATCTGATGTGTCATTGTATACACTATCTAGTTGTTAATATGTTGCATCATTGCATTGTCACTAGCATCTAAATTGAGGAACTGTCAGAAGAAATTGTGGTTTAACTTACAGAAAAGGATGACACAGGCAAACATAGTAGGTACAGTCTGTGATTTTCAACCAGGCAGTGAAACAGAAATGTTTGCTTTTTACCGTACAGTATTTCACAAGTTTGCTAGGCAAAATGGTTAGATAGTGTGTCCATAAAATTCATATTACAGTGCAAAAAGTTGTTTTCTTTAACGTGTCTATAAATTTCCAAAAGCCCTGTTTAAATAGACTTGATGAACCATTTCATGGATGTTTCCCCCTGTAGTTTCCCACTGTATAATCTTTGTTCCAGGAGAGATATTCTCAGGGTCCTGGGACTCATGTCAGCCGGTATCCCAGCAGTCACTTGGGTACAACTGCAATCCAGAGACCTTCCATTTTATCACCTTTCCTCTTGGGACAAAAGGAACGGATCCCTAGACAAAAGTTTAGTCATAACTCCTCAGGTAAAATCTTCCCTGGAGTGGTGGTCAGCCCCAGACAATCTGGAAAAAGGCAGACCATGGGGTCAGTGGGATCCACTGAAGCTCACCACAGACTTAAGTGCCTGGGGTTGGGGAGCCCACCTAGAAAAAGCCAAGGCACAGGGCACCTGGGACAGGGGGGTAGCCAGATCCTCTTCCGATCTTGGGGAGCTCAGAGCAGTGGGCGAAGCCTTAAAGGCCTTCAAAGGCAGAGTCTTAGGCAAAGAAATCCAGATCTGCCCAGACAATGCCACGGTAACCTACCTAAACCTCCAGGGGGGGAGCCAGGTCCAAAGCCCTTCTGGACTTCACAAAAGAGATTTTGAGCTGGGCCAAGCACAGGGTACTCCCTGTCAGACAGACTGGGAGCTGAACCCCAAGGTATTCCAGACTTAAGTCCAAAAATTTGACCGCCCAGAAATAGACCTCTTTGCCAGTTTCAAGAACAGGAAGGTAAAGAAGTTCTTCTCCCTCTCTCAAGAAAGAGATTTAGAGGGCCTGGATGCCCTGGCCCAGGAATGGAAGTTCCAGTTGGCCTTCACCTTCCCTCCTCTGGCACTGATTCCTCGAGTCATTCAAAAACTCTGCCGCTTCCTCCTTTTTGGTCCATGGTGGCCAAGGAGGGCATGGTTTGCAACCTTGAAAGCGCTGTCAGTAGCATCTCCCTGGAAGCTTCCGGACCTACTCTCTCAGGGTCCAGTGTTACACCCCCGACCGCAGATTTTCTATCTGATGGCCTGGTTAGTGAGCGCCAGATCCTCAGAGGTAAAGGCTGCTCAGACAGAGTGATAGACACTCCTCCTCTTGAGCAGGACACCAGTAACCAGAAAGATATATTTTAAAGTATGGAAAGCCTTTTGTACTTGGTGTAAATGAAAACAGGTTGTTTCCACCTCGTTCCCCATAATCCTGTAATTTCTTATGGATGGGGTAGAGAAGGGTGTGGCAGTCAACACTCTTCGGGTACAAGTGGGCGCACTTTTTTTTTCCTTGACGCTAGGTTAGCAAAAGGAACCCTTTAGTTAAAAGTTTTTTGGTGGCCAGAGATAGGGCTACCTCGGTCAAGAAAGATAGGTTCCCGCCTTGGGACCTAACCAGAGTTCTAGAAGCAATATCTAGACTCCCCTTTGCACCCATAGAAGAGGTTCCTCTTAAGTTCAAAATTAGCCTTCCTACTGGCAATTACCACAGCTAGAAGGGTAGGAGAATCTACGTGGTCTTTCCATTAACCACTTGCCGACCTGCCGCCGTTGTCATACTTCTCTTTTCTGAGAGGAGATGCATTGTGAGTTCCTATAAGCTGGGAACCACGATCTGTCATCTCCTATAGTGAGTCCCATCCCCCTACAGTTAGAACACACAATAGGGAACACAAGTAACCCCTTATCGCTCCCTAGTGTTAACCCCTTCCCTGCCAGTGACATTTACACAGTAATCAGTGCATTTTTATAGCACTAATCGCTGTATAAATGCCAATGGTCCCAAAAATGTGTCAAATGTGTCAAAAGTGTCCGATGTGTCCAACATAGTGTCGCAGTACCGATAAAAATCACAGATCGCTGCTATTACTAATAAACAAAATGATAATAAAAATGCCATAAATCTATCCCCTCTTTTGTAGACGCTATAACCTTTGCGCAAACCAATATACGCTTATCGCAATTTTTATTACTAAAAATATGTATAAGAATACATATCGGCCTAAACTGAGAAAAAATTAGCTTTTTTGAAAAAAAAATTGGGGATATTTATTATAGCAAAATGTACAAAATATTGTGTTTTTTATATATAAAAAAAAAGCGCTCTTTTTTTGGTTTATAGCGCAAAAAATAAAAACGCAGAGATGATCAAATACCACCAAAAGTTAGCTCTACAGTATTTGTGGGGAAAAAAAGGACATACATTTTGTTTGGGTACAAAGACGCACGACCGCACAATTGTCAGTTAAAGTGATGCAGTGCCGTATCGCAAATAAATGGCCTGGTCATTGAGCAGCCAAATCTTCCGGGGCTGAAGTGGTTAGAGAACCTTTTTTGCTGATCCTGCCAGACGGGATCACCCTCAGACAAGATCCTTTATATCTGCCCAACGTGTCGTCAGCCTTCCATAGGACGCAGGTAATAAACCTACCATCCTTTTGTGACAACCCTAAAAATGAGGGGGAAAAGAGATTCCATTGCTTAGATGTAAGGAGATGCCTCCTTTACCATCTAGAAAGGGTTAAGGATTTTAGGAGATACAATCACCTCATAATCCTCTTCTCTGGACCAAGGAAGGAACTTCAGGCCTCAAAATCGTCCGTCTCTAGGTGGATAAGGCAAGCCATTTCTGTAGCGTACGAAAGCTCAGGTATCCCTGCACCAGCAAAGTTGAAAGCACACTCAACTAGAGCCCTGGAAATTTCCTGGGCCGAAAAAGTAGGAGCCTCCTGGGAGCAAATTCGTAACGCAGCCACCTGGTCCAGCCAAGACACCTTCCTGAAGCACTACTGAGTGGCGGTTCTATAGCAGCAAGACCTAGCTTTTGGTCGAAATGTGCTACAGGCAGTGGTCCCACCCTAAGGTAGGCCTGCGGATTACTTGATTATCCTCTCATGTGTTGCCGTCCTGGAAGATGAGGTGAGAAAACCGATGGTTACTTACCGATAACGGTGTTTCTACGAACCTTCCAGGACGGCAGGCCTACTTCCCACCCTGTTATGGGTGGAGGAAAAAGTGTATACAATATGTGGTCAAGTGTCTAAAGACCCCTTGTGAATCGGTTGGAGAATTACTTTACAACAACTGAGGGACAAGGGGGGGAGGTGGGGCCTTTTAACAGTTGTGTTTCCTGTAGGGAGGAGCCTATCATCCCTCATTGCCGTCGTGGAAGGTTCATAGAAACACCGTTATCGGTAAGTATCCATCGTTTTTTTTAAGCATGGGTGCAAAAACAGCTCTGGCAGCAAAAGGGTTAATCCTGCACAGATCAGACAGTGTACTGCTCTCCCGTAGTGGACAAAGCTGTGAAGCATATTGATAAGGAACAGGTCTCTTTTAGGGGGCCTATATATATATATATATATATATATATATATAATCAGTATAAAAGTGTGAGTGTGTGGCAGTGTGTGAGAGGGTTAACTACACAGCCAAGCCCCCACCATCCTAAGAGAACATCCCCCTTCAGGCTGCAGATAACAGCCATTGTTGGTCTAACCTCCGCAGACAGCCTCCTATCTACAAATGCTGGAGCCCATCCAGAGGAAGCAGGAGCTCAGTGGAAACTGGAAGTTCTGAGAGTAATCGTCCCTGCCTCACATTTTCGTTTATTTTTTATTCGTTAACGAAAGCAGAGTTGATTTTCATCATAGTTTTCGTCAGTGGATGAAAATGTGGTGTACTTTTGTTTATTTTTCGTCACTAAAAATGCCGCTGACGAAAAGTATGACTAACGTTTTTGTTCCCGAAATGAACACTGCTGTGTAGCACATACTGTAGACAGTCTGCGGGAGCCAGAATAATTGTTGGTTGGTAGGGGAACAAATACCTATTTTACTCACTGAACTGCAACTCGACTTATAACATTTGTATCGTGTGTTTTTTTTTTTTTTTCTTTTTCTGGATTTTTGGTTTATACTCTATCATTTAAAATACAGCTATGATAACAATTATAGGTCCTTAATTTCTTTGGAAGTGGGCAAACTTACAAAATCTGCATTGTGGCTGTAACTGTACTGTCATCTTTCGATGTAAATCTTTGATTGTTAGAAACCTTGGTAACAACCCCTGTTGAAAATGGCTGAGGAGAACCAGGGAAAGTAGACAGGAGGATCTCCTGCATAGACGCAACATAAATTAATAGAAACCTATCACTATATTTAATCTGAAACACATGAACATGCCAAGTAAAATAACATTTGTTCTAAGTATACTAATTAATTTTACTTCATATAGTTCAGTGGTTCTCAACTTCTCAGGACCCACTAAATGGCCAGATTTGAAGTGTTACCTTAGGGAGATGCAGACTAGAATACTACAATCACTGAGCAGCAAATTATATCACCTGCGATGTATTTCAGTTATCTTGCAAACCTGGCCTGTTAGTGGGTCCTGAGGACAGGAGTTGAGAACCACTGATATAGGTCATGATTCACTAAGGAGTGTACCGACATCCCGTAAATTAAATAGACCAAAGCAACCACTAAATTGAGATCTTTGAGACTTTTTAGGTACTCTACTTTTGAGCAAGTAAACCATTTTTTTTTAAGTTTAATATTTCTTTATTGTTTTCACACTTAAAAAAAGCTATAGGTTAAGTCACTAAATTACAATATTAACGCTGTTTCAATACATATGTGTGTTTTCCATTAATCTGTACATAACATATCCTCTGATACATAGTTCCTTAACCATCAACCAAAGTTTACCTATAGCTGTACAACATGATAGTACACATTCAACCTATATCACTTGGTTGATGGGGGAAACATCTCAATGTTTTTCTCGGGCCAACAGTCTCACTTCTTCAGGAGGGCTACAGAGGTAAGTGTCTGTAATGTAAATAGTTTTTCAGAGTATAAATTATTATATTACATCATATATATATATATATATATATATATATATATATATATATATATTGTGAGAGTGAGAGCCCCTGTCTGAGTGAAAAGGTGTTTAAAATGGACACAGGACTCTCAAAGAGGCAATTTGAGAAGTTCCAACAAAAGATTGGTGAGCAGAGAAAACTATGCTTTAAGTTTTCTCTGGATTTTGTAAGTCTGGATTGGGGCTGGAAACTTGAAGACTTCAAAGAGCATTGGGAGGGATGGAGTCTTCAGTCATGTGTCTGGGTTTTCCAGAAGCTCTGCAGGTTGTGTGCGTGTCCAGGTGCACACACCCGTGATAAGGCAGAGCTGAGCATAGCTCAGTGTGTGGGAAAGGAGTTGGTGTGCCAGCAGTTGCTGGAGGGAAGTGTGCTACTGTGTAAGAACTCAGGTCACATCCTTGAGACGGTACTCCATGTGGGAGAGGTTCCAGGTCAGTGGACAGAGTTGGGCCAGCTGAGAGAGTCGGGGAGACTATAGCTGAGACAACTGGAAGAGAGAGTCTTGGGGACCAGAGGGAACTGTGAGTCCTGGAGGATTGTGGAAGCCTGGAGTGTCAGGAGAGCCCCTTCCTAGATGCCAGGAGTGGGCCTGTGCATCAAGGTACTGCACCCAAGGCTAAGCGAGCCTTAAGAGCCAGGTGGATTGGCATTTTTCAGTTGTTGTTGTTTTGGGCGAAGAAACCAAATGCATCTGTGAACTTTCATCTTTTTGTTACTTTCAATAAAAGTGGGCTACCATGCCCATAAACCTTAGTTCCTGTTGGCGGTGAACTCAAAACGCATCTTTCTTTATCGTACGTCACGGGACACAGAGCTTAGTAATTACTATGTTGGTTATATATCTCACCTTCAGGTGCTGGACACTGATGTAATCAATTAGACAGGAAGTTCCCTCCCTATATAACCCCTCCCATACTGGGAGTACCTCAGTGTTTTCATCAGTGTCTAAGGTGTTGGTCACGAGTGAAGATATGCTCTGAGGAGCTCCACTGGAGGGATCCATGCTGGATTTAAATAGCCTCTATAAAAGACTAGATCCATCCAAAGTGCTTCATAGCCAAACGGATGGTACCTGGGGCCTCGTATCCGAAGCACGAGGTTTTGGCCTGTAATGCCTCTTAAGAGGGCTGGATCCTGGGTTCCAGTACTCTGGTCATACCCAAAACCAAGATGTTTCTGGCAGGGTGCTATACAGGTCCCGGGGAGTGGTGTTCATTTCAGTAGGACCCCGGTCCCTGAAGGTCGGCTGACATTGCCCGCCGAGAGGGGCGAAGTTTGGGCTATCTGTCCTGAACAGGGTCCTGCGGCGGGGAAAAGGTAAGTGAAGGTCCCTGATGGACTTGTTTCAGCAGGGAACCTGCAAACGAATATGTTTTTTGCCTGTAATTTACCTTTGTGGTATTACTCCCGCTGTATCCTGGTGCCTAATCTCGTAAAACCTGAAATGATTTCATATGGTTTCTAGTTTTGGACATTATAGTAGTACCCTTTTTTGGGCACTAGAGGGCGAGACCTCTATGAGATGTCTAAACTGGGCTATACCTTGTTTCAAGAGTAATGCCTGGACAGATGGAGGAGCTCCCTTTTGTAAGTACAGCTCCAGGGGCCATCTGTTAAATGTTGCCATGTCATACCTGAGGGGGAGACCTGAGTTCGCATCCTGGTGCTGCGCTGCGGATCTCCCTGTATAGCCGCCGCTCAGCCATGACGGGCTGGAGCAATTCGCGGCCTCCCTCCTCCTCTCCCCATTTCCTCTCCATGAGGAAGCGCGGCGTGCACGCGCACGTGAAAGAGGTTTCCAAGATATGAACAAGTCACGGAGGGGGCGGGGCTTGGCGTGCTGACGCTCCGTGTGTCCCGGGGAGCTTCTGCACATGTGCGGGCGTCCTCTGCCTTAAAAGAACAGTCTCGGAGACACATTGGTAAGAGGACAGACACAGGAGCAGGGGCTGATTTGGTGACAGTATAAATGTATTTGGCATACAACAGGCGGTGATACAGGCATCCCCAAGGCACATTAGTTTAGACACCTGACTGGCTCATATAGCAGCTTGTACGCTGAACTATAGCTCAGTAATAGGTGCAATTTGGCTGCCATTACCTTGGCTTTGAGCTTGGGACTATGCCTTCTATGGGCTCTGGGACTAAAAATCCTAAGAAGCAAAAGGCTGACGTTGGTCTATAAGAGGTTAATTGCTATATTGCTGCATCCTCACAGAAAGCAGAAACTGGGGTGTGCCCCTTTCCCTGCTCTAAATCCTCAAACAAATGGATTAAAAGTCCTGAGGTTGAAAGTTCACTGTCAGAGGACAGGGAACAGGTGCAGGTTAATGAGGCGGAGGTATCAGAAGCCTCACGAGCTCTGGAGTATCAGCTGCAGTCTTTTTCAGAGATTCATACTGCATATAATTTTGCCTAGTCGGCTAAAGCTGCCTCCTCCGCCTTGGGGTTTAAAAAAAAAAAAATCCCATAGGTTGCTTGTACCTTCCCACTCCATCCATTACTGCAACAGTTTATTCTGCTGGTTGGGCACCCGCATAAGCAGTTTTTTTCTCCTCCTTGAGTAGTATAGGTTGCTAGGAAAACCTCCACAGGATCCTCATCCTGGTGCTGGCTTCAGGCTAGCCAAACGCACAACTGCTGGGATGCACTGTTGCTGGTGCACGTTGCTAACGCACAACAGCTATATCGCATGATTGCGGAAACGCATGTCTACAGAGGATAACTGCCTCTTTACCAGTCCACAGGTTGGCAAAAATGCTTGAGTTTGGAATACACAAAATGCATGTGGGGAAAAAAGACTAGTAACAGAACATGTTTATTGTTGATCACATAAAGATACATGTTTCTGTTTGTATGGATTACATGTTTTTTACATAGTCGCATGAGGATGCTTAATCATATTAAAGTGCTTAAATCGCACGGAGAGGCTTGTTTGCGCAGAAAGCCTAAAAATGCTTGATTGCATAAAAATGCTGGATCACACAAGGTTGCCTGATCACACGAGTCCTTGATTACCCAAGGATACTTGGTCACACAGAGAGGCTTGTTTTCACAGAAATGCCTAAAATCGCCTAAAAATGCTTGATTGCATAAAGATGCTGGATCACACAAGGTTGCCTGATCTCAGGAGTCCTTGATTTTCCAAGGATACTTGATCACACAGAGAGGCTTGTTTTCACGGAAAGGCCTAAAGTCGCATAAAAATGCTTGATTGCATAAACATGCTGGATCGCACAGGAGTGCTTGATCACACAAGAGTACTTGGTCACACAAGGGTACATGTCCGCACAGTAGTGCTTAAGATGCATAAGATGTTTGCATAAAAGATGCTGAATCGCATAAGGATACATGATCGCCTAAAGTTGCATGTTCGCCTAGATTTTGCATGGTTGCATAATGAGGCATGATAATTTAAGTTTGCTTAATTATACAGGATTCCTTGTGTTCACATAGGAATACGTGTCTGCATGAGTACATGTGGCATAACACATTCTCAAACGCATGCTTGCTTGCAAGATGGCCGTTCCATAGCACACGTGCTATATGTATGCGTGGTATACAGCGCACACTTTTTTATGTTGTGCCTAAAACATATTTGTATGAATTCATGCCTCAATAAACGCTCGCTTCCATAGAGGCATATGGCTCAACACTTGCCACATACACATATGGGGAGCCATTTGCATATATGTTTATTTACATGGGACTGCAGAGGTTGTCTGCGTTTCGCAGGAGAGAAGCACCTCTTCCAGTTGGTGGTCTTGCCTTTTGGGTAGCCACCGTGCCCGGGTTTACAGGGTGCTAGGGCCCGCCTCTAGCAGGTCTAAAGGCCCAGGGTATAGCAGTAATGGCATACCGAGGCAATCTGCTGCTGATGGATCAGTCAGTAGCATGGCTGGACCCAAGTGTGTCCAGCATGGTCAAGTATCTGGAACTCCTGGGTTAGGATCCCAGTCTAAAAGTACATTCTTGCGTTTGGCAAGAAGCCTGGAAATTTTGGGACACAGCCCAAAAAGGAGAGGTTTTTGCCTCAGACAAAGGCAGCGCTAAAAGAAAGCTGGTCTAATGTGGTCAAGGCAAGGAAGAGTTCCTTACGTTTGCCTTTTGCTTAAGGTGCTAGGGAAGATGGTGGCTTCTTTCAAAGCGGTTCCCTATGCTCAGTTTATTTCAAAACTGCTATAAACATTATTCTGGCAGCCTGGAACAAGTAGATCCTAACCTAGCATTATCCAAAGGGTCTGGTCCCAGGGATACGCTGGAGTCTTAGTTGGTGGTTCTTAACCAAAAGATTGTCAGAAAGGAAGATTCTTCATGCCGGTTACCTGGGAGGTGGCGGCTACGAAGGCTGGCCTCTAGGGATGGAGGCCAGGCCTGGAAGAGACCAGTGCCCAGGGGAAGTGGTCAAGATCCAAGTGAGCCTTATCCGTCAACATTCTAGAGCTACGGATGGCAGACTACAATCCGACAATGCCACACCAATGATTTACTTTATATACTAAGAAGGCACTAGAAGTCACGCAGCCAGAGGGAAGTGAACCATGTTCTGGCTTGGGCAGAGGAGCTTGTGCCTTGCCTATCGACAAACTTCATTACATGAAATGGAGAATTGGCAGGCGGTTCTCTGGAGCCGTCAACAATTGTTCTCGGGAGAATAACCTCTACACCCTGACTTTTTTCTGGCCAAATGCCAGAGAAGGTATCCCGGACATAAAATTTATTGCCGTCCAGGTTCAACAAGAAGTTGGACAGCTTTGCGTCAAGAACAAAGGATCCACTCGCATGTAGGACAGATGCGTTGGTGATCTCATGGGACCAGTTGTCACTGGTTTATGCATTCTCTCCCCCCAGTGCCACGACTATCGTGGCTTCTATGCAACATCTGAGGGGAACGGAAGCCGGCCTAATGGCTCCGGCATGACCCAGACAACCTTCTGTGCAGGAATCGTAAGGGTGGTAGTAGAGGACCCAGGGTCCCTTACATCTTGTCCAGACCTACTTCTCAGGGGGTATTCCATCCCGTCTTGCAAACATGGGATATGATGGTCTGGCAGTTATAGCCAGCATTCTTGAGGATCTGGGTTTTCAGAATCAGCGGCAAATTACCTTGATTCATACAGAAGAGCTGGCCTCCAGGACCATGTATCAAAGGATCTGGAAGGCCCATGTTCCTGGTGTGAAACCAAGGGGTGGATCCTTGGAAGTATGTCATAGGTAAAGTTCTTACCTTCCTACATTAGGAAAGGAGATGGAGCTAGCCTTAAGTTCCATCAAGGATCCGATTCGGCCTTGTCGGTATCTTCAAAGGCCGCTTGCTTTGATCCAGGCCTTTATACAAGGGGTAACATGTATAAGTCCGCCAGTTAGGGCGCCCTTGTGCTTGGAGAATTGATTCTAATTTGGTCGGCTTACAAGGTCAGCACCTTGGGCCAATGCACCATATATCCCTTCATCCTTCTAACAGGGGAATTGGTGTTCTTGGTTGCGGTAGCCTCCGCAAGAGTTTCAGTATTGGCAACTTTCTTTGTATAGAGCCTGTAACGGCACCCCAAATATCAAAGGGGGTAACGCCGTTTAAAGATCTTCCCTCTCCTGGACACAAATTCACTGCCGATCCTCCACAGCCAGACGACCACTTCCCATAGGAATTAATCCTTCTGGAAGAACGAGACAACACGCTCTGTATCTTTCCAAAAAATAGACTGACCTTTATTGAAAAACACTGTAACTTTTATATACATCCAATACTGCATTAATCTAAAATGAACAATGGTCCAGCTCCACCCACAACATAACAAGACCCAATACACATTATTTTGACACCTCCTAGACGACAACAGGTTAGCTTTTGTCTCCCAACTATCAAAGACTTCACACAATATTTGCATAACGAACTTTTAATGCACATCTTACAATGAAATGATCTGTAGCCACTCTGTCTGCTACAACACCTATAATTACAGGCTTAACTCCCATTATCAACAGACTTTACTCAATGACGACCTTCAATAAACATCTCTCAATTAACCTGTTAAGTTCAGAATAAAACAATATTGTGGACTAATATTACTATTTCAATTTCAAGCAATCCAAGCCATATTCTTAATGTCCATGGTTTCCTGGCTCACCCTGTGTCCAACGTGACCCTCCTGTCACAGAGCTATACTTAATTTTCTTAAGGATAGGGTGATGGTAAATCTTCACCCGGCCTTATTTCCTAGAAGGATCTGGTTTTCATTCAATCAAGATATTCTTGCCTTCCTTTTTTCCAGAGCCTTGTTCTGCGGAAGGAAAGGTTATTGCTTTCTCTCAATATAGAGGAGAGCAGTTAAAAATCTATCTGAATGTTTCAGATATAGGAAACTGACGTTTTGATTGTGCTGCCAGAAGACCCTAGAAATAGGCAGGTAGCATTCAAATCGGCTATTCAAATGGTTACACTCTCTCATTGGTATTAGAGCAGTCAAGGCCTATCTGAAGCAGCTGCACGGATACGGAAAACTGATGTTGGGGCGCTGCCAGGAGGCCCAGGAAAGGGCAGGCAGCGTCTAAATCAACTGTTTTCAATGTTGATTCATCAGATTATTATTCAGGCTTGTGGTTAAAGAGAGGGTTCCCCTGTTTCTTTTAGAGTGCACCCTAACAGGATAGTAAGCGTTTCATGCGCGGTGCATTACCAAGCCTTTATGACTCAGATTGCAAGGCCGCAACTTGGTTGCCGGTGCATACGATCACTAATTCTATCAGGTGAATGTAAGGCAGCAAGAGGAAGCCGCTCTTTGGCGCAGTATGCTGCAGGCAGCGGTATAGGTCCTCACGTCTGATGGCGGTCTGCGTTAGTTGTGTCTCCCTCCCCTCAGTAGGCATTGCTTTGGAACGTCCCACATAGTAATTTCTAAGCTCTGTGTCCCGTGATGTACGATAAAGAAAATAGGATTTTTATAACAGCTTACCTGTAAAATCCTTTTCTTGGAGTACATCACGGGACACAGAGCTCCCGCCCCTCTTGTTTGGGGATATTGGGACACTTATTGCTTTGCTACAAAACTGAGGTACTCCCAGTATGGGAGGGGTTATATAGGGAGGGAACTTTCTGTCTAATTGATTACATCAGTGTCCAGCACCTGAAGGTGAGATATATATATATATATATAACCCACATAGTAATTACTAAGCTCTGTGTCCCGTGATGTACTCCAAGAAAAGGATTTTACAGGTAAGCTGTTATAAAAATCCTATTATTACTTAGTTAGACATCCCCCAATGTCACAAGTGGTTGTCGAATAACACCTGCTATGCCCTACGGATGGATTGCAGGGTGGCCAGTGGCCAAGGGCGTGTTGGCCCCAGCAGAGATTGGCCCCCTCCAATCAGAAGGACCAGTTAAGGGCGCATGCATGGCAGTTGTGTTATCTGCAGCCCAACCGCTGAAAAATAGTGAGCGCAAAAATGGCAATGTGACGTATGACCTGCAGCGGCTCACTGATGCTGTGGCAGAAGGGATAAATGTGAGACGTACATCTGACTGCGCTCCATTTGAGCACCAGGCTGTGAAGACCGATACCGGCAGTGAGATGGAGGTTGCTGTAAATGTCTCTCTACCTTTCCAGCTTCAGTGGGTAAGCCCCTCCACGTCATTTATAATGGAAAAGTCCCTAGAAAGGTCTTGTATGTAGATGTGGATCGCATTAAGATGACTAATGTATTGTTGAAAATGCTTGAAGTCCAAAAAGCACATTTGCTGTACACTTGGGTGTCTCCACCATGGTCGGACAAGGTGGTACTGTGTAGTACCAGTAGGTGGAGCCAAGTAGTACAAGCTTTGCTTGATAATCATGAGAGGAACCTGGTTGGTACTATATTTATTAGCAGTGTGGCAAATGGTCTCAAGGTTCTCTGAGAGGGTCCTTCTACTTACCGGTTTGGATGGAAGGCACTCGGGAGAACATTTGAAAAAAACAGAAGTCTCTCCGCCTGATGCGGGAACTAGTGCGGCTGAGCAGTGGTCAGTAAAGGGCATGGACACTGCCTCACCCACTAGACCTCGCGTGAAGGAAGGGGCCGAAATGGACATGGCAGTAGCAGAGATTTTTGCTGTCATTCGCACAAAGGTACAAATTAAAGTACCCGGAGACACTGTGGGCGAAAGTGCTGAAGTAATTGGTTGCTGTAGCAATGTAATGCGTACACCAGTTGACTTTATCACCGCAAGGAATGATTTGTGCTTGGGTCAGTGTCATTTGTTAGGACATCCGCCCATGGAGCGTTGGACAGCAAGTGAGGTGGAGCTTGGTGATAGTTCCGTGGAGCATAGTCACTCGCCTGTGTGTGGTCTCTCCTCAGGTTGGATCCTAACAAATTTTGAAAAAAGCACTGATGGTATCGGAGGTTGGGATCTCAAAATTGGTGATATGCTAATGGTCGGTACTGCTAACAAGGGTTTAATTGCCGTGGATAACCTCAGACAAGTTGTGAAACCAAAAAAACCTGTTGTAATGGGAAAAACTGGTGTCCCTGAGGGAAAAGGTGGTTCCCCATCAGGTGAAGTATTAGGAACAGGTTCTTTTTTAAGAAAGTGAGGGTATTAGGGAAGGCAGAGTTCCTCCGAGAAAAGCAATAAAGCCCAGGAACCCCAGAAGAGAAAAAAACGTAGACTAGAAACGAGTGGGATCCCATGGAGAGTCAAGGAAGGACTTGCCTGGAAGCGCACCCGAAAAAAGGGTTGGGCCTACGCGGCTGACAGCCGGCAGAGGTGTCCCAACCCTGATGACGTGTGCTGGTGTTCCTCCCTCCAGATCAAAACAGGGGGGGGGATATGTGAGAGCCCCTGTCTGAGTGAAAAGGTGTTTAAAATGGACACAGGACTCTCAAAGAAGCAATTTAAGAAGTTCCAGCAAAAGATTGGTGAGCAGAGAAAACTATGCTTTAAATTTTCTCTGGATTTTGTGAGTCTGGATTGGGGCTGGAAACTTGAAGACTTCAAAGAGCATTAGGAGGGATGGAGTCTTCAGTCATGTGTCCGGGTTTTCCAGAAGCTCTGCAGGTTGTGTGTGTGTCCAGGTGCACACACCCGTGATAAGGCAGAGCTGAGCATAGCTCAGTGTGTGTGGGAAAGGAGTTGGTGTGCCAGCAGTTGCTGGAGGGAAGTGTGCTACTGTGTAAGAACTCAGGCAACATTCTTGAGACGGTACTCCATGTGGGAGAGGTTCCAGGTCAGTGGACTGAGAGAGTTGGGCAAGCTGAGAGAGTCGGGGAGACTATAGCTGAGACAACTGGAAGAGAGAGTCTTGGGGACCAGAGGGAACCGTGAGTCCTGGAGGAGTGTGGAAGCCTGGAGTGTCAGGAGAGCCCCTTCCTAGAGGCCAGGAGTGGGCCTGTGTGCAGCAAGGTACTGCACCCAAGGCTAAGCGAGGCTTAAGAGCCAGGTGGATTGGCATTTTTCAGTTGTTGTTTTGGGAGAAGAAACCAAATGCATCTGCGAACTTTCATCTTTTTGTTACTTTCAATAAAAGTGGGCTACCATGCCCTTAAACCTTAGTTCCTGTTGGCGGTGAACTCACTTAAAACGCATCTATCACTGAGTTAGACATCCCCCAATGTCACAATATATATAGTATTACATTTACATATAACTTTGAACCACAGTAGTTACAAGTGCAGTAGTTACAAGAATCTCAAAAAAAACTTTAACATGGTACTCAGATGAGCAATTGCACATCTATCCACCAATGCATAAGTCAAAAAGAGGGGCTAGGAGGGAGACAAGGGGGGCCTCCTGGTGGAGGGTGTGTTTTGTATATCAACCTGCAAAATATTACATAAATTAATAATCCATCTTGTTCGGCCCCATGTCCATAAATGAGGCGCAGAGACAAAACAGGGGAAAAACATATCCAAACCTGTTTATGAACGTTGCACCCAAACTTTTCATATTGAAGGGCACAATCTTGGTGTGATATTCTTGTACACAGTGATTTTAAACATTCAAAAATTGAGATGAGCAGTACAGGTCCTTCTCAAAAAATTAGCATATTGTGATAAAGTTCATTATTTTCTGTAATGTACTGATAAACATTAGACTTTCATATATTTTAGATTCATTACACACAACTGAAGTAGTTCAAGCCTTTTCTTGTTTTAATATTGATGATTTTGGCATACAGCTCATGAAAACCCAAAAATCCTATCTCAAAAAATTAGCATATTTCATCCGACCAATAAAAGAAAAGTGTTTTTAATACAAAAAAAGTCAACCTTTAAATAATTATGTTCAGTTATGCACTCAATACTTGGTCGGGAATCCTTTTGCAGAAATGACTGCTTCAATGCGGCGCGGCATGGAGGCAACCAGCCTGTGGCACTGCTGAGGTGTTATGGAGGCCCAGGATGCTTCGATAGCGGCCTTAAGCTCATCCAGAGTGTTGTGTCTTGCGTCTCTCAACTTTCTCTTCCCAATATCCCACAGATTCTCTATGGGGTTCAGGTCAGGAGAGTTGGCAGGCCAATTGAGCACAGTAATACCATGGTCAGTAAACCATTTACCAGTGGTTTTGGCACTGTGAGCAGGTGCCAGGTCGTGCTGAAAAATGAAATCTTCATCTCCATAAAGCTTTTCAGCAGATGGAAGCATGAAGTGCTCCAAAATCTCCTGATAGCTAGCTGCATCGACCCTGCCCTTGATAAAACACAGTGGACCAACACCAGCAGCTGACATGGCACCCCAGACCATCACTGACTGTGGGTACTTGACACTGGACTTCAGGCATTTTGGCATTTCCCTCTCCCCAGTCTTCCTCCAGACTCTGGCACCTTGATTTCCGAATGTACTTTGGACCACTGAGCAACAGTCCAGTGCTGCTTCTCTGTAGCCCAGGTCAGGCGCTTCTGCCGCTGTTTCTGATTCAAAAGTGGCTTGACCTGGGGAATGCGGCACCTGTAGCCCATTTCCTGCACACACCTGTTCACGGTGGCTCTGGATGTTTCTACTCCAGACTCAGTCCACTGCTTCCGCAGGTCCTCCAAGGTCTGGAATCGGTCCTTCTCCACAATCTTCTTCAGGGTCCGGTCACCTCTTCTCGTTGTGCAGCGTTTTCTGCCACACTTTTTCCTTCCCACAGACTTCCCAGTGAGGTGCCTTGATACAGCACTCTGGGAACAGCCTATTCGTTCAGAAATTTCTTTCTGTGTCTTACCCTCTTGCTTGAGGGTGTCAATGATGGCCTTCTGGACAGCAGTCAGGTCGGCAGTCTTACCCATGATTGCGGTTTTGAGTAATGAACCAGGCTGGGAGTTTTTAAAAGCCTCAGGAATCTTTTGCAGGTGTTTAGAGTTAATTAGTTGATTCAGATGATTAGGTTAATAGCTCGTTTAGAGAACCTTTTCATGATATGCTAATTTTTTGAGATAGGATTTTTGGGTTTTCATGAGCTGTATGCCAAAATCATCAATATTAAAACAAGAAAAGGCTTGAACTACTTCAGTTGTGTGTAATGAATCTAAAATATATGAAAGTCTAATGTTTATCAGTACATTACAGAAAATAATGAACTTTATCACAATATGCTAATTTTTTGAGAAGGACCTGTAGTAGAGAGGGGATATTCACATGATTGAGGGAAGTATGGTACAGGTGGAGTGGTCTGCGTATTTAGGTGTGCCTGCAATGTCTTAACGTGGGAAAGTTACTAGGACTTGTTAGAAGACAGCTATGTGATCGTATACGTAGTTAACACTTATTATCTTAGATGACTTGTAGCCAGGAATTTCATATTTGAACATTACGGGTGTGAAACTCTTTTATATGTTGGGTAGTAGAACATTTATTTTACTGAATATGTATATCACATTTTATTCACCGCTTTTTTTTTTTTTAATTGATGTTTAAATATTTGTGTGGAAAATATTTTTTAACTTTATATAGTTTTCTAAAAAAAACTGCCTTGAAAGCTGGGTATTCCCTTTGTGTCCATTGTTTCTTGACCGTTTTATTTGTAGAAACCTCTGGCAAAAAGTTGGAGACCTCGGGAACCCCTGAAATAATTCTCAGATCTAAAGCTCATGGAACATAGCTGGTGAATATCCAGCCCAGTCTTAACAGTGAAGAAGTTAGATGTCAGTGTTTTAGGCTGGGAAAGATTGTTCCAGTCCCTCACTGTCCAGGGAACAATCTCAGAGCAATAAAGATAGATCTGCAACACTGGACCACCCTTCTGCAAGGACATCAAATTTGGGTGCAAACAGTGTGTCACAACTGTGGCTGTTCTGTCTCAACTACAAAGCGATAAAGTTCATCTCCAGGTTTAAGTAGGCCTTACTCAAGCTGGTTTGATATTCATCCCTTGCATCGATACAGGCAGCTTAACTCAATGAATAAACTCACAGTTAGGACGACAGACGATGAATCCTTTCGAATGTTCCGTTTAATGATGGATATTCATAGGTAGAAAAACGTTGCAGTTGTAAGCCACATGTAAGATGTTTAGCATGGAAGATATACAGGAGTAATGACCAGAATCAGGAAGTGGAGGAGATATATAAAGAACTACGGTGAGAGAGAGAGAGTTCAGCTAGAAAGAAGGGGACAGATCTTAAAGACACAGAGCAAGAATAATCACATAGTGTAACACAACACTCCCCGTCTGAAATCTTTAGATTTCATAACCTTAAACTAATATATATATTTTCAAAAAGTCCAATACTAACGAATGTCCTGGAACCTGTAATAAAAAACATGCATCAAGCAAATAATAAACGTAAGTTCAACAGGATGAAGAACATAAAGTCACAGTATGATGTCTTCAAATAATTCCAAAGTTCTGAGTAGAACCTGTAGATGGCAGCAATGTACTCCCCGCCGTGCCAACAGCATGGCTAGTCCTTGCACAAGTCACTCACCTGACAAAAGGAGTACTAACTCCATGATTGGTCGACTAAAGGTTCGTGTCGATCCTCCCTTGGTTACCTTGACTTTTACCTTCCGGACTTTGTTATCGTCACTGGGCATAACTTTAGTAATAAGACCCATAGGCCACTCATTCCGACAAACTTCCTAGTCTTTTAGAAGGATGAGGTCTCCAACCTTAAGATTCGGCTTAGATGCTTGCCATTTGTTACGACCTTGAAGGTGGTGAAGATACTTTTTCTTCCAGCGATCCCAGAACACATTGGCTAGATGCTGCACCTGCTTCCATTGATGCTTGTAATGGTGTGACCGCAGCTTCTGTTTTTTGTACTTACAGAAGTGTGGCGTGAGGTGTTCACAGTTCTTATTTCCTTATCATCTTCAGGGTTTACTAGCCCATAGGTGGTGTCAATAGGGAGTAAGTAAGAGTCCTCACACAGAAACCTTGGAGGTGACAGCCATAAGCTGTCCTGAAGAGCGGCAAGTGACACGGCTCTGGTCCCACAGTCAGCTGGGTTGAGTTCAGTGGGAACGTGATGCCATTGACTTGGTAGAGAGAATCTCTTGATACGTTCAACCCTGTTGCTGACATACACATAAAATTGTTTTGTTTGGTTGTTTATGTAACCAAGTACTACCTTACTGTCTGTATAGAAGGTGAAAGACTCAATTCTAGTGTCCATTTCGCTTCGTATGACCTCTGCAATTTCTACTGCTAGCACGACTGCACAAAGTTCAAGTCTTGGTATGGTATGTACAGGCTTGGGAGTGAGTTTTGCCTTGCCTAGGACAAAACTACAGTGTGATTCTCCATTCAGTTCAGAGGTCTTCAAATAGGCTACTGCAGCAATAGCTTCAACTGATGCATCAGAGAAAATATGAATCTCTCTCCGGTTAGCAGTTGAAGTGGATCCTGGAACATAGCAACGGGGAATCTGAAGTTTTTCTAGTGACTTCAAAGAATATCTCCACCTTTCCCACTTGTGTTGATTCTCACTAGGCAAGGGAGTATCCCAGTCTATGTTCTCAGTAGACAACTGTCTTAGTAAAATCTTACCTTGAATGGTAACTGGAGCAAGGAAACCCAGTGGGTCATAGATGCTATTCACCACGGACAGGACTCCTCTCTTAGTGAAGGGTTTGTCACAAGTTGACACTTGGAAGGTGAATTTGTCTTGCTTGATGTTCCACAACAAACCCAGACTTCGCTGTACAGGAGGCACATCTGTACCTAAGTCAAGGTTTTTTAGACTAGTGGCATAGTCCTCAGAGTGAAAGGCATTCATAAGTTCCTGGCTGTTGGATATAATCTTGTGTAGTCTAAGGTCTGCTACAGACAGCATCTCCTTTGTTCTGGTGAGAAGATCAATTGCTTCTTTAGCAGTTGGAAAGGACTTAAGTGCGTCGTCAACGTAGAAGTTTCTTTCAACAAATTGACGGGCATCAGATCCATATTCAACTTCTCCAGTCTGAGCTGTTCTCCTTAGCCCATAAGTTGCCACTGCTGGGGAAGGACTGTTACCGAAGACATGTACCTTCATGCGATAATCTATAACTTCCTTGTTGAGGTCATTGTCCTTGTGCCATAGAAACCTGAGGTAGTTTCTGTTGTCTTCTCTGACGATGAAGCAGTGAAACATCTGTTGAATGTCGGCCATTACTGCTACAGGCTCTTGTCTGAAACGAATCAAGACTCCTATTAGACTGTTGTTCAAGTTGGGTCCAGTAAGGAGCATGTTGTTAAGAGAAACACCTTCGTGCTGAGCACTGGAATCAAAGACAACTCTGATTTGGTCTGGTTTGCGTGGGTGATACACGCCAAAGGATGGAAGGTACCAGCATTCTTCTCCATCCTTTAGTGGGGGAGCAGGCTCTGCATGATCTCTGTCAAATACATTTTGCATAAAGTCCACAAAGTGCTTTTGCATCTCTGGTTTCCTGCTTAAGTTTCGCTTTAAGGAGGAGAATCTACTGATGGCCTGCTGTAAGTTGTTGGGCAATCTCTCTCTTGGGAGACGAAAGGGTAGGGGTGCTACCCAGTTATTGGAGTCATCTTGAAAGAACTCATTGTCCATTACCTTGATGAATTCTTTGTCTTCCATTGAAGGAGCCAGTATGTCATCTTCACTGGTTGCTTTAAACACTGTAGAGCCGAAGTCGCCATCATGGCAGGAGAAAGGGCTTGTGTCACCTGAGATACCATGTTGCCATTCGTGGCTGGCTATCTTCTCTTTCAGCCAGTAGTGATGTGGGCATGGCTCAAAGTAAGTGTTTCGGCCATTTGGCAGAACATTTGTCTTGAATGACGAAATGTTGGTAGGTCTTTTCATTTTGCCTATGCAGACATTGCCTATGATGACCCACCCTAGATCCGTGCGCTGGGCAAATGGGGCATCTGGGGGTCCACTGACTTGTCTGTGTACCTTGTGAACTCTTAGAATGTCTCTTCCTAACAGAAGAAGGATCTGAGCATCTTTGTCAAGCGGCGGTATCTCATTTGCTATTACCTTGATGTGAGGGTGATGGAAAGCAGCAGCTGGAGTAGGGATTTCTTCCCTGTTAGCAGGTATCTGATTGCACTCAACAAGTGTAGGTAAGGGTAATTGCAAGTTACCTTTGAGAGAAGATACCATGAGTCCATGAGCCCTTCTTCCAGAAACCTCTATAGTTCCACTACAGGTACCCAAGGTGTAAGGATGAGCTTCGCCTTTTATTTCAAATAGATTGAACAATTCCGATTTTGCAAGTGATCGATTGCTCTGATCGTCTAAGATAGCATATGCCTTTAGAGACTTTTCTGGTTGATCCTTGTGGTATATGTTCACCAAGCATATCTTAGCACAGGACTTACCACAGCGGTCTTCTCCACAAACTTCAGTGCAGGATGAAGAAATGATGGTAGAATTAGGCACTTGGTCTGTATTCTCCCCGCCATGCGTTAACCTGGGAGGAGTGTTGGCAGGTTGTGCAGAGCTGGGCTCAAGAGGATGGAGGGCTTGCACATGTTCTTCAGAGCCACACTCTATGCACTTGATGGACACATTACAGTCCCTTGCAAAATGTTCTGTAGAAGCACAGCACCTGAAACATACCCTAAATGTCTTTAAAAGCTCCTTGCGCTCTTCCAGAGGCTTTTTCCTAAAGCCGATACATTTATTGAGGGGGTGTGGCTTCTTGTGTATGGGACATTCTCTGTTAGGGTTTTCAATCTTCCTACTCTGTTTGTTCGTGGCCAGAACTGTGGTAGGAGTGGGAAGGATGTCAGTCTTTTTCACGGACACTGGGCCTCTATGGTTTCTATAGTTGCCCTGAAGACTGGTACTCTTAGGAAAGGGTGAGAAGAGGCTGTACTCCCCGTAGGAAAAACTTGGATCGTTCTTGGTCTCTGCAATTTTCCTGATGAATTCACAGAAGAGAATGGAGGGAAGGAAACCTTGTTCTCTCTTTTGTATGATGACCCTAGTGCAGTCTATTTCTCTTGCAAACCATACGGGAGCTTGGAGACAATTGGGTTTACCCCTCTTGGAGTGTCAAGGTAACTGAGTCCAGGTAGTTTTGGGTCTGTCTTGGCTAGCTGAAGCTCAAGGAGAAGGTCACTCAGTCTCTGGAACTCCTTGTTGTCCTTACCGGATATCTTTGGGAAAGTTTCCAGACGCATGAACAAAGCATTTTCTATAGCTTCTGGACTGCCATAACTTTGCTCTAGTCGCTCCCATGCAGCTGTGAGGCCTGCAGTAGGATTGTCCATGAAAACCGATCTTAATGGCTTAACACGTGCAGCAGATAGATTGATCAGCAGATTCAATTCTTGATCAGCTGTAATGCCAATATTGCTGATTGTAGTTCTGAAGGCACATTTCCAACTTCTGTAGTTCTCAGGTTGGTCATCAAAACTTGTAAGACCAGTCTCTGTGAGCTCTCTGCGAAGCATGTACCTCACAAACTCTTCTGTCTCAGTTGTCTCCACCTTTATGTGAGATGCTGTTGGCTGTATGGTGCTGATTGCGTTATCTTTGACGTTGTTAAAGGACACAGGGAAATATGGTGCAGCAGATGCATCCAGGTGAGTTGCTTGCTTGAAGTCAGTTGTTCCAATGGTACGTTGATTCAAGGCTGTACCGATGACTGGAGATTGATGACTTGCCTGAAGCTTGCGCTGATGCTCTGTGACGTATGAAGGCAGGCAAGGTAGACAGGTAGGAAATGCAGTGGAGTGATTTTGAGTGCAGGAAGTTGCTGGAACCTCTTTAACTTGAAGCTGTGAAGGAGTCTCTATGTAGTCGGGAGCATTGGAGACAATGGAGTGTGCACTGCAGTGGCTTAGGACATAGTCTTTAGTGCGTTTGAGGGGGTCTTCCATATCTGCTATGTTTAGGTTAATGCTGTCTTTCTCACTTGCACCTTCGTCTGCACTGATAGCTTGCTGTAGGACCCCTAGCTTTGCCATAGCTTCATCATGTTTACACTGTTCATTTAAGGTTTCCATTGTTGCTCTTTGTCGTGCTGACTGCGCTTCCAACTCTGCCCTTTGATGTGCTGACTGCGCTTCCAACTCTGCCCTTTGACGTGCTGACTGCGCTTCCGACTCTGCTCTCTGAGCTTCCAACTCTGCTCTTTGACGTGCTGACTGCGCTTCTGACTCTGCTCTTTGACGTGCTGACTGCGCTTCCAACTCTGCTCTTTTTTCTGCATATGCCACCTGCACTTTGCTGGCTTCCACTTCAGCGCGGGCATTAATAAGTCGCTCACTGAGTGTTGAGTATCTTGAACTATGGGATCTTGACGAGTTTTTAGAACGTCTGGTGGAAACAGATCTGTGAGATGCGGTGTCCTGTAACAGCTTTATTTTTGCTTCTGCCTTTAATCTGGTTTGCTGGATAAAACTGTCTCTTTCAATATTGAGAGCATTGACGTGCTTTAATTGCATCATCGCATTTTCTGACTTCATGTTTTGTAAGACATTAGTGAATTTAATGCTGGTAAGCTGATAAAGCTCATATGAGGCAGAAAGTTGTTTAATGGCGCCCTCTAGTGTCAGTAGTTCACGTTCAACAGACACTGTATTGGCTTCAGCAAGGATTTTCTCCCAGACTAATTCCAAGCTATTTGACAATTCAGTCCTTGAAGCTTCATAATTCTCCATTACTTTCCAAGTGGGTTTAACTGAGCGTTTGGGTAACTCAGTTTCTTCAGGAACTTGTGGGGAGGTAGATGTGAGTTCACATGCAGAAGCTTGGTCACTCATGATAGCAGACTGACTGTGAAAGCAGGCAGGATCTGTGTGCTGAAATATGACACTGTGCAGATTGTCTCAGGCTATAAGGTTGCCATGTGCTGCTCTGTCCCTTCTGTCTTGCTATGAGGGCAGTAAATCTTGTCTGTTTCAGTACTGACATGCAGAAATCTTGTAATTAGGCTGTGAAACTCAGTTTTTCTACTGTTCTGTCTCAACTACAAAGCGATAAAGTTCATCTCCAGGTTTAAGTAGGCCTTACTCAAGCTGGTTTGATATTCATCCCTTGCATCGATACAGGCAGCTTAACTCAATGAATAAACTCACAGTTAGGACGACAGACGATGAATCCTTTCGAATGTTCCGTTTAATGATGGATATTCATAGGTAGAAAAACGTTGCAGTTGTAAGCCACATGTAAGATGTTTAGCATGGAAGATATACAGGAGTAATGACCAGAATCAGGAAGTGGAGGAGATATATAAACTACAGTGAGAGAGAGAGTTCAGCTAGAAAGAAGGGGACAGATCTTAAAGACACAGAGCAAGAATAATCACATAGTGTAACACAACAGTGGCCTACATTGACCATCAAGGGGGCACCAGGTGTCATGCAGCTTGAAGGAAGCAAGCCAGATTATCTTATGGATGGAGACTCACTGTCCAGCCGCGCTCTGCAGGCAACATCCTAGGAGTGGATAACTAGAAAGTGGATCATTTCATTCGCCACTGCCTGGATCAAGGGGAGTTGGCCCTTCACTCCCACCTCTTTAACCTCATATGTTAGAGACAGGGGACCCTGGATGTAGACTTCCTGGCCTTCAGAATTCACAAGTTACCTTTTACCAGGACTAAGATCACACTATTAGATTTTCTGCAGATTTTGGTCTTTAGATTTATCAAAACCATGTAGTGCAAGGGCCTGCCTGATTGTCTAGAGTTAGTAACTGTGGGGAGAATTTGTGCATATGCTACATTTTACTGTTAAGTCTTTATATAACGCTTCCTTTCATAAATATATGAAACTTGAAATGTTAGTGGTCTATCATTTATTTAGAGTGTCCTATTCCTGGGTCTTTCTTGAGGAAACCTAAGCTATGCTTTCAGCACTCTTATATATGTAATAAACACTTTATGCACTAATGTTTTGATTTCACCTTTTTTTTTTTTTTTCATTTTACTAACTATGAATACTTAGCCGTTGTCCTATACTGTACAATTAATATGCATTATTTGGTTGTTTTAAGACGGGTGCATTTGCGCTCTCCCAGTACCCTGAAAAAAGGACTCTTGCGTTATCTGTAAACTCTTGGTGCACAGTGCTACAAAACTGGGGACTCTGAGTTATAGGTGATGCATCCAGGGGGTGTGTCCTTAAAATCTTTTTCAACATTCAATCACCTGAAGGTACAATCCTGTAACCCAGAATCTCTGCAAATATTCAGCCTGTGTCCTGTACCGAACACCAAAATATGGAATTTATCGGTAAGTCAAAATGCCTCTTTTTTAGGGTACTGGGAAAAGGGGGTGCAAATGCACCTGTCTTGATGGGGCCAAATAATGCATTTGACCTGTAGATCTTAAAGCCCATCTTTAAAGAGGTACTTGTTTTTTCACCTTAATGCATTCTATGCATTAAGGTGAAAAAATATCCGAGCATTAGCGGCCACCCAGCCCCCACCCCGCCCTCCCCCCGTTTACTTACCTGACCCCTCGAAAGTCCCGTGAACATGCAGGCTTCTCGGCTCATTCATTGGTTGATTGAAAGCAGCGCAACCATTGGCTCCTGCTGCTGTCAATCATATCCAATGACGCAGCGCGCCGGGGCCGAGTGATACAGTGAGCGGCTATAGCTGCCGGCTGTATCACGGGTGCGCGCCCGCAAGAACTTTCCACCATGCGAGGGAGCTCGCATGAAGGTGGAAAGTTCTTGCGGGGGGGAGCCGTGACAGCCGCCGAGGGACCACAGAAGACCAGGTTCGGGGCCACTCTGTGCAAAACGAGCTGCATAGTGGAGGTAGGTATAACCTGTTTGTTATTTAAAAAAAAAAAATCTCTTTAGTGTTCCTTTTAAGCAAAGCTCTTCCCCCTCCTGTCCCTTACTCGTACCCACTACCTTCTCAGCCTTTTTTTTTTGCATTTTTAATTACTTTGTAAAGCTGTAGTGCCTGAGCAATGCAAGGCAAAGGGGATTTCCTTAATTTTGGAAGGATTTACTCCCTTCCTGTTTTGGTTATGGGACTGAAAATTAAGGAAAATCTCCGCAATGGGACACAGATGGCAAAAACCTCAAGACGTTATAGCGTCGTCTAACCAAAATGACAAAAATATATATTTTTTTCATTTATCATGGGACACAGAGTTAGGCAAATATTCATTACCTACTGGGTTATATGCCATCTCTAGATGAATGGACACTGGTAGACAAAGTCTTAGACAGAAATTAATCCCCTATATAACCTCTCCCATACAGGAAGTACATCAGTTTTTTACCAGTGTCTGCAAGGTGGATAGGCACGTTTGTTTGAGCTTTTTTGAGCTCCAGGTCTCTGGTCCCACAAACTTTTCTTAAATGAATCCAGGGATTGACCGATCAGAACCATTTTACACAGGCTCTATATGCTTAGATAAATGGTAACCGAGCCTCGCAAAGAAGACTCAGAACAGATCCTGCCCATCAACGTCCTGGAGTTACGGGCAGTACGTCTGGCCTTACGGTCCTGCACGGGGAAGCTTCAGGACTGCCCTATCAGGGTTCAGTCTGATAATGCCACTGCAGTGGCCTATATAAACCACCAAGGCAGTACCAGGAGTCGTTCAGCTCTGAAGGAGGTGAACCACATACTAACCTGGGTAGAGGGACATGTGCTGATTCTATCGGCAGTCCATATCCCGGGTGTAGAGAACTGGAAGGCAGATTGTCTCAGCCGCCAGCAGATCTGTCCAGGGGAATGGTCCCTACACCCAGGGGTGTTCCAGGAAATTTGCCAGCATTGGAGATGGCCAGAGGTCGACCTATTGGCATCCAGGTTCAACAACAAGCTACCAAAGTTTGTGTCCCGGACAAGGGATCCTCTGGCAATCGGAGCAGATACACTGGTAGTTCCGTAGAAACAATTCTCCCTGGTTTATGCTTTCCCCCTGATCCCTCTCCTTCCACATTTGTTGCGCAGGGTTCGGAGAGAGGGGGTTCCAGTCATTCTGGTGGCACCAGCCTGGCCTAGAAGGCCCTGGTTCCTGGAGATTGTGAGATTGGCAATAGACAGGCCTTGGACACTTCCACACCGCCCTGATCTTCTGTCTCAAGGTCCTATATTCCACCCCAATTTACAGTCTCTAGCTTTAACGGCATGGCTATTAAAGCCAGGGTGTTGAAGGACTTTGGCATCTGGGGACCAGTGGTATCTAGCCTAGTTAATGCTAGAAAAGCTGTCACTAGGAAGATGTATCATAAGGTCTGGAAGACTTAAATTGCTTGGTGTGAAGCCAGAAAATGGCATCCTCGGAAATACGTGATTGGGAGAATTCTCTTTTCTACAGTCAGCTGTGGAAATCAGATTGGCTTTGAGTACAATCAGAGGTCAGATTTCGGCCCTGTCAGTATTCTTCCAAACGCCTTTAGCCTCCCATTCGCTGGGCCGAAACTTTGTGTCCTTGGGACTTGAACTTGGTGCTGTCTGTGTTACAGAAACAACCATTTGAGCCTATCAAGGAAATTCCATTAGACTTGCTGTCACACAAGCTAGCCTTCCTGATGGCCATCACCTCGGCTAGAAAGGTGTTGGAGTTGGCAGCCCTTTCGTGCAGGGAACCATTACCTGATCCTTCACCACGACAGGGTCGTGTTATGACCTGTTCCATCCTTTTTGCCAAAAGTGGTGTCAGCCTTTCATTTGAATCAGGACATTATTTTGCCTTCTTTATCTCGGCCTCGTTCGGCGGAAGAGAGACGACTGCATTCCTTGGACGTTGTCCGGGCAGTCAAGGTTTTTTTGTCTAGGTCTGTGGAGATCCGAGGATCAGACTCCTTTTTTGTTTTACCAAAAGGACCCAAGAAGGGGCAGGCAGCTTCTAAAGCTTTCATTGCCAATTGGGTCCGTCAAATGGTCATTCAGGCCTATGGTCTGTAACGTAAAACTTCTCCCTTTAGGGTGAGAGCTCATTCTACCAGGGGTGTAGGAACCTCCCGGGCTTTTCACCATCAGGTATCTGTGGCTCAGATTTGTAAGGCTGCTACCTGGTCTTCAGTGAATACGTTCACAAATTTTTATCAAGTGGATGTTCAAGCAGCCGAGGATTGTCCACCAATACCAATGCTGGGGGTAATTATTGCCTTCACTGAGACTAATGTTGAGGGTTATTATTGTGTCCAATGACACCAATGTTAGGAGTTATTGTTTTCATTGTAACCAATGCTGGGGTATTATTTTTGCACTGACTGACACCAATTTTGGGGGTTAATATAGTATTCAGTGAAACCAATGTTGGGGAATAAAGTAGTTGTTAAGGCTGAAGTTTTTTTTTTCCTCCCGCAGCCCCACTAAGACTCACCTGATCCCCCTTTCAATCCAGCGATGTGCATGAGAGCCTCGGCTGTCTCGGGACTCCCTCTCCCTATTGTCTGAGACAGCAGTGGAGCACTACTGACAATTGCAGCTAGTGAGCCAATAAGGAGAGAGCTGGGGCGGGGCAGAGCCACAGCTTTGTGTGTCTTAGGGACGCATAGAGCAGGGTTTGGCAGTGACAATGCACCAGTGCCCCATAGCAGGCGACTTGCAATTGTGGGCACTGGTCATGGGGAGGAACAAGGAGCGCCAGTAGGGGACTCCAGAAGAGGAGGATCTGGGCAGCGCTGTGCCAAACGGTTGCACAGAGCAGGTAAGTATAACATGTATTTTTTATTTTTTTTTAAAAGCTGAACTAATATTGCACTCACTGACACCATTGCTATTGTACTTCAACTACTTCAGTTTGCATTGTGATGCTGCAAAAATACAGCAGGACTGAAATTGTGGGGTGTTGCTTTGCAAAAATGCGCTATTATTGTGTAGCCCTCACAAAGTGTTGGGGGCTTCATTTGACAAGGGCACCACTGATCTAGGGCATCCCTGTTGGTCCTTTTAATATAAGTAGCATTAATGGCCATTATAAGAGGTGGTGGTTTTACAGACAAGTTTCAAATTTGCATGCAGCATTAGATTCTTATATCACTGTTTTAGTGAGTCTTTTGACATGTTGTTTTCTGGGTATCTTTTACATATGTAATTTTGCACTATACTTGCTTGGTTGAATTTCTCAGATGTATGTCTTTATAGAATCATTAAAAGATGTATTTGAAACATACAGTACAGTGTATTACAATTGGCATACTTGAATTGAGATCCTTTACTTTTCTTAAAGCGGTTGTATACCCTATTTTTGAACTTTTACCTACAGGTAAGCCTATAAGGCTTACCTGTAGGTAAAAAGAATATCTCCTAAACCTTTACGGCTTAGGAAATATTCCCCTCGCAATGAGCCGCTGACTGCAGCGGCGCATGCGCAGCGGGGATTCTCGGCTAAAGCCCAGCAGCCGCTGGACCTTGCCGACACGCGGGAGTGACGACATCGCCGCTCCAGCCACTCACAGCACTGGAGCGGCAATACCCGGAAGACACGCAGAGGCAAGATGACATCTCCCTCGGCGTGGACCAGGTAAGTTCCCGACGCATTGTTCTAAGGTAAGTATTTCAGAATGAGCTAGTATGCGGTGAATAGTAGCTCATTATGCCTTTTACCTTTCAGGTATGGAAAAAAAAAAACTGCAGTGGGTATACAACCGCTTTAACTGTATGTTCTACATAGTACATAATGTGAAATTTGATAAACATTTGCAAAATAACTATGTGCATCATTTTCCAATGTGTTGTAAGTAGAAATAAAATATTTACTAGTTCATGCCATGTTCATGTAGTAGTATAGTCCTGCATTTCAGAGAAAGTGTTCAAACTTTAGTTGCATTTAAGTAAATCTGGTATAGTCCATTTTAGTTAGGACTACTACTATAGACTTTAGCCCTGGTTCACGCTGGTGCGTTTTGACATGCGATTTGCGATCGCATGTCAAAACGGCGGTATTTGCCGCAAATTCCCGGCAATGGCACGTCCTAATCGGTGCGACACCGCATCTGTGGCGCTGCACCGATTTCAAAAAGTAGTTTCTGTACTACTTTTTGCGATTTTGGCCCGCGATTTACATTGACATCTGTGCAGAAACCTGCACAGATGTCTCTGTAATCGCGGCCGAAATCAGGACTGAGCAGCGGGAGTGAAATCGTGCGAGTTCAGCTGAACTCGCACGGCTCCACTCCCGCAGCCCAGTGTGAACCTGGGCTTCTGTAACATTACTGGGCTAACAGTACAACACTGTTCAGTATTGCACAGAAATTTACGATAACAGCTTTTCCTAATTCAACCCTCATGGATACTGTTAGAAGACATGAAACCAGAGCACTTGGGAACCCTCTGCTTGCAATTTGGTAGTTGTTACTTTGACTCCTGTTTTCTGTGTGTTTTATCCTACTGTTAGCTTGGGTAAAAAAAAATAACAATAGCAATTAAGACACAGAACATGTGTTAATAATTTTTCCATCAACATAAGGAAAAATAAGTTCATAGTGTCTATTTGTTATTAAAGATTGTTTTTTGCATTGTGTCTGTGCAATGTGTATGTTTTGTTTGACTTCTGGCCTAGAACAAAACTGCTCTCCGGTAAAATATATAGATGTGCCATATCATGCAAAAATGGCAGAAAGAAAACTGAAAAAAAAAAGTCTATTTTACATGAGATACCGTATATACTCGTGTATAAGCCGACCCGAGTTTAAGCCGAGGTACCTAATATTACCCCAATAAACTGTGAAAACATATTGACTCGAGTATAAGCCTAGGGAGGGAAATGTGCCCATTGCCACCTCACTGTGCCAATTACCCAACCTCACTGTGCCCATTGCAACCTCACTGTGCCACCTCACTGTGCCACCTCACTGTGCCCATTGCCACCTCACTGTGCCACCTTACTGTGCCCATTGCCAGCTTACTGTGCCCAACCTCACTGTGTCCATTGCAGCCTCCCTGTGCCCGAGTCAGTGTACCTGAAATTCTTCTTTACTCTTTCGTCCATGGACCGACACCGCTTCTCTATTGACAAAGTGGGTGTTATCCGTTAATTAGGAGTGACTAGGCAGAAAAACTTGTTGCATCACACCTTCTACAGTACCACCCAGGGGGCGGACCCTCTGGTATAACCTCTCGGTCTGCATCTCGCAGATCAGTTTTTTTCTGTCTAGCAAGGAGTAGGACATGGCTCCCTTTGGGCCCATTGGTCCGGGGGAAAAAAAAAATATTTTTTTGCTACATTTGTTGTTTCCTGCGATCTTTGATCAACTGCCGACTGGGTGACAGGCTGGATCCTCGATCCTTGTAGTCTCCCCAGTTTCGGCCATCGAGCGTGTGCCGACCCTAGCTACGCGCTGGGTTTTCCACGACATGCTCGTCGCTCCACGGGTGGCCGGTGAGCCTACGCTCCAGGGCCTACATCGGACCGCTCAGCTTCAGGCGGCCTTACGGCCAAGTCGCAGCAGCCTGGCCGGTGAGCTTACGCTCCAAGGCTTGCATCGGACCGCTCAGCTTCGGCTGACCTTACGGCCGTGTCGCAGCAGCCTGTCCGGTGAGCATCATGCTCCAGGGCATACATATGATCGTCCCTTTTGGCTCCAATCACAGCATGCCTGGCCAACAGTCACCTTCCGTGCGCGGACGATGATCTGTTTGGTATGTCTTCCAGCATAATACATGCAGGATAGGTAAGTAAAACTCCCCTGCTTCGGCTGGGTGATTTAGCTGGACATTCCTGGAGAGACCAAGTAAGTGGTTGTGGCCCCTTTCTTCCCTCTCTCCCTGGGCTTCTAGCTAAAGGTTGCTGGGTGCTGGGGGTCACCTAAGGGGTTCCACTGGAGCGGGGCTGGCTGTAACTAACATTTAAAAGAAATGTCATTTCTGCTTACCTGTATGTGCTTCCTCCTCCATGCTGTCGGCGGCCATTTTGGGGTGGTCCATGCCGAGTTCGGCCTCTTGTGACTGCCCGGCGGCCATCTTCCTGTGGTTCAGCCACACCCACTGGCCCCTATCAGCTGATCGGCGGCCATGTTTGTCCACCCTGTATGTATATATTGCCGTTCGGCGGCCATCTTTTTGTGGGCTACAGCTGCTTGACCTCTATCTTCGGCTCGGCGGCCATTTTCTTAGAGCCCACATTATCTTCCATACAGACGTTTTTAGCAACCATTTTGCAAGACCCTCCGGCCTCTAGGGTGCATTACACTGGCGCGAAAATTCACACAGGAAGTGCTGATAAAAGAAGCAGACTGATAAAGCAGCAGTGGGACAGCATCACAGGCGCAGCACACGGCAGCATAGCAGTACCAGTCCAGGGTGGTGAGTCCTCTGGGTAACCCAGCATCTCTGCAGCGCAGGAGGGTGGCCTATTGATATCTTGCCTGGAGACCTGTGGGTGTCAGCGTGTGGTCAGCATGGCATCTGTGCCAGATGTCTTTTCCCCTGAAACACCAGATTTAGCAACTGGTGCTCCTAAGGTGTCTATGAACGCTATGACGGCAATCCTAGAGGCGTTTGCTGCCAGGGTGGAAGCAGCACACGGGAATACAGGGGGTAGTAAACGCCCCGTCCCCTGCAAGCTTCTGGGTATAATTCTGATGCAGAACCAGGTCCAGCTACGGCTCAGGGCCCAGATTCTGACGCATCAGAGACTGCAGACCGTGACCGGACAGTAAGGATGACTCCAAGTCCAGGTCAGTACGCGAGACAGCATTAGTATCTGACCTTATTACTGCAGTGCGAGATACGCTAAAGTTGTAAAATACTGCAGAAGCAGCAGAGACTCCGGTCCACTTGGGTTTCATAGACCTGCCCGCACTGCTAAGGTGTTCCCTTGTGTGTCTTTTGATAAACTCTTATACAAGGAATGGGAGAACCCACTGAGGGTCTTTACAGCCCCAAAGAGGTTTGCAGTACGGTACCCCTTTGAGGAGAGTTTTCTGAAGAAATGGACCTCTCCCCCTATAGTGGACCCTCCGGTGTCCAGACTTAATAGAGCCACCACAATTCCTGTAGAAGGGGCTCCTGTTTTCAAGGACCCTGTGGATAAGAAGGCTGAAGCACTCGCTTGCTACCTATACTCAGTGGTAGGCTTGGCAGTACGCCCGGCATTTGGCGGGGGCCCTAGTGTCTCAGACACTTACTGAATGGGCAAGATTGCTACTCCAGTGGTTAAGGAGTGAGATGCTCCTCCTGATGAGATAACATTGGCCGACCAGTTGGTCCAGGGCCTTAGGTTTGTCTGCGAGTCAGACATGGATACTATTCCCCTGCTGTCTAAAGCTTTCAAGAAAGCCCTGTTGGATCTGCCTTTTAAGGGCGACAGACTTTTTGGGGCTTCTCTGGATGACAGCATCAAGGATGCCACAGGAGGTAAAAGCACTTTGCTTCCCCAAATTAGCAAGGGTAAGGGGCCACGCCAAGGGCAAGGGCCCTCCTTTACTGCACGCAAGCGTTTTTTTCCGTCCCCCTAGGGTGACAGGGAAAAGACCCCAGGCCGATAAAGCGCCTGCCCAAGGACAAAGGCGTCCTTGGTCCCGCATACCCAACAAGCCTGCGGACAAATCTGCGTCCGCATGAAGGTCCGCCCCCACCCAGCTCTCGGGTGGGGGGACGTCTTCGCAAATTCGCGACTCAGTGGACAGCTCTAGTCTCCGACAGGTGGGTTTGCGAAGTAATCTCCTCAGGCTACAAGATAGAGTTTCTCTCTTGTCCACTGGACAGATTCATCACCTCCAATCTCCAGCTACTACCGACCCGTCGGGAGGCCCTGTATGGGGCGGTCCAGGGTCTACTGGAACATGGGGTAGTTATTCCAGTTCCAGAACAGGAACGGGGTCAGGATTTTTACTCAAATCTGTTTATTGTGCCGAAGAAGGAGGGGGTTCGTCCAATCTTGGATCTCAGAGCCCTCAATTGCTTTGTGAAAGTACAAAGATTTTGGATGGAGTCGGTTCGATCTGTAGTCACGGCTCTCCATCCGGGGGACTTTCTGGCCTCCTTGGACATCAAGGACGCATACCTGCATGTCCCCATATACTCCAGACACCAGAGGTTTCTGCGAATTGCTATCGGGAAGGACCACTACCAGTTTGTGGCCCTCCCGTTTGGCCTTGCCTCAGCACCCAGGACGTTCACCAAGGTGCTTGCTCCGATTTTGGCACTTCTAAGACAGCGGTATCGCTATCATGGGCTACTTGGACGACCTTCTACTGAAGGCGCCTTCAAGCTCAGAATTTAGAGATAAGCGTGTCCATTACCTGTCAGATTCTTCGAGACTGTGGTTGGATACTAAACACGCAAAGGTCAGTATGGTGCACACTCAACACCTAGTGTACCTGGGGTTGATTCTGGATTCCTCAGAGGCAAAGGTATTCCTCCCTGTGGAGAAGTTGCAGACCCTTCGGGGCTGCAGTACGGCAGCTGACTTCCAGGAATTGGTCGTCACTCTGTTTTTGCATGCGAGTGTTGGGCCTCATGGTAGCTTCCTTCGAGGCGGTCCCATATGCTCAATACCACACTCGAGTGTTACAGAAGGAAGTTCTGTCCAGATGGAACAGATGCCCTTCATCTCTGGATTATCAAATCCGAGTGAGCCACCTAGTCAGGAGATCCCTGGTATGGTGGCTGACAGCACCGGCTCTAATGGCCAGGAAGTAATTTCTTCCGGTTTACTGGATAGTGATCACGACGGACGCCAGCCTTACAGGTTGGGGGGGAGTCTGGGGTGTTCAGTCTGCGCAAGGTTGCTGGACCCCAGAGGAAGCCCTCCTGCCAATCAATGTCCTGGAAATCCGGGCGATCAGGCTGTGCCTCTTCAAATGGTCTCAGAGGCTGCAAGGGCATCCAGTCAGACAACGCCACAGCGGTGGCATATGTCAATCATCAAGGAGGAACAAGAAACTCAGCTGCAGCATCGGAGGTTGCTCGCATCCTGAAGTGGGCAGAGAAGAGCGTACCGGCACTGTCGGCCGTGTACATTCCGGGTGCGGAGAACTGTCAGGCGGACTACCTAAGCCGCCAGATGCTGGACCAGGGAGAATGGTCCTTACACCCGGAGGTGTTCCAACTCCTCTGCCAAAGATGGGGCACACCAGACGTAGATCTTCTGGCTTCCCGACTCAATCGGAAGGTATTGAGGTTTGTGGCCCGGTCAAGAGACCCATGGGCAGACGCAACAGACACGTTGGTGGCATCGTGGGGTCAGTATCGGCTAATCTATGCCTTCCCTCCCTTAAGGCTTCTTCCCCTTCTGCTCCGCAGAGTGGAGGCAGAGGGAATTCCAATGATCCTAATCGCTCCAGATTGGCCTCAGCATCCTTGGTACGCCGATCTAGTACGTCTGGTAGCAGACATCCCCTGGCGCCTACCACTACGGGAGGACCTGCTATCGCAAGGTCCCATACTCCATCCTGCTTTACAGTCATTGGCTTTAACGGCATGGCTGTTGAGAACCAGGTACTGAGAGACCGGGGCCTGTCAGACTCAGTAATCTCTACGATGAGAAGTGCTCGAAAACTGTTCTCTAGGAAGGTTTCTCACCGCACTTGGAAGGCCTACATCTCCATGTGTGAGGAAATGAAATGGCATCCGCGTACCTATTTGGTTTCCAGAATCCTGCTGTTTTTACAGCATGGGGTGGACCAAAGGCTTGCCCTAAGTACGATTAAGGGACAGATATCTGCCCTGGCTGTCTTTTTTTCAGCAATCCCTGGCGGCTCACTCTCTCGTGAGTACTTTTGTGCAGGGGGTTCGACATGTGGCCCCTCCGGTCCGCCCCCCGCTACCTCCGTGGGACTTGAACCTGGTCCTCTCGGTGCTTCAGAAGGCACCGCTTGAGAATATTAGAGATATTCCCCTGTTGACACTTTCTCAGAAAGTGGTCTTTTTGGTGGCTGTTACGTCAGTTAGACGAGTCTCTGAGCTGGCAGCCTTCTCCTGCAAGGCTCCCTATTTGGTTTTCCACAAGGATAAGGTGGTGCTGCGGCCGCAGCCTTCCTTTCTTCTGAAGGTCGTTTCGGCTTTTCATCTCAACGAAGACATTGTACTTCCATCCTTGTGTCCTCATCTGTCGAATCCTAAGGAGTCGGCGTTGCATTCCTTGGACGTTGTCCGAGCTTTGAGAGTATACTTATCTGCTACTTCCCTGTTCCGGAAGTCAGACTCCCTGTTTGTTTCGGTGGCTGGTCCCAAGAATGGCCAAGTAGTCTCGTGGGCCACCATCTCTAGGTGGATCCGACAGATAGCAATCCAGGCTTACGCCTTAAAGGGTCAAGCGCCCCCCTTTCCTGTCACGGCGCATTCGACCAGGGCAATAGGTGCCTCTTGGGCTTTCCGACATCAAGCGTCTGTTTCCCAATTATGTAAAGCGGCGACTTGGTCGTCCGCTCACACTTTCACAAAATTCTACAAAGTTGATGTAGGTGCAACTTCGGATGCCTCTTTCGGCCGCAAGGTTTTGCAAGCGGCTGTTTAGAGTTGCAGCTCCTCCGTTGGAGGAGTGCTGTTTTGTGTTTTGGGGTGAAGTTTATTTTTATGCTGTTACCACCCCTCGTTTTTTCTCTGACACTGCTTTGGGACGTCCCACTTTGTCAATAGAGAAGCTGTGTCGGTCCATGGACGAAAGAGTAAATAGGATTTTTTACTCACCCTAAAATCCTTTTCTCCAAGTCCATGGACCGACACAGCACCCACCCCTCCTTTTAAGTTTGTACTGCTTTTTGACGAACTGATCTGCGAGATGCAGACTGAGAGGTTATACCAGAGGGTCCGCCCCCTGGGCGGTACTGTAGAAGGTGTGATGCAACACTTTTTACAAGTTTTTCTGCCTAGTCACTCCTAATTAATGGATAATACCCACTTTGTCAATAGAGAAGCTGTGTCGGTCCATGGACTCAGAGAAAAGGATTTTACGGTGAGTAAAAAATCCTATTTTACTGCGGCCGGCGTCCATTGTTTAAATATCGCGGCTTTCTCCTGGTCCCTTCCGTGATAGGCGTTTCCAGCACCGTGTTGAGTGTTCCGCCTATGACGGAGATCCTCTCATTCTCGGACTCTGTTTCCCAGCAGGCACTGTGTTCAGTGTTCCGCCAATCACAGACGTCTTTTCATCCTCGGACAAGAGAACGTCCATGATAGGCGGAACACTGAACACAGTGTTTGCTGGAAACGCCTATTAAGAAAGGGACCAGGAGAAAGCCGCGATATTTAAACAATGGACGCCGGCTGCAGTATAAGATTATTTTCAGGTACTGACTCAAGTATAAGCCGAGGGGTGTACTTTCAGCCCTAAAAAAAGGGCTGAAATACTTGGCTTATACTCGAGTATATACGGTATACAAGTTTTCCCTCTAACATTCCATCTTTAGCATTTGCTTTAAATCAAATATGTGCAGTTACGTACCTTACTTTCCATATTTTTGAAAGTGAACTTGTAAGCTATTTTAAAACTTAGTGTGACTAAAGGCAATTTTTTTTATTTATTTTTTCGTTTTGGATAAAGTGCAGAGGAATTGGAACGCTTATCCGTTTTAATTGCTCTCTGTTTCCCCGTTAAGGAGGATCAGCCTCTCTATTTGTCCTGTTCACCATTATCATTGAAGGTAAAAGAAAATCCCAAATTTTGTGTTGCTCCCAGAAAATTAATATAGGAAAGATCTTCTATTGGGGACACTAGTTCCGGTGACCTGGGGGTCCCCAACGAATTACCTTAATTTGCAGGGATTAAATAATATATTATAATATAATCAAAAAATAAAAAATAATAAAAAATGAATAAGTATATTAATAAAGTATTATAACTATATATAAGGAAAGAATTACTCTGCTTTCGATTATTACTGGTTTTAATAACTTCGGATTTAAGCTGTGAAAAGCAGGTGCAGACCAGCATGGAACACACTCACACCCCTGTAGCAGATGATTCAAGCCTGAAAAGGAGGGTCCCTCACTGCTGCTATCATCCACAAGAAACTTTATTGCAGGCTGTTGAGAGAGATCATGGTTCTGTCATGGTGTTTTGTCTGAACAGTCTCCAATAACGTTTAAGTCCCCTTCAACTGGCATATAATTGTAGTATTCTCATAATAATTATAATCAGATGTCAAGAGCACCCCCCCCCCGCCCCCACCATCAGATATCCTGAGTCCCCCACCCTCCCTTTACTGTAATTTGAGAGGGTGGGGGACTTACCTTGTGCTGCTACCAGGAAGAAGCTGGGAGTGATGCTGGGAAGCAGAAAATTCAGGGTCTGGAGGAGGACCAGAGGAGGGCTGGAGTTCTGTCATACTCTGCTGCTGACTGCTGAGACAAAGTGGAGGGGGTGGCGATGAGGGGGGTACCACAGCTGTCATTCACAATCAACTAATGACATTCTTAATTGGCTGTTAAACCTAAAGGTGTCTTTTCAGCTACATGTTTTGTAGGATTTTTATTTGCAAAACACATGGTGGGTACAGTAATAAGAGCTGTGAACTGTGAGGAATAAAACATTGCATAGTGCTCATTCAGTGTTTTAGATCATATGGTGTGTCATTGTGGGAACTCTGTGTGCCCTTCCATCACTTTTATCACAGTTGTACTGTTACATTTTGCAGACTCTACATTGCTTTCTTCTGCCCTTTATGCTGTATGATTTGGGATTTTAGTGTTTAGCCCTGTCACTAGTGTCCTGCCAGGGTATTGCCTATTTCCCTGTGTATTTTTTTTCCCCTTCTTTAGGGCCTCCCTCCTCCCACCAAAAAAACACGAAAACAATATACTGGTAGGTTTACTACTTTTTACCTAGGTTGGCTAGAGAATAGTACAATTAATTGTAGTATAGGCAGGCCAAGGCTTGATGTGGAACTAAACTTGTCAAGGAGGGGATGAGTTCCCGACACATTGCACGTTATGGCACACTTGTTACTGTTCAGTTTTCCATACATTACGGGCCTAGGATCCTATTGTCACTTCGTTCTCTTTCCATCACCGCTTCTTCCGGACCCCTTCATGCATGCTGAAATGTAGACTGCACAGAACACAGAGAAAATCACTAGGAGAGCAAAAGGGGGTAAAGGGGTGGGTGGGATTTTGCATGTTTCTTTTGCCAAACAAATCGGTCTTGTACTGATTACATGTTGTGGGCCTTTTTTGGTTAGCGCTGCATAAAGGGGTTAAAAAAACATAAATAAAACTGTTTTATAAAGGTCTGGAAAAATTTTACTTTATAGGTGCCAAATCCTAGACAATTGGATTTTTAGGAATTTGATATTTTCTTTTTATATTCATAGTATGCCTCTTTACATAGGGTCATTTAAGGAATACAGTATAGAACAAAAAAAAGTGACATCTTTGGTTTTTCTGCATGTTACACTGAGGTGTGCTGGGTGTCTGGGGAAAAAAAAGCAATGTAATACATATCAACATAGGGTGGGGATTGCTACATTTTTTACACATGCTTGATAAATGTAAAGTAAACATTAAACTTAGTAAGCTGCTCTAGCCATTTAAACAAACCTGATAACCTGGGAAATTCCGAGCGTGGCGCTAGTAGTTTTACCTGTTCATTGTATATCTGCTCACAGGGCATTGGACCGACCATGTGACTCGCATGGAAACATTTGACGTAGCACAGTTGAACTAGCATATAAAATGTATAGTAAATAGAAAAGTAAATGCAATTAGTTTTCTGCTTGAATCTAAAATTGGACTTTACTTGGTGTGGGAGTTAACCTGCAATAAGTGAAAACTAGCAAATTTTTTCCAATATGTCATTGAATATTGCAGAAGGACTTTGACTATGGAGAAAATATAACCAGTGGTCTAAAACAAAGGTCTGTTCTTAAAGGGTAAGTTCACCTTTACAGAAAAATCTGTAAGGTGAACTTACACAGGACCCCCCAACCCCCGTCCCACTGACCTGCAGCACGGCAATCTTCCATTGGACAGGGGCTTAGAAATCCCCTTGGCTCAATCTTCAAAACGTCCCCATCAGGAGGTACATTTCGGAGCATTCTAATTGGTTGGCGCCGACCAATAAGATCCCGCGTAGCCAGTCCTGTCAGCGGGAAAGAAGCAGAGCGAATGCAGAGGGGATTTCTAAGCCCCGGTCTGGTGAGGCAGCGATAGCAGAGCTCAGAATGTGAGATCACCGTGCTGCAGGTCATCGGGAGTAGGGGGGGGGGGGCATTGAGGAGGAGGTCCTGTGTATGTTCACCTTACAGATTTTTCTGTAAAGGTGAACTTACACTTTAAAGTGGAAAACTTCTTTTATGACTAGAATATGGAGCATGTGCTTTTTTCTTGTTAGTTTGCTACTCTAATATTGTCACAAAAGAGCAGCCCAGATCCTCCTCTTCTTGGTTCCCTTGCCGGCGCTGCTGGCCCCTCCCTCCTGACAGTGCCCCCACAGCAAGCAGCTCGCTATGGGGGCAGCCGAGCCGCTGCTTTGCGTGTCCATTCAGGCACGGACCCACAACTCGGCCCGCTCCTGCGCTCAATTCACTGGCTCACTGACTTTGACAGCAGCGGGAGCCAATGGCACGCCTGCTGTGTCTTAGCCAATCAGAAGGGAGAGTTCCGGACAGCCGATGCTCTGGTGCAACATCACTGGATCGAGATAGGGCTCAGGTAAGTATTAGGGGGGCTAAAGGGTGCTGCTCAATACCGAAGGCTTTTTATCTTGATGCATAGAATGCATCAAGATAAAAAAAACTTCTGCCTTTAGAACCACTTTAACAACAGTTGCAATTTATTGACCACTGTCCAGTCTTGTCGGCATTCTTAGTATATGAATTGTTGTAGAAACATGCTTATGAAAACAGGTAATGTAATTGTGTCAGATGCTTGTCTTGTGGCATGGTACTTTGTTTTAATAGCCCACATTCATACATGAGCAGATCACTATTCCTGGTGATTTGGAAGCATTTTTTCCCCCCCCAGAAGTGTACAGGTGTTTTACAGGTTTTTTGTATGTGTGTCAAGGTTCAGGCATTTGGTTCTTGATGCATAAAAACACACATATCGTGCGTTTTACAGACAATCTCATTGAAGTCTATGGGATCAAAAATGCCTGAATATGCTAAAAGCGCTTCTGTGCTTTTTTGTGGGCAGGGCAGAAAGCATATAAAGCATTTGATTGTACAAGTGTGAACAGGGACAATTCTAATAGGATTCTGCATATTGACGTAATCGGGCGTAAGGAAAACAACATAAAAAGTGTAAATGGGAGCTTAGTGTATACAAGATAAGTGAGCATTACTTTGTTGCACATGAAGATTTTCTCTTCTAGTGACAAATTAGGAGTTATCTCTTTTCAAATAAAAAAAAATTAACATTTTGGTTGGAACAACCTCACAGTCAGAAAATAGCGGTGACTAGAAAAATATGTACATTTTTTTCCTTTTACCATAAATGGGGAAAGTAGCCTACATATTCAAAATGCTTCCATCTGTTAAGCTATAGCTGTTTACTATGGATGAACGCAGTAAATGTGTCCGGACTTTAGTCATAGTTTTGTCTCAGAAAATTTACATTTTCCCCTTGGACTTTCTATGGAAGTGAAGTACAACATTCCTGTATGCTGACATTAAGTATATAAGAAGGGTAAATGTAGAATCAATTGCAACATAAACTTAAATTTAGAATACATTTAACTAGATGTAAAATAAACCGAGAACAGCTTTTACAGACAGTGAGGCATTTTCCAGGAATAAAAGTATGTAAAATGTGCTGATATCTACAAATGGCTGTCCCCAAATTTATAGATGCCTTTGTGCTGTAATAGACCGCGTGTGTCGCTCATAAGCAGACATCTGGATGCTGCTATTATACTTTGTTTTCCCTCTGCTAAATACCAAGTATTAAGATACTACCAAGTATTAAAATAATACTAAGTATTAAGATGACCCTAAAGGAGGCCTGTTTTTGCAAAAAAAAAAAGAAGCTGCCATTAAAGGTGACCACACATTACATTTTTCATAGATTTGACCTGTTAGACCAGCAATATTGCCTGATAACTTTGTACTATGAAGGCATACCTAACTAATCCAGACAATTCTACATTTATATCCTGTCAGGATGGACATTCTAATTTGGGTGTGCCCAGCCTGACACTACCTGAGTAAAAACTGGTATGCAGCTCCCAGGAGTTGCCCTAAATACCATCCCTAAAGTGTTTGGCAACTCCAGCAATTAACTTTTTTTTTATTATTTGCTCCATTTTGGAGGTAAATATACCAATGAAATCACAGAATTAACTGAATAGCACAGTCCACTTTAATACCATAGTGTTAATTTCGGGAACACAAGGTCACTTCATATCAGGTGTTACCTAGAGTTTTCTAATGCCATTCTCGTCTAGTATATGCCAGAAGTCCAACGCTCTGTTTATTTCACCTACTTCCTCCAGGGGCATCTTGGGTTGTATTTTTCTCAGCTTCCTCCTTACCTGACTTTACTTGCATGTTTTCCCAAACGTCCAACTAAAGCTGGCCATACACCATTAGATTATCTGCGGATTTTCTATGGTTAGATGGAAAAAGTGGGAGATTCCTCCATCCACACAGTTAATATACATGGAGAAATCTGTTGCACTTTTTCCATCTAACCATAGAAAATCTGCAGATAATCTAATGGTGTATGGCCAGCTTAAGTCTCTGAATTTTGCTTATTCTTTCTGGACTTTTTCTTCTGATGGTGTGCATGCTTGTGTTTTTACCAAACAATTTCAGGTGTCCATCTCTCTGGTTGTTCTCCTTTGCTATCCATCAGGAGGCCATGCTCCTCTTGTTGTCCCACCTGCATTCCTCAGCTGTATCCTGAAACTACACCCCCATCAGTAAGCCTTGGCTGTAACGTGGACTAAGTGGAAAGCTAAATGGTTTTTGGGGAGTCACAGCAGATCAAACATGATTTAATAGTTTCTAAGAAAATCTATTTAAACCCTTTACCTCTCTTTGAATGCAGTACTGTAGCAAGGCCCAGTAAAACCAACTGCATATGACCATTTATTTCACATAATATTTGTGCTACACACGTATTTATTACCTTCACACTTTGCTGCAGCTTTCTTCTGCATTTATAAGCCTCTTCACAACACAGCAATACATTAGGAATAACTGTAATCTCCCCAAGATACTGGGATGGGCAATCAATAATACTGACCCCCCATCGACACTGTCGCCCCCACCCCTTTAGCCTTTTATTATTTTTGAGAAATGTACTCAAGTTTGTGAAGACCAAATAACTTGTATTTGCCTTTGGTGCCAGTGCTTCTGTTAAAGCAGTCATACGATTTGATCATTTGTTTTATAGGCTTTGAGTATTGTGGAATATGTTTCTGATGAGCCTGAAGACGAATGCCGTGTACCATCTGAAAGGCAGAACGTGCCAGTATGCGAGGAAAGCACTTCTGGAGGAAGAACTGTAAGTGAGTGGGTGAAAACTGCACAAGTTCTGCTCCAGACTCCAAGGAAGAAAATGGACAAAACATTCAAGACACCTGAGGATTCCGCTAAGAAGAAAAAGCGGTTTGTCAGGTTGGTATTGTCCGTTACAAAGATGGTGATGTTCACAGAGTTATAGAAAACGAGAGAAGCATTTGTACCTTTATAGTCATGATATTGTTTGTTTTTCAACAGCCTGCTTTATATCTGTTCATATTTGGAGAGGAATCAAACAATTGTCCAGATGACCCAAGCATAATTGTGTGGTGTTGGTGCTTAAATGAACAGTCTTTAAGCCCACCTTCACTTTGGGGCGATTTGAACATGTCAAATCGCATGCCAAATCGGGGGCTATTGCTGGCAATGGCACCGTCTGAATCGGTGCAGGGCCGACTTTGCGGTGCCGCACTGATTTGCAAAAGTAGTTCCTGTACTACTTTTGGCGACTTCGGGGGCAATTTGAATAGACATCTGTGCAGGAACCCACACAGATATCTGTCAAATCGCCCCTGAAGCCGAACTGCATTGCCGGTTTGAAATTGTGCGAGTTCAGCTGAACTCGCGCGATTTCTAAAGCCTCGTACACACGGTCGGACTTTTGGCCAACAAACTTCATTTTGAGCAAGTTGGACCAACAATCCGACCGTGTGTACGCTCCATCGGACAAACTTTTTTTGCTTTTTTCTTGTTTTCATCGGAAAAAAAAGTTGGGTCTGCAAACGAACAAACTTTTGCCCAACAAAAGTCCGATGGAGCAAAGTCCGACCGTGTGTACAGAAAACCATCGGACTTTTGTCCAATGGACAAAACAACTAATGTTAAAATCAACCAACAATAGCAGAAGTTGACCAAAGGGTGGCGGTAAAGAGCAGAAAAACCACATGATGTTGCAAAAAGTTTTGAGAAAGTTTGCAGAAAAGTCAGAGCGTGTGTATGCTGTGGGTGTTCCCGACCAACTCCGTTCGGACAAAAAAACCACGGAAAAGTCTGATGGAAGTCCGACCGTGTGTATGGGGCTTTACCCGCAGCAGCCTGAACCTGGGCTAAAAAAAAAAAGGAAATGCCCTCTGACTTGTCACATCTCTTGGTGACTCCAGAAGATAGCTGTTCACTCATTCTATCTCCAGCCATCTTGAAGTCGTCTTCTGTCTGCTACAACCAGGCTTTTCTTGATTTTGGAAATTTTTCTTCTTGCACTCTCAAAGATATACAAATTAAAAGCCAAGAGGCAGAATGGGACCCCGCACAATTGTTGTGGCAAACCTGCAGACTTGTGAGCGCACATTACACTACTCCAATTTCAGATACATAAGACACTAGAATCTCAGATACATAAAGTGATTTAACTTTAAATGAGCCAAAAATGTAACTCTCAGTAAAGCTCCTTTAAGTGAACTGTATGGGAAATGGATGGCATGAAAAGTTTTAGACTTTGATTAGTAAAGCTTATTTCATTATGGAATCTGTGTATTCAAAGAACGGAACAGAGAATTTATTACATTCATTTTTTTTTTTAAACTCTAGGGGTCAAGAGAGTAAAGTAATGTATTTTAAAGGATCGCTAAACCAAGAAAACTGATGTACAGTACTGTGCAAGTGTTGTAACATGTTTAGCATCCTCATGTCACCCACCCCTCCTTCCTTGTGTCAGCGGGCGGGGGTTCTTCTCCCCACAGCTGCTGGCACATTTTGAAAACTCTGCAGCTGTGTGGGGCTCCGAGGCCCACAAGAACAGTGTCATTCAATCACAGGGAGCTGTGAATGCATGAACTACAAGTCCCATCTGCCACTGTAGCCCATCTGCGTCCTTGTAGTTCATGGCTATTTCCTAGAAAGCTGTCAGCAATGTCTGCAGGAGCCTGACATTGCACCCACGATACACTGATCGCCGGTGCAATGCTTTGCCAGTTACCAGTGTAAAAAATAATAAATGCATTTTTATCTGCCAAATCGTGTGCATTTATTGTTTTTTTTTTTTTTAACTAAAGGCAAACTTATCTGTTCAGCCCTCATGCCCCATGTACGCACAGACCTGAATTACGTGACAGCTGTAAGAAGGACAAATACATAGGAAGGTGAATAGAGAGTGCAGGTAACTTCCATGGTTGACAGGTCTTCATATGCCTCGTTTTGTTAATTACATAAACTGCATGGGAGTTCTTTGAGCAGTGATTAGTGGTCTCAGGGACAGATACAGATATTCTATTACAGATTTAGTACTCAAAATGGTGAATATAAAAGTAAATGAATAAACGTAAAAGGTGAATTCAACAGTAAACATGAGTGAAAGAACAACCCATATACAGTATATACTGTGTGTGTGTGTGTATGTATATATATAGATAGATAGATATATATATATATATAGATATATATGTGCAAAATGATATAAAAAAACATTCAAAAGTCCAAATTCAGATGCAGACACCAAGAGGCAGTTAATCCAAAGAATAAACGACCGTAGAAGGTCTCTCTTGACATGTACAGGGAAATTGATGAAATTGATAAAATATTGATCCAGAAAAGTGCAGTAGAAAGTGATAAGGTTGGCACGCATACCAGAGACGATGGACACACGTACTATTTAGCAGGTGTGTCAAACAGGCATTGGTGAGGATGAACCTCAACGAAATCCACCACAGGAGGACACTGTAAGCAGGATCGGTCCCATCCGATATACCCCAAAGGTTCCTGGTAGGAAGACAGACTCCAAAACTTGCGGTTAACCGCATCAAATAGTGCAATGATCCATGATGTGTATGAAAAAGAGAACTGCACATAGTATTATACCGTTTAGTATGTTTATTGTAAAAAAAAAGGGGTTTACACTTACAAAAATTCCGGATAAACAAGCTTGTAACATGTAGGTAAGTATGCAATGATTCCACAACCGTTTTACCTGCAACGCAAAGGCATAAAGTGCTAGTATGCATCGCATACTAGCAGATTGTGTGAAACTTATCTCGAACCAAAGCCCTCCAGCGATGACATTGTCCATCTTCACTCATTGTTCCTTCCGGATTCGCGGACTCCTCTGTGACTGGCCAGAGCCGCGATGACATCACTCCCGTGCATGGGAACCGCCGGTAACGGCACGGGCGGCTGTTCCTGCAGAGCGCATGTGCCAGTGATGTCACTGGCTGCATGTACAGTAAATATATCTCCTAAACGGTGCATGTTTAGGAGATTTTTACACTACCTATAGGTAAAAATTAAAGATGGAAGTTTACTTCCTCTTTAACCACTTAAGCCCTGGACCAATATGCAGCACAAGGACCAGGCCCCTTTTTGCGATTCGGCACTGCGTCGGTTTAACTAACAATTGCGCGGTCGTGCGACATGGCTCCCAAACAAAATTGGCGCCCTTTTTTTCCCACAGAGAGCTTTCTTTTGGTGGTATTTGATCACCTCTGCGGTTTTTATTTTTTGCGCTATAAACAAAAATAAAGCGACAATTTTGAAAAAAATTCAATATTTTTTACTTTTTGCTATAATAAATATCCCCAAAAAATATATTAAAAAACTTTATTTTTTCCTCGGTTTAGTCCGATACGTATTCTTCTACATATTTTTGGTAGAAAAAATCGCAATAAGCGTTTATTGATTGGTTTGCGCAAAAGTTATAGCGTTTACAACATAGGGGATAGTTTTATGGCATTTTTATAAATTTTTTTATTACTAATAATGGCGGCGATAAGTGATTTTTTTTGTGACTGCAAGTAGTAGGACAGGTAAGTTTCCTTATTAAAAGTCAGCAGCTACAGTGTTTGTAGCTGCTGACTTTTGAAAAAAAAAAATTGCGGGTGAAATCCCGCTTTTAAAGGCCTTAATTTTCTGTTTTGACTGAAGTGTGCCTTTTTTTTTGTACTGTGGTCTAGAGATGATTCCTCCTGCAGTGTTTTTTTTAGATTGTTTATGTATTTCTATGATTTGGCTTTCTTTGTACTCCATAGAGACAATCGAACAACTCTCTTCTCCTGGCACCATGCATTTTTTTTAAAGTATGTCCGGTGTTTTAAGAGGAGATAGAAATATGTAAGATGCCATAAGAATTATTATTTTTTAGGCGGGGCTTACATGCACTATTCACACTGTAGCAAGCTGGTGCAGTGCGTTAACATGTTACATTACATGTTGCGTTAAGGCAGCCTATTCATTATGAATAGGTTGCTGATGCACCATAATGGATGAAAAAACCATCTGACCCCCTTTTGTTCCCAGTGGACCGCAGTGCATGCTATGTGCACTGTAGCCTACTGCAGTACGTTATGCTGTACTGTACAATGCATTTTACTGTACATCGTGAATGGCACTTCTCTACTACTATGTGCAACACATAATTGTGACTAGACCCATTAAATTCCATTCCAAGATGTCTGCATTTTGTTTTTGAATGTTCAATAAAGTGGTTGTAAACCCTCCTTTGCAAATTACACCTACAGGAAAGCCTAGATTAAGGGCCAGTTCACACCACATGCAGTCCAGCGCGTTTTTTTCTGCATCAAAAACGCATGGAAAGTAGGTTATATGGTTTTCAATGGCATAGTTCACACTAGTGCTTGCAGTTCCAGTTCCAGAAAAAAAGTAGAACATGCTGCATTTTACCTGCACTAGACTGTACTGGAACGCTGTAAAACGCATCAAAAACGCACCTAAATGCACCAAAAACGCACTGGAACGCACTTGTCCCTATCCAAGGTTAATAATAAGAGGGATAAAAAAAAAGCACTGGACTGCATTAAAAACGTACCAAAAACGCACTGGAACGCATCAGAAACGCGCATGCAAAAAAGCACCTGGAGCGCATCCGGATTGCGTTTCTATGGTGTGAACTGGCCCTAAGGCTTACCTGTAGGTGTTTGCAATATCTCCTAAACCTACACGGTTTAGGAGATATTTGCCAAAGGGATTACACCGTTGTGTACGGCGCACTGTAAATCCCATTCACAAATCCGGCCATGCTGGATTTGACGGCTCCCGCGCGCCGCTCCGGCCAATCACAGCGCTGGAGCGGCGATACCCGGAAGTAACCCTCCGGCGAGATGATGGTTTCGGGGGCTTCGATCTAAGGTAAGTAATGCATAATGAGCTAGTATGCTAGTCATACTAGCTCATTATGGCTTTGTCTTGCAGGTTTTTTTTTTTTCACGGTTTACATCCACTTTAACCCCATGCTAATGGCCCGTACACACGATCTGAATATCGGACGAAAACGATCGTCTGAGGAAGAATCGTACGATTTTCAGATTGTGTGTACACTACTTTCGAGAGCCGATCACGACAGTTCATCCGATATTATTCGACAAGCACGAAAATTTTCCTCGTACGATGTCAGATCGTACGATTTTTGTTTAGTCAGTATAGCTGTTGTCCGAAAATACAATGCAAATACATTACAACACATAACATCACTTCTGTTTTTTTTTTTTTTTCTGTCATATGAGAATTTTCGTGACTTTAATAACCTATTTATTTTTACTTGCGACTGTTGAGCGGAAAAAGTCGCACGATACTCAGATCGTGTGTACGGGGCATTACTCTGTTGTTGGGTTTCCCAGCTGTTTCTTAAAAATACAAGTTCCAACATGTCATGCTTGCAGCCCTATGGAACTAGAGACCTTGCATGGCCCACTGTTGTCTCTGTAATGCAGCATTATATACAATTTTTGGATATAAAATTGACCTTGCAGTCAACCAACTTCATATATTTTTGGGTTTGCTACCAGGACTGCTTAAAATCTTATGTAGTGAAATTCTTTAAAAGGAACAAAATGTTTTATTTTAGGCGTTTTGCTTTGTTTTGGTAACCTTTTATTCATTTATTTATTTTTGCATTTTGGAGATGAGTTGCATTCCTTTGCTTTCTCTGTTGCAGTTGACTTTTGGCAGTCAGGGCTTTTTGAATCATATCTCTACATTTCTAAACACATTAGCCAGCAAGAGGTGCAGACCATCTTTATTGCTAGTGGTTGATTTGTTTTTGATTTCAGTTGCCAGCTCAACATGTGTTCAGTTTAAGCAACATTCTAGTAAGGCCCCATGCACACAGGGCGTTTTTGCAGCTGCTAACAGCAGCGTTAGACTATTTTTTTTACAGCTGCAAAACGCCCATCCGTGTTATTCTATTGTGTCATGCACACATAGAGCTTTTATGAGCGCCAAGTGGCATAGGCGTTTTCCAGCTGCAAAAAAAAACCCCAATTCCAGTGCGTTCTGGAGCTCCAGGTTTGAGCTGCAAAAACGGCCAACGCTATTAAACGCGCAAAAAACGCCGCGATTTGCGTTTTTGAGTTTCGGGATTTTTTTTTTTTTTTTAAAAAGGTCAAAAAATGTTTTTACACATGCAGACCGTTTGTCAGTTTTTTATCTGTCTGTTTTTCATCCATCTGTTGATGGATGACAAGTGGACATCAATGCATCTCTATGAACAAACAGGTGATCATCCATTTACAGCCGTTTTCTTCTGTCAACATCTGTTTTTTGGAATGAATCAAAGCCCTTTTTTAATTGCGATGAAAAGCAGAAGTAAAGGGAGAAACGGTCCATTTTTTGCATGAAAAAATGGCTCTGGGACTCATGTGGTCAAGGACTCTAGCTGGCAGATGTAAAAAAAGAGATGAAATCTGATGTAAACTTCATCTGTTTTCTCTTTGAAAAAAAAGTGACTGAACTGATGAAACAAACGGTCTGCGTGTGTGAAAGGTTCCTAATGATCATTTTTTGAGTCCGCTTGGTCCCAATAAGAATTTTCTTGTATATAAATTGAAAATAATTTAATAGTATGTGGACCTATGAACAAGAATTTGACCTCAGCACAAAATGTTTCAGGAAAATGTTCATGTACACTCAAAAAAAAAGCGAAAGAAAGAAGAAAAACCTGCATAGACCCAACCCATTGCTTGACAACAATGACAACTAAGGTTCTCCCTACCGAGTAAGCAAACAGAGATTACCCAGTGATGTCCTTGAGCAAATATGGACATGTACCGTTCTGTGCAATAGTTATAGGTAGCTGTGAAGAAATGCTGTAAAGTAAGAATACTTTCAAAAATATATATTTTAATATTTTTTTTGATCAATTTATAAAATGCAAAGGGAGGGAACAGAAAATAAACCAATCTAAATAAAATCAATATTTGGTGTAGATACCCTCTTCCACTTGCACAAAGTCAGGGATTTTGTAGGATTAGAGTCAGGTGTATGATTAACCAATTCTACCAAGCAGGTGATAATGATAATTAATTTCACATGTAGGGTAAAACGCAGTCATTACCTTAAACAGAAACAGCTGTGTAGGAGGATTAAAATTGGACGAGGAACAGTCAAACTCTGCTACTAAGATAAGGTTGTGGAAGACCTTTTTAAACAACAGGTCACACCACGGCAAGACTGAGTGCAGCAACAAGGTATGTATATTGCATCGGCAAGGTCTCTCCCTGGCAAATATTTCAAAGTAGACTGGGATTTCAAGATGTGCTTTTCAAGCTCTGTTAAAGAAGCACAAAGAAACAGGCAATGTTGAGTACTGTAGATGCAGTGGTTTGCCAAGGAATCTTAATGCAGCAGATGGTTGGCATATTATGCTTATCTCCCTTCGACATCGGAAGATGTCTGGCAGTGTCGTCAGCATAGAACTAGCGGAAACCAGTGGGGCCCAGGTACACCCCTCCAGAGAAGTCTGGCCAGAAGTGGTTTTAATGGAAGAATTGTACTGGCTAAGCAATTCAACCATGTACAAAAACATAGGAACTGGGGAGCAGAAAAATGGCAGCAGGCGCTCTGGACTGATGAGTCACAATTTGAAATATATGGCTGTAGCAGGTGGCAGTTTGTTCACTGAAGGGTTTGAGAGTGTTACAATAATGAGTGTCTGCAGGTAACAGTAAAGCATGGTGGAGGTTTCTTTTGGAAGTTTGCAGCTACATTTCTGCAAATGGAGTTGGATATTTGGTCAGGATCAATGGTGTCCTCAATGCTGAGAAATACAGGTAGATACTTACCCATCATGCCATACCATCAGGGAGGCATGTGATTGGCCCCAAATTTATCTGCAGCAGGACAACGACCCCAAACAAACAGCCAATGTCATTAAGAACTATCTTCAGCATAAAAAAGAGAAAGGAGTCCCAGGAGTAATGGTTTGTCCCCCCACAGAGCCCTGATCTCAACATCATCAAGTCTGTTTGGGATTACATGTAGAGATTTGAGGCAACCTACATCCACAGAAGATCTATTTCTCCAAGATGTTTGGAACAACCTACCTGCCAAGTTCCTTTAAAAACTGTGCAAGTGTAATGTAACTAGAAATATTTATGCTTTTTTGAAGGCAAAGGGTGGTCACACCAAATATTAATTTGATTTGGATTTCTATTCTGTTCATTTATTTTCCATTTTGTTAATTGATAAAAAAAAACTATTAACACTTCCATTTCTGAAAGCATTCTTGTTTTACTGCATTTTTTCACACCTGCCTAAAGCTTTTGTACAGTAATGTATATGCACAAAATGTATAGCTTGCAGGAAAATGTACATTAAAAAAATGGAATGGAAAGTTATTACTACATCTCTTGTACCTAAAAGAAATATGCCTACAGTATCTATTGCTATGCAAAGCAAGATTCAGTAAAGTTTTTGTCTTTAAGACCAGCCTGCCTGCATTGAAAAAAAAAAACTTGCAGACATTTGAAGCTCCTGTCGCTTGCCCAGTGAAGAACGACATCACCGGTTCTCCCCACTGCCGAAATGAACAAAGGGGCGTGGGGGGGGGGGTCATATCCATATTTGGACAATTACATCACTGGGTGACCCCCGCCCTTTTGTTTACCTCAGCAATAATGAGAACACCCCCCCCCCCATAAATGACTTTTCAAAAACTGTTGGTCAGGTATCTGGGGACTCCCTTATTTGAAATGAGGGGGGGGGTTCCAGATTCCCTTAAGACCGCTGTCCGCAGATCTCCACAACCACTGAACCAGTGTTGTGGGGAAGAGGCCCTTGTCCTTATCTTGTTGTACCCACCCCCCCCCCCCCCATGTTGAGGGCATGTGGCCTGTGATGGTTCACTCCGGGTGAGGGGTTGGATGCCATGCTCCCCTGTTTACATTCACCTGACTGACAGCTGAATAAGCAGGGCAGGGGTGAGTCACTGGTTGTTACGATGTCTACGGGTGTTGGGTCCTTAACAGCCAGCAGCTCTGAGTTGAACTGTCACATTTAGCAGTGGTAAGAACACCACTGCTAAATGTTTCACTTCCCATTGCAGCCGGAGATCTGGTCTGCGGTAAAATAAGGTGCAAAAACATGTTAAAGTGGAAGTAAACCCATAGAATTAACAGTTTAACCACTTCAGCCCCGGAAGGATTTGCCCTCTTTCTGACCAGGCCATTTTTTGCGATCCGGCACTGCGTTGCTTTAACTGACAATTGGTGGTTGTGCAATGTTGTACCCAAACAAAATTTATGTCCTTTTTTCCCCGCAAATGGAGCTTTCCTTTGGTGGTATTTGATCACCTCTGCGTTTTTTTTTTGTTTGTTTTTTGCGGTATAAACAAAAAAAAGCGACAATTTTGAAAATAACAAATATTTTGTACTTTTTGCTATAATGAATATCCCCAAAAGAAAAAAAAAATAAACAAATTTCGTCAGTTTAGGCCAATATGTAATTTTGGTAAAAAAATCATAATAAGCGTATATTGATTGGTTTGCGCAAAAGTTATGGCGTCTTCAAAATAGGTGTTAGATTTATGGCATTTTTAATCATTTTAATTTTTTTTTTTTACTAGTAATGGCAGAGATCTGCAATTTTTTTTTATCAGTATAACTGCGGCGGCTGGTCAGCTAGCGGTTAAAAAAAACTGTTACATTTCCGGCAATTGCTGGAAATGTAACTGTGACATTGGTTGTGCTCTCAACCAAACTGTCAAACCATTCAATGGCTGATGTAACTGATCACATGTGCAGTATCATGACAGTTGAAGATTAAACAGAGGTCAAGATGGCTGCTTCCTTGGTTGAAAACAATAGGAGGGGTTACTTCCACTTTAAATGGCACAAAATAAAAAATGTAATGCTTGCGGTGTTTAATGTGCATTTTTTTTTTTATGTGAATTGTCTGCTCCTGAGATAAATACCACATGAGTTATAATGCTAAATTTAACTCTTAAAGCCCTTTCATGCTGATCCACATTTCCTACACTTTTGCCCTGCATAAAAGCACAAAAACTCTTCACACCAGTTTTTGGTAAGGTCCGTATAGTCCTGCAAGCAACATCTTTGTTGTCCTATTTCAAAGCACAGCAAAAATGTATCTCCCATTGAAATCAATGAAATATGCACCGTGGTGGTCTTTTTGTTTTTTGGTGCGCTTTTTGAGTCACATGCCCATGCTTCACAGGTGAATGCTAGGAGTTGGGCAATACAGAGCTAGATGCTGTTTTTTTCCAGGTTAGGTCATTTCAATGTTTATGTGATACTTGTGTAGCGGCCTCACCCCTCTCTCCCCTTCTCATGCTCGGCTTGTCTTTCTTCATCTAGGGGTTTCAGTGCTGGGGAGAGGGATAAGATACACCACGGCCCATGTCTCCATAGCTGAGAGGTGAAGGCCAGAAGATTGGGTTTTGTGTAGGTGTCCTAGAGTCAAGTCCAGTACTTTGTCCCTGACTCCTTTGCTCCTAGTAACCAGAGTTCCACACAGTGAATAGGTCCAACTCAGTTTTATTCTTCTTGCCAAACAATAAACCGTTTCTTCTACTGAGTAGTGATGGGGAATAGATCGAGGCACAATCTCTTCCCTTCTCCTGCTAACCACTGTGGTTTCACCAGTGGCGGGTAGTCACTGCCACTGACTATATTGAGTAGACTGTGAATTACTTTCGCTAGCACGGCCCCTGTCAGGGGAAGGAGATCCGTCCAAGGGAGAAACCGGAGGCCTCTCTGTCACCAGCAATGCTGCGCCGGACTTTTCAGAGAAGTTCCGCACACCAGATCTCACAACTCAGACACGGGCATCCAAGGAGTTAGGGCCCCCTCGGATTCCTCCACCCTTGCGGAACTCAGTCGAAGGTACTGAGCCCCAGGCCTCCGCCATAGTACCTCACCCCAGGCTAAAGATGCCTGAGATGGACTCCATGTCTCGCTCCGGCCAGGTCAAGGGCACCTGAGCCCCGGAACTCCGGAACGCCAGCACCCAAGCTGAAGGTGCCTGGGTGCGGCCGCGTCCTATGACTCTGAACCTGAACTCTGTGGTAAGGGCGTCCGCCCCTTTTATCCCCTCTCCCTTCGCGCCACAGCGGGTTCCCCGCCCCGCCGTACCAGCTCCAGGGGAGGACAAAAAGGTACAGTCTTGCGGCCCCGGCCCAGGGCAACAGCGCCACCTGTGGACCGCAAGGAACCTCGCACCACCAGAGTCCTCCAAGAACCAGAAAAAGGTCTCGGATCCCCTAGCAATTAGTGCATCTGGGTTACACTCCCACCCAGATGCTTCCCCTAAATTCAAATACCCGCTACACTCTCCCCCTGGTGATTTGACACTGGTCTGTCTCCAAAAGAGTGCCAACATAAGTTCAATCCAGAGACAAACTACACAATCTAACCCCGGATTGTGCCAAGACCTAAATGGGAAAAGGGAAAACATAAAACAGTACAACTATAAAACTTTTCAATAAAACACTTTAAACATCTCACGCATTTACATTCTTCCCTCCCCCTGGCTATCTAAGGACCACCCATTCTCAGCAGCCTTGATAGACGAGTCTCCTACAGAGGGAAAGAAAAGAAACATACATCCTAACAATACACGTGTGTCTGCTTGGAATGAATGGGCCTATCCGAAAAGAAACCCATTCGCTCCAATAAGTGCTGCATAATGTCAAAAAAACAAACAATCGTTGCGCAACACTGCCAGCCGGTGACAATGCCGCGGTCAAGACACTCATCACTTCCAGATGAACTTTTTTTCCTCTGTGACTCTACACTGACTAAAACCCCAAAGTCACTGATTTCTGTGAAGTGCAAGAAGAAGGAGGGAGAACAAAACAAGAACAGCTCCCATTTTCTCCAAAGAGTAGAACTGCCCAAATGCAAAAAAAAAACTAGGGCACAGTCCTTGTGCTCCGGTGAAGGCACTCCGGAAAGTTCTGCAATGAACAGCAAGAAAGAACACACAGGAGTCTTTTTCTCCTAAAGGTAAAACCTTGGATGCGGTAGGAACACAGGCTTCAAATGTCTGTCCAAAGCCTCCACATGGTACTCAGCATTTCCTCCTTCCTTGCGGCAAATCACCACTCTGTCCGCATGGATATGCCTTCCCAGCATCCACTTAGCTTTACAGTCCTGGAACTTCTTGGTGACCGTTGGTGAACAAGAAAGGTATCGCCGTGCTTGCGGTACTTTAAGTTTGTCCCACACAAAAGTATCATACCATCTTTGGCGAAAAACTTCCACCTCATAAAGCAGTTCTCGAGGCAGGTACGTGTATTCGCACCCATACTCCTGGGCAACCTTCTGGCCAAAGAGACGCTGCAGCCTTGACAAAGGTGGCATTGTGGCCCGGTCTCCTTCTCCAGGCGGAACAATCGCTTCTGGGTGGCGAGGTGCGTTCACCACCTCGGTAGATCTGGGCCTAGGAGCCCGCAGTGACTTGCGTTGCACTCCCGCAACAGGAACAGGTGAAATGGATGTTGAGTCCAAAAGAGGAATTTCGGACAAGGGACCAGATTCCTCCCTAGGCACCGAGGCCTCCACCCGGGGGTGTACTATCTCCAGTAGACATGGGCAGGTCCCTTGTGACACGGGACAAGGGTAGCTTCATCTTGTCCCATCCCTTCTGATGGAAGATTTTGTCTATCTCCCCATCATCGCCATTGTCAGACAATGAGTCCAGGTCAGAGGTGTCATAGCATTCAGCGGGCAGATAATTCCCAGTCACGGAACTATCCCCCTTGACGGCCTCTACCGACTGTGGGCTTCCGCCACTTTTAACCACACAGACAGTCCCAACCCCTGGCTCACCTGGGCCTTCAGAAGAATAGGGATGTCCAGGACTCTTCTCTCCGGATCCATCCAGGCCAGGCAAGCAGCGGGGCGAAGCTCTTCCACGACCACACGAGGCCATCACAAGGCCGACTTTCCTCTTCGGTGGTCGGAGCAGGGAGCTGCTGGTGACCGAGGCAGCATCCTCTGATTTTTCTCTTTTCATCTCCGCTTGGGCAGTCACTTCACCCGGATCAGTGCGCACGGGAAACGCACCAGCATCGATCTCTCCTTCCGGAGTGGCAGTCCCTGTGAGGTAGTTGAGGTGGAAAGCCTGAGGCTTTTCTGTGGATGGTTCCACCTCAAAGAGAAACTCCTTGCAGACCTCACATCGCCCGAATGGCTTCAGCTGGACCACCAGTCTCGAACAGCCGGGACAGATCACACCGAGGGCCTCCATGTCTCTGCAGGTGTACAGAGCCAATCGCCCCCGGGGCCTTAGTCTTATCCCCGTATCCAAGATCGAAGCAGCCAAAGAAGTCATCTCCATTCCTAAAGAAACTGAAATCCATGGAGTAGTTGAAGTCATCTTCTCTCTTCGCTGCTCCATTGCGCACTGACCCACACACGCCCGAATCTCCACGTGCGTACGTCCACATGGCCATACTCCTCCCACACTCTGCACTTGTTCGCGGGCTTTCTCTTCTCCCCGCCCACAAACTACGCAGCTATGGGTTGCCTCGTGGCGCGTCGGCCAATATGGCCGACCTACTCAGAACTCCTTCGGGCAGCAAAGTTCAAATTCAGACACCATACACATCCCGGATACGATGCCCCCACGTGTAGCAGCCTCACCCCTCTCTCCCCTTCTCATGCTTGGCTTGTCTTTCTTCGTCTAGGGGTTTCAGTGCTGGGGAGAGGGATGAGATACACCACGGCCCATGTCCTCCATAGCTGAGAGGTGAAGGCCAGAAGATTGGGTTTTGTGTAGGTGTCCTAGAGTCAAGTCCAGTACTTCGTCCCTGACTCCTTTGCTCCTAGTAACCAGAGTTTCACACTGTGAATAGGTCCAACTCAGTTTTATTCTTCTTGCCAAACAAACAGTTTCTTCTACTGAGTAGTGATGGGGAATAGATCGAGGCACAATCCCTTCCCTTCTCCTGCTAACCACTGTGGTTTCACCAGTGGCGGGTAGTCACTGCCACTGACTATATTGAGTAGAATGTGAATTACCTTCGCTAGCACGGCCCCTGTCAGGGGAAGGAGATCCGTCCAAGGGAGAAACCGGAGGCCTCTCTGTCACCAGCAATGCTGCGCCGGACTCTTCAGTTCCGCACACCAGATCTCACAAACTCAGACACGGGCACCCAAGGAGTTGGGGCCCCCTCAGATTCCTCCACCCTCGCGGAACTCAGTCGAAGGTACTGAGCCTCAGGCCTCCGCCATAGTACCTCACCCCAGGCTAAAGATGCCTGAGATGGACTCTATGTCTCGCTCCGGCCAGGTCAAGGGCACCTGAGCCCGGAACGCCAGCACCCAAGCTGAAGGTGCCTGGGTGCGGCCGCGTCCTCCGACTCTGAATCTGAACTCTGTGGTAAGGGCGTCCGCCCCTTTTACCCCCTCTTTCTTTGCGCCACAGCGGGTTCCCCGTCCCGCCGTACCAGCTCCAGGGGAGGACAAAAAGGTACAGTCTTGCGGTGTGAGTTCAGCCCCGGCCCACGGCAACAGCGCCACCCGTGGACCGCAAGGAACCTCACACCACCAGAGTCCTCCAAGAGCCAGAAAAAGGTCTCGGATCCCCTAGCAATTAGTGCATCTGGGTTACGCTACCACCCAGATGCTTCCCCTAAATTCAAATACCCGATACACTTGCAAACATGCTGCTGAAGGCTTTGTGGGAGAAATATTTTCTCCTTTCTGTTCATTGTTGTTTAACCTAATGCCACTGTGCCTTCTCCTCCCCTCTCAATCAAAATCAGGTGCCTATGGACAGTTGGATTATGCCTGCATGTCTGATCACCCTTTAACATCTTATCACTATTACTGTCCACATTATGCTATCATACATATCTTTACTTGTTCCAGCTTTATGGCAGTAAGAACCTGGTGCTGGTGGTTTCAGTGAGGAGAAATGGTACTGCTTGGACCTTGAAGGGGGGTCCGAGCCGCGGTCGGACTCGCAGAGCTCGCGGCGGCGCGTGTGCCCACAATGCCGCTCTTAAAGAGCCAACGTATATTTACCGTATATACTCGAGTTTAAGCCGACCCGAGTATAAGCCGAGGTACCTAATGTTACCACAAAAACCTGGGAAAACTTACTGACTCGAGTATAAGCCGAGGGTCAACAATGCCCACCCATTGCAACTTCACTAAGCCCATTGCCACCTTACTGTTCCCATCCTCACGTGTTCCCATCCTCACGTGTTCCCATCCTCACGTGTTCCCATCCTCACGTGTTCCCATCCTCACGTGTGCCCATCCTCACGTGTGCCCATCCTCACGTGTGCCCATCCTCACGTGTGCCCATCCTCATATGTGCCCATCCTCACTGTTTCCCTGGAATTATAATTGAACATTGTAAAATTGTACCTGAAGGCTGGGGCGTCCATCGTTTAAAACTTGAGCTCTCTTCCTGGTCTCTTCCGTGATAGGCTGAGAATCGCAACTTAAAATTTGGTATTTTCTTTCCTTTCACTCTCGGTGATGGTGGTCACCAGGCCAAATGGAGAAAATAAAATAACTTTCACTTCAATACTTCCCTCCTCTTCAAAGCTATCCATATCTCAGATACTTTGACCTGCTGCAATGGTAATTTTTTGGGTTAAATGACATCCAGCACCATTCAACCCACTTCCTGTAAGTCCAGGTCCTCACGGACAGACCCCCTGTGGATGTGTGATCTAAGTACTACTGCACAGAATGGCTCTCGTTCTGTGCAGCAGAGAGGACTGCCTGACACAAGACAAACGGAGAAAAAAGGTTCATCACATCATATGACTGTTTGGAAGGCATTGGAAATATACTGTAAAATTCTTTGCAGTGAGGGTATAAGGGACGGGGTGTGGGTGGTACAAATATGAAGTTGAACTTTAATATTGGGAGTGAAAAAGCTGCAGTGAAATTCACATTTTTAAGGGAGCATTTAAACATTACTGTTTGTTTATTTGGGACTTGTAAGTTTTTTTATAGAACCATTTTCTGCTCTGGGTGGGTTTTGGAGACCACCACTAGAGCTGGCTTGTCATGTCTGTTAATACACCCTGCTGGTTTTCTGGACATTTTCATGACTAATAATCCTCTGTCTACTATGTCCAATCTCTGCCTTTTGTACTGTATTTTTTTCAGAACTCTGTATTAATGAGGTGCGATCAAGTCTTCACCTAAAACGCATGATACTTCTGGCAGCTCTCATTCTCATTTTTTGTATTCAAATGGATTTTTTGGATGCAACTTCTTTACTTTGGATAAACGTCCTGGTCTCTTTTTTATTTATTGTTAATTCCATCTGTGGTATTTTGCCTGCAATGTATTAGAAAAATAGACAGTTAAGTTAATGCAAAATGCGTGGTGAAGCGTAACGCTGTATACTGGTACATTTTCAGTACAATGAAGTAGCAAATTTATCTGAAAACTGTATCACTGGAATCTGCTGTTGTATTGTCCATTAAATACCTCTGTCAATAGGATGTTTATTATATTCCCTTTTTGTGTGAAATTAGTTTTTAAAGTATTGGAAATAATGATGTTTTACAAAATATGACATTAACCACTTCAATACCATGCACTTATACAGCTTCCTGCCCAAGCCAATTTTGAGCTTTCAGCGCTGTCGCAATTTGAATGACAATTGCGCGGTCATGCTACACTGTACCCAAACAAATTTTTTATCATTTTGTTCCCACAAATAGAGCTCTCTTTTGGTGGTATTTGATCGCCTCTGCGATTTTTATTTTTTGCGCACTATGTTTTTCTTTGTTTCTGTTAATTTTTTTTGTAAATAAGTACCTTTTCTACTTCAATGACGGGCACTGAAGGGCACTGATAAGGCGACACTGATGGGCACCGATGAGGTGGCACCAATGAGGTGGCACTGATGGGCACTGATGATGGGCACTGATAGGCGGCACTGATGGGCACTGATATGTGGCACTGGTATGCGGCACTGATGGGCACTCATAGGTGGCACTGATGGGCACTCATAGGCGGCACTGATGGGCACTCATAGGCGGCACTGATTGGCACTCATAGGCGGCACTGATGGGCACTCATAGGCGGCACTAATGGGCACTTTTAAGCGGCACTGATGGGCACTTATGGGTGGCACTGATAGGTGGCACGGACGGGCACTGATAGGTGGGCACAGATGGGCACGGATGGGCACTGATAGGTGGCACTGATGGACACTAGTAGGTGGCACTGGTGACACTGCTGCCTAGCAATGCCGGCCACCACACAATATTTTCTTGGCATGATCGTGCCAGTCAGTGCCCATGTGTGGGCACTGATTGGCATATTTTTTTATGTTTTTTTTTATATTTTTTTTTTTACTACATGTGGATGGCCATGGGGGCCATCCACATGCTTAGGGCTTCCCTGGTGGTCCTTGGGGGCTTCCCTGGTGGTCCAGTGTGGGTATCCGAGGGGGGGCTGCGCTGATAAACAATCAGCGCAACCCCCCCCTGTCAGGAGAGCCGCCGATCGGCTCTCCTCTACTCGCGTCTGTCAGACGCGAGTGAGGAAGAGCCGATCAACGGCTCTTCCTGTTTACTTCCTGATCAGCCGTGATTCGACACGGCTGATCACATGGTAAAAAGCCTCCGACTGAGGCTTTTTACCGAGATCAGTGTAGCGGTGGGTCAGACTGACCCACCGCTCCACCGATCGCCACGATGCGCGCCCCCCCGGGCGCGCGGCGGCTGTTATCCCGCAGGACATCATATGACGTCCAGTGTGGATAACAGAACCACTTCCTGGACGTCAATTTGCTATTGACTGGGCGGGAAGTGGTTAAACAGATTTAGGCTACATATATACGGGTGCATTTGTCAATGCAGCATAAAGACACTTCATATTTCTGGAGTGCCAGATGTCCTAGAGCTGCATACATCCACCCATAGACATGACACCTTTCTCCCTGTGCATGTGTGCTACTTTACGCAAATTACGGTGTACAGCCACCTTCATCCATTCATGTCTATGGATGGCTGTATGCAGCTCTAGGACATCTGGCACTCAAGATATTTTAGAGCTGCCCAAATACAAACTACTGTTGCTTTTATTGTTTTTTCCGTGTTATGAGATCTTCCCTTGCTGCCAGTCAAAATGAAATGGGCATGTTAAATTGCAAAATGATTCATGTAACAGTTAAATATATTAGTATAATGAATATAGAATTTCTTTTAAATTAAAACCATGGGCAATACAGGTTTGTTTTTTTGATTCCTCCCCTGTTCATAGGTTTATTTTCTGTTGATCCTGTCAGTAGAGCTGTTAATTTTCCAGTTCCTTTAACACTCTAATGGGGGAAAAAGGTATTAAATACTTTAATAAAAGGCGGCCATTCTAAGCACCCCTGGCAGTTTTATTTATTTCTAAGGCTCCATGTACACAGAAGCTCAAAAACGGTCGTTTTTAAAGCAGCAGAAAAAGCTAGCTTTTATCAGCGTTTTTTTACTAGCTTTTATTAGCATTTTTCAGTGTAGCGCTTTTTCGTTTTTTTTTTTTTTTCCAATGGACCAAAAAACGCAAAAAATTGCTCACGTTTTTTGAGCGATTTTAAACGTTTTTCGGCGTTTTGCGTTTTTTTTTTCGTTTTTTCTGCCGGAAAACGGCACTTTGAACGCGAATTTCTTGCGTTCAGAAAAAAGCCCATTAACTCCACTGCTCATTAAAGCTAAAAAACGTTGTGTACATGAACACATAGGCTAACATAGCTTTTTAAAAAAATGCCAAAACGCCAATAAACTGCAGTTTATCAGCTTCTGTGTACATGGAGCCTAACCGTCTGTTTTTTAAATACATTAGTAGTTTAACACATGAAGATCAAACAGGTTTTATACCAAAGAGAGCAGCTGCAACAAATATTCACAGATTATTTCTGAATTTGCAATTGGAAAATAGGGGATCTAGAGCAATATTATGCTTAGATGCCCAAAAAGCCTTTGATATGGTGGAGTGGGAATATTTATGGACTGTATTGGAGGTTTTTGGAATAGGTACAGGTTTTTTAAAATGGGTGAAAATATTATACAGGGACCCTAAAGCAAGGGTAAGAATTAATAATACACTATCCAGCCCGTTTACCTTATCTAGAGGGACAAGACAGGGCTGTCCCCTATCGCCATTACTGTTCGCTATAGCAGTAGAGCCCCTTGCCATTAGACAGTCAACCAAAATAGTTGAGTTTTGTCGGGCAGGAAGAGAGGATAAAGTGGCCCTTTATGCAGATGACGCTCTTATTTTCCTGGGGGATACCTCAAATTCATTATCGGAACTTATGAGCCTTATCTCCATATTTGGGTAATTTTCGGGTTTCCAGATTAACTGGGATAAATCCATATTATTACCATTAGATGAGTTAAAAACCCCATTATTAAATCAAGCCTCTAAAATCTAAATTAAGGACACAGTGAAATATTTGGGGATAGAGATTTCTTGGGATGTAAAAGACTATATTAATTTAAATTTGAAACCATTATTAGCAAAATTCAAAGATAAATGTCGAAGTTGGTGTAAGTTACCTCTGACGGTGATAGGAAGAGCAAATCTTATCAAAATGATTTGGGCGCCGCAATTACTTTGTGTTTAATAATTCACCCGTATGGATTACAGCCTTTTGGTTTAGAAAAATAGAAGCTCTCTTTAGAGAGTTGATTTGGAGGAATAAATGACCACGTATAAAGTTAACAACTTTAATGTTAAATAAGGAAGAGGGTGGTCTTGCAATCCCCCATCCCAAAAGCTACTTTTTAGCTTCACAAATACAACATTTTAGTGGATGGACAAAAGTATTAGTCTGATCCTATACAGAATCTGCTATTATCAGTTTATGAAGTTTATCCACTAATTTCTTTATTAGAATCGAGAAATCAATTGTGCGATAAAGGGTTCCATACGGGTAAATTATTTGACATGGTATGGCAGGAAATGAGGAAAATTACTGAAGTAAAGGGATTTACTTCATATACGCCAATTTGGAATAATAGTAGATATGTGGAACTGGGGAAATTGGAGGGGTTTGAGTTTTGGAGGCAGAAGGGACTAAGGTATATGCCACAGCTATTTGAGGAAGATGTGATGAAAACCTTTAGTGAACTAAGCAAAGAATATAATATTCCAAATCAAAGATTTTTTCAATTCCTTCAGCTTAGGCATGCGTTCAAAACACAGGGTCGTATACAGGAACTGAAGTTTAATAAGTCAGTGGTGATAGCCTTGTTAGAGAAGACAGAGCAAAAAAAAAGGGCCTGATATCACAATTATATGATATAACATTTGATAAATTAAAAAAAAACTGTGGACATACCAGCAAGACTAGCCTGGTCAGGGGATATTGGGACAATATCAGATGAACAGTGGGCACAGGCACTATCAGTATTACCTCAGGCCTCTTTATCTCCAACACAAAATTTAACACAACTATTTATCCTACATAGGGCACATTACACGCCAGAGAAATTATTTAAATGGAAATGTAGAGATACAGATCGATGCCCTAGATGTAAAGGGAGAGGAGCCAATGTAATACACATGATATGGAGATGCCCTAAACTTCATCGCTATTGGTCTGGGGTGGTATCTATGATTAATAGTGTATTTGAGAGTGGGATGTTCATGGAGCCTGGGGGTTGTCTTCTGGGTATACTGGATGAATCGAGAATCCCAGTGGATCATATCGTTTAAATAAATAGAAGTCTATTCCAGGCTCGTAAGCTTATTGCACAAAAGTGGCTATCAACATACCCACCCACTGTAGAATAGTGGAAAAAACAAGTAAGGGAAACGGTAATCAAAGAAAAGTATATTTTTTTTTTACACAGAGGCTGCCCGGGGAAATTTGAAAAAATATGGAGGGGGTGATGTGATATCTTGGAGGTATGAGGGGAGGAGGGATGGGTGAGTAGAGGGGGGGGGGGGAGATCATGGGAGCTAGGGGTAAGGGAGAAGTAATGTGCGTCAAGTTTTTTTTTTTTCTTCTTTTTTTCCTCTCAATGCGGGCATGGGATGTATGTTGTATTTGGTGTTTTTGCTATTTGTATGTAAAAAAACAAAACAAAAAAAAAGATGATTTGATTTTAAAAAAAGTACTTTAATAAAAAGTGGCCATTCTAAGCACCCCTGGCAGTGTTATTTATTTCTAACCGTCTGTTTTTTTGCCTGAAAGCTTGGCCTATTTTAAATACAGGAATAATGAATTCATATACTGAATACTATTATTACAACTATTAACCACATGCAGTTACTATAGTTTACTATAGCAGACCTTTAAAGCGGACCTTTCCCTCCAAAACATTAAAAGCACATTTGTATGCAGCTCTGAATGCCAGCAGGAAATGCATTATGCTTGTACTGTAAAATGCCATAATTTTTACAAACTTTTTTCAATCTTCCCTTCCACCAGTCTTGGGGCACTGGTGACATGGCCTAGAGCTAGGAAGAAGAAATTGGCCACCAATGATGTGGATTTTAAAAATAGTGGCGCAGGGTAGACAAGGAGTTTGGGCCAATGTAATGTTGGAACATAAACATTAAAGGAGAAGTTTGGGGTTGTTAAAAAAATAAATACATACTCACCTTCATGCTGCAGCATCAGTCTGATGCTGTGGATGCTGCAGCTGTCCCCTGCCGACTCTAAGCCTAAGAACTGGGCAATCACGACTGCTGATCTGTCAGCTTTGAGCAAAGGGCGTGGCTTTGGCCTGCTGTAGGCTGATTCTAGGTCACAGGAGAGCCCAAGTAAGCACATTGCCTTTGCTTTGCTACCAGCGGGGCACTGATCCTTCTGAGCCAGGTCCCCACACCATCGGGATACCATAAGTGACTTGGCAATTCCCTTCATCTAGATCTCTGCACCGTTTGGATACCACCATCCACTGTACCTGGCCCAGTTGTCTGTTTCCGCAGCACTAGCCAAGCTCATGGGGCTCTTTTAGAGGCTGAGTAAGCATTTACCATTCTGGATGTTTCCCTTTCAGTGATTTGTTGCACATTATTGGATACTTCCTACTGATTGTGGCGTTAATGCTAACTCTCTATATATGGTTTTTATCTGAACAATTTTACTTCAGTTTATTAAACTTACTGTTTGATTTTTACCACACAAAAACTCCCCTGATACTCGCCTGTGTACAACAGTGTCACCCTTATAGGTGTAAAGTGGTCCTCCAAGCACTTTCCAGTGGAATTCTTGTGCATGACTTTCCTGGCACCACTCCTGGTGCTTACCTCTTACATAGCAGTTTTAATGACTATTTTCCATGAAGAGAATCCTGGTGTGGTTTTAGTGCCTAAACTATTTTGGTATTAGTCTTTTGCATATGTAGTTATTTGCTTGTTGGGTTTACAGTAATATTATTGTACAGGATTTATATAGCGCCAACAGTTTGTGCAGCGCTTAAAGAGGAAGTAAACGGCCCGACCGTTCCCTTTCTTCAGTGCCCATGCGCCAATGACGTTGGCGCATGCGTATATGGCAAATATCTCCTAAACCGTGCAGGTTTCGGAGATATTTCCAGTGCCTACAGGCACCATAGATTAAATTATACTAAACCCACTCTGTAAAAAGAGATGATGTACACTTATCATTACAGTAGCTCTTGACTTAAAAATCCACTACTATCATGCTGTGTGCTGTTTCCTTCTGCTCATACATGTTCTAGTGATAGAAGTTGGCACAATGAACCACAGGAGTTAATGATCTCTCCAGCTTCTACCAATTTTGCGTGAACACCACCTTTTAATGTACCAACCAGGTAGTTGTGGTATGTGCTCAAATATTGTTATTTATAAAGATGCTTAGAAATGTCACATATACACTCATCATATTTGTTGATTTAGTGTTCACAAAAATAAAATGACAAATAGAATCTCCTAAAGTTTATACTGGGGATAGATCCAGTTGGCATTTACATACAATATTTCTTTTATGAAACAAATTGAACATTTTATTAGGTCTAAAAATTTTCTTAACTGAGCTTTAGTGTCTGAACAATTGGGGGGAATTTAATTTTTGTAATGTTTCTTTGAGGAGAGCATAAAGTAAATGGTCCCATCTGTGTCCTGTATTTTGTATTTTGTCCTTTTGCAAAATGAAATGCTAACTCTTGGCTAACTCTGTAGGGGAGGCCTAGCTGAAAGGCTCAATCGGCTGCAGAACAGAGAAAGATCTGCTATTACATTTTGGAGGCATCAATCTGGATCTGATTGCAGAATACCTTTGGGTAAGATTTATATGTGAATGCATAATCTGCCATGGCGAGTTATTGAGGTAAAGATTATTTAGTGGTCCCCTTGCTCTTATATGTTCAATTTTCACAAGTACCCTACCTAACTTGGCAGTGCTCATTTACAAGAATATAACTTCTTCCCCCTATATTTCTTTTTAATTTTGAGGAATATTTATCACAAAGAAAAACCAACAGCACTCACTATCATTTTAGAAAAAAGTTTATTTGGTCTGCTGTCTATAATTTAAAATGCTAAAGAACTACTATCGATATATTTTTTTTATTTTACTCCCCAATAGTTCTTTTCTGATAAGTGGCCCCATTGTCCCCTAAAAACACCTCTATATGCTGGTTGTAGCCCCATCCCATTTTAAAGCCCATATTATGGGTGGAGGTACGTCCAGCACTGAGCCCCATTCCCCCCCTACAAGCTAAGTTATCGATCACTAATTTAGAATGATCAGTGTTGCTTGTTCATTCATAATAGTAAAAAATAATTTAGAACGTTGGCTCCAAAAATGTAAAGTATCTGCCCTATGTGTGTACAAGCAGCTGCAGATACATTACACAGAGCCACAACTCTGAATGATCTTACACTATTCTGAATGACCAAAAAACAGCACTGCTTATTCATTCATAACAATGACAGCTTACTCAGAGCTGCAACACTCTGTGTAAATCATAGCTGCTTATACACATCCACAGCCTGACCAATGGATGATAGTGCTGTGTGAGCTTTCATTATATATTAATAAGCAATTGGCTATGTCAGGCCCCATGCCATATATAACACAGCCCAAAACCACTGATCGCTCATTCATAAAACTGCAACGCTGTGTCATTCATCAGCTGAGCAGCATTGATGGGCACACAGTGCTGCCAGCTGTATGATCTGTTTCGTGAAAGATGGCACTGGTCTCGTGAGCGGCCACATGTTGCCAGAGACCCGAGCATTGAATCACAAATCTGTCTCTTTACTAGCAGCCTTGTCGAATAGGGAGGGGGGCATAGCTGACATAAAAAAAGTTTTTTCTTTTTCGTACATCACGGGACACAGAGCGACTTAGTCATTACTAATGGGTTATATAGATACCTTCAGGTGCTGGCACTGGCAACTTCCAAAACCGGAAGTACCCTCCCCTATATAAGCCCCTCCCATCCGGGAGCACCTCAGTTTTTTGCCAGTGTCTAAGGTGTTGGCCAAAGAGTAACATGTGTTTTCACTGGGCTTGCGTACAGGTTCTTTTACGGGCCTTAGTAAGCTGTTCCGGATCCGACCAAAAAAGCTTCATAGCTAAACGGTCGGTACCCGGGCCTTGCAACAGAAGAGCAAGGTTTTGCCTGTAATGCCTCTCTTAGGAGGGCTGGACCCTGGGATCCAGAGCTCTGGTCATACCCACGACCAAGATGTTGTCTGTGCAGGGTGCTATACAGGTCCAGGGGAGTGTAATCCTTGGGAACCCGGTCCCTGAAGGTTTAATTACAATGCCTGCCGTGATAGGTGAAGTTTGGGCTTCTGTGGACCAAACAAAGTCCTGCGGCGGGGAACAGGTAAGTGGGGGCCCCCAGGAACTTGGTTCTATTGGGGGACCCCCAAGCCTAATTTGTCTTTCTGTCTGTTACCTAACGGTATTCCCGCTAATATCTGTGTATGCCTGTAACTACTGGAAAATGTAAAATTTTAATAGTAGTCAAGAAAAAAAAAAAAAAAAAGGAGACCGCGGTACCTGTGTTAAACCACTAGAGGCCGCTGTGGTCCATTTTTCTTGTCATGTGGATCTTTGGCTTTTTCAAGTCAAAAGATCCAGGCAGTTGGTAAGTTTCTCTGTGGGAATCCACTTCCTCTGCCCTGTTGCTGCGCTCATCCACCGCACAGGCCCTCCGGCAAAAAGGGCCCTGGCTCCTAGTCCCTGCTTGCTTTCAAAAAAGGCGCCAAAGGCGCACGGGCGCGGGCGCGTGCACACGCCTCCTATGAAAGGAAAGGGGCGGGGCGGGTGGATGACGCTTGATGCGTGCCGCGGCGCTTCTGCGCATGTGCAGGCGTCCCAGCATGGATAAAAGACACAGTACAAGTGTCAGCTGGATGCAAGCAGAGCTAGCAACAAAACGGTGGCACACAGAGGCGGTTGATGCAGGCATCCCCATAGAAAGACACTTTAGTGGACACCAGCTGGTATATAGCAGCAACTGTGTTAGACTATTACCAGCAAAATTGGTGTATGACGACGGGAATACCTCAGCTTTGTGCTTATAGGATATGTCGTCCAGACACTCTGGAAATAAGTCTTCCAAGAAGCGAAAGGGGTCTCCATCGGGCTCTGAGGATTTTGGGCATGCTTGTACTGCACCAATCTCCCCTGAAATTTCAGAGGTCAGTAGCCGTAGGAACCCCCGCAGGAGTACCTGGTGCTGCGGCTGTCCCCAGTCCACCTGCTCCTGTATATATAACAGAGGACGTTTTTTTCCTCAACTCTGGGAGGATTGGAAGAGAGATTAACAGCATTGATCGCTGCTTCCCTGTCACAGGGAAAGCGCGTCCGATCTCCATCTCCTCCTTCAGAGTGCCTGTTAGTGGAGGAACAGCCCCACACAGAGATCGACCTACCTGAAGGGGATCAGGATGAGGTTGATTCGGTTATAGAGGAATCAACAGTGGAAGAACCTTTCTCAGCATCTCAGGCTGAAAGATTATGGGTTCAGTCTCTGACTAACTTGGTCCGATCAGCATTTAAAATGCCTCTTGCGGAGCCATCAACCACTACTGTCTCCTCGCTGGGGTCGCTGAAAGCTCCCCAGACTGTCTGTTCCTTCCCAATCCACCCTTTATTGGAAGGGCTTATTTACCAGGATTGGGAGCATCCTGATAAAATATTTACTCCTCCCAAGAGATTTCCGGTGATCTATCCCATGGAGGATAAGTTCATAAGAAAAAATGGAGGGTCCCTACAGTGGACGCAGCCATCTCTTGTGTGAATAAATCACTGACATGTCCAGTAGTTAATGTTCCAATATTCAAAGACCCAATAGATAAAAAATTGGAGTCTTTACTAAAATCTGCTTTCTCTACAGCAAGCATGGTGACACAACCTGCAGTAGCAGCGATTGGGGTCTGCCAAGCAGTGAAGGATCAGTTGAAACAAGTCTTAAGGGACTTACCAGATCAGCAGGCTCTTGCCCTAGCTGACCTACCTAGAGCCTTGTGTTTTGCGGTGGACGCCATAAAGGATACAATCCAACAGGCCTCCCGCTTTACGCTGTCTGTAGTACATATGCGTAGGCTTCTATGGCTCAAAAACTGGTCTGCTGAAGCTCCCTGTAAGAATTGCTGATTAGCTTCCCATTTCATGGAGAACGCTTATTCGGAGAAGATCTGGACAAGTATATCCAGAAAATTTCTGCCGGTAAAGGTACACTCTTGCCGGTTAAGAACAAGGGTAGAAGTCCTTCTTTTAAGATGCCTACTTCTCCAGTCCCTGGCACGTCGGCTGTGAAACAGTTCCGACGGCCTCCGCGGTCAAATCCAGGAGGCAGAAATCAGGGACAATCACAGGGTAACAAGAAACCCTGGGTCAAGAGAGGTACAAAACCTCCCCCCAAGTCATGAAGTTGCCCCCACTCAATCGGGTGGGGGGAAGACTTCAGTTGTTCACAGAGACCTGGCGGGACACCATCAGAGACAGATGGGTGATCTCTGCAGTAAGTCTGGGATACAGGCTGGAGTTAAGACATTCCTCCTGCCCATTTTATGAGGTCAAACGTGCCAAGCGATCCCCAGAAGAGAGGATCCCTCCTTCTGGCACTAGAACAACTATTGCTCCAAGGTGTAATCATGAAGGTTCCCTTAGAATAAAGCGGGTTTGGGTTTTACTCGAACCTTTTCACAGTCCCCAAACCAAATGGGGACGTGAGGCCCATATTAAATCTAAAAGGGCTAAACAAGTTCCTACATATCAGGACTTTTCGGATGGAGTCGATCCGATCGGTGGCCACCGCCCTACAAGGGCAGGAATGGTTAGCCTCGATCGACATAAGGGATGCTTATCTGCATATTCCCATCTTTCCGGCCCACCAGAAATTTCTACGCTTTGCAGTAGAAGGGCGCCATTTTCAGTTCAGAGCCTTACCTTTCGGTCTGGCCACAGCACCACGAGTGTTCACAAAAATTCTGGCCCCACTATTGGCCAATCTAAGAACACAAGGTGTAACGATAATGGCATATCTAGAAGACTTGTTGCTGATAGACCACTCAGTGAAAAAAAAAAACTAGAAGTGGTCGTTCACAAGACAATCAAGTATCTGGTATCTCACGGTTGGATTATCAACCGAGACAAGTCATCCCTAAAACCAGTCAAAAGTCTGGAATACTTGGGGCTAAGACTGGATTCAAATCAGAGAAAGATTTTCTTACCTCCAGAGAAGGTGTCGTCTTTGAAAGATTTGACCCACTTAGTGGGTACAAAAAGAAAACCATCCATACGCCTGTGCATGAGGCTGCTGGGAAAAATGGTGGCTTCATTCGAAGCAGTACCCTACGGTCAATTCCATTCAAGGAACTTGCAGAGGGCCATACTGTCAGCCTGGAACAAAAAAGTTCAGGCTTTAGACTTAACAATGTCCCTGTCCCCTTCCGTTCGCAAGAGCCTCCATTGGTGGTTGGTGCCCCAGAATCTGGAGAAAGGGAAACCCTTCAGTCCGGTTTCTTGGAAGGTGGTCACTACAGATACCAGCCTCATAGGCTGGGGGGCAGTACTGGAGCAATGGTCTCTCCAGAGCAAGTGGTCAGAAGCAGAGAAGGCCCTGTCCATCAATCTCTTAGAGATACGAGCAGCCCGGTATGCCCTAGTAGCATGGACATCCAAACTCCAAGGGTCCCCTGTCAGAATTCAATCAGACAATGCCACAGCAGTGGCATATATCAATCACCAGGGTGGCACCAGGAGTCGTGCAGCCCAGAGGGAAGCGAATTGCATCCTGGAATGGGCAGAAAGATATGTCCCAGCCATATCCGCGGTTTTCATCCCAGGAGTGGAAAATTGGAGAGCGGACTTTCTAAGTCGCCAGCAATTATGCCCGGGGGAATGGTCTCGTCACCCCGAGGTTTTCCAGGCAATATGCCAGCGGTGGGGAACACCGGATGTAGATCTGCTAGCATCCAGAATCAACGCAAAGGTGGACAGATTTGTGTCTCGCACAAGGGATCCCCTAGCTTGCGGCTCGGATGCCCTAGTGTTCCCTTGGGATCAGTTCAAGCTGATATATGCATTCCCACCGCCACAATTGTTACCGCGATTAATCCGCAGAATCCGGGTAGAAAAGAAACCGGTGATTCTGGTGGCTCCAGCGTGGCCCCGAAGGGCATGGTACGCGGAGATTGTAAAAATGTCAGTGGGGAGTCCTTGGTCTCTCCCACATCGTCCGGACCTGCTTCCGCAAGGACCGATATACCACCCTTCCTTACCAGCCCTAGGTTTGACGGCCTGGCTATTGAAGCCCACATTCTAAAAAAGAGAGGGCTCTCTAATCCTGTGGTATCTACCATGATCAATGCCAGGAAGCCGGTATCCAGGCAGATCTATTATAGGATCTGGAAGGCGTACATCGCATGGTGTGAGGCCAAAATATGGCATCCACGTAAGTACGTAATAGGTAGGATTCTGGACTTCCTACAGTGGGCTATGGATAGGAAGCTTGCCTTGAGTACTATCAAGGGTCAGATTTCGGCCTTGTCAATATTTTTTCAAAGGCCCTTGGCTTTGCATTCATTAGTCAAAGCTTTCATACAAGGAGTGATGCGTATTAGCCCTCCGGTTAGTATTCCCATATGTCCTTGGGACTTAAACCTGGTTCTGTCGGTTCTACAGAAACAACCATTTGAACCATTGCAGCACATTTCCTTGGTTCTTCTCACCAGGAAATTGATTTTCTTAGTAGCCATTTGTTCGGCTAAAAGAGTATCGGAATTAGCCGCCTTGTCCTGTAAGGAGCCATATCTGGTTGTCCATAAGGACAGAGTAGTATTACGTCCTCATCCAGCCTTTCTTCCTAAGGTGGTATCGAGGTTTCATTTGAACCAAGATGTGGTTCTTCCTTCTTTTTTTTCCCAAACCTACCTCGGTAGAGGAAAAGTTATTGCATTCTTTGGATGTAGTAAGAGCAGTTAAAGCTTATCTAAAAAGCCACTGCTCAGATTCGTAGAACGGATACTTTGTTTGTTCTGCCGGAAGGCCCCAGAAAGGGTCAGGCAGCATCAAAATCTACTTTAGCCAAGTGGATTCGACAGGTCATAATACAAGCCTATGGCTTGAGAAGGAGACCGCCTCCGTTCAAAGTTAGGGCGCACTCCACAAGAGCAGTTGGAACTTCATGGGCAGTGCATCACCAGGCCTCCCTGGCTCAAGTCTGTAAGGCCGCAACATGGTCTTCAGTACACACGTTTACTAGATTCTACCAGGTAGACGTTAGAAGTCAGGAGGATGTCGCCTTTGGGCACAGTGTGTTGCAGGCCGCAAAAGATCCCCATGCCTGATGGCGCCCAGCTTATGTATAGTGTATCCCTCCCCTCATTTGGCATTGCTTTGGGACGTCCCATTAGTAATGACTAAGTCGCTCTGTGTCCCGTGATGTACAAAAAAGAAAAAGGGATTTTTATAACAGCTTACCTGTAAAATCCTTTTCTTGGAGTACATCACGGGACACAGAGCTCCCACCCCTCTTTTTGGGACACTTATTGCTTTGCTACAAAACTGAGGTGCTCCCGGATGGGAGGGGCTTATATAGGGGAGGGTACTTCCGGTTTTGGAAGTTGCCAGTGCCAGCACCTGAAGGTATCTATATAACCCATTAGTAATGACTAAGTCGCTCTGTGTCCCGTGATGTACTCCAAGAAAAGGATTTTACAGGTAAGCTGTTATAAAAATCCCTTTTTTTGCCTTACAGGAGCTCTAGTCTTCCCCAAAACAATGCAAGTCAGCAGCTACGAATACTGTAGTTGTTGACTTTTAATATAGGGATGCTTACCTGCCCCTGGATCCAGCACTGTCCTCACCCAATCCGATTCTTCTTCAACCAGAATCTTCACTAAGGAAAACCAGCAGTGAAGCCTTGCAGCTTCACAGCTGGCTTCCAACTATGCATGCGCGAGCCGCGCTGTGCTTTGTGATTGGTCCTGCAGTCTTCTGGTACCTGTGGTGTGTCCCAGAAGGCTGTGAGATAAGGAGGGGGGGGACTTCCTCTCAGATCGCCGCAGCAATCTGATGGGAAGTGGGGGAGCGGGTACCATTCAAAATTGGGCAAATGTAAAAAAGTGAATAAAGAGAATGCATTAAGGTTAAAAACCTTTTACCTTTACAACCACTTTAATGATGGATCACCACTTGAGCACTGGACACTTAAACCCCCTTAATAACCAGACCAATTTTCAGCTTTCGGTGCTCTCACATTTTGAATGACAATTACTCAGTCATGCAACACTGTACCCATATGAAATTTTTGTCCTTTTTTTCACACAAAATAGAGCTTTCTTTTGGTGGTATTTAATCAACGTTGGGTTTTTTATTTTTTGCGCTATAAGAGAAAAAAAGACTGAAAATTCTGTAAAAAAAATAAAATAAATTTTTTCGTTTCTGTTATAAAATTTAGCAAATTAGTAATTTTTCTTCATCAATTTTGGCCAAAATTTATACTGCTACATATCTTTGGTAAAAATAAGTACAAATTGGTGCATATTATTTGGTCTTTGTGAAAGTTATAGAGTCCACAAGCTATGGTGCCAATATCTGAAAATTCATCACACCTGAAGTACTGACGGCCTATCTCATTTCTTGAGACCCTAACATGCCAGAAAAGTACAAATACCCCCCAAATTACCCCTTTTTGGAAAGAAGACATTCCAAGGTATTTAGAAAGAGGCATGGTGAGTTTTTTGAAGTTGTAATTTTTTCCCACAATTCTTTGCAAAATCAAGATTTTTGTTTTTTCTTTTTTTTTCCCCCCAAAATTGTCATATTAGCAGGTTATTTCTCACACACAGCATATGCATACCACAAATTACACCCCAAAATACATTCTGCTATTACTCCCGGGTATTGCGATACCACATGTGTGAGACTTTTACACAGCAGGCCACATACAGAGGCCCAACATGCAGGGAGCAACTTCAGACGTTCTGGAGCACCCAGGCCAATTCTGACATTTCTCTCCTACATGTAAAAACCATCATTTGTTTACTTGAAAATTACATAGAACCCCAAAACATTATAGATGTTTTTTTTTAGCAAAGACCTTAGAGAATATAATGGTGGTCATTGCAACTTTTTATCTCGCACGGTATTTGCGCAGCAATTTTTTTAACGCGTTTTTTTTACGGAAAAAAACTGTTTTGTGCTTCCAAAAAAACAGTAAAGTTAGCCCAATGTTTTTGCATAATTTGAAAGATGAAGTTACGCCGAGTAAATAGATACCTAACATGTCACCCTTCAAAATTGCACACGCTCGTGGAATGGCGCCAAACTTCGCTACTTAAAAATTCCCATAGGCAACGCTTTAAATATTTTTACTGGTTACATGTTTTGAGTTACAGAGGAGGTCTAGGGCCTAAATTATTGCTCTCGCTCTAACGTTCGCGGCGATACCTCACATGTGTGGTTTGAACACCGTTTTCATATGTGGGCGGGACTTATGCATGCGTTCGCTTCTGTATGCAAGCTCACGGGGACAGGGGCGCTTTAAAAATATATATATATATATATATATATATATTTTTTTTTTTTATTGTTCATTTTACTTTATTTATTTTAGTTTGACATGTTTTACCGCCCCAAATTTTTTTTTGATCACTTTTATTCCTATTACAAGGAACGTAAAACATCCCTTGTAATAGGAATAAGCATGACAGGTCCTCTTTACAGTGGGATATGGGGTCAATAAGACCACACATCCCACCTCTAGGCTGGGAAGCCTGAAAAAAACAAAAAAAAACAATCTTGGCTTTGATCGTAGCGGTGAGTCGGTAGAAGCACCGGAGGGCGGTGGGGGGGGGACATCCCCTCTCATCGCCCATAAGAATGATCAAGCGGCGGAACAGCCGCTATGATTGTTCTTATGGTGTAGGGAATCGCCGGCTGAAAAAACTAATATCCCCGCACAAAGTCAAGGACGTTATATGACAGCCGGCGGGCGGGAAGTGGTTATTGCGGAGTATGGCGCAGGGTATTGCGGAGTATGGCACAGGGTATTGCGGAGTATGGCGCAGGGGTATTGCGGAGTATGGCGCAGGGGTATTGCGGAGTATGGCGCAGGGGTATTGCGGAGTATGGCGCAGGGGTATTGCGGAGTATGGCGCAGGGGTATTGCGGAGTATGGCGCAGGGGTATTGCGGAGTATGGCGCAGGGTACCGCGCAGGGTATTGCCAGAGTATTGCATGCAGAGTATTGCACAGGGATGGCTGAGCAGGGATGGATGGATGGCTGGATCTGTGACTGCAATTGTCACAGATCCAGCCCACAGCGCTGCTGCCATGATCTGCTCCCTCCCCTCACACTGTACACCGGTCTGTTTACAAGTGATCGCTCCGTCATTTGACGGAGCGATCACGTGGTAAACGGCCGCTATCAGCGGCGATTTACCGTGATCCGTGATGCGCTGGGTCCTCTGGACCCGGCGGTCACGGAGACTCCCGTGTGCGCGCACCAGGGGGTGCGCGGGAGCGCGATTCTGGGAGGACGTTATATAACGTCCTCCCAGAGTTAAGCAACCACCCTGTCAACGTTATTTTTCGACAGCCGGTTGTTAAGTGGTTAAAGTGGAATCCCAGTCGCAGACATCTTTTATAAATTCTTAATTTTCAAAAAGTTGCCTCTGGTCAGGTGTATGAGCTTTACTCTAAAATTCGGACATTTGTATATGTCATATACTACAACCAGTGCTGTACTTTGGGCTCACCATAGCTCTCATAAAGGGTAGCAATAGTGTGGTGTACCCCTTATCCGTTCACAGATTGCTGTGTATTCTTTTATAGCACTAACCCCCGAGGAGCCACTTGTGTTTTCTCTGTTCTTTACCTCGACTCTGTAGACAACTTCAGACGCTCTGACTCATCCGATTAGGCAGATAGAAATTGCAATGCTGCTGAGAGCACAAAGATAGATACTCTGCACACAACTATAACACAGTATCAGGGAGTAGACGCCAAACCGATTAGTAAAACAGAATTTTGTGTATTAAAGTAAATGGCAATATATTCATAAATGAACAAATCAAAAATTAGATCAACCACAATTCACTAGACCAAATGGTCAGGAGCTTCAGGAGTCCTGATCATACTTCACTCCCCATAATATGTTTGCCTCTGTTCCTGTTGGGGAGATTACTATCAATTTCTGTCCTTACAGGAAATTTGGGGAAATCTGTCCAATATGGATACAGAGGGTGATAAAAATGGACAGAGGTTCTAACCTGTCCAAACTGAACTGTAATGAGCATGTAGGTCTGAGGTCTAAAAAAAAAAAGAGGATCAGCTTGACAGACAGGCATACTTGCATTTATAGAAAGATTTGTCTCATGACAAGCTACATGCAATAAATGGTCCTATGCCTTGGCTACTGTTAGAACTCTTCTCGGCTCCAATTTGTAGATTATTATTATTTTTTTTATCATAATGTTACTTGAATGATGGTCTATTTTTTTTTTTTTTTTTAAGGAGATAAATCAGGCACACTTCTTTTAAAGTTGATTGACATCCACGAGGAGTGTGCAGTATGGATTGCAGCTTGTCAGACTTTAACAGACCAACAGAACATAGACAACCCTGCCATAAATCACCATACAGATGCGAGAAAGCTGAAAGTTCTGTTTTCAAGACAAACCATAGAACAACTTAAGCCAAAGCTGAATGACATCATTCACATCTACCCACCCTGGTGAGTGAACAATATGCTTATAAGGTGCAGTAGACTCTATTGTTCTATGTTCCAACTTTCCATTTTCGGCAATACTAGGATAAAACTTACCAAATAGGTTTTATTCAATGTCTTTTACAAAAATCCTTAAACTTGGTGTCCCCATACAAGTTAGCGATTGTAAAAATTTACTTTTTCTGCACTTACTGGCTTACTTTGTGACTTTGACCTACTGTCAGATAATCATATTGAGTTACTAAGCTGATTGGTATTTCCAGGCATTTAGGGTGTTTTAGAAAATGGGTCATTTGGCTTAATGTTTTTCCTCTCGAAAGTGGGGGAAGTTTTTGAAACATCTGTTTTTATTGTTGACTGCAGTCCTTCCAATGAGATTATTCTTACCTTCCTTCCCAGATACAGCAAAAAGCGAGTGAAACTCCGCCCAAAGTTAAAGTATAACTACAGTAAAGGCAAAACTTTTTTTTTTTTTTTTAGTTTTGGACAGAATGAATATTAAACTCCTATTATGTTATTATTGGTAAATAAACAAAAACTAAAACTCGCGCTTATGGAGACATACAAAAATAAATGACAAGTGAAAAGAAATTATTATATGCGCAGCTGCTACAGCATAAGGCACTAACACCTTGAGAGATAAAAAAATTATAAAAGCAGCGCTAGCGAATATAAATGTGCTCAATACAAACGTATGTGTAAATGTCAACCATCTAAACCTTTCGGGATGATGGTACACACTATTAGTGAAAAGATTATACACCAGTGATTGGTGTCACCAGAAATGCAGTAGGTGTAATACTAAATGTTACCACTAAAAAGTGATCAACTGAGTAAAACCAGAAAATATACTGTGCAAAACATTAAATGAACTGAACAACCAGGCAAATAGCTCTAGGAGTAATTCACAGTACTACAGATGGTTTTCAACATCAAAGAAATAATGTCCCATATGCAACAGTGGTTGCAATATAGAAGGAAGGAAAAAAATTGATTTAAAATAAAATAAAAGTCACACAACATCCGACATCTAGGACCGATCATGATCGGTGAAATTCAACAATTGGCTTAATAACAGCAGAGATCAGAGGACCATGTGGGGAATAAAAAGTTAAAGCAACTTGTGAAGTACCGCTTAGGAACAGATTAACAATACGCTGTTATTGGGAAAACTCACAAGCCTTCAATGATAACCGAGCGTCAGTGTGTTCCGGGTTCACAACGGTGTGCTTTCCATAAGAACCGGAAGCAGCGTCACTGGTTCTTAGTGTTGACCGGAAATTCATCAATGCATTTCGCCCCTCCTCCAGGGCATCATCAAGGACCATGTTATTATTGGTGTCTGTGTCCCCGTTAGGGAGATTCACGCTCTGTTTTGTTCTGTTAATCATTATCAGTGAAAGTAAAAGAAAATCCCAAGTTTTAGGTTGTCCCCAGAAAATTAATTGAGGGGAAATCTTCCAATGCAGAAACTAGTTCAAGTGACCTGGGGTCCCCAAAGAATTCCCTTCTTGTTTGGCTATTGGACAGGAGGTGAAGGTAAATCTCCACAATGGGACCCAGATGGTGAAAAAAAAACTGACAGTTATAACCCTCCAGTGCTCTATCCAAAATGATAAAAATAGTTTTGCCTATAGTTCTACTTGAAGAAAAAATCCACCAATAATAGTTTAATAATATTAGTCACTGGGACAGATGTGCTAATTGGGTTACCCCTCCTAATTCTGTTCCAGCAAGAATTGTGAAAGTGGGTTTATTTTACTATCTTTCATGGTGGCAGTGGAATAAAATAAAGACTGTGTATCCCCAGCTTTTATACAGGAAACATTAAAAACACTTTCCTACTGCAAAACTATACAGCAAAAATGAATCAAGCACTGCTTTAAGCAAGTGATATACTTTCAATCTGTTTATTGCCTATGGTAACCAGTGGGACCATAAAACTTCTGCAGTAATTCATATAGGTGGTTGAAGAAGATTGAAAATTGTGTTGTGGTTGGGTATGCATTTGGTCCTATGTTATAGTTCCAGATTTTGATGCTAAGCATTAAAACACAGCTGTGTACCGTATTTTCGGTAGCTGTGTCATTAAATTTTTTTTAACTTTTGGCAAACTAGTAATAAAAATGGACCAAATACAGTTACTATGTGAAGCCTCATAAAGTAAAGAAAAAAATCTCTTTACCTTCCTTGACTGAGCCAAACCCTCCATTCGAGTCGCACATGCTTTCCCTCCCAGCAGTGGCGGCTGGTGCTCAATTTTTTTGGAGGGGCGCAAACAAACTGAAAAAAACCCATCAATTGCCGCCAGTTTGCCCCCTCAAACGCCGCCAGTTTGCCCCCTCAAACGCCGCCAGTTTGCCCCCTCAAACGCCGCCAGTTTGCCCCCTCAAACGCCGCCAGTTTGCCCCCCAAATGCAGCCAGTTTCCCCCCAAATGCAGCCAGTTTCCCCCCAGCCCTGCACTTGACTTCCTCGGGTCAGCGCCGTCCTTCTTCCGTCCTCGATGTCTTCTCCCGCCCTCGATGTCGCTTCAGCCAATCAGGTTACCGGTAACCACGACCCTGTGAACCTGATTGGCTGAAACGCATGTCAGTGTTAACCAAGGAACGCACCCCCCGTGCGTCCTCTGGTTAACTATTTGGAAGCCAATTACAGCCCTCAGGCTGTAATCGGGAAGCCTATCAGAGCCGCTAGCTCTGATAGTCACTTCCAAACACCAACCAGTCGCTGTTATTGATATGGCCGGCGCTCAACAGGGGGCCGGCCATCTGAATAGTGGGCGGCAGAGTGCGGCAACAATACATAGGATCATGCAATGCATGAACCTATGTATTGTTGTGAGTGACGGGCGCAGGAGCGAGAGGGGGCGGCGCTCCTGCGCCCACTATGGACGCACCGCCACTGCCTCCCAGATATTGCAGCCCAGTGTTGGGAGGGTTTCAGCAACAGCGACAGTACCTTCAATCTAGAAAGCAACAGGCAGAACTAGGTGTGACCAGGTTTTGATTGACAAGCTACAAGATTTTTTAAATCAGCAGTGACGATGCTGATGGCCACATCCCCTGCAGCATTTATTTATCCCACTGTGGTGCACGCAGGCACTTATGAGAGTGGCTTTGAATCCAGAAGCTGTGCAGCATTGTTGCCGCACTCTCACAGGAATCTGAAATAGGTGAATTTCACTGGTAGGATCAACAGGTATTTTTGTGACTTTGCAGGAAAAAATGTAAGTGCAGATGGCTTATAATTAAATGCTGCAGCACATATATTTTTTAATACGGGCCATGTTGTTATTTTAACAGCAGAAAACATTTTAGGGCTGCAACTAACAATTATTTCCATAATCGATTAGCTGGCCGATTATTGGAGCCGTGCTCGTACAAGGTACACATCAGCTGATTTTTATATGTATTTATTTTTTTATATTAAACAGGCACAGGGTCACATGTTATAATGGTACAGAGGGGATAAGAAGATTTTATAGCAGATAGAGAGGAGCGGGGGGCGCTGGTACAAGCAGGGAGGGAAAGTGGAGGAGGACAGAGGACACAGGGGAGAGCTGCTGAAAGCAGGGCTGCGGCTGATTAAATTACGCAAACTGACCACAATGTCAGGGCTCAGCAGCCATGATCATCTTGTTCTTTTTTCAGAGGGGAGGGCATAGCCAGGCAGGATCAGCCAGGAGGTTTTCAGGGTATACAGGAGACCAAATGACACAGCACAAGCACTGTGCTGTATAACATGCTTTAAAAGAACAGTATCTGGGGTTTGTTTTTGTTTTTTTTGAGGGTTAAAAAATGATTTAATATGTAAAGTTTAAAAAAGGCAATTTATTCTTCAGTATCTATATGCAGTGGTAAATATAAATAACCAACTATATGGTTAGGGAGCAAAATCTTTAATCCACTCTGAGAATAACAGACAGAAGAGATATTCTGTATATACTATTAGAGGAGAGATATACTGTATATACTATTGAATCTGGTAAATATCATTAGACTCGGATTAGAAGAAGAAGAAAAAAAGACTGTTTTGCAGATTTTCAGACAGAACTGTAATATATACTGGCCATACAAAAACAATGTCTTCCTTCAAAAAAAATACTAAATGTTCTCTATCACAATTGCACTAATACGGCTACAATCACTTAAAAAAATAAATTAATTTTAAGAACGTTCATTCGATTTTCTAATCGTTAGTGGGGTCAAATCGACGTTCTTTTAGACCACGGTGATGGGAAAGTTCGAAGGAGCGGAATATAAAAAAATTTCAGACCGTGTATGTGGTTTTCGTTCAGAAATCACATTCATTTTAAAACTGAAAGTTAAAAAAAAGCAAATATAATTTTTAAATGACATTCTTTCATTCAGCGAATGCACAATATTCTCATCTGAAAATCACTATGTGTATGGCCAGCATAAGGCTCAGGACACACCTGTGCAGTTTGCTATGGTTCAGTTTCTGCAATGCTTTCTGCTGTGCGTTTTTGCATACGCGATTTTGATGCGATTTGCATTTTTTATGCTTTTTTTGCAAAACAACGCAAAGTGCTGCAAAAACACACAACATGCTTTTCTGCAGCATCTCAGTTGAAGTCTATTCAAGCAAAATAAGCACTGTTTTGCATTAAAAAAAAAGTCCCTTGACCCTTTCCAAATACGCAGCAGCTGAAAAAAGCATAGATGTGAACGTGTCCCATAGGTAACCATGTTAAAAGAACTGTAGTGCGTTTCTGCAAAAAGCACTAAAAATGCATAGATGTGAACCAGGCCTAAGACGTTTAGTATTATTATTATACAGGATTTATACAGCGCCTCCCCTTCTGGGGTCCCCCCACGACATTTCTGGCTCCTCCTGCCTTCAGAGTGCCCCAATAGCAAGCTGCAAAGAGTGCCCCTATAGCAGTGATGGCGAACCTTGGCACCCCTAGATGTTTTGGAACTACATTTCCCATGATGCACATGCACTCTGAAGTGTAGTTGAGTATCATGGGAAATGTAGTTCCAAAACATCAGGGGTGCCAAGGTTTGCCGTCACTGCTCTATAGGAAGCTAAAAAAAAAAACTTCTGACTTTAGAACCATTCACTTCCTGCCCATGGCTACATGTCCCATGAGGCATTGCTCCTCACACATTCACAAGTTCTCAGGCACTTACGCACATGTATGGATGGTGTACTGTGCTGTATGTGTGCTGCACTGTATTTCCTGATATGTAAACAAATAGTGCATTCTGTATGCAGGCCAACTAATCGGCTGGCCGATCAATCGATTATGAAAATAGTTGACAACTATTTTCATAATGGATTAGTTGTCGATTAATCGATTAGTTGCTTCAGCCCTAAAAAATTTATTCCCCGAATCGCAGGATTCATGTTGGCACCAAATGAATTGGTAATTATTTAGCATACTGTACCTGTTTATCAAGATTTTCAAAATGTTGTCTTGAGGTCTGTTGTCTGACTAAAGCTGGGTAAACAATGTCCAAAAATAGGCAGGCAGGAACCGGCTGACTTTTGATCAGTTTATACAGCAGTCTGTCTGACAGGGGGGACATGCTGGAAAACCATAATTATATACATGCCAGGGAATAACTAATTAGTAATTGCATGCTAAAAACCCAAAAATGTATTGGGGAGGTGTCTTCAAAACACAACTGCAAACCAAAACAAAGATAGAGATCCGATACCTGCATAGGCTAATACAAAAATCTTTATTAGTTGAAAAATATAGGAAACAAAAAAAGTGCAACTCTGTCAAAGAAGCTCATCTCCCCCAATCCCTCCCCATCATGTATCTAACCCTCCCACCTAAAACCCCTGTGTAATTCCCTCCCTAAAAATCCCCCAAACCTATGATGAAAGACACCTTGCAGGGACTAATGTTGGATAAAAGTCTCTAGAAGATATGTTATGAAAGCAACTTGTCAGGCAATGTCTCTTCTTGCTGAGCTACCTGGAATGCTGGACAGTTCCCGGGACAATTGCTTGAATGATCCTGTCTTGAACCTTGTTTGTCTTGAACACTTGACATTCTGCGCCTCCCATGCACTTCCTGATTTAAGCCATGTCTCTGCACTTCCTGTAAGCCAGATTATTGTGTTCTCTACTGCCAGTATCTTGCTCCTGTCTTCCCTGCTGCCGTCCATGTTTTGCTACCACTTGTTATTGACCCTTGGCTTGTTCCTCGACTATGCTTCTGCCTGATCCCAACCTGCAGCTACTCTTTGCAGATCTTTTGGCTTGTTTACTGTCTACACTTCTATTTGATCCCTACCTGCTTATGCACTACTGGACCCCGGTTTGCTCACCTCCTGGTGGAGCGATCCTGAGGACCGAGACCTGGTATTAACATGCAGCAGAATCCATCTCCACCATCAGAAGCTCTGGTGAACACTGGTTAGTACTTAGACTCAGCACCTCAGATGAGCCTACGCCATTCACATCCTGCTGGTCAGTGGTAGTTCCGCTACTGCTATAGCAACTTGTCTTTGAGCCTGACCTCTGATCATGACACAACTACTCCACAAATGGTAAATGTAGATGGGCTCAGTCCACAGTCTTTTATAGGACCAACACTGTGTCCTTTGTGACTAGTAGGTCCAGCTATTAAAGAAGAAGTAAACCCTCTAAAAGTTTTTCTGTAAAACAAACCTCTGCAAGAGAAAGGCATAATGAGCTAGTATGCATAGCATACAAGCTCATTATGTGGCACACCTGAAATCAAAGCCCCCGAAGTCCTCCTCATTCTCCGCCACCGCCATGTCCCCTTGGAGCTGCTTCCTGTTATCACCACTCCGACACTGTGATTGGCCGAAGCGGCGATGACGTCACACATGCACGCGGGGCCGGCATGATCCCATTCACAAAACCGGCATGATGCCATTCATGAAGCCAGGCCCGCTAGTACGCCTGCGCCGTTGTCTAAGGCGCGCATGCGCCGTAGACATCGGTGCTGTCTTTTCAGCAAATATCTCCATAACCGTGTAGGTTAAGGAGATATTTCTTGCACCTACAGGTAAGCCTTAATCTAGGCTTACCTGTAGGTGCAAGTTGTCAAAGTGGGTTTACAACCACTTTAAGGACGTGGAACTTTACACACATGATTATCAGTGGATAAGCATAGATCTCCCCAAGGACTCTGACGCAGTGTTGGTCCTATAGGACTGTGCACTGAGCCCATCTTGGCTATACATTTATCAGCTGCATTATTTGTGGAGTAGTTGCTTTTATACATATTACAAGCTGCTATTATATTGTATATTTCCTAGAGACTTTAATCCATCATTAGTACATGCAAGGTGTCCTTTTCCATCAAAGGCTTGTTTTTTTTTTGTTTTTTTAGGGAGGGAATTACACAGGGGTTTTGGGTGGGATATTAGGGAGGGAGATTTCGATTTATGGTGGGGAGGCATTGAGAGAGGGGGGCTTCTTAGGGGGGGTTGCACTGGAATTTTTTTTTTTTTCAAATTGGTAAACCTTTTTGTATTGCCTATGCAGGTGCCAGATCCATATCTTTTTTGTTTTGGTTTATATACTGGAAAACCAGCATCTGATCAGCGCTCAGTCAGTGCCTGCAAGTGCTGATCAGTGAATTCTGGCGGGGGTGGGGAGTCTGGGTTGGACGCAAAAAAACTTGCAGTGTGTTCATGGACGGGCACAGCCTTAATCTTGACAAAGTGGGTATTAGCCTTCCTTCAGGAGTGACTAGGCAGAAAGTGTTAACTACAAAGCTGAAAAGCCCCGCCCAGGGGGCGTTTCTACTGGCTATATCCCCTCAGCCTGCCCTAAGCAGATCTTTTTTTTTTCTGTCTAGCTAAGGAGAAGACATAGGCCTGGAGATTTTTTATTCCAGATTGAAATTTTATAATTTTATTTTTATTTTTGTTCCTGTGATCTTCGATCAACTGCCGACTTGGTGACAGGCTGGATCCCAGATCCTAGTAGTCTCCCCAGTTTCGGCGATCGAGCATGTGCCGACCATAGCTACGCGCTGGGTCGTCCACGACATGCCCGTCGCTCTAAGAGTGGCCATGAGCTATACGCTCCAAGGCATGCATAGGACCGGTTTATAGGGCCGAGTCGCAGCAGCCGGGCCGACAGTCACCTCTGTCACCATGCGGAAGGTGGTCTGTCTGGGATGCTTCTAGCACAATCCACGCAGGAAGGGTAAGTAGTAAGCCCCTGCTTCGGCAGGACGACATAGCTGGGCATTTCTGGTGAGGTGAGTAAGAGGTTCTATCCTTCCCTTCCTCCCTCCCTTCCTCCCTCCCTTCCTCCCTCCCTTCCTCCCTCCCTTCCCTCCTCCCTAGGCTCTCTGAGCTAGGCTGGCTGCTGGGGCGGGGGTTCACCTGGGGGGAGGCTCACTTGTGTGGGAACTGTGCATATACGTCCGCTAGATAAATGTTATAAGCTGCCATGAAAGAAGTTTGCTTACTTGTGTGTTCTGGTCCATGCTGTGTTTGGCCTCTATCTGCGTGGTGGCCAGGTTCTTGTGGTCCACGCTGTGTTTGGCTTCTATTGGCCGGCGGCCACTTTTCTTGTGATCCATGCGGTGTTTGGCCTCTTCTGCGCTGGTGGCCATGTTTTTGTGGTCCGCGCTGTTTGGCCTCTAGCTGCCGCTCGGCGGCCATTTTCTCATGGTCCACGTCGATCAAATAGCATTTAGACTGCATTCACACCTGAGCGTAGCGTTTCGAGCGTTTTTACCGGCGTTTTGTCGCACGAATTTGCGCCCGTCGAAACGCTCATTGTCGCGCTAGACGCTTGAATCGAGCGCTTCCATTACATTCTATGACTCCTAAAACGCCCAAATCTGCCCGATTCGCGCAACAAAAAAGGGTCCGGAACTTGTTTGAGCTTCAGGCATTCGGCTTCAGGCGTTTTTGGAGTGGAGATGTGAACCATCTCCATAAAGAATAATGGATTTTTTCCCCTCTAGCGTTTTGTAGCCTCAGGCTTTAGGCTACAAAACGCTCAGGTGTGAATGCAGCCTTAAAAGGCGCAAGCCTACAGACACACGCTGCAGATAGCTGACAAGGAAGCAGCTCTTCTAGGAAGCGGACGGCAGCCATACTACTGTTCAAGGGTGGTGAGTCCTCTGGGGGGGGGGAACCCCTCGTCTGTCGCAGCTAGGAGGGTGGGCTGTTGGTACCTTGAACTGGAGTCTTTGTGTCAGGTGCGTGGGTCAGCATGGCATCAGAAGCAGACGCTTCTCCCCCTGATACACCTGAATTGGCATCTGGTGCTTCTGCACCCGCTGTGTCAGTAGACGCTATGTCGGCGTCTTGGTTGTTGCCAAGGTGGAAGCGGTGCGTGGGAACACGGGGGGTAAAAGTTCCCCCCCCGCCATCTTCTGGGGACAACTCTGATGCGGAGCCAGGCCCAGCTACGGCTCATGGCCCTGGTTCTGACATATCAGAGGATGCGGACTGTGGCTGGTCGGACAGTCCGGGTCACCACGCGATAAGGCTCTGATAGGTGACCTTATCACCGCAGTGCCGGATTGTCAGGGAAATAGCCGAGTTATTGGCATTCCTGCCAGTGTCTATCATGGCCGCGCCAGACTAACCCCAATGCGCATGCGCGCACGCAGATGCGCCGCACGGACGGCGCGTACAGAGGCACACAGACTGTGTGGGCGCACCCCCAGCCTATTTAAACCTGTCACTGGCACGTACAAATTGCTGGATTATCATCAGCTTCCTGTGTCTCCTGTATCTTGTGTATCCTGAATCTCTGGCTTGACTCTTGGCTTGCATCTGGACCTGTGACCCTGCTTATCTCCTCGCATCTGACCCCGGCTTGGCTGACTATTCCATTATTTTCTGCTCCTGTGTATGGAACCGACTTGTTCCTGTAATCCTCTTGGACTGATTCCTGTGTTTGACCCCTGGCTTGGCTACAGACTCTGTTCGTGGCTTACCTATTGTTCCACACCAGAACCCTTCCTTGCGCGGCTACTGATTCCGCTCTTCCAGCTCGCCCCACTTACCTTCTGCCTGCATCTACCCAGTCAGCAGTAGCACCGGCAATCCGTGCACCTTTGGGCCCTGCACTCCCTGTCTCATCCCCAGGGGTGCGATGCACTTAGCCGCAAGGGGCGCCCTCTCAGCAATCTGGCCTCACACCAGAGACTTGACAGGGATTCTCTAAAGATGGAGGAGCCTGCAGAAACGCCAGAGGCGTCGGTCCCTTTCGGGTTTCGCAAAGCCGACCCGCACTGCTAAGGTGTTCCTCGTGCATCTGATCTAGACAAGTTTTTATACAAGGAGTGGGACAAACCACAAAAGGTTTTCGGTCCCCAAAAAGTTTGACGGTGCGTTACCCCTTTGAGAAGAGTTTCCTGAAAAGATGGACCTCTCCTCCGATAGTGGACCCTCAGGTGTCCAGATTAAACAGGGTAGCCACAATTCCAGTGGGAGGAGCTCCTGCTTTCAAGGATCCTGCGGACAGGAATGCTGAAGCGGTCATCCGCTACCTATACGGCTCGGCTGTACGCCCAATGGTGGTTGGGGCCCTGGTGTCTCAGACACTCTCTGCAGGGGCAATTATGCTGCTCCATGGGTTTAAAGCACATGAGGCTCCCTCGGACGAGGTGGCTATGGCCGACCAGTTGATACTGGGCCTCAAAATTGTCTGCGAATCAGCCTTGGACACTATTCCTCTGCTGTCCAGAGCCTCAAGCTATGCGGTGGTGTTCGCTGTCTGCTCTGGCTAAAAGGTTGGTCGGCAGACCAATCTTCCAAGAAGGCCCTGATGGATTGTCCTTTAAGGGCGACAGACTTTTTTGGAGCATCCCTGGATGACATTATTAGAAATGCCACAGGAGGTAAGAGCATGCTGCTCCCACAATCTAAAAAAAGGGTAAGGAGCCACACCATTGGCTAGGGCCCTCCTTCACCGCGAACAAGCGGTGTTTTTGTCCGCCTAGTGCGGCAAGTAAACTATCCCAGGCCGATAAAGCGCCTGCTGAGGGATAGAAGCATCCCCGGTTTCGCAAGCCCAACAAGCCTGCGAACAAATCTACATCCGCATAAAGGTCTGTTTCCACCCATCTCTCGGGTAGGGGGACGTGTTCGCAAATTCGTGACCTGGTGGACATTTCAGATCCAGATTGCGAAGTAGTTAGGGTACAAGATAGTTTCTCTCTTGCCCTCCGAACAGACTGTTATTTTTATTTATTTTTTCCCCTCCAACCGCCAGCTTCAGCCGACTCGTCGGGAAGCCCTATATGGGGCGGTTCTAGACCAGATACGCGGGGTGAAGATTCCCGTTGCAGTACGGGAACGGTTTCAGGGGTTTTACTCAAATCTGTTCGTAGTACCAAGAAGAAGGGGGTTCATCCAATCTTGGATCTCAGGGCCCTCAATTGCTTTGTGAAGGTACTAAGATTCCAGAGGGAGTTGGTTCGCTCTGTTGAAGGACGCATACTTGCAGGTCCACATAGGCATCAGACATGTCTGCGCTTTGCAGCCGGGGAAGACCACTACCAATTGGTGGCGTCCCCCTTGGCCTGAGGGCAACCTCAAGCTCTACTTTGGTTGGGTGCTGAACACTCAGAAGCCAGTATTGGTACCAACTTAACTCCTAGTGTATCTGGGGTTGATTCTGGACTCCTCAGAGGCAAAAGTTTTTCTCCCTATGGGAAAGTTGCAGACCCTTCGGGCTGCGGTGCGGCAGTTGACATCCCCAAGATGGTCGTCATGCATGCGTTTCCTGGGCCTCATGGTAGCCTCACTCAAGGCGGTACCGTATGCGCAATTTCACAAGCTTATGTTACAGAAGGTAATTCTGTCCGGAAGGGACAAGTGCCCTTCATCCCTGGATTGTCAAATCCGGGTGAGCCACCTAGTTAGCTAAGGTGGGCAGAAAGGAGCGTAGTACCGGCCCTGTCGGCCGTATACATTCCGGGCATGGAAAACTGGCAGGCAGAGTCGCCAGATGCTGGACCAATGAGAATGGTCTCTACACCTGGAGATGTTTCAGCTCCTTTGCCAAGAGGGCACGCCAGACGTAGATCTCCTGAGGTTTGTGGCCAGGTCAAGAGACCCATGGGCAGACGCGACAGATGCGTTGGTGGCATCGTTGAGTCAGTACCGGCTAATCTATGCCTTCCCTCCTCTGAAGCTCCTTCCTCATCTGCTTCACAGACTGGAGGCAGAGAGGATTCCAATGATCCCTATTGCTCCGAATTGGCCTTGACGTCTTTGGTACGCCAATCTAGTGCGTCTGATAGCAGACGCCTCTTGGCGTCTACCGCTAAGAAGGACCTGCTGTCGCAAGGTCCCATACGCCATCCTGTTTTACAGTCACTGGCTTTAACGACATGGCTATTGAGAGCCAGGTGCTAAGAGACCGGGGCCTGTCAGACTCAGTGATCTCTATGAGGAGTGCTCGGATATCGTCCTCCGGAAGTTTTACCATCGCACTTGGAAGACCTACATATCCATTTGGAGAAAATGAGGTGGCATCCGCGTACTTATTTGGTTCCAGAGTCCTGCTGTTCTTACAGCGTGGGGCGGACCAAAAATGTTGCTTTAAGTACAATTAAGGGCAGATATCTCCCCCGACTGTCTTTTTTCAACGACCCATGGTGGCTCACTCTCTAGTGAGAACGTTTGTACAGGGGGTTCGGCATGCGGCCTCCGTGGGGCTTGTGTAGCAGACATCCCTGGCGTCTACCGCTACGAGAGGACCTGCTGTCGCAAGGTTCCATACGCCATCCTGCTTACAGTCCATGGCTTTTACAGCATTGCCTCCTAGGTGCCTCAGAAACCATCGTTCGAGAACATCAGGGAGATTCCCTTATTGACACTTTCTCAGAAATTGGTCCTTTTGGTGGCTGTTAGGTCAGTTAAGACGGGTTTCTGAGCTGGCAGCCTTGTCATGCAAGGCTCCCTATCTGATCTTCCACAAGGATAAGGTGGCGCTGCGTCCGCAGCCTTCTTTTCTTCCTAAGGTCGTTTCGACCTTCCATCTCAAGGAAGACATGGTACTGTCATCCTTGTGTCCTCATCTGAGAGTATACTTGTCTGTTACTGCTCTGTTCCGGAGTTCAGACTCACTGTTTGTTTCAGTGGCTGGTCCCAAGAAGGGCCCAGCGGTCTCGTCGGCCACCATTCCAAGGTGGATCCGACAGATCGTGATCAGGTTTACGCCATAAAGGGTCGGGCACCTCCCTTTCCCGGCTCATTCGACCAGGGCAAGAGGTGCCTCTTGGGTTAACGGCATGGTCTCTCGTGCTTCAGAAACCACCGTTTGAGAACATCAGGGAAATTCCCTTGTTGACACTTTCTCAGAAAGTGGTCTTTTTGGTAGCTGTTACGTCAGTTAAGACGTGTTTCTGAGCTGGCATCTCATGCAAGGCTCCCTAGCTGATCTTCCACAAGGATAAGGTGGTGCTGCGTCCGCAGCCTTCTTTTCTTCCTATGGTTGTTTCGACTTTCCATCTCAAGGAAGACATTGTACTGCCATCCTTGTGTCCTCATTCATCGAATCCTAAGGAGACGAAGTTGCATTTCTTGGACGTTGTCCGAGCTCTGAAAGCTTCAAGCGTCTGTTTCCCAGGTGTGCAATGCGGCGACCTGGTCGTCCAGTCACACTTTCACTAAACTTTACAAGTTGATGTGTGTGCATCTTCGAAAGCTTCTTTCGGCTGCAAGGTATTAATAAAAGGTAGAAAAACTGCGCTAGGAAAAACTAACACTATAGGCAGCAGTAATAGTGAGAAAACACCAAATGACAATAAAAGAAAAAAACTGTGCCCACCCACTTAACCCAAAAACGACAATAGTAGGATATTAACACAACAAGTAACTAGTGGTTACAGCTACTTGAGACAGATGAGAGTCCAACAGGCAATCTGCAGTAAATGGTCTAATTGAACAACAAGTCCACTTCTCCTTAGATCCAAAAAGACACAGTAAGTGAGAAGGACATCCACTCCTCCTCAAAATGAAGAGGCACAGCACCACCGTGACTTGTTCAAAACTTATTGTGAGTTATCCACCACCAGAGACAAGAGGAGCAGCTTACCAGAAGGCAAGCGGTTTGGGGCATTCGACTGTCACCCAGCCGCGGCCTTTTTAAGTTGCAGCAATAATCATCCCTCAGTCAATAGCGGTGATCCATCCAATATGTTCCGCATACATTTGCACCATGGGCCCCAAACATAAATGAATAGAAAGGGCAAAACAATAGTGTGACTCCGTTTGAAACCAATTTATTTAAAAAACGTAAGTTCTACTTACAGATGAGAAGATAAAAACAGCTTGTAGATAAAAATACACTGTATTGCCGGCCGGCATATCAGGAGCCTCACTCCTCGGGCGTGGTGACGTCACTGAGCGTCCTCCTAGACACGTTTCGTCATTACGCAGACGTAATGATAACGTCTGCGTAATGACGAAACGCGTCTAGGAGGACGCTCAGTGCAATAGAGTTGCAACTCCTCCGTTGAGGAGCTCTGTTTTGTTTTGGGGTGAAGTTGTTTTAATGCTTTTCCCACCCCTCGTTTTTGACACTGCTTTGGGACGTCCCACTTTGTCAAGATTAAGGCTGTGTCCATCCATGAACGAAAGAGAAAATAGGATTTTTATACTCACCGTAAAATCCTTTTCTCTGAGTTCATGGACGGACACAGCACCCACCCCTCCTTTTTAAGTTTATACTGCTTTTGACGAACTGATCTGCTTAGTGCAGGCTGAGGGGATATAGCCAGTAGGACTGCCCCCTGGGCAGGTCTGTTAAGCTTTGAAGTTAACACTTTCTGCCTAATCACTCCTGAAGGAAGGCTAATACCCACTTTGTCAAGATTAAGGCTGTGTCCGTCCATGAACTGAGAGAAAAGGATTTTACGGTGAGTATAAAAATCCTATTTTTCTGTGTATTTATGATCTTTCCAAAGGTAGTGAAATTCCATTATAAAATTAGAGATTGCACTAGACTACAGACTTTTTTGATTATACCAGGCAGTGATTATGTAAAGCTTCCACTAAAAATGTGAAAAGTTATTTGTGTGAAGCTAGTAGCAGCTAATCATCCTGCTGGTGATCCCTTGTTTTTGTTTGTGTGTTTTTCTGAGGAAACAAAGCACAATAGGGTTTTGTTCATATTTATTGCCAAAATACATTAAACATTTCTTGTGCTATATTAAAAAAATGCAATTGTTGATTTCTGTTTTTTATGACTTGAGTGTTTGTCCTGGCCTGGGTCTAATACAATCCTTTTGTTCTGGCACTTAAGCAGTAATAAATTAGTGTGTCCCCTAAATGTCAAGTACAAAGTATGCATTTGGCTTCAGCATCAGAAGACAGTGAAGGGGATGCAATGGTGAGAGGGAAAAGAGGAGACGTTCAACATCTGCTAGAAGCAATCCTTTATTTTTATTTCCACTGTTATATCTGGTTAGCACTATAGTACACAATTGCCTGTGATTGTTTCCCTAGTAGGTATTCTAATAAAAAGTTTTATTTACCTGCATCTCTTCTGACTAGTCAAAATCTTCTCATTCTATTTGCTACTTTGACTTGAGTTTTTTTTGTGGCAAACTCCTCAGCATTTTTAAGCCAAGATATTAAAGTGGTTGTAAAGCCTCAAGGTTTCTATGTATTAAGGTAAAAATCCTTCTGTGCTGCAGATCCTCCCAGACCCCACTTTTTCTTACCTGAGCCCGATCCAGCGATGTGCAGAGGCTCCAGCCACTGTCTCACTCCTCATTGGACAGATTGATAGCAGCAGGCGCCATTGGCTCCCACTGCTTTCAATCAAATCCAGTGATTGGAGGGGCAGGCCTAGTCCCGCCGTCTGTGTCAGTAGACGCAGCCGCAGGACTCTAGAGCGAGCCTACATGGGTGTCCCCATGGAAAATGGCTTTCTGTGGGGGCACCCGATGAAGGAGATGGGCCTGGAGCGCCAGCGGGGGACCCTAGTAGAAGAGGATCGAGGCTGCTCTGTGCAAAACAATTGCATAGAGCAGGCAAGTATAACATGTTTGTTATTTTATTTTAAACAAGGGTTTACAACCCCTTTAAGCAGAACTACAGCCATTTTTTTATTTCTTGGCAGCTTTGCTCCTCCTGCTTTCCCTGCCAGAGTACCTACTGTGTGTTTACATTACATTTTGGAAGGCTGCCACATCACTGCTGGGAGAGAGAAGCTGAGCTGCTGCTTGAAAAAACTTGAATGCTTTGTCAGGGAATCTAAAGCGGTAGTAAACCGTATCAATTTATTGTTCTGAACCATGCAAGGCAAAGGTATAATGTGCTAGTATGCACTGCTGACAGGCGCTTCCATCTTCACCCGGTCTTGCTTCTGCGTCCACGTCCTCTAGCTGTCTGGCCGCACCGCGATGAGGTCACGGACCACGGTACAGAGCTCTGAAGGGATCATCCCTTCAGAGCGCATGTGCCGGTGACGTCAGCAGCTGCATGCAGTGTGAATATCTCCTAAACCATGCAGATGGATAGACAGAGGGCAGATGGACTGAAGGGAGCCCACCGCTTCTTAAAGGCACAGGGGCACACTGAACACCCAGGATATAGCACAATGACTGCAAAGGTGTCAGTGCGTTGCCTGACCAGTATATCAACAGTACAAAAAGGTAAGCCACTGCCCCCACCTATAACTGGCCTTTGCAGCAAGGAGCATTGGAGGGCAACATATGTTAGTCCATCTGCCCTCTTTCCATCAGAATGCATGTACTTCCACTGTGGAGTCACTTATAAGTCAGTGATAAAATTATAGCTACCAGGGTGCCTTGGCGGGGCCTGTAGACGCATGTATTTGCAAATGTGTGCAGACTAAACCCCTGTTTTTATCGAATACTGTTAGACATGTTAATTTGGTTGTCCGCAAGCTGGTCAGTAAGTGAGCTTGGAATTTTTCTTGGCGTTTTTCCTTGGCTTTTTCTAAGCCTCATTATAGGCTTACCTGTAGGTACAAATTTAAACAAAGGGTTTACTTCCACTTTAAACCCAAATCCAAAACTGTAATATATGTCAGTTTACCAATCATTAGAAGTGGTAGCTGCATTTGTTTTCTTTTTCTTTCTTTCTTTTTTTACTTGTTGATACAGGCAATAACCCACCACCTGTATTAGGATGCCCACACTATGGATGAAGAAGCAACAGAGACATCTTTTGACAGCAGCATTGTCAGTCCTGGGGGTAGGGTGATGTTAGATTGAATAGCAAATTTAAATTACAAATTAAAGCCAAACTCCAGCAAACACTTTTAAACAGTTTCGGCAACAGGTTTTTTTCCTTTTGTGATAAAGGTTTTACATAAATAGGAGCTGATCTATGTAAGCACCCCTCTGTGTTGAATGGTTTTTCTCAACCCTGTAACTGCTACAATTGCAGGACTGCTTGTTCTGTTGAAAAACAACATACTGGTTACATAAGCAGGTAAAAATAAAACAAAGCCTAAAAGAGAAAGCCAATGCAGCCATCATATCTAAAGCCTCGTGCACAAGATCGGATTTTCCGATGGGAAAAGTGTGATGACAGGCTGTTTAAAATTTTCCGACAACAAATGTGTGTTGTCGCATTTTCCGATCGTTTGTACACAAGTCAATCGGAAAAAACTCCTAAGTACAAACACGCATTCTCAGAAGCAATGCTCACCATAACACAACATTGGCAGAAGTTGCCCAAAGGGTGGCGCTAAAGAGCTGAAAAACCACGTTGTTTTGTGTTTGTTGGCCGACAATTCTTTGCAGTTTGTATGCAATACAAGTTCACGGCCAACGCCCTTCGGACAAAAGTCCTACGCTTTGTCCGATGAAATTCCGATCGTGTGTACAAGGTTTTAGAATTGGTAATCTGCAATATGTTTTCTTTTTTGTTTAATACTGCTTTAAGGATACATTGCTCCACGGTGCCTGCAGCTACATAGACCATTGAGGGTTTTTCTTTTAAAGTGGATGTAAACCCACTCTCATCCTTTCTAAACTACTGCCATAGTGCTGATCTATAAGGATATATATTCCTCCTGCATGTATCCTTATCTGTCAAATGTCTCCCCTCTGTCTGTTATAAGAACTGAAAAACTGCAGATTCTGTGGGTGGATCTGTTGTCTGGAGCTCGGTGGATGGAGTCATGATGTCAGACTCCCCGCCAACCTCTACACTCCCCTTGTCAACATGCATTTTCTCCTGTGTATTCCTTCTGCTATGATCACTAACATCCAGTCAAAATCCAGAAAAGTAACCACATTACTTTAGAAAAGGAGTGGGGGTGGGAATTAAAAAAAAATGGCTGTCTAAAGCTAGTGCACAAGCTATGTAAATAACCTGTCACTCACAGCAAGGGGGCGGAATGGACAAAAGTTTTTCTCTGCTTGTCCGTTTTATCTCGCTGAACATTAAAAGAGGATTGCTCAGAGCTGGATTAACTCTTTGTGGCAAGACCCGGGACAAATGATAGGACATTTTATACTCTACATTGTGACAGCAAAAAAAGAAAACATTTTGGGTTTACATCCACTTTAAGCAAATGTAATTATTGTTTAGAACATTTGTATATAGCCTGACCATAGATTCATAAGTAAAGGGTTAATTTCACACAGCATTCGCTGAATTGGTGTGGTTGGTTGGATCCCCATTTACCTTTTCTGTGTTATTCATGGTTCGTGACCATAAATGATTTGTACTTTTGCATATATAAACAGACAGCCATGATGAGTGCTTTGTACCATACTCACAACCTAATACAAAATAGTCATATCAAAGTTTTTATTATGTATAATTACTCATAACTAGATAATGAGATTTACTAGCAGAGTTTTAGTAATAAACATGCACATTACAAAGGAGTGAGTCATAAATACATCTTTAGAGCATATCAATACAATTTATCAGAATTGAAAAAATCTCAAATAGGCTAAACATAGCTAGTTTTACTAATAGATAATACAAAGTTATGACGTTAATCTGAACTCTTGATTACAGTATTTTCCTTTTGAGTAGAATGTACATGCTGTTGCCAGTCTGGCAGTATAACAACAGATCCAAATCTGGGTAATGTTCTTGCAAGTATTGGCATGGTTCTTGACATCTCTCAAGGAGGACCAATGGTTGAAACTTTCATGTAAATGTATTAATCTGTGTTCTTTGTGTTGATGAAGGGGTGTTACTGTATCTAAACTATCATACATTTTAATTTCTTAGCTGAATTCCCAAATGATGTCATATTGGCTATAAACAAGGGCATATTTTTTTTTAAACTGTACCCACTTTCAATCAACTTTTAATTGCAAAAATCATAGAGCAGATCAATACAGCCTACCCCAATCTGTGCAGATTTAAATCTATAATATATTTGTCGTCGATTGTCTTGATCTGTTCATTTCTTTTTGTGATTGGAAGCTTGCTTTGTTTTTTTTTCTAGCAGAAAGAGTAATACAATTGAGAATAAGGAATCATATTACCATTAACTATTTTGTTTTTATACAAATTTTTTGTGAATATTATTTTGATTCTGATGTGCTTGCCTGTTAAACTATTATGCATTTCATCCTCACACTTTTACATTTTAACTTTGGGTGTTTCATATTTTATAGTAATGTAGATTTAATTTTGGGCTAGCAATGATGTCTCCGAGACATGCACATTGTGAGGGGCTTCCTGGGTTTATGGCTGATATGGAGAAAACAAACTTTGTGCTTTAAAATGCTGTTTTGGGTCCTGGAGACTGGACACTAATTTTAGAGTTTTTGGCTGAGATGCAGCCTCCATTCTTGGGTCCATATCTTACCAGGTAGCCAGACCTCATTATTAGTCAGTGTTCCACATGCCATTATATGTGAGCAGACTAATGCTCAAGGCTTTCTCTCATTTTCTCTGCTGTTGGAGCCTACTGCTGGGTGAAAAGGCTGAGTGCTGTTGACACTCAATATGTACAAGTGTTGCCTTTTTTGTTTTAGAGGAATCCATTAGGGAGAATGCTGTTAGTCCAAAATCGACCTGTGTTTTAGTTATTGGCTTGGATGACCACCCGTAATTTTTATTTCTCTTTTTGTCCATGGACGGACACAGCCTTCTCAATCATTGACATATGGGTTATGTTCCTGTTCATAGGAGAGGACTAGGCAGAACATGTTAAAAGTTTAAACACATGTTACATTAATCAGAGTTGATCAGCCCCACCCAGGGGGCGGTCCCTCTAGACATAACCTTCCGCCCGGCAGTCAGGAGCTCAGTTTTTTTCTGCCTAGCAGAGAAGGACGTGGCTCCCTTTTGGGCCCAGAGTCCAGAAGAATTTTTTATTTTATTTTGGATATCTTCTATCAACTGCCGGCTGGGCGACAGGCTGGATATTATGGATCCTTGTAGTCTTCCCAGTCCCGGCCATCGAGCGTGCCAGTCCTTAGCTTCGCGCTGGTTCTGCACGACGTACCCCATGACTACAGGGGTGGCCGGCGAGCACATGCTCCGGGGTCCACATATGACTGGGCTGACTGTTGTCTCACTCACAGTGGACCGGGCCGACAGCTACTCCAACTCGGTTGTAGGCCTGTCAGGGACGCACCAGCGAGTCCTCGCGGACGGGGTAAGTATTATTCCCCCTGCTTCGGCAGATGGGAACAGCTGGGCGTTTCAGGGAATTTGGGGTTCTCCATGTCCTCCCTTTCCCTACTCTCTGTCGAATTTCCCCTTCTGCTCTAGCGGAGCGCGCTGCGACCGGGGCGTACCTGTGGGGGGTTTCCGGATCCCGGTGGGGGTCTGTGGGGTGCCTGGGCTCGCTTGTCTTTGAGGGGCGCTCTGTTCTGGAGAAGTCCCTGTGTTCGGCCTTCTCATCCGCATCGCATTGCTCGGGCGCCATTTTTGTGGCGCCGCCGCCATTTTCTTGTATGCCTGCTGTTTTACATGTATTTTCCCATTGGTGGCCATTTTGCCGTGGCCGCGCTATGGCGCAGGTTGTTATTGCGTACGTTTCTTGTGGTCGCGCCCTTTTCTTGGTGGCGGCCATCTTGGATGGGGTTTTGGCCTCTAGTGCTGGCTTCATGTAAAGCACGCAGCACAATTCTCCTCAGTTTTCTCCTCACGCACGCTGTGTACAGGTGGAGGCATGCAGCGGCGCTGAGCGGTCTCCTGCTGGGTGGTGAGTCGCCTGGGTAACCCCCCCCCCCCGGTCAGTGCAGCAAGGAGGGTGGACTTTTCAGTTTTTGTCTGAGTCCCTGAGAGCTGTCCGTAATGGAGTCAGTGTCTGTCCTTCTTCCCCACACATGCCAAAGGCTGCAGCCGGTGCCCCAGCATCTGCAGTGACCATGGACGCTTTGTCGGCAGTCCTGGAATCATTTGTTGCCAGGGTGGAAGCGGCGTGCAAGCGTAAGGGGGGGGTAAAAAGCGCCCCCTCCCTCCGCCATCCTCAGGGGAATACTCTGACTTAGACCCAGGCCTAGCTGCGGCACAGGACCCCGGTTCTGGGTTATCAGAGGATGCGGACCAGGACCTTCCTTGTGAGGAAGACCCTTCATCCGGGTCAGCGCATGACAAGGCACTTGTGGGTGCGCTTATCAATGCTGTGAGGGACTCCCTTAAGCTGGAAGGTGCAGCTGAGGTGTCCAAGGAGGGGTCAATCTCTTTTGGGTCGCACAAATCTACTCGCTCTGTAAAGGTGTTTCCCTATGTGTCCTTTGATAAATTCATAGATAAGGAATGGGAAAAGCCGCAGAAGTCCTTTGTGGTCCCTCAGCGCCTGGCGGTCAGGTATCCTTTTGAGGAAAGCATTTTGAAAAAATGGGCTTCTCCTCCGGTTGTTGACCCCCCCCCCCCCGGTCAAATAAAGTAACCACGCTCCCTGTAGAGGGGACCCCTGCATTTAACGACCATACTGATAGGAGGTCCGGGGCACTGAGCAGGTCTATATTCACCTTGCTGGGGTCTGCGTTGCGGCCTATTTTGGCTGCTACCTTGGTGTCTCAGACACTCACTGACTGGGCAAAGATTTTGCACCAGACTGTGGAAGAACACTAGCTCCCTCTGAAGTGTATAAAACTGGCCGACCAGTTGGTGCAGGGCCTTGTGTATGTCTGTGATGCCACTCTGGATGCAGCCCCCTTGATCTCCAGGGCCTCTGTATCTGCGGTGGTAATGCGCCGCCTAATTTGGCTAAAATGCTGGTCTGCTGACCAGGCTTTTTAAAAAAGCCTTGGCAGACCTGCCCTTCAAGGATAGGAGGCTCTTTGGTACCTCACTGGATGACATTATTATGGATGTCACTGGAGGTAAGAGCACACTTCTCCCTCAGTCCACTAAGGGGAAGGAGCCGCGCCGTAAGCCGGGTCCTTCCTTTCCCACACAGAAGCGGTATTTTCGTCAGTCAGGGTCCGCGAGTAGACCTTCCCAAGCTGAAAAAAGTCCAACTGGGGGACAGAAGCGTCCCTGGGTGCGCAAACCCACCAAACAAGCCTGCCACTGCATGAAGTTTTGCCCCGCCCGACTCTTGGGTGGGGGCCGGCTTCGCAGGTTCACAGCGCGGTGGACCTCCCTGCTCTCCGACCAGTGGGTCTGCGAGGTGGTCACTTCGGGGTACAAGATCGAGTTTCTTTCCTGTCCACCGAACAGATTCTTTCCCTCAAATCTCCCTCTCCTTCCGGCTTGCCGGTCTGCCCTATTGGGGGCAGTGCAGGATTTACTAGGGGCCGGAGTGATATTACCTGTACCACTGGAAGAGAGGTTTCAGGGTTTCTATTGGAACCTGTTTTTGGTCCCGAAGAAGGACGGAGTCCGTCCGATCCTGGACCTCCAAGCCTTAAATGTCTTTGTGAAGGTTTGGAAGTTCCACATGGAATCCATTCGTTCAGTGGTTGCTGCGCTCCATCCGGGGGACTTTCTGACATCCCTGGACATCAAGGACGCATACTTGCATGTCCCAATCTGCACAAGACACCAAAGTTCTGGGTCTCATGGTAGCCTCCTTCGAGGTAGTACCGTATGCCCAATTCCACACTCGAGTCTTACAGAAGGAGATCCTGTCCAAATGGAACAAATCTCCATTGTCTCTGGATCATCAGATTCAGGTCAGTCGCCTGGTCAGGGCTTCTCTGACTTGGTGGCTGAGGTCCCTGGCTCTTCAGTCAGGGAAGTCGTTCCTTCCCTTCCATTGGACTGTGATTACGACGGACGCCAGCCTCACAGGTTGGGGGGGGGGGGAGTCCTGTCTGTCGATCAATGTCCTGGAACTTCAGGCGATCAGACTGTGTCTCTCCTCGTGGTCAGGGAGACTACAGGGACGCCCAATCAGGATTCAGTCAGACAATGCCATGGCGGTGACTTATGCCAACCATCAGGGGAGAACAAGGAGCTCGGCTGCAGCGTCCGAGGTCGCTCACATCCTGCAGTGGGCGGAAAGAAGCGTGTCGGCCGTCTACATTCCAGGCGTAGAAAACTGGCAGGCGGACTATCTGAGTCGCCAGATGCTAGACCAGGGGAATGGTAATTGCACCCGGTGGTGTTTCAAATCCTTTGCCGGAGGTGGGGCACGCCGGACGTGGACCTCCTGGCCTCTCGGCTCAATCGCAAGGTGTCGAGATTCGTGGCCAGGTCCAGAGATCCCTGGGCAGACGCGTCAAGATGCGTTGGTGGCCCAGTGGGGCCAGTATCGGCTAATTTATGCCTATTCCCCGCTGAAGTTGCTTCCACGTCTGCTCCGCAGAGTGGAGACCGAGGGGATCTCGATGATTCTAATCGCTCCAGATTTGCTCCGGCGTACTTGGTACGCCGACCTCGTGCGCCTGGTAGCTGACGTACCCTGGCGGCTGCTAATGCGGGAGGACCTTCTGTCTCAAGGTCCCATACTTCATCCTGCTTTACAGTTGCTGGCTTTAACGGCATGGCTATTAAAAGCTAGGTACAAAGGGACCGAGGTCTTTCGAATTCGGTCATTCCAATCATGCTGAGGGCACGGAAATCTTCTTCTAGGAAGATCTACCATCGTACTTGGAAGGCCTACATCTCTGTGTGAAGAGATGGAGTGGCGTCCACGGACGTAATCGGATTCCAGGATCCTGCTGTTTTTACAGCGTGGTGTGGATCAGAAACTTGCCTTAAGCACCATTAATGGTCAGATTTCAGCTTTGGCTGTTTTCTTTCAACAGCCTTTGGCGACACATTCCCTGGTTAGTACTTTTGTTCAGGGGGTTCGACATGTGGCTCCCCCAATTAGACCACCTCTTCCTCCATGGGATTTAAATCTGGTGCTCTCGGTTCTTCAGGAACCTCCTTTTGAGAACATCAGAGAGATTCCTCTCTTGACACTATCTCAGAAGGTGGCCTTTCTAGTGGCCATTACATCTGTCAGAAGAGTTTCTGAATTGGCGGCCTTGTCTTGCAAGTCACCATACTTGGTCCTACATAAGGATAAGGCGGTGCTACGCCCGCAGCCTTCTTTCCTTCCAAAGGTGGTTTCGGCCTTTCACCTAAATGAGGACATTGTGCTACCGTCCTTGTGTCCTCGGTCGTCGCAACCTAGAGAGACTGCGATCCATACTTCGGACGTGGTACGTGCCCTACGGGTGTACTTGTCTGTTACGGCTCCGTTTCGGAGGTCTGACTTGCTGTTTGTGTCTGGTCCACAAAATGGCCTGGCGTTTTCGTTGGTCACCATTTCTTGGTGGATCAGACAGACCGTCATTCAGGCCTATGCCCTAAAGGGGCGGGCGCCCCCCTTTCCAGTCACGGCACATTCGACCAGGGCAATTGGTGCTTCCTGGGCTTTCCGACATCAAGCGTCGGTCTCACAGGTGTGCACACCTTTTCAAAATTTTACAAGGTTGATGTGAGTGCATCTTCATATGCTTCCTTCGGCCGCAAAGTTTTGCAGGCGGCTATTTGAGGTTGCAACTCCTCAGTTGAGGAGCTCTGCTTGTTTGGAGTGAAGTTAATGGTTTTTGATGCTGTTTCCACCCCTCGTTTTTTGACACTGCTTGGGGACGTCCCATATGTCAATGATTGAGAAGGCTGTGTCTGTCCATGGACGAATAGAGAAAATAGGATTTTTTGTACTCACTGTAAAATCCTTTACTCTTTCGTTCATGGACCGACACAGCTTCTCTATTGACAAAGTGGGTATTATCCGTTATTTAGGAGTGACTAGGCAGAAAAAAATTGTAAAAAGTGTTGCATCACACCTTCTACACATCCACCCAGGGGGCGGACCCCCCGGGTATATCCCCTCACTCTGCATCTCGCAGATCAGATTTTTTCTGTCTAGCAAGTAGTAGGACATGGCTCCCTTCGGGCCCATTGGTCCAGGGAAAAAGTTTTTTCTATTTTTTTGCTTCGTTTCCTGCGATCTTCGATCAACTGCCGACTGGGTGACAGGCTGGGTCCTCAATCCTTGTAGTCCCCCCAGTTTCGGCCATCGAGCGTGTGCCGACCCTAGCTACGCGCTGGGTTTTCCACGACATACCCGTCGCTCTAAGGGTGGCCGGTGAGCCTACGCTCCAGGGCCTGCATTGGACCGCTCAGCTTCGGTTGACCTTACGGCCGAATCGCAGCAGCCTGTCCGGTGAGCTTATGCTCCTAGGCTTGCATCGGACCGCTCAGCTTCGACTGACCTTACGGCCGAGTCGCAGCAGCCTGTCTGGTGAGCTAACACTCTAGTGCATGCATAGGATCGTCCCCCAGGGATCAATCACATTATGCCTGGCCGACAGTCACTTCCGTGCGCGGATGATGATCTGTCAGGAATGTCTTCCAGCATGAGACACGCAGGAAGGGTAAGTAGCTCCCCCGCTCTGGCAGGGTGACATTGGCTGGACATTCCCGGAGAGATCAATTAAGTGGTTATGACCCCTTTCTTTCCTCTCTCCCTGCCTTCCCTGGGCTCTGAGCTAAGGTTGCTGGGTGCTGGTCACCATGGGGGGAGGGGCTCCATCTGGAGCGAGGCTGCGCTGTGTTTGTCATTTAAAAATAATGTCATTTTGCTTACCTGTGTGTGCTTCTCCCTCCATGCTGTCGGCGGCCATTTTGCGATGGTCCATGCCTGTTTCGGCCTCTAGTGAATGTCCGGCGGCCATTTTCTTGTAGTCTGCACCCGCTTTGGTCTCTACCGACTGTTTGGTGGCCATGTTTCTTAGGATTCTCGCCTGTATGTATATACTGCCGCTCGGCGGCCATTTTGTTGTGGTCCACGGCCGCTTTTTGCCTCTATATTCAGGCTCGGCGGCCCTTTTCTTAGAGCCCACATTGTTATATATAGCCGCTTGGCGAGCATTTTGCGGTAGTCTCCGGCCTCTAGGGGGCATTTCTCTGGCGCAAATTTTCACAGAAGACACTGATAAGAATCAGACTGACACAGACAGCGTTGGGATAGCATCACAGGCGCAGCACACGGCAGCATAGCAGTACCGTTCCAAGGGTGGTGAGTCCTCCGGGAGACCCTGCATCTCTGTATCAGCTTGGAGGGTGGCCTATTGATACCTTGCCTGGAGCCCTGTGGGTGTCAGCGCGTGGGTCAGCATGGCGTCTGAAGCAGACGTTTCTTCCCCTAAAACACCTGATTTGATGGCTGGTGCCCCTGATGTTCCTATGGACGCTTTGTCGGCAATCCTAGAGGCTTTTGCCGCCAGGGTGGAAGCAGCACACGGGAACACGGGGGGGGGACGTAAACGCTCCCGTCCCCTGCAATCTTCCAGGGATAATTCTGATACAGAACCTGGCCCAGCTACGGCTCATGTCTCGGATTCTGATGCATCAGAGACTGCAGACTGTGACCAAGCGGACAGTGAGAATGACTCCAAGTCCAGGTCAGTACGCGAAAAGGCTTTGGTATCTGACCTTATTACTGCAGTGCGGGATACGCTAAAGTTGGAGAATACTGCAGAAGCAGCAGAGACTCCGCTCGCCTTTGGGTTCCGTAAACCTACCCGAACTACTAAGGTGTTTCGTTGTGTGTCTTATTTTGATAAGCTCTTATACAAGGAGTGGGAGAACCCATCTAGGGTTTTTACGCCCCCAAGGAATCTTGTGGTACGGTACCCCTTTGAGGAGAGTTTTCTGAACAAATGGACCTCTCCCCCGATAGTGGACCCTTCGGTGTCCAGACTCAATAAAGCTACCACAATTCCAGTGGAAGGGGCTCCTGTTTTCAAGGACCCTGTGGATAAGAAAGCTGAAGCACTCACTCGCTACCTATACACAGTGGTAGGCTCAGCTGTGCGCCCGGCATTGGCTGGGGCCTTAGTGTCTCAGACACTTACTGAGTTGGCAAAATTGCTGCTCCATGGGTTAAAAGAGCGAGATGCTCCTCCTAATGATATAACTTTGGCCGACCAGTTGGTAGAAGGCCTTAAGTTTGTCTGCGAGTCAGACATGGACACTATCCCCTTGCTGTCCAAAGCTTCGGTTAATGCGGTAGCTATACGCCGTCTGATCTGGCTAAAGGGCTGGTCTGCGGACCAGGCTTCCAAGAAGGCCCTGTTGGATATGTCCTTTAAGGGCGACAGACTTTTTGGAGCCTCTCTTGATATCAAGGATGCCACAGGAGGTAAAAGCACATTGCTTCCTCAAACCATAAAGGGTAAGGGACCAGGGCAGGGGCCCTCCTTTACTGCACGCAAGCGTTTTTTTCGTTCGCCTAGGGCGACAGAAAAAAGACCCCAGGCCAACAAATTGCCTGCGCAAGGACACAGAGGTTCTTGGTCCAACAAGCCTGCGGACAAATCTGCGTCTGCATGAAGGTCTGCCCCCACCCAGTTCTCGGGTGGGGGACGTCTTTGCAAGATTGCGACTCAGTGGACATCTCTGATCTCCGACCAGTGGGTTTGCGAAGTGATCTCCTCAGGCTACAAGCCAGTTCCACAGCTCGACCCGTGTCCCCCCCTTCTAAGACAGAGGGGCATCGCTATCATGGGCTACTAGGACGACCTTCTTCTGAAGACCCCTTCAAGCTCAGAATTGGAGGTAAGCGTGTCCATATCGGACTCTCCGAGACTGGTTGGGTATAAAACACACAAAGGTCAGTATTGGTGCCGACTCAACGCCTAGTGTATCTGGGGTTGATTCTGGATTCCTCAGAGGTAGCCTCCTTCGAGACAGTCCCGTATGCTCAAGATCACACTCGAGTGTTACAGAATCAGGTTCTGTCCTGATGGAACAGATGCCCATTATCTAATCCGGGTAAGCCACCTAGTCAGGAGATCCCTGATAGGGTGGCTGACCTCACCGGCTCTCTTGGCCGGGAGGTCATTCCTTCCTGTTCATTGGATTGTGATCACGACGGACGCCAGCCTTACAGGAGCCCGCCTGCCGATCAAGGTCCTGGAACTCCGGACGATCAGGCAGCGCCTCTTTAGATGGTTTCAGAGGCTGCAAGGACGTCCAGTCAGGATCCAGTCAGACAACGCCACAGCGGTGGCAGATGTCCATCATCAGGGAAGAACAAGAAGCTCGGCTGCAGCATCGGAGATCGCTCACAGCCTGAGGTGAGCAGAAAGGAGCGTACCGGCACTGTCGGCCGTGTACATTCCGGGTGGGAAGTATTGGCAGGCAAACTACCTGAGTCGCCAAATGCTGGACCAGAGAGAAGGGTCCTTACACCCGGATGGGTTCCAGCTCCTCTGCTAAAGAAGGGACACGCCACACATAGATCTTTTGGCGTCCCGACTCAATCGGGAGGTATTTCTGCTTCACAGCACAGAGGCAGCGAGAATTCCAAGGATTCTGATCGCCCCAGAGTGGCCTCAGAGTCCTTGGTACGCCGACCCAGTACGTCTGGTAGCAGACGTCCCCTGGCGTCTACCTCTACGGAAGGACCTGCTATTGCAAGGTCCCATACTCCGTCCTGCTTTACAGTCTCTGGCTTTAATGGCAGGGCTATTGAGAACCAGGTACTGAGAGACAGGGGCCTGTCGGATTCATTAATCTCTACTATGAGAAGTGCTCGGAAGCCATCCTCTAGAAAGGTTTATCATCGCACTTGGAAGGCCTACATTTCCATGTGTGAGGAAATTAAGTGACATCCGCGTACCTTTTTGGTTTCCAGAATCCTGATGTTTTTATAGCATGGGGTGGATCAAAGGCTTGCCTTAAGTATTATTAAGGGACAGATATCTGCCCTGGCTGTCTTTTTTTTAGCGACCCCTGGTGACTTACTCTCTCGTGAGTACTTTCGTGCAGGGGGTTCGACATGTGGCCCCTCCGGTCCGTCCCCCGCTACCTTCGTGGGACTTGAACCTGGTCCTCTCGGTGCTTCAGAAACCACTGTTTGAGAATATTAGGGATATTCCCTTATTGACACTTTCTCAGAAAGTGGTCCTTTTGGTGGCTGTTACATCAGTTAGACGAGTTTCTGCAAGGCTCCCTTTCTGATCTTCCACAAGGATAAGGCGGTGCTGCGGCCGCAGCCTTCCCCTCTTCCTAAGGTCATTTCGGCTTTTCATCTCAACGAGGACATTGTACTTCCATCCTTGTGTCCTCATCCGTCGAATCCTAAGGAGTCGGTGTTGCATTCCTTGGATGTTGTCCAAGCTTTGAGAGTATACTTATCTGCTACTTCCCTGTTCCGGAAGTCAGACTCGCTGTTTGTTTCAGTGGCTGGTCCCAAGAAGGGCCAAGCAGTCTCCTCGGCCACCATTTCTAGGTGGATCCGACAGATAGTAATCCAGGCCTACGCCTTAAAGGGTCAAGCGCCCCCCTTTCCTGTCATGGCGAATCCGACCAGGGCAATAAGTGCCTCTTGGGCTTTCTGACATCAAGCGTCTGTTTCCCAATCATGTAAATCGGCGACTTGGTCGTCCTCTCACACTTTCCCAAAATTCTACAAGGTTGATGTAGGTGCATCTTCGGATGCCTCTTTCGGCCGCAAAGTTTTGCAGGCGGCTGTTTAGAGTTGCAACTCCTTTGTTGGAAGAGTACTGTTTTGTGTTTGGGGTGAAGTTTACTTTATGCTGTTACCACCCCTCGTTTTGACACTGCTTTGGGACGTCCCACTTTGTCAATAGAGAAGCTGTGTCGGTCCACTCACCGTAAAATCCTTTTCTCTGAGTTCATGGACCGACACCGCACCCACCCCTCCTTTTAAGTTTGTACTGCTTTTTGACAATCTGATCTGCGAGATGCAGAGTGAGGGGATAAACCCAGGGGGTCTGCCCCCTGGGCTGTACTGTAGAAGGTGTGATGCAACACTTTTTACAATTTTTTTTCTGCCCAGTCACTCCTAAATAACTGATAATACCCACTGTGTCAATGGAGAAGCTGTGTCGGTCCATGAACTCGGAGAAAAGGATTTTACGGTGAGTAAAAAATCCTATTTTCTCTGTCGTCCATGGACGGACACAGCACCCACCCCTCCTTTTTTAGGTTTGTACTGCTTGTTACGAACTGAGCTGCTGACTGCAGGGCGGAGGGTTATGTCTAGTGGGACCGCCCCCTGGGCGGGGCTGTTCAACTCTGATTAATGTAACATGTGTTTAAACTTTTAACATGTTCTGCCTAGTCCTCTCCTATGAACAGGAACATAACCTATATGTCAATGATTGAGAAGGCTGTGTCCGTCTATGGGCGGCAGAGAAAAGGATTTTACGGTGAGTACAAAAAATCCTATATTTTTTTGCTAGGAATGTGCTAGGTGTCCTTGTCTTGGTTTTCATCACTGTCAGTACCATTTACAACACGTACAAGCTTGCATTCACTTCACTATAGTGAACGCAGGCTGTGATGCTTGCTAGCATGAGCCAGCTGCGCAACAGGCACATTCTGCATATCTGGACTGCATGTGCATCTTACCCTGTTGTTTACCATGTAGATAAATTTATGCTGTTGAGAATTAAATAATGTACATCTGAAGACCCAACTGTTTTAGGCATCAAGATTTGTCTTGTGTGATCCATCTTTCTCCAATATACTTGAGCCCTGGTAGGAATGCTTTGAGGTTTTAGCTTGCAATTTTATATTTATTTACAGCTAATAATTTCTAACAATTTTCCATGTGTTTTGCATAAGACAGCACCGTTTTCTAGCTATTCTTCTTATCTTGGAATGTTAGCCTGTTTGTTTAAAATAAGAAAAGTCAAACTTTAAACATTTAGTTATATGCAGCTAAACATTCCAAACAGCATTCTCAATGCATTAGAAAGTAATATATACTTAGGCCTCATGCCCACGGACATTTTTACAGCCGCGTCTTTTACAGCTTAAAAACGCCTGACCATGTTATTGTATACATTTATTTATTTTTTTCGAAAAAAAAGTCGGAGCTCAAAAACGCAATTGCGGCGTTTTTGTGCGGTTTTTAGCGTTTTTAAACGCTTCGCGTTTTTTTATGCCTAACGCCGATGCCGAGGAACGCACTGGTCCTGTTTTTTTTTTTACAGCTTAAAAACGCCTATGCTATTTGCAGCTCAAAAACGTCTAGGTGGGCATGAAGCTATAGACCAGGCATGTCCAAAGTCCGGCCCGCGTTCCGGTTTAATGTGGCCCCCGCTTGGGATTTAGATATACATTCTATAGTGGCCCCCCAAGTATATCCGTGTGTTATTTTTTTTTGGGATACATCTTCAGCATTACAAATCCCGAGCGCCGCTCTCAATGAGTAGCGGGGCGTGTCCACAAGACTATTTGCCAGAGCCGCTTCAGCATTACAAATCCCGAGCGCCGCTCTCACTGTGTAGCGGGGCATGTAGCTGGACGTGTTTACAAGTCTGTTTGCCAGAGCCGCTGTGAAGCTGACAGCGCGCAGAGCCAATCACAGGCACTGTGACATTTCCAGGTCTCTGCATCTGCGGCACGCAGAGCCAGAGATTGGGGGAAAATGTCACAGTGCCTGTGGTTGGCTGCGCGCTGTCATCTTCCTTGCGGGCTCGGGCACATCTAATTGTGAACACGCCCGGCCTTCTTTTCAGTCAGTGAGGGGGCTAAATGGCTGAAGGAGACTTTGCTGAAAAAATACTAAAATATATATAAAACACCCAAGCTCATCTTTAGTGAAAGGCACTGACTGGCTGAAGGAGACTTGGCTGCAGAAGGAAAGAATATTGTTTAAAAAAAGTACATTAAACACCCAAGATCATACTTGGTGAGAGTCACTGGTATATTTGGCTGGCTGAAGGAAATAATATTACAGTGAGAGATGTTGGTGGATTTGTCAGGCTAGTAAAGAGATTAATATTATTTTAAAAAGAACATAAAATGCTCAAGCTCATCCTTACCCCGAGAGGTGCTTGGGGGTTGGTATGCCGTTTGCTATAAACGTTGCATAAAATATTTAATTTTAATGGTTTAAAGAAAGTCAGGCAAAATGGTTGGCCCTCATGCATGTTCACTTCCTGAAATCTGGCCCTTGTTGAAAAAAGTTTGGACACCCCTGCTATAGACTAACCTGGACAGGCGTTTTTAAGCTGTAAAAAACGCTCAAAAACGCGGCTGTAAAAACGTCCGTGGGCATGAGACCTTAAACTCTAAACTTCATAGTTTAAAGAAGAGCACACACGCTAATAGTTATTGTTTGTCTAGCAAGAACACCTGTGTTATTTTATAGTACATCATAGCTTTATTCTAGCTCCTTGTATTTCATACAGCTGTCCACATTGCAGAATACTCGGCTTTGCTAATTCTGAAATCACTTGGGGTCTTGTTATCTTGTTTCGTTGGATCGCAGTTGGGTATTGCACTGTGATGATTATTGGTAACTTTATTGTGGACCTTGGAGGTCCATTAATATTTTTTGAAGTACTAAGAAAGCGTACAGGCTGCCATTGCTGCTCATTCCTTTACTAGTTCCCTGTATGCCTCACTGATCCAATTACTTCCTTGAAACAAGTGTAAAAATTAGAAAGTTTGGCTTAATGCTGACTTTTTGACCTGCATCTTCTGATCTGCATTGGCAGCCTTTTTCTAGGTGGTTTACTTTAACATGTGGCCTTCACGTAATGGTAATATTTGTCACTATTTGAAGGAATACTACTTACATTTTAGTATGTAAAATATGTAGTAGGAACTATTAGTGATGTGTATTCTAACATGCATCTGACGGTGCATGCTGTATCTGAGCAAAAGCCATGAGGTCAAGGGAACTGCCTACAGAGCTCAGAGACAGGATTATTTCAACGCACAGATCTGGGGAAGGCTACAAAAACTTAGTGCTGCACTAAAGGTTTTCAAGAGCACATCAGCCTCCATAATTCTCAAATGGAAGAAGTTTGACACAACCAGGACTCTTTCATGAGCTGGTCGCCCATCCAAACTGAGCGATCGGGGGAGAAGGACCTTAGTAAGAGAGGTGACCAAGAAACCCGATGGTCACTCTGACTGAGCTCCAGAGATCCTATGTGGAGATGGGACAAAGTTCCAGAAGGACAACCACCCCTGCATCCCTCCAACAATCTGGGCTTTATGGCAGAGTGGCTAGATCAGTGTTTCTCAACTCCAGTCCTCAAGGCGCCCCAACAGGTCATGTTTTTAGGCTCTCCATTGTTTTGCACAGCTTATTTGATCAGTTTAACTGCTTTAGTAATTCCCACAGCTGTTTCATCTGAGGGAAATCCTGAAAACATGACCTGTTAGGGCGCCTTGAGGACTGGAGTTGAGAAACACTGGGCTAGATGGAAGCCTCACCTCAGTGCAAAACACACGAAAGCGTACTTGGAGTTTGCAAAATAGTACAAATGTATCCTCAACGAAAACCTGTTCCGCAGCACTCAGGGCCTCAAACTGGGCTGAAGGTTCACCTTCCTAACATGACAAGGATCCTAAGCACACAGCCAAAACAGCGTGGCTTAGGGACAACAATGTCCTAGAGCAGGGGTCTCAAACTGACGGCCCTCCAGCTGTTGCGACACTACAAGTTCCATCATGCCTCTGCCTGTAGGAGTCATGCTTGTAACTGTCAGCTTTGCAATGCCTCATGAGACTTGTAGTTTCACAACAGCTGGAGGGCCACCAGTTTTAGACCCCTGTCCTAGAGGGACCCAGCCAGAGCCCTGACTTGAACCCTATTGAACATCTCTGGAGAGACATGAAAATGGCTGTCCACCGAAAGACCGCATCCAATTTGACTGAGCTAAACTTGAGTGGATTTGCATAGAAGATTGTCACAAAATCCCCCAATCCAGGTGTGAAAAAAGCTTGTTGTGTCATATCCAAAAAGACTCAAGGCTGTAATTGCTGCCAAATGTGCATCAAAAAAGTACTGAGTAAATGATCTGAATACTTAATTACATGTGATATTTCAGTTTTAAATTTTTAGTAAATTCAGACATTACTAAAATGTTTACTTAGTGTAGATTAATGAAAAAAAATAAAATGCATCTAAACTGTAATATCAGGCTGCATAACATTGTGAAGGGAGTTTGAATATTTGATGAATGCATTGCATATTGGGCAGATTGCAAGGCAAATTAATTGTTTAAATGTTGGGAAATTTAAATATTCATATTAAAGTGAATAATGTTTGTAGCAGAAATGGCTAGAAAAACACTAAAGAAGTGTAAACACCTCGCCACTAAGTCCTTTATCTGTCTCCACCACTAAACATAAACGTCTTTAATGACTTATGATGTAAAACGGACTTTCTCAGAAATGTGGCAGTGTCCAGTAAGCAAATGAAAACGGTTTCCTGTGTAAACGGACCTCTTCCTACAGTCACAGATAAGGCAGCGTGGGTTCTAAGAGTGTAAAGTGCTATTTCATTATACTACTAACTCTGATATCTGCTGTACTTCATAAGACTGGAGACTGAGGTGGTGCGTATTACAGTCAGAAAGGCTGCCTTATTATTTTCCTTATCAAGTGGAAAAAAACTATTTGATAATGTGAATTCATTTACTGTAGTTTAACATGAGTCATTTGTCTCATTTTACAGTACAAGATTAAAAAAAAAAAAAGGTAGGAAGGGATAAAAAAAATAAAAAATATAGAGATTTATAAGCAGACCTAAAGCTATAGGTCCCCAGGATTCCTACTATAATGTGCAAGTATACACAGCATATTTGCATGTTGTAGCACATTTACCTACCAAAGCGCCCTTCTCCAGCAAAGTGATCTCACTTGTTGCTTCTTCAGACATCTTAATTGGCTACCATGGTAAATTTGTAACTTCTGTGCATGCTTGTGGAAGTTACTTCATCCCAACACCCCCAGCATGCCAAGATTGTACACTGATCTGCACATGCACGCCTTAGCATACAATAGGAAGAAAATTGGCAGGCACAAAAAGAGCTTTTATTTCAGAAGAGACCTACAGAGACTTGCTAGCAATTTTTAAAAGCCTTAGTTCTGCATCATTTAGCTGACAGTTCTGGTTAACCATGTTAAAAAGTATATTTAGCTGAAAGTGTACCACAGGCTGAGCGGGTCTTTCAACATGATATAATGATCTAAATCACAATATAAAAGATTATAGATAATTACTGGGTATCAGAAAGTAAGCAACGGTGTCATGTATTAATAATTACACTTTTTTTTCTGATATACAAGCAAAATTGTCATGTGCTTTGACTATAGTGTATTGCCCCTGCTTGAAATGAAGTGGGCACTTTCTCTGCTTTGAACTGCATTGCACTGAGTTGTGCTGTAAAAATAATTTTAGTCCACAGAATACACACAGACAAATCTATGAGCGTACTAAGCAGTAGCGAACCGCCGTTTTGTTTGTTGATTTTTTTTTTTTTTTAATGCCTTTCAAGGGTCTACTCATGATTGTCCTTGCCGACCATTTATTAACCCCTTAACGACCGCTCACGGCATATATACGTCGGCAGAATGGCTTGTACAGGCACAATCACGTACCTGTACGTCCCCTTTGCCTGCCGTGTGGTCACACGCGCCGCCGCCAGCGCGCTCGCGACCCTGCAGTCATCCCCGTGAGTCGGACCGCGGGTCCCGCGGACTCGATCGCCGTGGGGATCCCCGCGATTGTCTTACGGAAGGATGGAGCAGGGAGATGTTAGTGTAAACACATCTCCCCGCTCGCCTACTGACACTGTAACCGATCTCCGCTCTGTGTAATCAGAGCGGAGATCGGTGACGTCACTCGTAGCCACGCCCCCTAACAGTGAGAATCGCTCTTTTTTAGATTATACTCCTACACACATTTAAGCTACCGATCTAGCTTTGTAGATTTGCTGTTGTATGGAAAAAGAAGAATACACCAGAAAAAGTAAATACCAAGCACTGTACACAGCGCTCTTTGTTTGGAAATTCTGTAGAAGTACTGCCTTGGTTGGTTAAAACAACAATCAGATGCTCTAATCATAGCTGTGGTACGTTTTTAAAACTAGTAAATCTACTATGCAAGTTGGATCCAATCCTTCATGTGTAGAAAAATGAAAAATCATAGTAACGTGTGTTCACTTTAGAACCACTGGGAGGAATTTGTGGCAAGGCCTGGCTTTAAAGTACAACTAAAGGCTCCTGTGTGACAATTTAGGCAAGTCCTTAATCCAGTTATTGTATGATGCAAAAGCCTCATATAGTTAACACAGGACTTCATTTACCTTCCCTAAATGAGCTGAGTTTTTTTTCCTTTGTGTCTCACATACTGCGTCTCCCAGACACTGCAGTTCACACTAGGAGGGTTTCATTAGTGAGACTCTGCTGCAGAACTAGGCGTGGCCAGCTGCTGACCGACAGCAAAGACTATGCTAATGGCCACGCCGTCTGCAACACTTTCATGTCACTGTAATGCAAGCAGGCACAGCCTACATGAAAGTGGCACCTTTGCTCTGAATTCAGTGCAGCAGTGTTGCCACAAGATTTCAGGGAACTTCTTTTAGTGGGCTTCACTGGCAGGCCAGACAGATATTTGTGGGAAACTGTAAATATTGATGCATTTCAAATTAAGTGCATTAAAAAGACACTACCCGTAGTATACGGCAAAGTATCTGCTGATAGCTTCTCCCCCAGCAAGTTATACTGATCCATGCTCTCTACCCTGCTCCCCACAGCAAGAGTCCATCTTAATTAAGCTCCAGTGTTGAAAGTTATTGGAGAACACCCAGATTAATGACATAGCTAATCTTTCCCCACATGTAAGACAATGTTTAGGCCTAGAAAAATTGACTAAAACTACAGCTAGGGTTGGGACTTTAAATGAGGCAATATCTAATATATACCTCCATCCCTGAGTATGTTGAAATAGGAAACTACATTTTGGGACTTTTAGTTGAAACACACTGCTAACTTATGAACCAACTATAGTAAATATTGTTTATTAATAGCAAATAAGGCATGACATACACATAATAAACAAGGATAAAACATGGTATTTATAGATCACATAAAATAAAGTCTAGACAACGCAAGATGGTACCTAATTGTCTCAGCATAACATACATGGTAATGTATGATAATCATAGGTCTCGCTAAATAAAATCTAGACAATACATGGTTGTAACATGTTGGCTCTAAAATAACATACATGATATTGGGCCTTGGGCATGGAAGCCAAATTTGCAACGGTAACATATAAAAAAGGTAACAATGGTAGTTGGTCCATAAAAAATGTTATATATCAGATAGTAAGACATACCGTATATACTCGAGTATAAGCCGAGTTTTTAAGCACAATTTTTTGTGCTGAAAATGCCCCCCTCGGCTTATACTCGAGTCACCTTTTTGCGCCTGATCTCCCGGACTTTGGGGAGCCGGTACCGGCCTGCCGTAGGTCCCCTGGACCCCCTTGGCACACATATAGCCCCACTCTTCCTCTATAAGTGTACAAAGTTTCTTGTCCGGGGGACCTACGGCCTGGGAGCACCGATTTTTCAAAACCGGGAACCCCTTCCATAGACTCCCATGTTAAACGGTCATCTCTCTGGTGATTTTGGGGACCCGGTACTGGCCGGTCGTAGGTCCTCTGGACCCCAAACTTGGCAGACATGTAGCCCCACTCTTCCTCTACAAGTTTGCAAAGTTTTTTTGTCCGGGGGACCTACGGCCGGGGAGCACCGATTTTTCAAAGCCGGGCACCCCCTCTATAGACTCCCATGTTAAACGTCAGAATAGTTATGGACACAGTGAGGCATGGACACAATGAGGCAAAGTGAGGCACACCCTAGGCTTATACTCGAGTCAATAAGTTTTCACAATTTTTGTGGTAAAATTAGGTGCCTCAGCTTATATTCGGGTCGGCTTATACTCGAGTATATACGGTATCCTGTGCCATATCATCATAAAAAGAGCTCTACGCGTTTCGTGGTATACATAACCACTCGTCAGGAGCAGATACACAGTGCAGGGGTATCTATAATAGAATGAAAAAATGCCAAGGTATTTTATGTGATCTATTAATACCATGTTTTATCTTTGTTTATTATGTGTATGTCATGCCTTATTTGCTTCTAATAAACAATATTTACTATAGTTGGTTCATAAGTTAGCAGTGTGTTTCAACTAAAAGTCCGAAAATGTAGTTTCCTATTTCAATGTTTAGGCCTAATCATTACCTGCCTGAACACTGCCACTTGATGAGAACACATGTTCCCCCGTATCAAGAAGCCCTAATCATTTAGAATATCAGAACGAGAGTGCCAACAGGTTACATAGGTTAAAAAAAAAGACACCATCTAGTTTTAGCTGACAGAAAAAACGAATAGCCTCCATATACACAATCCTATACCCCTAGTTGATTCTGAGTAATGCAAAAAACAAACAAACAAAGCATGATTTGATTTGCACTAGCAGGGGAAAAAGAATTCCCTTCTTATCGCCCAAGAGGCAATCAGATATTTTCCCGGTTCAACTACCCCTGGTGTTATTGCCTATAAATGTTACTATCCAGTTATATTTTGTGCATTTGGGAATGTATCTGGCTTTTTTGAAAACGATTTGAGATAGACAGAATTAGTTCTTAACCACTATAGATCCGCACTATGGCCAAAAGACGGCCGCAGCGCGGACCTGAACTGCCGGGAGGGCGTCCCTGGACGTCCTTGTGTTTACTTCCACAATGCGCGCACTCTGCGATGTGCATCGCGGAAGAGCTGTGCCCACGATGTCCACCAGGTACTCGCGATCAGCAGTCACAGAGCCAGGGACGTGGATCTCTGTGTGTAAACATAGAGATCCACATCCTGTTAGGGAGAGGCCGATGGTGTGTCCCTTGTACATAGGGACAACCATCGGTCACCTCCCCCAGTCAGTCCCCTCCCCCCAGAGTAAGAATCACTCATGAGGGAACACATTTAACCCCTAGATCGCCCCCTAGTGTTAACCCCTTCCTTGCCAGTCACATTTATACAGTAATCAGTGCATTTTTTTACCACTGTTCGCTGTATAAATGTGAATGGTCCCAAAATAGTGTCAAAAGTGTCCGATGTGTCCGCCGCAATATCGCAGTTCTGACAAAAATCGCAGATAACCGCCATTAGTAGTAAAAAAAAAAAAAAAATTCATAAATCCATCCCCTATTTTGTAGGCGCTATAACTTTTACGCAAACCAATCAATAAACGCTTATGCAATTTTTTTTATTTTTTACCAAAAATATGTAGAATATGTATCGGCCTAAACTGAGATTTTTTTTTTTTTTTTTAATTGGGATATTTATTATAGCAAAAAGTAAAAAATATTGTGTTTTTTTTTTAAATTGTCATTCTTTTTTTGTTTATAGCGCAAAAAATAAAAACCGCAGAGGTGATCAAATACCACCAAAAGAAAGCTCTATTTGTGGGAAAAAAAATATTTGGGTACAGCGTTGTATGACCGCGGAATTGTCATTCAAAGTGCATCAGCGCTGAAAGCTGAAAATTGGTCTGGGCAGAAGGGGGGTTTAAATGCCCAGTAAGGAAGTGGTTAAGGGAGTTTATTCCACATTTTCACATCTCTAACTGTGAAGCAGGCTTTCTGTAAGTGGAGCTTAACTCCCTTTTCCTCCATATGTAAAGGGTGCCGCCTTGTCCTCTGCAATGAGCTGAAAGTGAATAATTCATGACCACGTTCACTATGAGGACCACCTATGTATTTATACTTGGTGATCATACCCGTCCTCCCTTAATCACATCTATTCAAGAGAGAATAAATTCAGTTTATCTAATCTTTCTTTATAGCTGACCTCCTCTATGCCTCTTATCAGTTTGGTTGCTCTTCTCGGCTTTCTCCTTTTTGTGAACAGGTGCCCAAAACAGAACTGCATATTTCAGATCAGGTCTTACTAAATACTACTTTCCACAGGGGCACATTTTTCTCTCTCTTCCACACCTTTTAATAAATAAAAATTGCTTTAGAAACTGCAGCTTGGCATTCAGTCTATGATCTACCAGAACACTCTGATCCTTCTCGGCCATTGACTTTTCTTAGTATGTATAATGCATGCATGTTTTGAGCCCCCAAGGGCTTAAAGTGGAACTTCACCTTCACCCCATTAAAGCAGCCTTATTTATGAAAGTAAAAGCCATACTCCCTAGTGGTTTAATGTTTTATTTATGTTCTGAAGTCCTGGTAATGTGAAGTTGCACACCCTTATTAAAAACTTTGGTATATCATTGCTTAAAGCTGAACTCCAGGCACACATTTTTCCAGCTCTAAATTTATTATTAAATCAAATAATTTATTATATTTTAATTCAAGCAGCGTACCTGATTTTTACCTGTTATTAGCCTATTAGTTACTAGGATTTCACCCAAAAGGTGAAGTTCCGTTGTTCTTCCTCCTCCCCCTATCCTCTTTTACATTTGGTACCTATTTTTTTGGAGGGGGGGGGCAGGTGCTTGGTTTTGACAGGTACCCGCTCCCACTTCCAGCCGTATCGCTGCAGCGATCCAAGCGGAAGTTGCACCCTCCTTTGCCCCGCAGTTCTCTGGGATGCATTCCAGGTCCCAGAAAGCTGCAGGACCATTCCCATAGCGCAGCACGGCTTACGCATGCACGGTAAGCATTCACAGACACCTGCCCTCAGTTAATATGCAGGGGATTGAACACCGATAAAGAAACTGGTCGGCTGAGGATAGCATTGGATCCCAGGGCAGGTGAGTGTTTATTAAGTCAGCAGCTACAGTTTAAGACTAATCTGCACAGACAACAATCTTTGATTGTAAAAACTTCCTACCAACAGACATTTGTTGCCAACATTTGAATATGTAGTCAATTTTTGAATGTCATGGCTTGCTTAAGATTAAAATGGGAAGGTCATTTTATTAACATTACATTAAAGCAGCCTTACTTATGAAAGTAAAAGCCATACTCCCTAGTGGTTTGTTTTATTTATAAGTTCTGAAGTCCTGGTATGTGAAGTTGCACACCCTTATTAAAAAACTTTGGTATTTCATTGCTTACGCTTCAGCCCCGGAAGATTTTACCCCCTTCCTGACCAGAGCACTTTTTATAATTTGGCACTGTGTCGTTTTAACTGACAATTGCGCAGTTGTGCGACGTTGTACCCAAACAAAATTTGCGTCCTTTTTTTCCCATAAATAGAGCTTTCTTTTAGTGGTACTTGATCACCTCTGTGGTTTTTATTTTTTGTGCTATAAGCCAAAGAACAGCGTCAATTTTGAAAAAAACACTATCTTTTTTACTTTTTGCTATAATAAATATCCCAATTTTTTTCCTCAGTTTAGGCCGATATGTATTCTTCTACATATTTTTGGTAAAAAAAAATTGCAATAGTAGGATTTTTAAAACTGCTTACCTGTAAAATCCTTTTCTTGGAGTACATCACGGGACACAGAGCAGCATAGTCATTACTATGTGGGTTATATAGAATTACCTTCAGGTGCTGGCACTGGCAACTTCCAAAACAGGAAGTACCCTCCCCTATATAAGCCCCTCCCATCCGGGAGCACCTCAGTTTTGTAGCAAAGCAATACGTGTCCCCAAAAGAGGGGTGGGAGCTCTGTGTCCCGTGATGTACTCCAAGAAAAGGATTTTACAGGTAAGCTGTTTTAAAAATCCTACTTTCTTGTTCATACATCACGGGACACAGAGCAGCATAGTCATTACTATGTGGGACGTCCCAAAGCAATGCCAAATGAGGGGGGGGATACACCATACATAAGCTGGGCGCTATCAGGCATGAGGATCTTTTGCGGCCTGCAACACACTGCGCCCAAAGGCGACATCCTCCTGACTTCTAACGTCCACCTGGTAGAACCTAGTAAACGTGTGCACTGAAGACCATGTTGCGGCCTTACAAATTTGAGCCAGGGAGGTCTGGTGATGCACTGCCCATGAAGTTCCAACTGCTCTCGTGGAGTGCGCCCTAACTTTGAACGGAGGCGGTCTACTTCTCAAGCCATAGGCTTGTATTATGACCTGTCGAATCCACTTGGCTAAAGTAGATTTTGATGCTGCCTGACCCTTTCTGGGGCCTTCCGGCAGAACAAACAAAGAATCCGTTCTACGAATCTGAGCAGTGGCTTTTAGATAAGCTTTAACTGCTCTTACTACATTCAAAGAATGCAATAACTTTTCCTCTACCGAGCTCGGTTTGGGGAAAAAGAAGGAAGAACCACATCCTGGTTCAAGTGAAACCTCTACCACCTTAGGAAGAAAGGCTGGGTGAGGACGTAATACTACTCTGTCCTCATGAATAACCAGATATGGCTCTTTACAGGACATGGCGGCTAATTCCGACACTCTTCTAGCCGAGCATATGGCTACTAAAAATATCAATTTCCTGGTGAGTAGAACCAAGGAAATGTGCCGCAAAGGTTCAAATGGCTGCTTCTGCAGAACCGACAGAACCAAATTTAGATCCCATGGGCATATGGGAGCTTTAATCGCTGGAATAATACGAGTCACACCTTGCATAAAGGATTTGACAAGTGAATGCATAGCCAGGGGCCTTTGAAATAGTATTGATAAGGCCGAAACCTGGCCCTTGATGGTACTTAAGGCAAACTTCCTGTCTACAGCCCACTGCAGGAAGTCCAGAATTCTGCCTATAACGTACTTACGTGGATGCCATTTTCTGGCCTCGCACCAAGTGATGTACGCCTTCCAAACTCTATAGTAGATCTGCCTGGATACAGGCTTCCTGGCATTGATTATAGTTGATACCACAGAGTTAGAGAGACCTCTCTTCTTTAGGATGTGGGATTCAATAGCCAGGCCGTTAAACTTAGAGTTAGTAAGGAAGGGTGGTATATCGGTCCTTGCAAAAGCAGGTCCGGACGACGTGGAAGGGATCCAAGGACTCCCCACAGACATTTTGATGATCTCCGCGTACCAGGCCCTTCGGGGCCACGCTGGAGCCACCAGGATCACCGGCTTCTTTTCCAACCTGACTCTGCGAAGGAGTCGAGGCAACAATTGTAGCGGAGGGAATGCATATATCAGTCTGAACTGATCCCAAGGGAACACCAGAGCATCCGAGCCGCAAGCGAGGGGATCCCTTGTCCGGGAGACAAATCTGTCCACATTTGCGTTGAATCTGGATGCTAGCAGATCTACATCCGGTGTTCCCCACCGCTGACATATTGCTCGGAAGACCTCGGGATGAAGGGACCATTCCCCTGGGCATAACTGTTGGCGACTTAGAAAGTCCGCCTTCCAATTCTCCACCCCTGGAATGAAGACAGCTGACATACATGGGACATGCTTTTCTGCCCATTCCAGGATGTGACTTACTTCCCTATGGACTGCACGAATCCTGGTGCCTCCCTGATGATTGATATATGCCACTGCTGTGGCATTGTCTGATTGAATTCTGACAGGGGACCCTTGGAGTCTGGATGCCCAGGCTACTAGGGCATACCGGGCTGCTCGTATCTCTAAGAGATTGATGGGCAGGGTTTTTACTACATTTGACCATCTGCCCTGGAGAGACTATTGCTCCAGTACTGCCCCCAGCCTATAAGGCTGGCATCTGTAGTGACCACCTTCCAGGATATCGGACTGAAGGGTTTTCCCTTCTGGAGATTCTGGGGGATCAACCACCAGCAGAGACTCTTCCGAACGGAAGGGGACAAAGCCATCGGGAAGTCTAGAGCCTGAATTTTTCCGTTCCAGGCTGACAATATGGCCCTCTGTAAATTCCTTGAGTGGAATTGGGCGTATGGCACAGCTTCGAATGATGCTACCATCTTTCCTAGCAGCCTCATGCACAGGCGTATGGACGGCTGTCTTTTTGCACAAAGCAGACGGACCAAGCCCCTCAAAGAGGATACCTTGTCTAGAGGTAAGAAAATCTTCCTCTGGTCTGAATCCAGCCGTAGCCCTAGATATACCAGGTTTTTCACTGGCTGTAGGGCTGACTTGTCCAGGTTGATGACCCAACCGTGAGATTCTAGATACTTGATTGTATCGACAATTACCACTTCTAGCTTGGCAACTGAGTGGTCCATCAACAACAGGTCGTGTAGGTATGCCATTATCGTTACACCTCGTGTTCTTAGATCGGCCAACAGTGGGGCCAGAATTTTTGTGAACACTCATGGTGCTGTGGCCAGACCGAATGGTAAGGCTCTGAACTGAAAATGGCGCCCTTCTACTGCAAAGCGTAGAAATTTTTGATGACCTGGAAAGATGGGAACATGCAAGTAAGCATCTTTGATGTCGATCGAGGCTAACCATTCCTCCCCCTGTAGGGCAGCGGTGACCGATCGGATCGACTCCATCCGGAAGGACCGGACGTTTAGAAATTTGTTTAGACTCTTTAGGTCCAATATGGGTCTTATGTCCCCGTTTGGTTTCGGGACTGTGAAAAGGTTTGAGTAGAAACTCAACCCCCACTCTTCCATAGGAACCTCCATAATTACTCCTTGGAGCAATAGTTGTTCTAACGCCACTAGGAGACACCTTCTTTTCAGAGGGTCTTTTGGCATGCCTGACCACATAAAATGGGAAGGAGGAGACTCTTTTAACTCCAACTTGTATCCCCGAGTTACTGCGGAGAGCACCCATCTGTCTTTGATCGTCTCCCGCCAGGTCTCTGTGAACAACTGAAGTCTTCCCCCCACCTGTTTGAGTGGGGGCAGCCCTTCATAGGCTTGACTTGGAGGCTGGTTTAGTACCTCTTCGGATCCAGGGCTTTTTATTACCCTGTGACTGTCCCTGATTTTTACCTCCTGAGTTTGACCAAGGAGGCCGTCGGAACTGCTTAGTAGCAGACGTCCCAGGGATAGGAGAGGTAGTCCTCTTAAAAGACGGACCCCTAGACCTCTTTTTAATTGGTAAGAGAGTACTTTTACCACTGGAAATCTTCTGGATATATTTATCCAGGTCTTCGCCAAAAAAGGCGTTCTCCATGAAATGGGAAGCTAACTAAGAGCTTCTTACAGGGAGCCTCAGCAGACCAGTTCTTGAGCCACAGAAGCCTACGCATATGTACCAAAGACAGCGTGAGGCGGGAGGCCTGATGGATAGAATCCTTGATGGCGTCAACCGCAAAGCATAATGCTCTAGGCAGATCAGCCAGAGCCTGGGCCTGCTGGTCTGGCAAATCCCTCAGGACCATTTTCATTTGATCCTTTAAAGCTTGGCAGACCCCAATAGCTGCCACTGCTGGCTGTGTAACAGCCCCTGCTGTGGAAAAAGCAGATTTTAATAAAGATTCCAATTTTTTATCTACTGGATCTTTGAACATTTGAACATTATCTACTGGACATGTCAGTGATTTGTTCACAGAAGAAATGGCTGCGTCCACCGTAGGAACATTCCATCTCTGGGTGAATTTTTCCTCCATGGGATAGATCACCTGAAATTTCTTAGGTGGAACAAATAGTTTATCAGGATGTTCCCAGTCCTGGTATATAAGTCCTTCCAATAATGGATGAATTGGAAAGGAGCAATTAATCTGGGGAGCTTTTAGCGACCCCAATGAGGAGACAGCAGTAGTTGATGGTTCAACAAGAGGCATTTTAAATGCAGATCGAACCATGTCAGTTAGGGTCTGGACCCACAATCTTTCAGTCTGTGATGCTGAAAATGGTTCATCTACTGTCGATTCCTCAAAAACAGAGTTAACCTCCTCCTGATCCCCTTCAGGAAGGTCAGTCCCTTCCTGGGACTGTTGCTCTGCCAACAGGCACTCTAATGGAGGGGATGGAGATCTGGCGCGCTTTCTTTCCTGTAGAGAAGAAGCGATCAATGCTGCCAATCTCTGCTCCAATCCCTCCAGAGTTGAGGCAAAAACCTCCTCTGTTATATATGCAGGAGCAGGTGGACTGAGGACAGCCGCAGTACCTGGCACTCCCGGGGGTTCCTTATGGGTATTAACCTCTGATTTCTCAGGGGAGGAAGGTGCAGATGACTGCTCCAGATCCTCAGAGCCCGATGGAGACCCCCTACACTTCCTGAGAGGTATATCTCAGAGTTTTTTAGGCGGCATATTCCTTAGTTCAAAGCTGAGGTATTCCAGCCGCAATACACCCCTTTACTGAAATAGTCTAATGCAATTTGCTGCTATGTACATCAGTGGGTGTCTACTAATGCGTCTTTCTGGGGATGCCTGTATCAACCGCCCGCTGTAAGCCCCTATACCATGCTACCAGCTCCTTTTCATGCTCTGTGTCTATAGCAAGCAGCGTGGACTGAGTCCTTTTATCTTGCTGGGACGCCCGCACATGCGCAGAAGCGCTGGGCGCACAGAGCGCGTCATCTGCCAGGCTCCGCCCCCTTTTTTTAAGCTAAATCTTATAAAAAGAAAGCGTGTGTGCGCGTGCACGTGTGCGCTCTTGGCGCCATGTAGGGAGAGGAGCCAGGGTCCCTGTTTCACCAGGACTCGGGGATGGAAGGAAACTACTTGGCAGCATGACAGAGGAATGCAGCTTCCCTGATAGAGAGCTCACTCATCTGCCTGGACTTTCACCATGGAAGGAATAGTCCCAAGAAAAAAAGACGTTCCACAGCGGCCTCTAGTGGACAAACACAGGTACCGCACTTTTGTCTTTTTTTTTTTTTTTAAACCTCCTTTATGAAAAACATTTCTAGGTTTACAGTTTTTAAAACTTCCTTTATGAAAAGACATTTCTAGGATTTCTTAGGCATATACAGCTATTAGCGGGAATACCTTTAGGTAACAGGCAGAAAGACATATTAGGCTTGGGGGTCCCCTCAATAGAACCAAGTTCCTGAGGGGCCCCCACTTACCTTTTCCCCGCCGCAGGACTTTGTTTGGTCCACAGAAGCCCAAACTTCACCTCTCACGGCAGGCATTGTACTAGACCTTCAGGGACCGGGTTCCCAAGGATTCCACTCCCCTGGACCTGTATAGCACCCTGCACAGCCTCTTGGTTTTGGGTATGACCAGAGCTCTGGATCCCAGGGTCCAGCCCTCCTAAGAGAGGCATTACAGGCAAAACCCTGCTCTTCTCTGCAAGGCCCGGGTACCGACCGTTTAGCTATGAGGCTTTTTTGGTCGGATCCGGAATAGCTTGCTAAGGCCCAGAGAACCTATACACAAGCCCAGATGAATACATGTTAACCTTGGCCAACACCTTAGACACTGGCAAAAAACTGAGGTGCTCCCGGATGGGAGGGGCTTATATAGGGGAGGGTACTTCCTGTTTTGGAAGTTGCCAGTGCCAGCACCTGAAGGTAATTCTATATAACCCACATAGTAATGACTATGCTGCTCTGTGTCCCGTGATGTATGAACAAGAAAAACGTATATTGATTGGTTTGCGCAAAAGTGATAATTCTATCCCCTATTTTGTAGACGCAATGGCATTTTTATTATTATTTATTTTTTATTAGTAATGGCGGCGATCTGCGATTTTTATCGGGACTGCGACATTGTGGCGGACACATCGGACACTTTCGGCACATTTTTGGGACCATTGACAATTTTACAGCTATCAGTGCTATAAAAATGCACTTATTACTGTAAAAATGTCACTGGTAGGGAAGGGGTTAACACTAGGGGGCGATCAAGGGGTTAACTGTGTTCCCTCTCTGTGTTCTAACTGAAGGGGGGATGGGACTTACTAGGGGAAATGACAGATCGCTGTTCATACTTTGTATGAACTCATGATCAGTCATTTCTCCCCTGAAAGAACCGGGATCTGTGTGTTTACACACACAGATCCCGGTTCTCGCTGTATCACGAGCGATCGCGGGTGCTCGGCAGTCATCGTGCCCGCCGGGCACTCACAGCGGGCACGCCCCTAGTGGCCACAGGGTGAAGCGACTTAACATAATGTTTCGTCGAGCCATGCTGCCGCAGTAAAACTGCGGTGGCTGGTCGGCAAGTGGTTAAAGCTGAACTCCAGGCACACATTTTTCAAGCTCTGAATTTATTATTCAATCAAATATTTTATATCGGGCGTGACCAGGATGTGAGAGTGAGCGTGGGACGCTTCCCCTCTCTCTGATCCCATTCCTACTATCCTGCAAAGTGCTGGGCCTGAGCTAAGCCAATCCATGCCGGGGACTGAGCCAGAAGAGACGCGAGTGCAGGCAGCATGCAGCGGCTCTGGGAAGTGTTGAGGAAACGGACCGCACAGCAAGAGAACAAGCAGAGTGGGGGCCGGTACCGCCGTTGAGAGACGGCGGCCGACATACCCCCTACGCTGTGGAACAGCGCGGAATACCACCGGAGGTAGAGCAGGAGGCTCCCTCAGCGGTCAGGGGGTGAAGAGTTTCACGACCTCCCCTCACAGAACCCGTGTGCTCCGCCGCGTAACAAGGCAGCGGTATTCCAGCAGCGCTGGGGGCACCAGGCAGCGAGAAGATATCCATTCATCCATCCATCAGCAGTCAGTGGCCGCAGCCGTAGCATCAGAAACAGTGAGGGCATGAAAGGCCCTCCGCAGTGATTGCTCACTCTTCCCCTGGAGGCTGAAGAGAAACTCCACAGCCCTCCTGGCTTTTGCTGCTTCTTCACTACATTGCAGGCAGACTGGACGGAGAACCGTTGGATGGGTGAGAGACATCCACTGCATTTGCCACTTGTCTGCCTCTATGCATCTTTTTTAAATCATAACCCTCACCACAGTGTAATTCAACGGCGCTGGGAGCACCAGGCGGTGTGAGCTCATGCATCCATCCACTGATAAACAGAGGCTGCAGCACTAGAGACAGTCAGCGAGGGTGTGAGATCCCACGCAGTGTCTCCTTTTTCTTCCGTTGGTGGCGAGAGAACGTTATAATCCTCCTGGACAAAGAGGGATAGCAACCCCTGCCCTCCCTTCATACTCCGCTTGAAGCCTGGATGGAAGATCGTGGATGGGTGAGAGCTATCCATTGCTCTTATTAATTGTCTGTTTATACCTATCTCCCCTATCCTGTTCCCCCCTTTTTTGTAAAGGAGGGGGGAAAAACAATATAGACAATATAGACCTTGGTAGGAAAGACTAGTACTTTAAAATCAGAAATCGTTCTTTCCCCTTTTGTCAACTTTTTTTTTTCTTTCAACTTTTTAACTGTTGGATACTTACCCTACAGTACTGCTACTCATTACGTTCTTTTGTTAAAAACTCTTTAACCCCCCCCCCCCCCAGGATCCCACTTCTTATAGCTCAATGATTTGGGCATCCAGCTCCACCTGTTCCAAAAGGGCTAAATAGAGCCACTTACATTGCCTCCAAGAGGCCGGAAAAAGCTTAAGCAGAGAGATGTAGATGTACACAAAAGCATATAAACGCACCTTACATACCCCATAATGTCATCACAATGAACCACAAAAGCTAGCATGGCAGCAAGTCAAGCTGCCGCGAAACTAGGAAAATATTCTCATACTCCAGACCAGACTGCAATCCAGACCCCTCCAAAAAACACCCTCCACAACCAGCAGGCACTTCCCAAGTCACAGGCTGGTGCTTCAGGGGTAAGAAGGGGAGTCAAGGACAAACCCAGACACCCTTGTTAATAGAAACAAGCGATCCGGAGGGGAGGCCCCGGGGACCGGCGAGTTCAGAGAGGCACTTGGACCATTAGCTGAGGGGGAGGATTGGTGGAAGGAGAGCCGTCATTAAGGGAAGTGCTGACAGCAATTCATTTTTGCAAAACTTCCCTAAATGAAGTAACAACCCAGCTTAGAACTATACAGGAGGAATTGTCTTTGGTTAGACATGGCCTACAAAAAGTAAGCGAAAGAACAACAGCTCTGGAAGAGAGAGCCTTGTGGAGGATGAGCTAGCCCCTCTTAAAAGAGAAATGAGAGCAGTGAGAGAACAAATGGTTAAACAGGAGTTAAAGATGGATGACATGGAAAACAGAATGAAGAGGAAGAACGTCAGGATTGTTGGACTCCCAGAGCACAGTGAAGGCTCAGAACCTGTAGCCTTCGTGGAGAAATGGCTCAGAGAGACATTTGGTCAGGAATCTTTTTCACGGTTCCTAGCAGTTGAAAGAGCGCATAGGGTCCCTTCTAGACCCGCCCCAATCTGATGGCCCTCCGCGTCCCCTTCTAGTAAAAATTCTCTTTTACAAGGACAGAATGTCAATAATTCAGAAAGCTAGAGATATGGGCAACATCTTACATAACGGAACTAGGATATCTATATACCCACATTTCTCGGCCGAATTACAAAAAGGAAGAGCCAAGTTTAGAGAAATAAAACGCAAATTACAGCAGTTGAAAAAAACCTATGCATTGTTATATCCGTCACGATTGAGGGTAAACGCATTAGAAGGGACTAAGTACTTTGACACGCCAGAGGGGGCAACAGAGTGGTTAATAACTATTAAAGGGAACCCATAGAAAGCATGGAAATCGACTGCCATATTTTTTCTATTTTCTTTTTTTCCTTTTTTCTTATCTTTTTGGTTCATTTGTGTTGTGTTGTTAAGTTTACACTAGGTGTAATTTATTGAAACGTAGAAGATGACACAAGCAAGCACAATTGAGCACAACTTAAGCAGCACAGACTCCTTTTTCTTTTCTCCTTTTTTTTTTTCTTAATTTTTGAAAAAAAGGGAAGAAAGGAGAAAAAAATAAAATAAAATGTTCTCCCTTTTTTTTAATGGGGATACGAGGGAGGGGAAGGGATGTGAGTTGAACTAAAAGGAGAGAGGCGCATACAGGGGAACTTTTATAAAGGGGAACTACGAGGAACCCCCTATGTATAATGGTTATTTTTGTTGGTTTTTAAGTTATTGTTGTATTGGTAATATTTTTTTGAATGTGGATTTTTTCTTTTTTTAGGGGGAGGTGGGGGGAGAAAGTGGGATTTAAATCGGCGAACAAAAAAGAGGGTCAAAATTCAAAAGAAGGGTGTAAGGGATGGTCACAATAGAAAGCCCCAACCCAAGCCTAGAGAGGTGGCGAAAGGGCCACATGGGGTAGGAATTAGGGTATGTGTGGCGTGCATGGAATGGAAGAGTTGGAACCGCAGACACAAAAAATAATTACACCTGCTTATACCACAAGGACACAATAAAATCACAGGAAGTATATATTAACAAGCACGGGCACGTTTCAATAATTAAGGATACACTATAAAATTTGTTTATATTTACTAGAAGTGAAAATTTGTGATTAGTAGGGCACAGGCAAAAAAGTTAACTATATGCTCCTGGAACGTTCGAGGTCTGTGAGACTCAGGGAAAAAGGTAGCAGTTTTGTCAATGGCAAGAATCTATGGGTCTGCAATTTTATGCCTCCAGGAGATACACCTCACGAATATATCCATAACCCAGTTGGGGTGGGGAGATTTCCGAACACAGTACCACTCTGTTCACACGTCTTATTCTAGGGGGGTGAGAATTTTTGTTAAATCAGGAATAATGTTTAATTGTTTTCAGAGTAGGATTGATGAATTAGGTCGCCATGTTTTCTTACACTGTAAGATAGAGAACAGAATTTATATACTGGCCAATCTGTATATCCCTCCCCCTTTTAACAGTACGGTCTTGTGTAACTTAATGGAGTTTATTCTGGACAACCCGTGTATACCGGTGATCATTATGGGAGACTTTAACATGGTCTTAGACCGGGAACTGGACAGATTCCCCAATACGACACAATCAGACAAAGTAAGAGATGACAGACTACCTCAGTTTCTGGGAGAGATAGGCCTGAGGGATATATGGAGAACGCTTAACCCTAAAATCCGGCAATACTCGTGCTTCTCCAAAACCCACTTCACACTGTCAAGGGTAGACTTAGTTTTAGGAAATGACGAGGCGATACCTATAGTAAAGAAGGTGAGTTACATGACCAGGGGTTTGTCAGATCATTCCCCAATGACAGTTATTTTAGATATGGGGGAAGTTAACCATCTGAGAGAGGGGAGAATAAATCCCCATTGGATGGAACTAATGGGAGGACCCACAGGAGATACTAGGATCTATTAAGGAATTTATTGAAATAAACCAAGGCACTGCATCAGAGGGAGTAGTATGGGACACACTGAAGGCCTTTTTCCGAGGTATAATGATACAACAAATATCAAAAATAAAAAAACAATCTAGGGAGGGGGAAAGAATGGCCAGTGAAAGAGTGACAAAAACAGAAGAAAAATACATTATAGACCCAACACCTAACAACCTTAGAGTATGGACAGAAGCACAGCAGAATTACCGCCTAATAATGCTTAGGAAAATAGAGAATAAACAAATGTCTCAAAGGCAATTGGCATTTGCGGAGGGGGAAAGTGTAGGTCGGATGCTTGCCCATCTAGTTAAGACAAACTCACCCACATCGATGGTTCCAGCAATTAGTGTAGGCGGGGATAGAGTATCCTCCCATACACCAGAGATAGTGGATAGATTCCGAGACTATTTCGATTTGTATAGCTCACGACAGGAGGAAAAGAGGGAAGAAATGGACAACTTTTTCGGAAAGCTGACAATTCCTCCGCTCTCCGAGATAGACAGAGAGGAATTCGATAAACCTATAATATTGGAAGAAATGCAACAGACGGTGCAAGAGATGGCAGGTCAGAAATCTCCGGGGCCAGATGGCCTCCCGGGTGAGACCTACCGGTACTTTGGGAAGGAGCTACTTCCGGAACTTATGAAAGTGTTAAACTGGTCACTGATGAAGGGAGAACTTCCCCTAACTATGATGGAATCTACCATAATAGTAATTCATAAAGAGGGAAAAGACCCACTTAACACCTCCTCATACAGACCCATATCTTTATTAAATTCAGATCTAAAAATACTGTTGAAAGTCTTGGCAACCAGATTAAACAAAGTAATAGAAGAATTGGTACATCCTGATCAATCGGGATTTATACCGGGCAGGGCCACCTGCACAAACATAAGGCGAGTATATCTGAACCTTCAGATACCAACAGAAGAAGATGGGAGGAGTGCAATTGTGTCCCTGGATGCTGCTAAGGCTTTCGACAGTCTGGAGTGGCAATAGTTATGGAGAGTCCTAGAAGAGTTCCAAATCGGACCAACCTTTACGAATTGGGTAAAGATGCTATATAAAACACCAGAAGCCAGAGTAAAAGTGAACAATGCCCAAACTAATAGGTTTCGATTGCAGAGGGGAACGAGACAGGGGTACCCGCTGTCCCCCCTTCTCTTTGCCCTCGCTATTGAGCCTTTAGCAATAGCCCTCAGAACAACCCCTGAGATAAGAGGATTCATACGAGGAGGGATAGAAGAGAAAGTGGTATTGTATGCGGATGACCTCCTCTCGTTCTTAGGAGATACGCAGAATTCACTTAGGAAAGCCATGGAAGAAATCAAAAATTTGGGCCAATTTTCAGGACTTACTATAAACTGGGGAAAATCCGTGCTGTTTCCAGTAGACCCCTTAGTAAACCCTCTCCCGCAAGAGGCTGAACAAGTTCAAATTACAACCCAAATAAAATATTTGGGTAAAAAAACATTTCATGGGACCCTAATCAATACACTAGAGATAATATGATCCCATTACTTAATAAATTCAAGGGGAAGATCAAAGTATGGGAACGGCTCCCACTATCAGTGGCTGGCCGATGTAACTTAATAAAAATGGTGTGGATGCCGCAGCTTCTCTATGTCCTACAAAACTCCCCAGTGTGGATATATAAAAAATGGTTCCAAAAGATAGATACCATCTTCAGAGAACTAATTTGGAAAGGAGAGGGGGCAGCAAGAATCCGATTAAATATCTTACAAAGGGCAAAGCAGGAAGGGGGGGGGGGGTGGCACTCCTACACCTGTTGAGCTATTTCTTAGCAGCTCAGCTTCAATATATGAAGGGATGCAATACGGAGGGAGGAGAAATAGAGAGGACTAAATTTTTACAGAATACCACACATAGCTCCCTAGTAGAAACGACTGAGGCAGGAACTTTTCCTCATAAACTACCTACTTTACATCTCATGATGAGAACATGGAAGGCAGCAAAAACAGCATTGGGATATAACAGCATAACAGACTATACCCCCTTATGGGAAAATGACAACTTAAGGGAGTTACAGAAGATGGGGACAATTGGGGAATGAGAGAGACAAGGAATAAAATACATTTCCCAGCTGTATCAAGACGGTACATTAAAAACTTTTCAGATACTAAGAGAACAATATACATTACCAAATAAATACTTCTATAGATCAGGCACGCACTTGCAAAACAGTATAGAGGAATGGCAATGGTATGGAGTAAGATTCCCCTGTTACGGGAAATTATTAATACAAGAACATCAAAGGGTCTAATATCAAAAATATACCCTAGTTTATACAAGGGGAGCCTGAGAGGAACACAAGGCCCAGTGCATAAGAAGAAGTGGGAAAGAGATGTTGGTAATATAACTGAGAGACAGTGGGAAAGAATCCTGGAACCTTTTTAAATCAGAAAGTTTTATTTGGTTTTCCACAGTGCCACATACAGGTTATACAAAGCAATGACATAAAGATAGGAGACGACATACAGCACATGAGTTTCTGTGAATTTGTGAAAAGTCAGCTATACATAGTCTCATAGTTTGAGTGGCAATGCGGAGCAGAAAAAACAAAAAATAAGAAAACACAGAAACATTTACAACACATGAAGTACAACAGAGGGTTGGATCTATTCCCAGAGCCCTGGGAACATATCTCAACCAAATAGGCTGCCCAGCCCATCTTCACCAGCAGTCACCATGCAGAAGTCATATAACTATCAATTAGCCCGGACTTATCCCCTTTAATCTGACACCTATCCTTGTAACAGTCTGTATTTGACCAGCTGATGGGGTGCTAGGCCTGGTGCATCCAACCATTCCTGCCACATCGTGTGAAATTTACGGGGTGCATTTCTGTGTTGGTATGTCAATTTTTCTCGTATAAGCATTTTGTTCACTTGGTCAATCCATTGTTGCCTGGTGGGTACCCTGGGAGTAATCCAGAGTTGAGCTATCAATCTCCATGCTACATAGAGTAACCGAATGATCGCTGTGTGGGTAGAAGGAGTCAACGTCTCCTCATCCAGAGCACCCAACAGGCACACTGCAGGGGTTCTTGGAATGACAAAGGTAAACACCCGAGAAATTACTTCTAGAATCTCAGTTTAATACCGAAAAAGTTTTGGACATTTACAGAACATTTGCACAAGGTCCCCGTGGTCCCTTATACACTTTGGACAGAGAGGTGTATCACAAAGTCCCCAACTGTGAAGTCTGACAGGCGTTCTGTAAGCCCAATGCAGTAGGTAAAGGTGTGACAGCTTCTGTGAGGCCGATACTGAAACCACGGGAGCGGAGGCAAGGCAAAGACTCCAAGCCTCCCCATCCAATGGTCCCACATCTTCCTCCCATTTACGTCTGCAGGGTAGACTGGCGGAGTAAGAATCCTGGAACTTGCCCCATCGGTCTCACTATCTCCCTCTCAGCGAATGTCTCACTTGTTTTTGTTAAATAGAGTGTATTACACTCCTTATAGGCTCTTTCGATTTGTCCGCAGAACAGATGTGGAAGAACAGAAGGGGACTTGATCCACATGTTCTGGAGATGCCCAAAGCTATTTCGGTATTGGAGGGAGGTAGTGGGAATCATTGAGCAGACCTTTGAAGTCCACCTAGTAATGGAACCTTTACAATGTGTATTGGGCTGGGTACAGGAAGAGGGAAAAAATTGGTAATATCCAGCTAGCAATTATAAGATGCCTATTCCAGGCAAGGAAGCTGATTGCGCAGAGATGGCAATCAGCTCTCCCACCCTCTAGTAAATATTGGGAACAAAATATGAAAATAACAATAATGAAGGAAAGAGCTACTTATATTAGACAAGGCGCCCTAAAAAAATGTAACAAGATTTGGAGACTGGCGAGTATCCAAATATAAGAAATAGTTGTGGTTGAAGGGAATGGACGATTTAAAGAAATAAGGTTAAGAGGGTATGGAAGATGAATGAAAGGCATGAATGAGAATGTGAGATATATGCTAGTTAGAGGGAAGATAGGAAAAAGGGAATGGAAGGAACGGTTTAAACTATTAGGGATGGGGACCTCCCAATGGTTTTAACCACTTAACGACCGCCCCATGTACATATACGTCGGCAAAATGGCACGGACAGGCACAATCACGTACCTGTACGTGACTGCCTTTGCATGGGTGGGTGGTCCGATCGGACCCCCCTCTGGTACATGGGGTGGTCGGTATCGGTTCTGGAGCGATCCGTGATGAGGGGGCAGCCATTGGTTTCTGGCCACCCCCTCGCGATCGCTCCCGGCGAATATAATGCTTCCCCTGCCTGTGTAATGTATACACAGGCAGAGGAAGTGATGTCATCTCTCCATGAGGCGCTCTATTCGTCCAGAGCGGAGAGAAGACAGCAAGTAAGTGCACGAACAGCCCACTGACACCAAGACACATAGGCACACAATCCACCCCCCCAGATCAGCCCCCAGTCACAGTGTCACCGATTACAGTGATCATTTATTTACTGATCACTGCAATCAGTGACATTTGTGATAAAAAGTGTCAGGGCAGTTAGTGTTAGATCCAGGGTAGCCCCCTAACCCCCCCCCCTAATAAAGGTTTAACCCCTTGATCGCCCCCAGGTAACCCCTTTTACCCCTATCACCACTGTCACTAAGCGATCGTTTTTCTGATCGCTGTATTAGTGTCGGTGGTGCCACTAGGTAGCCATTTATTTTTTTAGGTTCGCCGCTAGGTTTTTATAGCATCAGGTACCCCCATATATTATCTAATAAAGGTTTAACCCCTTGATCGCCCCCCCCAGGTAACCCTTTCACCCCCTATCACCAGTGACACTAAACGATAGTTTTTCTGATCGCTGTATTAGTTATGCTGGTGCCGCTAGGTAGCCAGTTATTTTTTTAGGCTCGCCGCCGGGTTTTTATAGCGTGAGGTACCCCCATATGTTACCTAATAAAGGTTTAACCCCTTGATCGCCCCCCAGGTAAACCTTTCACCCCCTATCACCAGTGTCACTAAGCGATAGTTTTTCTGATCGCTGTATTAGTTATGCTGGTGCCGCTAGGTAGCCAGTTATTTTTTTAGGTTCGCTGCCAGCGTCCGGTACCCCCATATATTATCTAATAAAGGTTATAGCGTCAGGTACCCCCATATATTATCTAATAAAGGTTTTAACCCCCTGATTGCCCCTAGAGTTAACCCTTAAGCCCTGACATCGTCTGGGGTATGATGATGCAAATTTCTTGCGAAACGCGTCAGCATTTTCCACTGTTGCCACTGATTTCTATGAAGCGCTTTTTAACCATTTGAATGTAAGTGTAACTACCTACATTAAACATACTGTTTTAGCAGTATTACGCTATGTGCCCCCTTTTTTTCCTTTTACACTTTTGGTTATCGATCTGGTTTAACACCATTGAGCCATCACCTTTCAAGTTTGCACCAACCTCTTCATTGTGAGCTGCTGTGAGAGACATTCCTTGGGTAAATCATCAGCTGTTGACCCTTCAGGAACATACATCCTAAGCCTATGTTGATCCTCTGGACATATGTTCAGTAGGGTCCACTCAGTCTGGTAAGCCTCCTTTATATTGGTGGTGGTCCCTTTCCTTTTCACTATTGATTCAGAAGTGTTTGATGCTGTTCAATCATCACAAATTTATTTCGGATTGTTGTGGAACACTATTGGACTTTCATGTTTGGATTGTCCAATCATTGGCGAAACACTCATTAGGATTGGCACCACATCCCAAATGATTATTGTGGAAAAGGGGTAGAACGAAAGGGATTTTTGTGGTGCAGCAATTGGTCAATGAGAGAGGGTTTCTAATAATATATACTTTTATTAATACACATTTAGACAAAAGGATATAAAATGTATAAAACCAATCCTGGGTTTTTTTGTACATATACAGTGTCATACACAAGTGGTGGTCATAATACAAAACGTTTGGATGAACATATGATCGCATAGAGACCCAACATGTTTAGCTTAATACAGCTTCCTCAGGGGTTTGCGATGACCATCCATATTTATCAAGTATGACTATACAGAAGAAAAAAAAGGGGAAAAAAATATACAGTTACATATTGAAATATATTGTATGTTATATTTGAACAATTTAGGTATGGACAAGGTCATATTGCAAAGCTGGACCCCTCCCAGTGCTACTTACCCTGCCACCTGTATTGTCTGCAGCGCAACACAAGAAAACGCAGGATCGAGAGCAACGGTCACCCCATATAGAGAAATGCGGATATGTGACCACAGTGGACACTAAATAGGAGACCGGCTGGATGCCGAAAACAAAAAACAGGGATAAGAAAAAAGAAAAGGGAAAAAGGAAAAAAGGAAAAATAGACAAATGGGTGCAGAGAAAGGGATGGGGTAGAAATAAATTATAGATTATAAAAAGGATGCTGAGCAATTAAGCAAACCATACAGAACGGAAAAGTCTGTCTAATATGAAATGTATGAATAGTTGCAGTAGATGAAAGTGACTTACGTGGGGTCAAGTGAACAGGAGTATGTTCACTTGCAGATATTGAGGGGCTGTCTGCTTGCAGAAAAACATAGAAGGAAATTGTGGAAGCCACTAAAAGAAACCACATTATTTTCAGTTTGTTTAAATATAAATATGAATATAAATAGCATGGTGTGCCTATGTCATACAAAAATAGGCACACAGAATCTGAAGGTTATATTGGTCAAGCAATTTAAATAACAGGGTATATGTGAGACATATGTTGCATTTAAGCAGTATTCGTATAAATAGATATTTATTTTTTAATCATTTATTTTTTAAATTTTTTTAAATTCCTTTTAGAATTAGTTCCATATCAAAGTGGAACACAGTAGACAATAGTCTCCATATATATATATATATATATGACTAAGTCAAATAGCTGGCTTAAAAATGATTATAAAACCCAGCAGTCCGATATGGAAAATGGGACAAACCCACTATAGCCAATGACAACCGTGTCCTGTACATTAAATGCGATCCCACATTGTTAGATGCGGCCTCCGGTAAATAGATTGTGAACATAAAAAGTATAAAGTGGCAAAAAGGAAAAACAGAAGAGTGTATAGACGTTACCTTTAGATGTTTGAAAAGCCAGCCAAAGCTCCACCAGCCCACAACGCTGCTATCAGCGTGTGAGCTGGTTATATAATGTCCACCAATGCAGTCGGCGTCTGACATCACCGACCGTAGAGCGGGCTGAGAGCGCGTAACGTAAACCTGTTTGACATGGCAACTGCTGAGGACTGCCAGAATGCACCGGGGCTGGAGGAGGAGCCGCTCGCCGTCAAACCAGACAGGACGGACAGAGCGGACACCGCCCGCTGGAACGATCCACCAATGGAAGATGTCCACTGACATCCATTGGTGGAAGAGGTGGAAAGCAGCCAGATCAAACAAGATGCCCGTCACCAGGGACAACGCCGCGCTAAAGGTGGGCCATCCATGGAGATTCGTGGATGACCCTGGGCGTCCATGCAGTTACTCCGCATGAATCAAGGGGGGACAGTGGCCTGAGAAAGGTGGCGATGCGCAGCAGACAAAACAGGCGGCAGATATCAAAAGGATAAGTGCAGAACCAGAGCAGCGGGCCCGGCTGAAGGACCAAATCAGACCTTGTATAGCCCGACACTCTGAGGGGGGGGGGGAGAGAGAGGGAGAACCAGCAAGACAACAAGACCTGTATCAATTATCAAATAAACATAATACACTTACATAATATAATTATGTATAAAGTTAACATAATATCAAAACATACTATAAAGCATTATAAAATAACAAAACCTATGAATGAAAATTAAAGCTAGAATGTCCATGACATGACGGGTCAGGAGAGTTTACTCCTAACTCTTGATGCTAAGACATGCACCATTTTACTGTGGCCACAGTGGACAGCCAATAGAACATGGCGAAAAGGAAAAAGGAAAAAAGGGGGAAAGAAGTAAAAAAAAAAAAAAAAAAAAACTAATACTCGCAAGAGCAATAAACAGAGAACCTAAAATCAATCATGGATAAAACATCAAAGAAATGGTCTAAAACTAAGACTTTCATTAAATCCTGGAAAGTAAGTGGCCCTAAGGTCATAGATCCAGCGCGCCTTGAGTTGGAGCAGGGTCCCGTCTACACTCCCCCCCTCGAGTCGAGCGGGACATGATCCAGGGCCAAAAATTTGATGACATCAGGATCAAAATTGTGATAGTTACCGACATGCCTACTAACTGCCGTCACTACTTTTCTCTTTAGAAAAGGTTTCATATGGTCCCTTATTGTCTTGAAGAAGTGTCTTTTGGTTTTTTCAAAATAATACCCACCGCATTGACACTGAGCCAGATAGATCACCCCCACTGTTTGGCAGGTGACTAACTCTCGGGTAGAGTGCCAATTGCCGTTGGGTAATTTAAACTTGATTTTAGTGTCCACAAAGCGACAAACATCGCAATGACCACAAGGCGATGTGCCGCCAGTGAATGTGTTTTTAGAGACTTGAACAGGCTCAAAATGACTGTGGACCAGGCGATCTCTCAGGGAAGAAACCCGTTTAAAGGTGATCTCTGGGTGTTTTTTAACATATTTATTTACGGTCGAATCTGCTAAAAATAATGGCCAGAATTTTGTTAAAATGTTTCTCATTTCGTTATATTGGGAAGCATACCTAGTAATCACTCTGACCGTATCTGTGGTTGCAGAATTTTTCGAAGAAAAAAATGAGAGAACTTCTTTTTTGGGTTTTTACCCGGTTAAAGGCTCGTTTTAGACATCTATGGCTGTAGCCTCTGGCTTTTAATCTCTGGTAAAGGTCTTTCGAGGTAGCTCTGAAATCTGCATCCCTGCTTCAGTTATGCCTAAGCCGAAGGTATTGGCTATAGGGAATACTCTGCAGAAGAGGTGCAGGGTGTGCACTGCTGGCATGAAGGATGGTATTCCCAGCAGTGGGTTTCCTGTATAGACATGAATTGACTAGCCCTGTGTTATCGATAGAAATATTGAGGTCCAAGAAACTAATGGTAGTTTGACTATAATTGATAGTACATTTTAAATGAAAGTCATTGATGGACAAGAGATCGAAAAATTGTTGCAATTGAATCTGATCACCTGACCAAAAAATCAATAGGTCATCTATGTACCTATACCAGGAGATAATATGGTCCAGGAAGGGAGCAAGGTCCTCTCTAGAGAAGACCTGTCGTTCCCACCCCCCCAGGTACAGGTTGGCATATGATGGGGCACACTTAGTCCCCATCGCAATCCCCTGTACCTGGAGGTAGTGGGAAGATCCGAAAAGAAAAACATTATGTTTCAAGATATAACTCAGTAGCTCCAAAACAAAGTCGTTATATATCCGTGAAGAGGGGCCTCTTTCAGAGAAGATGGCTTTTAATAACCTCCAAACCCCTGTCATGGGGTATTGTATTATAAAGGCTCTCAACATCCAGGGAGACAAGCCAGGTATTAGCTGGAAGTTTTATACCCTCGATTGTTCTCAATAAATCGATAGTATCTTTCACATAGGATGAGAGGGAAGTGACGTGAGGAGACAGGTAACTATCAACCAAGGAACTGGCATTTTCGGTGAGACTGGAACAGCCTGAGATTATCGGCCGTCCTGGCGGATTGGTTAATGATTTATGTGTCTTTGGCAGAGCATAAAACGTAGGAATCCTTGGATTCTTGGTATCCAGGAACTTCCACGTATCGTGATCTATAGTGCCTTGCTGAAAAGCTTTGAGAATAATACGACGATACTTTGCATAATAATTTTCCAATACAGTTTTAGAAATTGGTCTATACCATTCAACGTTAGACAAAATCTTCATACACATGGTCTCATAGTTCTCCACATCCATGATAACAAGATTACCGCCTTTATCCGCGGGTTTGATTATTATCTCAAAATTATTTTGTAGGGATTTAATAGCCGCTTTTTGTGATGTGGTTAAATTTGAAGTTACTGAAGAAGCCAAGTTCATTGCTTGAATACTATGTGAGACCTGTTGAACAAAGGCCCAAATATTGGGATTAGTGTTCAACAGGGGAAAGTTTCGAGATTTAGAGCTGAAGGATTGAGGAGGGGGGAAGGACATGCCAGCGATAGATAACCCCGGTGTATCACTCCACCAGGAATCATCGTCGGGGACATGGCCTTCCTCCCAAAGATCCATCAAATCAGCCATTGCATTATATTCAGTAATGTTTAATTTGATATTATCTATGTCACATGTAGATGGTTCAGCTGAGGGTTTATCATAAATCACTCTATACATGAGACGACGCGCAAACAGGTGTACATCTTTTATGAAATTAAATTTGTCAACGTTGGAATCTGGACAAAAGGTCAATCCTAATTTCAATATTTGGATCTCACTTTCAGAAAGATTGTAGCTAGATAGGTTGATTATGGATAATTCCAAGCCATCGTCAGCCTGTTGGATGAAAATGGGTGCATTGCCTAAAGGTGAAGGGGGATCTATTCCTTCACTAAAAAAATTGGTGCAATCCTGGTTTCAGATGGTAAGAGTATCCCAGATGGTGATACCATTATGTCTTGACGCGGTGACAGATGTAGAGCGTGCAGTAGAGACTATAGCATGCGATGCTGTGGGTTGGGGACCACGAAGTGCGTTGGAAGAAGGGTGCAATAGGGTGGAAAGGTGAGAGGAAATCAATTTAGATTAGGTGTCAGATGGTCGATGTGGTAAAGGGGTGCCGAGTTGGTGTCTTAGTGATTCGGTTGATGCTGCGTCCGAGTTGCCTTTGCGCTTTTTAGGCAGTCTATCCCCAGACAAATCACGATAAATCGTAGATTGGCTAGAAGATAAAGAAGAATTAGTGGAGAGATTTGATGCATTTTCATCTTTTTTAGCATTTCTATAGCTATTGAATCTAAATGGTTTCTGATTAGTGTTAACATTTCATTTATAGGCAAAGTTGTTAGTATATGCATTTTTGTCACGTACAAATTTGTCTTCTTTTGTCCTAATGACATCTGTCTTGTAGTCTGTGTTCTTTGAGAGTCTGTTCTTTTTTCTTAAATCTTGTACTAGTCATGACTAAACTGTAATCATCATACCATTTAAAGACAGATGCATCCAATGCAGTTAACTCCTGCTCGTATTGGGTACCTAGGATAGTCATCATGCCTTTTGAACAGGATTGTAGGTTTGCTTCCCATTGTGTTTTGAGAAGATCCCCTACCTTCCTGAGGTTTGGAAAGATCTGAACCCTCAAGCCCCAGGGTATTATAATATTTTCATTATATTTTTCAAAATATCGTTTATGCCAAAAAATTCGCACTTTTTTCTCCAATATTCTCTGAAGTCTGAGAAATGCTTGGCCTAAATCTCTATCCGAGATATTTCCAGATCTACTGTTTAATTGTACCTTGTTCATAAGTCCCTCCCATGCTTCGCCACTGAAGGCAGCCATGGTGAGACAGAGGAAAAAGAGAGAAAGCAAAAAAAAAAAAAAGGTCAACAAATACAACGTACTGGTTTACCACAGTATGGCAGTAAGTAGTGTTAGACAATGAATAGGTGAAGATAACACTTTCTCATTGATGTACGATCTACAGTCGTAAATAAATTATTTGTTGTGTTCCCCAATGATGGACGAAAGGAAAAGTGGTGTATTTAAACACCGGATAGAAATATCATGTTTGGATTGTCCAATCATTGGCGAAACACTCATTAGGATTGGCACCTCATCCCAAATGATTATTGTGGAAAAGGGGTAGAACGAAAGGGATTTTTGTGGTGCAGAAATTGGTCAATGAGAGAGGGTTTCTAATAATCTATACTTTTATTAATACACATTTAGACAAAAGGATATAAAATGTATAAAACCAATCCTGTTTTTTTTTTGTACATATACAGTGTCATACACAAGTGGTGGTCATAATACAAAACGTTTGGATGAACATATGATCGCATAGAGACCCAACATGTTTCGCTTAAACAGCTTCCTCAGGGGTTTGCGATGACCATCCATATTTATCAAGTATGACTATACAGAACGGTCACCCCATATAGAGAAGGCGGTGCTTAGTTTTCGGGGTCCCGTACCCGGCTAGGCTCCCAAAAAGTCCCACACATGTGGTATCCCATACTCAAGAGAAGCAGCCAAATGTATTTTGGGGTGCAATTCCACATATAACCATGGCATGTGTGAGCAATATATCATTTAGTGACAACTTTTTGTAATTTTTTTTTTTTTTTTTATCATTATTCAATCACTTGGGACAAAAAAAAAATATTCAATGGGCTCAACATGCCTCTCAGCAATTTCATTGCGGTGTCTACTTTCCAAAATGGCGTCATTTGGGGGGGGGGTTTGTACTGCCCTGCCATTTTAGCACCTCAAGAAATGAGATAGGTAGTCATAAATTAAATGTAAATTCCAGAAAATGTACCCTAGTTTGTAGACGCTATAACTTTTGCGCAAACCAATAAATATACGCTTATTGGCATTTTTTTTTACTAAAGACATGTGGCTGAATAAATTTTGGCCTAAATGTATGACTAAAATTTAGTTTATTTGATTTTTCTTATAACAAAAAGTAGAAAATATTTTTTTTCAAAATTTTCTTTTTTTTTACCGTTTATATCGCAAAAAAAAAAAATATTGCAGAGGCAATCAAATACCATTAAAATAAAGCTCTATGTGTGGGAAGAAAAGGACGCAAATTTCATTTGGGTACAACATTGCATGTCCGCGCAATTACCAGTTAAAGCAGCGCAGTGCCAAATTGTAAAAACACCTCTGGTCTTTATGCTGCTTATTGGTCCGGGGCTAATGATAAATTATGTCCATTTTGTATTGTATGTTCCAAGGGAGGGGGGGGGGGGGGTTGAATGTATTGATATATAATGGAAAATGGTTTAATAAAGATATGAAGTAAAAAAATATATATATATTTTGTATTGTTTTCATTCAAGCAGCGTAACTGATTTTTACCTGTTATTAGCCTCTTGTACAGCCTAGCTCAGACTTGAAGAGGAAGAAGGAGCACAAGGTGCTCAAGTGCAAGGAGCATGCTGACTGGGAGAAGCAGTCTGCCACTTTTCCTTCTATTGTTCAGTCACAAGACATGCAAGTGTTAGGCCCCTTTCACATGGACGGATAGAATGGTGCTTTTAGCTGCGGATTTTCTAGTTTTCTACCACAGCTAAAAGCACACAATGCTTTCCTATGGCCCCATTCACACACAGCGTTTAGCTGCGATTTCGTTACATGCGGTTCGGTGCGAATAGAAAAAAAAAATTGAATGCATCCAGGTGCGATGTAGCGCAGCTATCTGCACATAACTGCAGGTAATCGCAGTGCACTGTGTCAGCTGCGGATAGCAGCGTGAACAAAAGAAAAAAACAACAGGAAGCACATCAAAAAAATGGTTGCTATGGGGATGACAATAATGGCCAAACGCAGCTAAACGCAGCCGCATGTAAACGCAGCTAAAAGCAGTGTACAAATGCAGCTGATCGCTGTGCCTGGGGTCTTGAATTTCAAAAGAAAGAAACATGCTTTTAACTGCGGCAGAAAAGCCGCCCGTGTGAAAGGGGCCTTACTGAACTACAACAAAGAAAAATCAAAGATGAGCAGCAGAGATTTATCACTTCCTATACAGTGTGTATTCCACCTGTGTATTCATCATTTTGCTCAAAGTTCAGCTTTAGAAAAATGGTGTAAACTCATATACAGTACATAGATTAACCCGTTCTCTGTCGCCAACATTACTATTACATTATTGGCAGCAACAATTTTCTTCCGACTGTATGATTTCTTGTACAGTAAAAGTGATTGCTTATACCTGCTGAGGAAGGTGCAGCTGCTTATCAATCCCCTTGTGTTAGCAATAAATGTAAGGTTAAAAGAAAATAAAAATTGTGAAAAATTGAAGTTAAAAAAATAAAAAATGCACAGGAAAGCTTTGAAAAAAGCCCCCTACCCCAATGTACATGCACAAGAATAAAGACACACGTGTTGGTGCACATTCATACAAACACAATTGTGCCATACATATTAGATATCATGTGAATACTGGAGTGCACATAATTCTAGCGCCATCATTCACAGTTAAAACTAGACTTATGATATGTAAAGACTTTTAAAGTGCCACCTATGTTCAATTTTGATTTACTCTAATTTTCCATTGCCATTTCACGGGTGCCCAGTTTTGAAGCTTGACATATTTAGTATCTATTTTCTCAATGTAACCTTATCTTTAATATTTCACCAAAAATTGGGGATTATATTGTGTTTTTGTGCACAGAATGTGAGTGTATTTTGTACTTAAAAGATAGACAGTGCCACAGTTATTGTGTGATACAAAAAATTGCAACTGCCACCATTTTATTCTAGAGGGTCTCTGCTGTCAGGAAATTTATCTCGTTGTCTTAAGGAATGTTCAATCCTAAATTGTGCACTTTAAACAAATGGCTCTGGTCGCAAAAGTACTGAAGCGCATAAATATTTCTGTACGTTTTGTATTGAATTGTACTATTTTAACTTGTGCATGCCTCAGTTTACTTGAATTTTTCAAGAAGTGCAAGCTTCATAAGAATGAATGGTAGCACATTTGAAATTCATGTTAAAATGCACATACATTTGTTTATAGAACTGCACAGAAAGGTTCATTCCCCCTAGACTATGCATGTTGAAACATGAAAATTGTGCATAAGACCTCCTGCAGCCCAGTTTACAGCACACTTAAAGTGATTGTAAAAGGCTCAAGGTTTTTTACCTTCATGCAATTCTATGCATGAAGGTAAAAGAAACCACCTCTGTGCAGCAGCGCCCCCTAAATACCTGAGCCCCATCCCAATGCAGCGATGTTCTCTCCCTCCTCATTGGCTGAGATAGCAGTGTGAGCCATTGGCTCCCGCTATTTACAATCACAGCCAGTGTGCCAATGAGGAGAGAGTGGGGGCCGAGCCATGGCTGTGTGTGAATAGACACACAGCGCAGCAGCTCGGGAGCAAGCCTGCTCAGGTACCCCCAGAGCAAGCAGCTGGATGGAGGTGCCAGGAGCGCCTTCGGGGACCCAAAAAGAGGAGGATCGGGGCTGCTCTGTGCAAAACCATTCCACAGAGCAAATAAGTATAACATGTTTTTTTTTTTTTTGCATTTACATTATTATTATTATACAGGATTTATATAGGGCCAACAGTTTACGCAGCGCTTTACAATATATAGGGGGAAAACACAATTAGAGTACAGTTCAATACAAAAGGTACAGGAGGGTCCTGCTCATAGGGCTTACATTCTAAAGGGAGGGGTGGTGGTACAAAAGGTAATAACTGCAGAGAATTTGATGGGGGTGGCTCGGGGATAGTTGTTAGGTGGGTGTGGGATAGGCTTCCCTGAATAAATGAGTTTTCAGGGATTTCATGAAGGTGGACAGGGTAGGGGCTGATCAGACATACTGGGGCAGGGAGTTCCAGAGGATGGGAGTGGCTCTGGAGAAGTCCTGAATGCGAGCATGGGAGGAGGTAACAAGGGAACTAGAGAGCAGGAGGTCCTGGGAGGAGTGGAGGGGACGATTTGGGCGATATCTGCAGATGAGGTTGGTGATTTAGATGGGGGCGATATTGTGAAAGGCCCTGTATGTTATGGTTAGCATTTAGAATTTTACATGGTGGGGCAGGGGAAGCCAGTGAAGGGATTGGCAGAGAGGAGCAGAAGTCACGTATCGGTTAGTGAGGTGTATTGGTCTAGCAGCAGAATTAATAATAATATAGTAATAGACTGAAGGGGGGATAGCCTGCTTAAAGTGGTTGTAAACCCACTTATGCAACTTTCACCTACAGGTAAGCCTAGATTAAGGCTTATCTGTAGGTGTTTGCAATATCTCCTAAACCTACACGATTTAGGAGATATTTTACAAAAGAGAATGCACCGTTGTCTACGGCGCATGCGCGCCATAGACAACGGCGCTGCTGCACTGTCAACGCCGGTTTTATCAATGAATAATCCTGGATTTGACGCCTCCCGCGCGCATGCGCGGTGACGTTATCGCCGCTTCGGCCAATCAGAGTTGCGATATCCGGAAGTAACCTTCCGGAGCGATGTCTGCGGCCGGAGGGGGAGACTAGCACGGCTTTGGGGGCTTCGATCTAAGGTAAGTAATGCAGAATGAGCTAGTATGCTAGACATAATAGCTCATTTTGCCTTTCTCTTGCAGGTTATTCTTTTTTTTTTTTTTAAACTAGAATTGGGTTTACAACCACTTTAAGGGTAGGCCATTAAGGAGAGGGTTGCAGTAGTCAAGGCGGGAAATAATCAAGGAGTGAATAAGTTGCTTTGTGGTGTCATTAGTCAGGAAGGGTCGAATTCTGGAGATGTTGCAGAGGTTAAGGCAGCACGATTTAGCCAGTGATTGAATATGGGGGCTGAAGGAGAGGTCTGAGTCAAGGATTACACCCAGGACCTTGGCATGTGTGGAGGGACCAATTATTGTGTTATTTATATTAATGGTGAAGTCACACGGGGGGACCGTGAAGGAGGAAATATAACCAGCTCAGTTTTAGAAAGATTGAGTTTGAGGAAGTGGTGTGACATCCATGCCGATATGTCATTCAGTAAGTTTGGGAAGAGGTATAGAGTGAGAATAGGAGAGGCCCAAGGACGGAGCCTTGGGGTACCCCAACAGAAAAAGGAATAGGAGCGGAGGAGATGGAGTTATAAGTGACACTGAAAGCGCGCTGAGATAAGTAGGAGAACCAGGATAAAGCAGAATCACGGAGGCAAAGGGAGTGTAATTTGCTGAGGAGGAGCAGGTGGTCAACTGTGTCAAAGGCAGCAGAGAAGTCTAAAAGTATGAGTATAGAGTAATGGCCATTGGTTTTCGCAGTTAGTAGGTCATTGGTGAGTTTTAGTAGGGCAGTTTCAGTAGAATGTTGTGGGCGGAAGCCAGACTGTAGAGGGTCGAGAAGGTTGTTGTCCGTGAGGTAGAGACTCATTCCGTCATGGACAAGGCGTTCGATGAGCTTGGAGGCAAACGGGCGCAGGGAGATGGGTCTTAAGTTATTCAAGCAGGTGGGGTCTAGTGAGGGTTTTTTAAGTATGGGGGTAACCAGTGCATGTTTGAGCGGGGAAGGAAAGGTACCGGAGGCGAGGGAGAGGTTGAAGATGTTGGTTAGGGAGTTAAGGATAGAGCTGGAAGGTGGTCGCAGTAATTGAGAAGGGACAGGGTCCAGGGGACAGGTAGTGAGGTGGACCATGAAGAGGAGTTTATCAACTTCATCTGTGATAACTGGGCAAAAGGAGGAGAGTATTGAGTGTGGTGTTGGACTCGATGTGTTGGGTAGGGGAGGAATTTGAATGCTGGATATCTCCTTGCGAATTGTGTCTATTTTGCCTTTGAAATGGTTGGCAATCTGTTGAGCGGTAAGCAAGTTGGTGGGTGGGGGCAGTGGGGGGATGAAGTAAGGAATTAAGTGTAGAAAAGAGTTGACAAGGTTTGGATGAGAGGGTTTTGATGAGTGTTGTAGGTTTGTTTAGCAGTGTGGAGGCAGGAGTTAACTTTAACTTTAAAACCACATGCTTTTTAAATGCAGAAGCATTACCAGGCTTAAAGTGTTTGAACTATTGTTCCCTCTTTTGGCCAATAGGTGAGCTAGAAATTGTTTGGTATAGCAATGTTAAAATGCATAATTAAAAAAATTCTAGATTTTTTTCAAAAAAATGTCAAGAATACGGATTGTTAATGTGTAACTATTTCAGGGTGCTAACTCAATATACTTCAAGAAGTGCACATAAACATTTAAATAATTCATGGGACCATTTAGTCTTTACCGTAGAAAAGTGATTTGAGATCTGCAGCACTTGTAAAATGTGAAAATGGAGGCCCTCTTCTAGAAGTGCTCCAGCACTTTTAAATGAGGAAATTCCATGCATTTTCTACTGGCAGATAACCCTGACGAGTAGTTGTCTACTGACGTCAAATGTGGAGGATGGAGAGCAGCATTCTTAACGGCTCTAAACCCAGGAGCCCAGTCCAAGAATTCTGACACATCCCAGCTTGACTGGCTGGGGCTGCAGCCTGACATTTCAGCTCACCCGGTGGCCAGGAATCCGGAAGATATGCTAGCTTTTATATCTTTTTAGCTATGAAGGGTAGAGAGGGAGCGAGCAGAGTGTAATTTACAGTGAAAAGCAATGTATCGTTAAACATATTAATCTACATTAACCTACTCATCGCCAGATTACGAGAAGTGGAAGTTTGCTGTTCTTCCTGCTTCCTCATAGTATACTTTGACATGAATAATAAGATAGGAATGTTCCTTAGATATATTGCTTGTCAGCTTCTCAGAACGACTTTTTCTTTTAGGCTCCATGCACACTGGATGCTAAAAAAAGTTATAAAAACGCCAGTAGCTTTGCAGGGAGTCTTTCAACGTTTTTTTAACGTTTTTGCAATAGCGTTTATTAGCGTTTTTCAGCGTTAGCGGGTTTTTTTTATTTATTTTTTTCAATGGATCAAAAAACGATAAAAACGCAGGCGAGCCACGGTTTTGAGCGTTTATGAGGGTTTTTCGGCTAATATTTTGTATACACGCACTTCCTTGTTCTGTGAGCTGAGGAAATGCAGATCGTGAGTTCCTCATAGCTAGGAACCACAATCTGTAATTTTCCCTAGTAATTCCCCTCCCCCCTTCAGTTAGAACACACATTAGGGAACACAATTAACCACTTGATAGCCCCCTAGTGTTGACCCCTTCCCTGCCAGTGACATTTTTACTGTAATCGGTGCGTTTTTATAGCACTGATCGCTGTATAAATGCCAATGGTCCCAAAAGTGTGTCAAAAGTGTCCGATAATGTCGCATCCTCGATAAAAATCACAGACCGCCGCCATTACTAGTAAAAAAAAGAAAAATGCTATAAATCGATCCCCTATTTTGTAGACGCTATAACTTTTGCGCAAACCAATTGATATACGCTCATTGCGACCAAGAATATGTAGAAGATTACATATCGGCCTAAACTGAGGGAAAAAAAAAATATTTTTAAAAATGGATATTATAGCAAAAAGTACAAAATATTGTTTCTTTTTTTCAAAATTGTCGCTCTTCTTTTGTTTATAGCACAAAAAATAACCGCAGAGGTGATTTTTGTTTGGGTACAGCGTTGCACGACCACGCAATTGTCAGTTAAAGCGACGCAGTGCTGAATCACGAAAAATGGCCCGGTCATTGGGCAGCCAATTCTTCCGGAGATTAAGTGGTTAACCACTTCCCGCCCGGTCAATAGACAATTGACGTCCGGGAAGTGGTTTCGTTATCCTGACTGGGCGTCTATTGACGTCCTGCAGGAAAACAGCCGCCGCGCGCCCGGGGGGGGGGCGTGCATTGCGGCGATCAGTGGAGCGGTGTGTCCGTCACACATCGGAACACCGATCTCAGTAAAGAGCCTCCGGCGGAGGCTCTTTACCACGTGATCAGCCGTGTCCAATCACGGCTGATCACGATGTAAACAGGAAGAGCCGTTGATCGATTGGTCTGACAGACGCGAGTAGAGGAGAGCCGATCGGTGGCTCTCCTGACAGGGGGGGTTCGCGCTGATTGTTCATCAGCGCAGCCCCCCCCTCGGATGCCCACACTGGACCACCAGGATGCCGCTCAGGACCACCAGGGAAGCGGGCAACATGTGAATGTCCAGGTACATCGCCCATGGCCATCCACATGCCAAACATGTGCCAATCATTGCCCACAAATGGGCACTGACTGACACCATAATAGCATAAAAAAGTGATGCCCAGCAATACCACCACCAGTAATAACCAGTGCCACTCAGTGCCCATCCGTGACCATCTGTGCCACCCATAGGTACCCATCAGTGCCGCCTATGAGTGCCCATCAGTGCCACATACCAGTGCCACCTATCAGTGCCCATCATCGGTGATGTCTTATCAGTGCAGCCATATCAGTGCCCGTCATTGAAGAAGAAAACGTATTTATTTACAAAAAAAAATGAACAAACAAAACGTTTTTTTTTCACATTTTTCTGTATTTTTTTTTTCGTTGCGCAAAAAATAAAAATCGCAGAGGTGATCAAATACCAAAAGAAATCTCTATGTGTGGGAACAAAATGATAAAAAAAAATGTTTGGGTACAGTGTAGCATGACCGCGCAATTGTCATTCAAATTGAGACAGCGTTGAAAGCTGAAAATTGACTTGGGCAGGAAGGTGCGTAAGTGCATGGTATTGAAGTGGTTAAAGAAGCGTGAGGGTAGAGGGATAGGCACCATCTGTGGGAGAAACAATACACGGGCCAATATCGTAATTTTAATGATATTCGTGCGGCCAACCCATGTAAAAGTCTCCTTATCCCATGACTTTAGGTCTAAACAGATTTTTTTTAAGTAAAGGGATATAATTGTAAGTGTATAGAGTATCTACATTTTCTGTGAGATGTATACCAAGGTATCGCATAGAGCAGTGGTTCTCAACCTGAGGGCCGGGACCCCCTCGGGGGTCAAATGATGATTTGCCAGAGGTCACCGAATCCTGGGCTGTTCCTTAAGCCTGCACCGATCTCCCAGCCCTTTGCGGCCCCCCAGCAGGGCTGTCCTTGGAGCCTGTGGCCCCCCAGCAGGGCTGTCCTTGGAGCCTGTGGCCGCCCAGCTGGGCTGTTCCTGTGGCCCCCCCCCCCACCAAGAAGTTAGAGAAGGAATAAAAATAGAGAATACATGGGAGGGAGAAGAAAAGGGGGAGAAACCAAGAAAAAATGGAGAGACAGAGAAATAACAAGAAAGACGGCTAGAGAGAGGGATGGGGGGGAAAGAACAATAAATTAGGATAGAGAGAGAAACGAGGGAAAGAAAGGAGAACAAAAGTACATCCTAAAATGTACCATAAGGGGTTTTAACCAGGGCTTTTTCTCTTAGAGAATAGGTGCAGGAACTCCCCCTTTCTGAGTCACCTCTTTTCTCTGCCCCCTACCCACCTACGAGCACCATTGCTTGGTTTCACCCCTTACCCACCTCCCAGTACTGTAATTTGTATGGAATTGGTATGGAATTAGGTAATAACAAGAAAAGCAATAAAATAGATCCCCTGCAGCCAGTAACAATAGAGGCCCCCCCCCCAGAAACAATAGATTCCCCCTGGCAACAATGGACCACCAGCAACAAAATTCCCCCCAAGCAACAGTAGACTCCTGGCATCAACACATCTCTCACAGCCAGCATCAATAGACTTTACGGCAGTCAGCAACAATAGACCCCCTCTCTCAACAGTAGATCTCTCCCAACAACTGACCCCAGCAGTATAAGACCCATCCCTAGCAACAATAGACCCCTAGTGCTGGAGGTGCCGGAACTGCGTTCCCTTGCGTTCCCGCTGAAAAAAAGCCCTGGTTTTAACACTTTACGATGAGAAGGGACTCAGGGGGCGCTTAATGTCTGTGAGTTAGGGGCCCAAATTACAGTACTTGTCTTGCCACGCAAATAATTTTACGGTTAGGGGTCACCACAACTTGGGAAATTTTATCAAAGGGTCACGGCGCTACAAGGCTGAGAACCACTGGCATAGAGGAAGACGCCCAGGTGAAGGGAAATAGCCCCTTCAAAGCGAAAGCCATAGCTGAAGGGACAGTAATTGGCAGAATTTCCGATTTGGTATAATAAAGCTGGAAATTGGACACCTGACAATTAGCCGATGGTTCCTCCATCAGGTTTGGCAGCGAGATAGTGGGGTCCACAATGTGGAAAAGGACATCGTCCGCATAAGCCAAAAGGTTATGTTTCATGGGGCTTACAGGGACCCCTCTGATACTCGGATTAGATCTTATTTTCCGTAACAGTGGCTCCAGGACCAAAGCAAATAGGGGCGAAAGTAGACACCCCTGTCTCGTGCCATTCCGAATAGAGAACACTGAGGATAAACCCCCGTTCACTCTAACCTGGGCCATGGGGGATGTGTATAGTGCTGAAATCCAGCGCATCGTATGCGAACCTAAGCCCAACCTCACCAGCACAGCATTAAGGAAATCCAAATCCACACGATCAAAAGCCTTCTCAGCGTCAGTTGAAAGAATCAGATAGGGAGGCAGATGATCGTGTGTGCGGGCTCAATGAATGATCTGGAGAGCTCTGGAGTTGTCTCTTGCCTCTCGGCCTACTATAAAACCTGTCTGGTCAGGGTGGATTATCTCGTTAAGGAGACGTTTAAGGCGATTGGCGAGGATCTTTGCAAATAACTTCAAGTCTGTATTCAATAAAGAAATCGGACGTTAACTCGGGAGGGTGTGATCTTTCCCCTCCTTCGGAAGGACTGACATGTAAGCCAATGAAGGCCCCCTGCGAAAAGCGCCCATTAGTGGCAAGAGAATTAAAAAAAATATACACAAAAGAGCCTGTAGTTGTGTAAAGAAATTCAAGTAGTAGTAGAAGAAATCATCAGGTCCAGGGCTCTTTCCGTCAGGAAGAGATCTCACAATAGCCAACAACACGGTGGGAGATATAGGAAGCTCCAAATCGGCCTGCTGCTCAGGAGACAAATTGGGGAAGCCGGAGGAGGAAATATAGGCCTCAATGCATGTTTTCTTCTGTGCAATTTCTGTAGGAGAGGTGCGCGACTCACCGAGGTGTCCAAGGAGGGATCTGGACTGACATTAAAACCACCCCCTCTGAACAAGTTTGTCCTCCCTAAAATTAGCCAAACTATGTAGTACTGTGCCGATGAACAAGAGCTGTTGTGAGTTTGGGGCGTATAACGTTGCAAATGTGTATACCTGGCCAATGATGGTCCCTTTCAAGAACACATATCACCCTTGAGAACCTGTATAATGATCAATGGGTTTTGGTTTTGGGGAATTGAAGGTACCATTGTGAAAAAAGTTGAGTAGGCAGTTTGGGAGTCGTGTCTCCTGTATAAATAGTACCTGCACCCTAAGTCGATTCAGTTTGATCCATAACCTATTGCGTTTATTTGGAGAGCATAAACCACGAACATTATAGGACACTACCTTAACCGTATCCATGGCGGATCAGAGACGGGGTGTCCAAGCGAAACCTATTGAAGAATCGAACCCTGTGTGGACCAGAACAGTTCTATGTCCTAAAGATATGGAGAAAAAAATAACATCAACCAATAGATAGACATGACCGAAGCAACTATAGGCCTCTTAGGGACTAAAATCAACTGCATGCCTGACCCTGGAGGCCACCCAGGTGAGGCATGTTGCACCAAACGGGGCTTATACTCAAAAGAGTTATTCCTATGGGAGAAACATGATCAGACATGCACTGTCCAGCTTATGCCAGTTCCTCATAGAGTGGTAAGCTGTAATATGAGATGCTAAGGGCAGTAAGAAATGGGAAGTAGGGACCATGACAGCCCAGTGGTCTCTCAGTGAAAGCCTCAGAAGAGGATCATCTTGTCGGCTTTATCAAATCAAAAGCAGTCACTTTTGGTAAGTCCAGTTGGACACTTCAGGCCGTAGAGACACTGGGAAGTTCAAGGGGGTACATTGCTTCAGTCTTGGATTCTAAGACTGCTCAGTCATCTGCGGCACATCGTGAGGTACCCGGCCTCAGGAGCGGAGTTTAGGTCGCGCCTGGAGCCAGGGTTGTGATGCTGGTGGGGGGGGGGGGGGTACATCCACAGAATGGCGCCAGTCTGGAAAATCCACACTGTGATTGGCTAGAGCCGCAATAACGTCACTCCTGTGCATGCGTGCGGGAGACACCGGTCACAGCACGGCTCCTGAAGAAACGGCATGAGCGGATACAGTGAATATCTCCTAAACTGTGCAAGTTTAGGAGATATTAACAGTACCTACAGGTAAGGCTTACCTGTATGTAAAAGTGGTGTAAAAGGGTTTACAACCACTTTAAAGGATAAGTTCACCTTTGGGAACATGTTACATGTTCCCAGTGCTGCAGCCGCTGCCCGATTATCCCCCTGTGACAGCAATATAGGGAAAAGTTCCCCGTACTAGCTGTCACTTTTCAAAATCTGCGCAGCTGTGTCCTAATTTGCCCACACGGCTGCGTCATATATTCACACAGCTCTGTGTGTAAATGAACTACAAGCCCCAAAATCCCTTACGGCTGTCGGCTTGTAGTTTTCAATAAACTACCACGACGTTTGTGGAGCGCCATGGTAGTTCATTGATTCTTTCTGTCAGTACATCTGCCTGCCCATATGGGCACACAGATACACTGGCAGATCTGCAGGAGCCCTGCATGGCACCAGCGATCTGCTGATTGCTGGTGCAATGCTTTACAGGCTTCAAAAAAAATAAATGCATATTTTTTTTACCTGCAAAAAAGTGCATTTCTTTTTTTATAAAAAGTGAACTTGCCCTTTAACCACTTCCCTACCGCACGCCGTCATATGATGTCGTTGAATTTTAGGGGGGATATCTGAATGATGCCTGCAGCTACAGGCATCATTCAGATATCATTATTTCTCTTTTGTTCATTGACGGACACAGCACTTAATCTTGATCTTAGGGTTATATCGCCACCTTCAGGTGAGGACTCGGCAGAACATGTTAAAAAAACAGCAAACTTGCACAGTACCGCCCAAGGGGGGTGGTCCTACAGGCTATAACCCCTCACACTGCATTCAGCAGCTCAGTGTTTTTCTGCCTAGTGTAGGAGAAAGACCTGGCTCCCGGTGGGGACCATTGGTCCTGGAGATTTTTTAGATTTTTCTACTTTTCGATTCCTGAGATCTAGTATCAACTGCCGGGCTGGGTGACAGGCTGGATAATATAGATCCTGGCAGTCTCCCCAACCCGCCTATCGAGCGTGAGCAGACCATAGCTACGCGCTGGGTCGGCCACGACGTGCCCCGTCTGCTCCAGGGGATGCCGGTGAGCTATATGCTCCGGGGCACACATATAACTGGGCTACTGCTGTTCGAGTCACAGTGTGCCGTGGCCGACAGCCACCCCGTACCGCTCTGGTGATGGGTCTGTCAGAGGAATGAGCCCAGCAGTCCCCACAGAATGGGTAAGTAGGGTTCCACCTGTCCCAGCAGGATGGAACAGCTGGGCATTCCTTGGGAGGTCAACTAGGGGGGTCTCTCACCCTCCCTTTCTTCTCTCCCTGTCCTTTCCCTCCTCCCCATGCATGGGCCGCTGTGTGAATGACCGGGGGTCCTCTGGGGGAGCTCTGTTCTGGCAGGGGGCTGCACTGGGTTGGGGTCCCTCCCTGTTTTTATTGCATAGTGGGGGTGTTCTGGTGTATGTTTTTATGTTGCAAAAAACTAAAGCAATAAACCGCGCTAGCCAGTAAACATAAATACATGTACAGCAGCACCTGTGATATGTGATAACATATAAGGTAAACAAAAATAAAAAGAACAAGTTCGCTAATGTGAATTGACTAATATTTGAAATAAGTAATAACAAATCCACACATATGATGAATAAATGAAGTTCAATGGTAATATCAATGAATGTGCAGGCCGCCGCGCTGAGCGTCAGCGTGGTTGCGGCCATTTTTGGTGTAGTTCTCAGCAGGGAGGCCAGGGGCCATTTTCCCGGAGCCGCGGGTATTGCTGAGGCGGCTGGCGGCAATTTTCTCAGAGCCTGCGGGCATTACTAAGGCGGCCGGTGGCCATTTTCTAGTGGTCCCGGTTGGTTTTGCAGAGAACACCTCATGACTGGCACAGGGGAGAGCGGACAGCTGTACAGCAGTGCAGCACAGCGCAGTACCTGAGTCTGTGGCAGCTAGAAGGGTGGACTTTTTGTGTCCCTTGCCTTGGCCCTCAGGGTGTCAGGCGAGTGCAGGTCAGCATGCCTACAGAAGCTTCTTCCCCAGACATCCCTGTGGTGGCCAACCGGTTCCCCTGCACTTGCGGTGCCTATGGACGCTTTGTCGGCGGTCCTCGAGTCCTTTGTTGCCAGGGTGGAAGCGGCGTGCGGGTGCAAGGGGGGTAAAAAACACCCCACGACACCACACCTTCGTCTGTGGACAGCTCTGATTCAGACTCGGGCCTGGCTGGGGCACATGGCCCCTGTTCTGATGTGTCAGAGGATGCGGACCAGGACTATTCGGACAGTGAGAATGACCCCGTGTCCGGGTCAGCGCAGGAGAACGCTTGTTGGAGCACTTATCAAGGGTGCAGGATGCCCTTAAGATCGAGGATGCGGCGGGGACATCTTCTGAGGTGTCTGTCCCTTTTGGGTCCTACAAGCCGGCCCGCACGGCTAAGGTGTTTCCCTACCTAACTTATTTTGATAAGTTTATCTACAAAGAATGGGACCGGTCGCAGCGGGCCTTTTTGGTCCCAAAACGCATGGCGGTCCGTTACACGTTTGAGGAGAGTTTCCAGAAAAAATGGACATCTCCCCCGATTGTGGACCCCTAGTGTCCAGGTTAAATAAAGTAACCGTGATTGCGGTGGAGTGGACCCCTGCCTTTAAGGACCCTGCAGACAGGAGGGCCGAGGCGGTGGCCCGGTCCATGTTCACGGTGGTGGGGTCAGCATTGCGGCCAGTATTGGCCACGGCCCTAGTGTCACAGACGCTTACTGAATGGGCAAAATTGTTGCACCGTGAGTTGGAAAAGCAACAGGCTTCCCCGGTCTGCATGGAACTGGCAGACTAATTGGTGCATGGCCTTGGGTATGTCTGCGATGCGGCCTTAGAATACAGCTCCCTTGCTTTCTAGAGCCTCCGTATCTGCTGTGGTGCTACGGTGCCTGATTTGGTTAAAATGCTGGTCCGCGGACCAGACATCTAAGAAGGCTCTAGCGGATTTGCCCTTCCAGGGAGAGAGGCTATTTGTAGCCTCGCTGGATGACATTATTAAAAATGTGACTGGGGGTAAGAGCACGCTGCTCCCACAATCCAGAAAAGGTAAGGAGCCTTGCCGTAGGCCAGGGCCCTCCTTTTCCGCTCATAAGCTTTTTTTTCGTCCGCCCGGGCCCGCAGGTAAGCGCTCCCAGGCCGACAAGGTGCCCGCTGAGGGACAAAAGCGTCCCTGGTTTCGTAAGCCTGCGAACAAATCTGCAACAGCATGAGGGTTTTCCCCCACCCATCTCCCGGGTGGGGGGGGTCGTCTTCGAGAGTTCGCAGCTTGGTGGACCTCCCTACTTTCCGACCAGTGGGTCAGCGAAGTGGTTTCATTAGAGTACAAGATAGTTTCTTTCTTGTCCACCAAACAGATTTTTTCCCTCAAACCTTCATCTTTTTCCGGCTCGTCGAGACGCTCTGTTTGGGGCAATGCAGGACCTGCTGATGCGCGGGGTGATAGTACCTGTGCCGTCGCCGGAAAGGTTTCAGGGATTCTACTCCAATCTGTTTGTAGTCCCAAAGAGGGAAGGGGTTCGTCCAATCCTGGATCTCAAGGCCCTCAACACCTTTGTAAAAGTACAAATGTTCAGGATGGAATCAGTTCGCTCTGTGGTCACTGCACTCCATCCAGGGGATTTTCTGGCATCCTTGGACATCAAGGACCCATACTTGCATGTCTCCATATGCGTCAGGCATCAGATTTCTGCAGTTTGCGGTCAGGGACTCAAGTCTTGCAAAAGGAGATCCTGTCCAAATGGGACAAATCTCCGTTGTCTCTGGATTGTTAAATTCGGGTAAGCCGGCTAGTCAGGGATTCCCTGATCTGGTGGTTGAGGTCTCCGGCCCTGCGGTCCAGTGAAAGGGGTTTCTTCCCTTTTCACTGGACGGTGATCATGACGGAAGCCAGCCTTACCGTTTGGGGGGCGTTTGGGGTGTACAGTCGGCACAGGGCCGCTGGACGCAGGAATAATTGCGCCTGCCGATCAATGTGCTGGAACTTCGGGCGATCAGGCGGTGCCTCTCCACATGGTCGCAAAGGCTGCAGGGACGTCCAGTCAGTATCCAGTCTGACAACGCCACGGCGGTGGCATAGGTCAACCATCAAGGAGGAACAAGGAGCTTGGCTGCAGCATTGGAAGTCGCTCACATCCTGCGGTGGGCGGAGCAGAGCGTGCCGGCTCTATCGGCCGTGTACATCCCGGGCATAGAAAACTGGCAAGCAGACTACCTAAGTCGTCAGATGCTGGACCAAGGCGAATGCTCACTACATCCGGATGTATTTCATCTCCTTTGTCTGTGATGGGGCACGCCAGATGTGGATCTTCTGACTTCTCGATTCAATTGGAAAGTCCTGAGATATGTGTCCAGGTCCAGAGATCCCTGGGCTGACGCGGCACACGCGTTGGTGGCCCCATGGGGGCAATATTGGCTGATTTACGCCTTTCCCCCGATAAAACTTCTACCTCGTCTGCTTCGCAGAGTGGAGACCGAAGGAATTCCGGTGATTCTAATTGCCCCAGATTGGCCTCGGCGTCCCTGGTACGCCGACATTGTGCGACTGGTGGCAGATGTTCCTTGGCGACTGCCGATGCGAGAGGACCTTCTGTCGCAGGGCCCTATACTTCATCCTGCTTTACAGTCACTGGCTTTAATGGCATGGCTGTTGAAAGTCAGGTGCTGAGGGACCCGAGGTCTGTCGGGCGCAGAAGTCATCTTCTTGGAAGATTTATCATCGCACGTGGAAGGCCTACATCTCTATGTGTGAGGAGATGGGGTGGCGTCCGCGTACATATTCGATTTCCAGGATCCTGATGTTTTTACAGAGAAGAGTGGATCAGAAACTTGCCTTCAGCACCATTAGGGGCGTATATCTGCCTTGGCTGTCTTTTTTCATCGAGCTTTGGCGGCTCATTCATTGCTGAGTACATTTGTACAGGGGGTTCGACATGTGGCCCCTCCGGTTCGACCACCTCTGCCTCCGTGGGATTTAAATCTGGTGCTCTCGGTATTTCAGAAACCGCCGTTTGAAAACATTAGAGAGATCCCACTATTGACACTCTCTCAGAAGGTAGCCTTTCTGGTGGCTATTACATCTGCCAGGAGAGTTTGAGTTGCCAGTCTTGTCTTGCAAGTCTCCCTACTTGATCCTCCACAAGGATAAGGCGGTGCTATGCCCGCAGCCTTCGTTTCTTCCTAAGGTTGTTTCAGATTTTCATTTAAATAAGGATATTGTGCTTCCATCCTTGTGTCCTTGGCCGTCGCATCCCAAAAACGTTGCGTTGCATTCCTTGGACGTGGTCCGGGCTCTGCGGGTGTGTGTATCTCTGCTACGGCTCCGTTTCGGAGGTCAGACTCATTGTTTGTGTCAGTGGTTGGTCCAAGGAAGGGCCTGGCGGTCTCGTCGGCCACCATTTCTCGGTGGATCAGACAGATCGTGATTCAGGCTTACGCCTTAAAAGGGCGGGCACCTCCCTTTCCTGTCGAGGCGCATTCGACCAGGGCAATTGGTGCCTCCTGGGCTTTCCGACATCAAGCGTCCGTTTCCCAGGTGTGTAAGGTGGCGACCTGGTCGTCCGTTCACACTTTAACTAAATTTTACAAGGTTGATGTGAGTGCATCTGCGGATGCTTCCTTCGGCCGCAAGGTTTTGCAGGCAGCTGTTTAAAGTTGCAACTCCTCCGTTGAGGAGTTCTGGTTGTTATGGGTGGAGTTTGTTTGCTGTTCCCACCCCTCGTTTTTTGACACTGCTTGGGGACGTTCCTAAGGTCAAGATTAAGTGCTGTGTCCGTCAATGAACAAAAGAGAAAATAGGATTTTTGTACTCACTGTAAAATCCTTTTCTCTGAAGTTCATTGACGGACACAGCACCCACCCCTCCTTTTTATGTTTGTACTGTTTTTTGACGAACTGAGCTGCTGCTGAATGCAGTGTGAGGGGTTATTGCCAGTAGGACCGCCCCCTGGGCGGTACTGTGCAAGTTTGCGTTTTTTTTAACATGTTTTGTCTAGTCCTTTCCTGAAGGTGGCGATATAACGGTGAGTACAAAAATCCTATTTTTCAGGCGGCGATTCTGTGCACAATAAGGACTATCATAGCGTCAGTTCCGCCGCTTGATCGTTCTTGCATGCGTTCTTACAGGCGACGTCCCCCCTCCCGCCGCCATCTGGTGCTTCTCGGAGAAAGAATCGTCCGCAGCCGGACGATGGCCATAGAGATTTCCGGTCATCTCTGACCGTCGGAGGCCCGGGTACGACGTTATGACATCGCGCCTAGGCCCCGGATGTAAACAAAGCCGCGATTGTGGCTGTCAGCATGAGATCGTGATTTTTTTTTTCACAATCTCATGCTTTCCAGCCTGGAGGAGAGATGTGGGGTCTTATTGACCCTGCATCTCTCCATAAAGAGGACCTTTCACAATAGATTCCTATTACAAGGGATGTTTACATTCCTTGTAATAGGAATAAAAGTGATCAAAAAAAATTAAATGTAAAAAAAAGTGTAAAAAATTAAAAGCCCCTGTCCCCGGTAGATCGCGCTCTGAAGGGAAAACACATGCAAGTCCCGCCCACATATGTAAATGCCGTTCAAACCACACATGGGAGGTTTCGCTGCGTGCGTTAGAGCGCGAGCAACAATTCTAGCACTAGACTTCCTCTAACTCTAAACTGGTAACCTGTAAAAAAAAATTAAAGCGTCGCCTATGGAGATTTTTAAGTACCAAAATTTGGCGCCATTCCATGAATGTGCGCAATTTTAAAGCGTGACATGTTGGGTATCAATTTACTTGGCACATCATCTTTCACATTATACAAAAAAATTGGGCTAACTTTACTGTTTTGTTATTTTTTAATTCATTAAATCGTTTTTTCCCCCAAAAAAATGCGTTTGAAAAATTATTGCACAAATACCGTGCGAGATAAAAAGTTGCATTGATCGCCATTTTATTCCCTAACGTGTCTGCTAAAAAATATATAATGTTTTGGGGTTCTGAGTAATTTTCCAACAAAAAAATTATGATTTTTACATGTAGGAGAGGAGTGCCTGAATTGGCCCGGTATGGAAGTGGTTAAACTTTATGCTGGGTTGAATTCCCTGTTTGGATACCGAGATATTTAAAAAAAAAAATAGATACTCATAACAACTTTCCTATGGCAGGGACGACGCCCTCGAATTAAATTCCGGGTGTTACAACTGCCGTGGAAACAAGGGGGACTGGCGGTCCCGGACTTCCACCGGTATTTCTTAGCCGGTCAGCTAGTATTTGTCCACAGGTGGTTCACTCTACCTGAGGACGACACTGCTAATACGCTGGAGGCGGCTGTTGTGGGTTCGTATGAGGCACTGAAGCATCTCCCGCTTCGGGGAATCAGGGCTCCGTATAGGCTCACGATATCCATGCGTGCCGCCTGTAGGGCATGGGTGGCAGTGAATAAGGTGGGTGGTGCCTCTGAAATTTCTCCTTACACACCACTTTGGAAGAATCCTCAGCTAGCACACTTTTGTGAGTACCCTGATCCAGTCACCTGGACTAAATATAGCATTAAGACTCTGAGGGACATAGTGGGGGGTGGGAAACTCTTACAGTTTGACGCCCTTAAAGCCAAGTTTGATCTTCCCAATACGCACTTGTTTCGTTTTCTTCAGCTCAGACATGCATTTAAGGCCCAATTTGGAGATATTGTTATCACCATGCAAACTAGTGATATGGAGTCTTTACTGAGAGAGGACACTTTAGACAAGGCCTTGTCTAAAATATATAAACAGCTGTTCAGTGAGGGAGGTGATCTCCTGGCAAAGTGTAGGGCGGCGTGGGGTGAGGTGTTCCCCCAGATGGACAGGGATGACTGGGATGATGTATGGGACATTCATTTTACTAGATTGGTCTCTGCTAGGGACCATCTCATCCAATTTAAATTCCTGCATCGCATCTATCTTACGCCGGCTAGACTGGCCAAGATATTCCCTACACAGTCTCCGTGTTGCTGTTGGTGCAGTTCCCTCACGGCCGATTTCATGCATGTCTTTTGGAATTGCTCATTCATCCAAGGGTTCTGGAGAGGGGTTGCCGACTGCATAGCTGGGGTGACCACCATCCAGGTACAGCCTTCAATTGAGGTATGCCTCTTGGGACTGGTAGACAATCTAGTCCAAGGAGAGCGACTCGTGCTCTGTTAAAGATTCTCATATATTACGCCAGGAAACTGATAGTGTTATCATGGAAAAAGCCCAATCCACCCACTGTATCAGCATGGAAGGGGGTGGTGAATAGAGCTGTACCGCTGTACAAAGCTACGTATGCTAGTAGGGGCGCACCTCAGAAATTTGATAAAGTATGGGGCAGTTGGATGAATAGTGAGCTTACGGTGGCGGATTGAGTGGCACCCATTATAAATGCACTTGCAGTAAGAGTTGAATATGATTGTGATTATGTGACATTTCCAAACAACATATAGACTGTGACTGAGTTAAAGTGACTTTATAACTGTATTATTCCTGTTGATGGGTGGGGGTCTGGAGGGAGGGAGAGGGAGCCAATGCTGAAGAATTGTATATAGTTTGTGTTTGTGTTTGGCCCACTGGGTCTGTTTGTTTTGTCAAAAGCTATAAATAAAACTTTTCAAAAAAAAACAAAACTTTATGCTGGGTTCACACTATTGCGAATTTGGTTTCCCCCCCACATCCAATTCACATATCAAGATATTGTGACTGGCTCTCAATGGAGTCTGTTCAAGCATCTCCGGAGCGAATTGTGACTTCTGGTCCATTTTAGGTCCGAATTCAGCCAAAAATTTGTACCGAAATTGGACTTGAAACGGTGAACAGGGTTGCACCGGGCCCCTGCTGTGAGCTGCTGCGTACACTAAAAATCACAAGTCCCTAGTCCATCTTGGGAGCTAGCAAGAGAGGATGGCTATGTTCCTATATACCGTTGAGAACGATGGCTGAGCATAATAAAAAATACTTTTTTTTTTTAATACTTGAATAGAATTTTTTTTTTTTTTTTTAAGCCAAAGTTTAGTCTCACTTTAAGGTACTAAAAAAAAAAAACCTTGTGCAAGAAATCCACGGACTGCTGTTGCTGACTTTCTTCTAGGTTGCCGAGATGTCTCTGGCTTTAGTACTTTCAGATTTTGGCATTGGTGGGGAAGGGAGCTCTTTCTATTTACATTTTTTTATTTGTTGTTTTCTGTGTTTATTGTCATAGCATTTAGAATGTACATGAATTTTGCATCAAATGTCAAATGGATAATCTGTGGTTTAAGTACATATCATGAACCTGATCTTGAGTATTTTGAAAATTCCCTAAAAAGCCAAGTTTTATGGACGGTGCAGAGGAAAAGAAAATGGAAAGTTTTTTTTTTTTTTTTTTTACGTGGACAGTCGGATGTGGAGGTTAGTTCTTTTATTTTGGCAGCATGGGACAAGATGAGTGGTCCTGCAGGCCCTCTGCTGTTATATCACTAGGATTTAGTCCTGCTGGAGTCTGGAATTTCCAGAGGGCTCTGACTGAGGGGAGGGAGGAATGTTGTCCTGACGTCAGGAGCTGCTCCTGGGATTGTTTTGCATTTCTCTTCCTGGCAGTGATCAGGCAGCTTCCAGCAAGAATCAGAAACGCATTGCTTATGAGGGGGAGAGGGGAAAAAACGTAAAGGCTGAAAGAACAGTTTATTAAAGAAAGGAAAATAAAGTTTTGTGGGGGAGGTACCTCTATTAAAACGTCAGACTGTAAATCCAAACCAGATGTCAGTACATTCTGATGCTGCACGAATGTTAAATGTGTTGGAATACTGGCCATCATCACTTTAATCTTCTTACTAAGTATTTAAAAACAGACTTAGCAGAGAAAGACTTTTTTAAATGTCACTATGTTCCTGTAATAAAATGGGGAAAAATTGTCCATTTCCTGGAGCGGACAGGATGCTTTTGAAATGCTTAAGTACTTTCTCAAAAACAAACACCTATTATGGTGGGCATCAAGTGGATAATTGTACCCCTTTTATGAACATGATAGGATTTTCTTGATTTTGCGCATTAATAAACACATTGTGGGAGATTTACTAAAACCGGAGTGCTCAGAATTTGGTGCAGCTGTGCATGGTAGCCAATCAGCTTCTAAACTCAGTTTGTTCAAATAAGCATTAACAATAAGTCTAGGCTCACACTGGGGCGACTTCAAAGTCACCTGACTCTGAAGCCGCCCCGCACAGCGCGGCTTCAGTGTGGCTTGCAAACGACTTCTGTAATAGAAGTCAATGCAAGCCGATCTGAAGTGCCCCCCCAAGTAGTACAGGAACCCTTTTCTATATCGGAGCGACTTGTCGCTCTGATTAGAATGGTTACATTGCACTGAATGGAGCGCGACTTGTCAGGCAGCTAAGTTGCTTGATAGGTCGCCCCAGTGTGAACAGAGCCTAAAACCTGGAAGCTGATTGTTTTCTATGCAGAGCGGCACCAGATTTTACACGCTCCAATTTTAGGCTGGGTTCACACACATGCGAATTGGATGTGTTTTACCCGCATCCAATTCACATAACGCGAATGTGACAGGTTCAACCGGCTAACAAGTATCTGATGGCATAACCTAAGTATGCAAGTTGTAACATAGTTTCATACTTGCTCTCAGCTACACCATCACACAAATGTGTTGATGAAGAGCTGTATTAAAAAGTCATTTTTTTATGGTCTAAAAGGCAACCAAGGTTGCTTTTAAGACTATAGGGTTACATGCATCCACTTCAGCTATTCTTGATAATTAATGTGCATTGTGTGTTTAAAAAAAAAAAAAAGAAGCAACATATGTGTTGGTACAATATGTTGGGAAGGTTTAACCACTTAACGACCGCTCACTGTATATATACATCGGCAGAATGGCACGGACAGGCACAATCACGTACCTGTACGTGCCTGCCTTCGTATGGGTGGGGGGTCCGATCGGACCCCCTCCGGTACAGTGAGCGGCCGGGATCGCTTCAGGAGTGATCCGTGATGAGGGGGCCGCCATTCGATTCTGGCCACCCCCTCGCGATCGCTCCCGGCGAATGAAAAGCTTCCTCTGCCTGTGTAGTGTTTACACAGGCAGGAGGAAGTGATGTCATCTCTCATGCGGCACTCACATATACCGAGCGCTGCATGAGAGAAGACACACAGGTTAGTGCACATAACAGCACACTGACACCGCACACGATCGCCCCCCCCCCCCCCCAGACACCCCCAGATCACCTCCCAGTCACAGTGTCACTGATTGCAGTGACCATTTATTTACTGATCACTGCAATCAGTGACATTTGTGACTGTAAAAGAGTTTTAGGTCCAGTGTAGCCCCCTAATCCCCCCTAATAAAGGTTTAACCCCTTGATCGTCCCCCCAGGTAACCCTTTCACCGCTGTCACTAAGCGATCGTTTTTCTGATCGCTGTCTTAGTGTCGGTGATGCCGATAGGTAGCCAGTTATTTTTTTTAGGTTCGACGCAGGTTTTTATAGCGTCAGGTACCCCCATATATTATCTAATAAAGGTTTTAACCCCCTAATTGCCCCTAGTTAACCCTTTCACCAGTGATCACTGTATAAGTGTTACTGGTGACACTGGTTAGCCAGTTAGTTATTTTGTTATTTAGGTTCCCCGTCAGTTTTTTATATAGCGTCAGATACCCCCATATATTACCTAATAAAGGTTTAACCCCCTGATTGCCCCTAGTTAACCCTTTCACCAGTGATCACCATATAAGTGTTACGGGTGACGCTGGTTAGTTAGTTTGCTTTTTATAGTGTCAGGGCACCCGCCGTATATAACCCAATAAAGGTTTAACCCCGTGATCGCCCGGCGGGTGATATCAATTTGGTTTTAGTGTCAAAAAGTGTCTGCATCGCCCCAGGCAGCGTCAGGTTAGTGCCAGTAACCCTAACACCCACGCGTGAAGCATACACCTCCCTTAGTGGTATAGTATCTGAACAGATCAATATCTGATCTGATCAGATCTATACTAGCGTCCCCAGCAGTTTAGGGTTCTCAAAAATGCAGTGTTAGCGGGATCAACCCAGATACCTGCTAGCACCTGCGTTTTGCCCCTCCGTCCAGCCCAGGCCACCCAAGTGCAGTATCGATCGATCACTGTCACTTACAAAACACAACGCACATAACTGCAGCGTTCGCAGAGACAGGCCTGATCCCTGCGACTCCAGTGCTGTAGGAGGTGATTTCACCACCACAGTTAAAAAAAAAAGAGCATCTATGCCGAAGCATGGGGGCAGCAGGGGCAGGGGAGCGATTTTGCTCCTAATGCCGCGTACATACGGTCAAAATTCCGACGGAGGCATGCCCGTGGAAAAGTCCAACCATGTGTGTGCGGCATAACTTTTGCGGGAGGATGCCCCCATGCTTCGGCATATATAAATGGTGCATGTATGCCCATCATTAGAAGTGGGTGAATGAAGGGAGGTATTCTAATGGTGGGCATACCCACCGATCAATCTCTTTTTTTTCGTTCAGCCAACAGGCTGCATGAAAAAAAAGATTACAATACATGTCCAACAAGGACCAGCAACGTACTGGTATGTTGCTGGACTTTGGTTATACGAGATTGATGCCTGCGGGTTTAGGTATCATCTTGGTATCACTCTTTTCAGCCAGCGGCCGACTTTCATGTAAAAGCAATCCTAGCGGCTAATTAGCCTCTGGACTGCTTTTACAAGCAGTGGGAGGGAATGTCTGAGGAAAGATCTAGGGTCCAATAGACCCCAGTTTTTTTCAAAAAAAGAGTACCTGTCACTACCTATTGCTATCATAGGGGATATTTACATTCCCTGAGATAACAAGAAAAATGATAAAAAAAAAAAAATATGGAAAGAACAGTTTAAAAATAAAATAAAATAAGCAAAACTAATAATAATAAAAAAAAAGCACCCCTGTCTTGCCCTGCTCTTGCGCAATGGAGAACGCAAGCGTCGGTCTGGCATCATATGTAAACAGCAATTGCATCATGCATGTGAGGTATCACCGTGAAGGTCAGATCGAGGGCAGTCATTTTAGCAGTAGACCTCTTCTGTAAATCTAACGTGGTACCCTGTAAAGGCTTTTAAAGGCTTTTAAAAATGTAGTTTGTCGCCACTGCGCGTTTGTGCGAAATTTTAAAGCATGTCGTGTTTGGTATATATGTACTCGGCCTAAGGTCATCTTTTTTATTTCATCAAACATTTGGGCAATATAGTGTGTTTTAGTGCATTAAAATGAATCGCCTCTGCGATTTTTTTTTTTGCGATATAAACGGAAAAAGACTGAAAATTTTGAAAAAAAATTATATTTTCTACTTTTTGTTATCAGAAAAATCGAATAAACTCAATTTCAGTCATACATTTAGGCCAAAATGTATTCAGCCACATGTCTTTAGTAAAAAAAAATTCAATAAGCGTATATTTATTGGTTTGCGCAAAAGTTATAGCGTCTACAAACTAGGGTACATTTTCTGGAATTTACACAGCTTTTAATTTATGACTGCCTATCTAATTTCTTGAGGTGCTAAAATGGCAGGGCAGTACAAACCCCCCCCAAATGACCCCATTGGAGTGCGATTTTTCCCCAAAAAATGCGTTTGAAAAATCGCTGCGCAAATACTGTGTGGAAAAAAAAATGCAACAACCACCATTTTAATCTGTAGGGCCTTTGCTTTAAAAAAATATATAATGTTTGGGGGTTCAACATAATTTTCTTGCAAAAATAAATAAATAATGTTTGCATGTAAACAAAAAGTGTCAGAAAGGGCTTTGTCTTCAAGTGGTTAGAAGAGTGGATGTAAGCTTCATAATGTTGTGTATAAAATGCCAGGACAGTTCAAAACCCCCCCAAATGACCCCATTTTGGAAAGCAGACACCCCAAGCTATATACTGAGAGGCATGTCGAGTCCATGGAATATTTTATATGTTGACACAAGTTGCGGAAAAAGACAATTTTTTATTTTTTTTGCACAAAGTTGTCACTAAATGATATTTCTTTCTCGTACATCACGGGACACAGAGCGACATAGTCATTACTAATGGGTTATATAGTTACCGTCAGGTGCTGGCACTGGCAACTTCCAAAACCGGAAGTACCCTCCCCTATATAAGCCCCTCCCATCCGGGAGCACCTCAGTTTTTTTTGCCAGTGTCTAAGGTGTTGGCCAAGAAGAAACATGTGTTTTTCACTGAGCTTGCGTACAGGTTCTTTTGGGCCTCAGTAAGCTATTCCGGATCCGACCAAAAAAGCTTCATAGCTAAACGGTCGGTACCCGGGCCTTGCAGAGAAGAGCAAGGTTCTGCCTGTAATGCTTCTCTTAGGAGAGCTGGACCCTGGGATCCAGAGCTCTGGTCATACCCACGACCAAGATGTTTTCTGTGCAGGGTGCTATACAGGTCCAGGGGAGTGGAATCCTTGGGAACCCGGTCCCTGAAGGTTTGATTACAATGCCTGCCGTGATAGGTGAAGTTTGGGCTTTTGTGGACCAAACAAAGTCCTGCGGCGGGGAACAGGTAAGTGGGGGCCCCCAGGAACTTGGTTCTATTGGGGGACCCCCAAGCCTAATTTGCCTTTCTGTCTGTTACCTAACGGTATTCCCGCTAATATCTGTGCATGCCTGTAACTACTAAAAAAATGTAATAATTTTTAATGGTGGTCAAGAAAAAAAAAAAAAAAAAAAAAAAAAAAAAGAATGTTTTTTATATATATGTTTAGTATATTAAACTGCGGTACCTGTGTTTGTCCACTAGAGGCCGCTGTGGAATGTTTTTCTTGTCATATGGACTAGTTTCTTCTCAGAGAGCAAAGTCCAGGCAGCTGGTGAGTTCTCCTACAGGAAACTGTTTCCTCTGCCATGTTGCAGTGTTCGTCTATCCCCCGGCCTGCGGCAAAGGGGGCCCTGGCTCCTGTCCCTGGTTTCCATGTTTGAAAATTAGCGCCGAGGCGCACGTGGCCGCGCGCGTGCGCGTGCACGCGCCTCTATATATAGAGGTGGCCGGAAAAAGGGGCGGGGCCTAGGGGATGACGCTCTGTGCGCGCCGCAGCGCTTCTGCGCATGTGCGGGCGTCCCAGCAGGTTTTTAAAAAGCCACATTATTGCAGTAAGCTGGCTATGAAGTACAGAGACAGAGCTGGCAACATTTAAAGGCATACAGCAAGCGGTTGATACAGGCATCCCCTAGAAAGGCACATTAGTAGACACCAACTGTTTATTATAGCAGCATTTATGCTAGACTATTATCAGTAACTGGTGTATTTTCGGCTGGAATACCTCAGCTTTGTGGCTTAGGAATATGCCGTCTAAAAACTCCGGGACTAGAAATTCCAGGAGGAATAGGGGGTCTCCATCGGGCTCTGAGGATCTTGGGCATGCTTTGGCTGCACCAGTCTCCCCTGAAGAATCAGAGGTTAGTGACCGTAGGGCACCCCCAGGAGTACCTGGTACTGTGGCTGTCCCCAGTTCACCTGCTCCTGTGTATGTAACAGAGGAGGTTTTTTCCTCAGCTCTGGGAGGGCTGGAAGAGAGATTGTCAGCACTAATTGCTGCTTCCCTGTCACAGGAGAAAAGCGCTCGATCTCCGTCTCCTCCCTCAGAGTGCCTGTTAACAGAGCAACAGTCCCATACAGAGAACGACCTACCTGAGGGGGATCAGGATGAGGTTGATTCAGTTGTAGAGGAATCAACAGTGGAGGAGCCGTTCTCAGCATCACATGCTGAGAGGTTATGGGTGCAGTCCCTGACTAATATGGTCCGATCAGCATTTAAAATGCCACTTGCGGAGCCATCCTCCTCTTCTGTCTCCTCGTTGGGGTCGCTAAAAGCTCCCCAGACTGTTTGTTCTTTTCCGATCCATCCTTTACTGGAGGGGCTCATTTACCAGGATTGGGAGCATCCTGACAAAATATTTACTCCCCCCAAGAGATTTCCGGTGGTCTATCCTATGGAGGATAAGTTCGTCAGAAAATGGAAGGTCCCTACAGTGGACGCAGCCATCTCTTGTGTGAATAAATCACTGACATGTCCGGTGGAAAATGTCCAAATGTTCAAGGACCCAATAGATAAAAAATTGGAGTCCTTATTGAAATCTGCTTTTTCTACAGCAGGATTGGTGACACAACCAGCAGTGGCAGCTATAGGGGTCTGCCAAGCAGTGAAGGATCAGTTGAAACAGGTCTTAAGGGACGTGCCAGATCAGCAGGCTCTTGCTCTAGCTGATCTACCTAGAGCCTTATGCTTTGCGGTGGACGCTATAAAGGATTCAATCCATCAGGCCTCCCGCCTTACGCTGTCTGTAGTACATATGTGCAGGCTTCTATGGCTCAAAAACTGGTCTGCTGAAGCTCCCTGTAAAAAATTGCTGGTCAGCTTCCCATTCCATGGGGAGCGCTTATTCGGGGAAGACCTGGACAAGTATATCCAGAGAATTTCCAGCCGTAAAAGTACACTCTTGCCGGTCAAAAATAGAGTTAGAGGTCCCTCTTTTAAGAGGCCGGCTTCTCCAGTCCCTAGGACATCGGCTGTGAAACAGTTCCGACAGCCTCCCCGGTCAAATCCCGGAGGTAAAAATCAGGGACAGTTGCAGGGTAACAAGAAGCCCTGGAGCAGGAGAGGTACAAAACCTCCCCCAAAGTCAAATGCATGAAGGGTTGCCCCCACCCAATCGGGTGGGGGGAAGACTTCAGTTGTTCACAGAAACCTGGCGGGACACGATCCGAGACAGATGGGTGCTCTCCGCAGTAAATCTGGGATACAAATTGGAGTTAAAAAACTCCCCTCCTTCCCGCTTTATAAGGTCGAACGTGCCAAGGGATCCCCAGAAGAGAGGATCCCTCCTGTTGGCACTGGAACAATTATTGCTTCAAGCAGTAATTATAGAGGTCCCCCTGGAAGAATGGGGGTTCGGGTTTTACTCAAACCTCTTTACAGTTCCGAAGCCAAACGGGGACGTGAGGCCCATATTAAATCTAAAAGGGCTAAACAAATTCCTACATATCAGGACTTTCCGGATGGAGTCGATCCGATCGGTGGCCACTGCCCTACAAGGGGAGGAATGGTTAGCCTCGATCGACATCAAAGATGCTTATTTACACATCCCCATCTTTCCAGCCCACCAAAAATTTCTACGCTTTGCGATAGAAGGGCGCCATTTTCAGTTCAGAGCCTTACCCTTCGGTCTGGCCACAGCACCAAGAGTGTTCACAAAAATTCTGGCCCCATTATTGGCCAATCTAAGAACACGAGGTGTAACGATAATGGCATATCTAGACGACTTGTTGCTGATAGACCACTCAGTGGAAAAACTAGAAGTGGTTGTTCACGAGACAATCAAGTATCTGGAATATCACGGTTGGATTATCAACCGAGACAAGTCAGCCCTAAAACCAGTCAAAAGTCTGGAATACTTGGGGCTAAGGCTGGATTCAGACCAGAGAAAAAATTTCTTGCCTCGAGAAAAGGGGTCGTCTTTGAGAGATTTGATCCACTTAGTGGGTTCAAAAAGACAGCCATCCATACGCCTGTGCATGAGGCTGCTGGGAAAAATGGTGGCATCATTCGAAGCAGTACCCTACGGTCAATTCCATTCAAGGAAGTTGCAAAGGGCCATACTGTCAGCCTGGAACAAAAAAGTTCAGGCTCTGGACGTACCAATGTCCTTGTCCCCTTCCGTTCGCAGAAGCCTCCGTTGGTGGTTGGTTCCCCGGAATCTGGAAAGAGGGAAATCCTTCAGTCCGATTTCTTGGAAGGTGGTCACTACAGATGCCAGCCTTTTAGGCTGGGGAGCAGTACTGGAGCAATGGTCTCTCCAGGGCAGATGGTCGGATGCGGAAAAGGCCCTGCCCATCAATCTCTTAGAGATACGAGCAGCCCGGTATGCCCTAGTAGCATGGACATCCAAACTCCAAGGGTCCCCTGTCAGAGTTCAGTCGGACAATGCCACAGCAGTGGCATATATCAATCGTCAGGGGGGCACCAGGAGTCGTGCAGCCCAGAGGGAAGTAAATTACATCCTGAGATGGGCAGAAAGATATGTCCCAGCCATATCTGCGGTATTCATTCCAGGGGTGGAGAATTGGAAGGCGGACTTTCTAAGTCGCCAACAATTATGCCCAGGGGAATGGTCCCTTCATCCCGAGGTTTTCCGGACAATATGTCAGCGGTGGGGAACACCGGATGTAGATCTGCTAGCATCCAGGTTCAACACGAAAGTGGACAGGTTTGTCTCTTGGACAAGGGATCCCCTAGCGTGCGGCTCGGATGCCCTAGTGTTCCCTTGGGATCAGTTCAAGCTGATATATGCATTCCCACCGCCACAATTGTTACCTCGATTACTCCGCAGAATCAGGGTAGAAAAGAAACCAGTGATTCTGGTGGCTCCAGCGTGGCCCCGAAGAGCATGGTACGCGGAGATTGTAAAAATGTCTGTGGGGAGTCCTTGGACCCTCCCACATCGTCCGGACCTGCTTTCGCAGGGACCGATATACCACCCTTCCTTACCAGCCCTAGGTTTGACGGCCTGGCTATTGAAGCCCACATTCTAAAAAGGAGAGGGCTCTCTAATGCTGTGGTGTCTACCATGATCAATGCCAGGAAACCGGTATCCAGGCAGATCTACTATAGAATCTGGAAGGCGTACATCGCCTGGTGTGAGGCCAGGAAATGGCATCCACGTAAATATGTAATAGGTAGAATTCTGGACTTCCTACAATGGGCTGTAGATAGGAAGCTTGCCTTGAGTACTATCAAAGGTCAGATTTCGGCCTTGTCAATATTTTTTCAAAGGCCCTTGGCTTCGCATTCACTAGTCAAAGCCTTTATACAAGGAGTGATGCGTATTAGTCCTCCGGTTAATATTCCCATATGTCCATGGGATCTAAACTTGGTTCTGTCGGTTCTACAGAAACAACCATTTGAACCATTACAGCATATTTCCTTAGTGCTTCTCACCAGGAAATTGATTTTTCTAGTAGCCATTTGTTCGGCTAAAAGAGTATCGGAATTAGCAGCTATGTCCTGTAAGGAGCCATATCTGGTTATCCATAAGGACAGAGTAGTGTTACGTCCTCATCCAGCCTTTCTTCCTAAGGTGGTATCGAGTTTTCATTTGAACCAAGATGTGGTTCTTCCTTCTTTTTTCCCCAAGCCTACTTCGGTAGAGGAAAAGTTATTGCATTCTTTGGATGTAGTAAGAGCAGTTAAAGCTTATCTAAAAGCCACTGCTCAGATTCGCAGAACGGATACTTTGTTTATTCTGCCGGAAGGCCCCAGAAAGGGTCAGGCAGCGTCAAAATCTACTTTAGCCAAGTGGATTCGACAGGTCATAATACAAGCCTATAGCTTGAGAAGTAGACCGCCTCCGTTCAAAGTTAGGGCGCACTCCACGAGAGCAGTTGGAACTTCATGGGCAGTGCATCACCAGGCCTCCCTGGCTCAAGTCTGTAAGGCCGCAACATGGTCTTCAGTACACACGTTTACTAGGTTCTACCAGGTGGACGTTAGAAGTCAGGAGGATGTCGCCTTTGGGCGCAGTGTGTTGCAGGCCGCAAAAGATCCTCATGTCTGATAGCGCTCAGCTTATATATGGTGTATCCCCCCCCTCATTTGGCATTGCTTTAGGACATCCCATTAGTAATGACTATGTCGCTCTGTGTCCCGTGATGTACGAGAAAGAAAATAGGATTTTTATAACAGCTTACCTGTAAAATCCTTTTCTTGGAGTACATCACGGGACACAGAGCTCCCGCCCCTCTTTGGGGACACTTATTGCTTTGCTACAAAACTGAGGTGCTCCCGGATGGGAGGGGCTTATATAGGGGAGGGTACTTCCGGTTTTGGAAGTTGCCAGTGCCAGCACCTGACGGTAACTATATAACCCATTAGTAATGACTATGTCGCTCTGTGTCCCGTGATGTACTCCAAGAAAAGGATTTTACAGGTAAGCTGTTATAAAAATCCTATTATTGCTCAAACATGCCATGGGCATATGTGGAATTACACCCCAAAATACATTCTGTTGCTTCTCCTGAGTACGGGGATACCACATGTGTGAGACTTTTTGGGAGCCTAGCCGCGTACGGGACCCCAAAAACCAAGCACCGCCTTCAGGCTTTCTAAGGGTATAAATTTTTGATTTCACTTCTCACTGCCTATCACAGTTTCGGAGGCCATGGAATGGCCAGATGGCACAAACCCCCCCCCCCCAAATGACCCCATTTTGGAAAGTAGACACCCCAAGCTTATTTGCTGAGAGGTATGGTGAGTATTTTGCAGATCTCGCTTTTTGTTCCAAAGTTTTGAAAATTGAAAAAATATATATATATTTTATTTCTTCATTTTCAAAAACAAATGAGAGCTGTTAAATACTCACCATGCCTCACAGCAAATAGCTTGGGGTGTCTACTTTCCAAAATGGGGTCATTGGGGGGGGTTTGTGCTATTTTGGCATTTTATGGCCTTCGAAACTGTGATAGGTAGTGAGGAGTGAAATCAAAAATTTGTGCCCTTAGAAATACTTAAGGCGGTGCTTGGTTTTCCGGGTCCCGTACGCGGCTAGGCTCCTAAAAAGTCCCACACATGTGGTATCCCCGTACTCAGGAGAAGCAGCAAAATGTATTTTGGGGTGCAATTCCACATATAACCATGGCATGTGTGAGCAATATATCATTTAGTGACAACTTTTTGTAATTTTTATTTTTTTTTTGTCATTATTTGACCACTTGGGACAAAAAAAAAATATATTCAATGGGCTCAACATGCCTCTCAGCAATTTCCTTGGAGTGTCTACTTTCTAAAATGGGGTCATTTGGGGGGGGGTTTTGTGCTATTTTGGCATTTTATGGCCTTCGAAACTGTGATAGGTAGTGAGGAGTGAAATCAAAAATTTGCGCCCTTAGAAATCCTGAAGGCGGTGCTTGGTTTTCGGGGGCCCGTACGCGGCTAGGCTCTCAAAGTCCCACACGTGGTATCCCCGTACTCAATAGAAGCAGCAAAATGTATTTTGGGGTGCAATTCCACATATAACCATGGCATGTGTGAGCAATATATCATTTAGTAACAACTTTTTGTAATTTTTTTTTTTTTTTTTTTTTAGTCATTATTCAATCACTTGGGACAAAAAAAAATATTCAATGGGCTCAACATGCCTCTCAGCAATTTCCCAGGGGTGTCTACTTTCCAAAATGGGGTCATTTGGGGGGGGGGGGGTTTGTACTGCCCTGCCATTTTAGCACCTCAAGAAATGAGATGGACAGTCATAAATTAAAAGCTGTGTAAATTCCAGAAAATGTACCCTAGTTTGTAGACGCTATAACTTTTGCGCAAACCAATAAATATACGCTTATTGACATTTTTTTTTACTAAAGACATGTGGCTGAATACATTTTGGCCTAAATGTATGACTAAAATTGAGTTTATTCGATTTTTCTTATAACAAAAAGTAGAAAATATAATTTTTTTTCAAAATTTTCAGTCTTTTTCCGTTTATATCGCAAAAAAAAAATCGCAGAGGCAATCAAATACCATTAAAAGAAAGCTCTATTTGTGGGAAGAAAAGGACGCAAATTTCGTTTGGGTACAACATTGCGTGTCCACACAATTTCTAGTTAAAGCAGCGCAGTGCCAAATTGTGAAATCACCTCTGGTCATTATGGTCTGTATTGGTCCGGAGCTTAAGTGGTTAAGGACCGGACCAATACGGACCATAATGACCAGAGGTGATTTCACAATTTGGCACTGCGCTGCTTTAACTGGAAATTGTGCGGACATGCAATGTTGTACCCAAACGAAATGTGCGTCCTTTTCTTCCCACAAATAGAGCTTTCTTTTAATGGTATTTGATTGCCTCTGCGATTTTTATTTTTTGCGATATAAACAGAAAAAGACCGAAAATTTTGAAAAAAAAACATATTTTCTACTATTTGTTATAAGAAAAATCGAATAAACTAAATTTTAGTCATACATTTAGGCCAAAATGTATTCAGCCACATGTCTTAAGTAAGAAAAATGTCAATAAGCGTATATTTATTGGTTTGCGCAAAAGTTATAGCGTCTACAAACTAGGGTTCATTTTCTGGAATTTACACAGCTTTTAATTTATGACTGCCTATCTAATTTCTTGAGGTGCTAAAATGACAGGGCAGTACAAAACCCCCCGAATGACCCCATTTTGGAAAGTAGACACCCCAAGGAAATTGCTGAGAGGCATGTTGAGCCCATTGAATTTTTTTTTTTTTCCCCAAGTGATTGAATATTGACAAAAAAAAATACAAAAAGTTGTCACTAAATGATATATTGCTCACACATGCCATGGTTATATGTGGAATTGCACCCCAAAATACATTTTACTGCTTCTCCTGAGTACGGGGATACCACATGTGTGGGACTTTTTAGGAGCCTAGCCGCGTACGGGACCCCGAAAACCAAGCACCACCTTCAGGATTTCTAAGGGCACAAATTTTTGATTTCACGCCTCACTACCTATCACAGTTTCGAAGGCCATAAAATGCCAAAATGGCACAAACCCCCGCCCCCCCCCCCAAAATGACCCCATTTTGGAAAGTAGACACCCCAAGCTATTTGCTGAGAGGCATGGTGAGTATTTTACCGCTCTCATTTGTTTTTGAAAATGAAGAAAGAAAATAATAATTTTTTTTTTTTTTTAAATTTTCAAAACTTTGTGACAAAAAGCGAGATCTGCAATATACTTACCATACCTCTCAGCAAATAGTTTGGGGTATCTACTTTCCAAAATGGGGTCATTTGGGGGGGGGGTTTGTGCCATCTGGGCATTCCATGGCCTCCGAAACTGTGATAGGCAGTGAGGAGTGAAATCAAAAATTTACACCCTTAGAAAGCCTGAAGGCGGTGCTTGGTTTTTGGGGTCCCGTACGTGGCTAGGCTCCCAAAAAGTCTCACACATGTGGTATCCCTGTTCTCAGGAGAAGCAACAGAATGTATTTTGGGGTGTAATTCCACATATGCCCATGGCATGTTTGAGCAATATATCATTTAGTGACAACTTTGTGCAAAAAAAAAAAATAGAAATAAAAAATAAATTGTATTTTTTCCGCAACTTGTGTCAACATATAAAATATTCCATGGACTCGACAGCCCTCTCAGCAAATAGCTTGGGGTGTCTACTTTCCAAAATGGGGTAATTTGGGGGGGGTTTTGAACTGTCCTGGCATTTTATACACAACATTAGGAAGCTTATGTCACACATCATCCACTCTTCTAACCACTTGAAGACAAAGCCCTTTCTGACACTTTTTGTTTACATGAAAACATACTTTTTTTTTTTGCAAGAAAATTATGTTGAACCTCCAAACATTATATATTTTTTTAAAGCAAAGGCCCTACAGATTAAAATTGTGGGTGTTGCATTTTTTTTTTCCACACAGTATTTGCGCAGCGATTTTTCAAACGCATTTTTTGGGGGAAAAAATACACTTTTTTTAATTCTAATGCAGTAAAACACTATATTGCCCAAATGTTTGATGAAATAAAAAAAGATGATCTTAGGCCGAGTACATAGATACCAAACACGACATGCTTTAAAATTTCGCACAAACGCGCAGTGGCGACAAACTACATACATTTTTAAAAGCCTTTACAGGTTACCACGTTAGATTTACAGAGGAGGTCTACTGCTAAAATTACTGCCCTCGATCTGACCTTCACGGTGATACCTCACATGCATGATGCAATTGCTGTTTACATATGACGCCAGACCGACGCTTGCGTTCGCCATTGCGCAAGAGCAGGGCGGGACAGGGGTCCTTTTTTATTTTATTTATTATTGTTATTAATTTTGCTTTTTTATTTTATTTTTAAACTGTTCTTTCCATATTCATTTATTTTATCATTTTTATTGTTATCTCAGGGAATGTAAATATCCCCTATGATAGCAATAGGTAGTGACAGGTACTCTTTTTTTGAAAAAACTGGGGCCTATTAGACCCAAGATCTTTCCTCTGCCCTCAAAGCATCTGACCACACCAAGATCGGTGTGTTAAAATGCTTTCCCAATGGCGCTTTTTATATCCGGGGGGGGGGGCATTCCCTCCCACTGCTTGTAAAAGCAGTCCAGAGGCTAATTAGCCGCTAGGATTGCTTTTACATGAAAGCCGGCCGCTGGCTGAAAAGAATGATACCAAGATGATGCCTAAACCTGCAGACATCATTCTGGTATAACCATTCAAAGTCCAGCAACATACCAGTACGTTGCTGGTCCTTGTTGGACATGTATTGTAATCTTTTTTTTCATGCAGCCTGTTGGCTGAACGAAAAAAAGAGATTGATCGGTGGGTATGGCCACCATTAGAATACCGCCCTTCATCCACCCACTTCTAATGATGGGCATACATGCACCATTTATATATGCCGAAGCATGGGGGCATCCTCCCGCAAAAGTTATGCCGCACACACATGGTCAGACTTTTCCACGGGCAAGCCTCCGTCAGAATTTTGACCGTATGTACGCAGCATTAGGAGCAAAATCGCTCCTCCGCCCCTGCTGCCCCCATGCTTCGGCATATATGCTTCTTTTATTTTTAACTGTGGTGGTGAAATCACCTCCTACAGCACTGGAGTCGCAGGGATCAGGCCTGTCTCTGCGAACGCTGCAGTTATGTGTGTTGTGTTTTGTAAGTGACAGTGATCGATCGGTACTGCACTTGGGTGGCCTGGGCTGGACGGAGGGGCAAAACGCAGGTGCTAGTAGATATCTGGGCTGATCCCGCTAACACTGTATTTTTGGGAACCCTAAACTGCTGGGGACGCTAGTATAGATCTGATCAGATCAGATATTGATCTGTTCAGATACTATACCACTAAGGAAGGTGTATGCTTCACGCATGGGTGTTAGCATTACTGCCACTAACCTGACGCTGCCTGGGGCGACGCAGACCCTCTGACGCTAAAACCTAATTGATATCACCCGCCGGGCGATCAGGAGGTTAAACCTTTATTTGGTTATATACGGCGGGTGCCCTGACACTATAAAAAGCAAACTAACTAACCAGCATCACCCGTAACACTTATATGGTGATCACTGGTGAAAGGATTAACTAGGGGCAATCAGGGGGTTAAACCTTTATTAGGTAATATATGGGGGTACCTGACGCTATATAAAAACCTGACGGGGAACCTAAATAACAAAATAACTAACTGGCTAACCAGTGTCACCAGTAACATTTATACGGTGATCACTGGTGAAAGGGTTATCTAGGGGCAATTAGGGGTTAAACCTTTATTAGGTAATATATGGGGGTACCTAACGCTATAAAAACCTGCGGCGAACCTAAAAAAAATAACTGGCTACCTAGCGGCACCACCGACACTAATACAGCGATCAGAAAAACGATCGCTTAGTGACACTGGCAAAAGGGGGTGAAAGGGTTACCTGGGGGGCGATCAAGGGGTTAAACCTTTATTAGGTAATATATGGGGGTACCTGACGCTATAAAAACCTGCGGCGAACCTAAAAAAAATAACTGGCTACCTATCGGCACCACCGACACTAATACAGCGATCAGAAAAACGATTGCTTAGTGACACTGGCAAAAGGGGGTGAAAGGGTTACCTGGGGGGCGATCAAGGGGTTAAACCTTTATTAGGTAATATATGGGGGTACCTGACACTATAAAAACCTGCGGCGAACCTAAAAAAAAAAACTGACTACCTAGCATCACCGACACTAGTACAGCGATCAGAAAAACGATCGCTAAGTGACAGTGGTGCTAGGGGGTGAAAGGGTTACCTGGGGGGCGATCAAGGGGTTAAACCTTTATTAGGGGGGCGTTAGGGGGCTACACTGGACCTAAAACTAACTGCCCTGACACTTTTACAGTCACAAATGTCACTGATTGCATTGATCAGTAAATAAATGGTCACTGCAATCAGTGACACGGGGGCTGGGGGGTGATCTGGGGGCGATCGTGTTCCTATGTGTCCTGGTGTCAGTGTGCTGTTCAGTGCACTAACCTGTGTGTCTTCTCTCCATGGCGCTCGGTATATGTGAGCGCCGCAGGAGAGGTTACATCACTTCCTCCTGCCTGTGTAAACATTACACAGGCAGAGGAAGCATTTCATTCGCCGGGAGCGATCGCGAGGGGGTGGCCGGAAACGAATGGCCGTCCCCTCATTACGGATCGCTCCCGCACCGAGAACCACCGCTCGCTGTACCGGAGGGGGGTCCGATTGGACCCCCCACCCATACGAAGGCAGTCACGTACAGGTACGTGATTGTGCCTGTCCGTGCCATTTTGCCGACGTATATGTACAGTGAGCGGTCGTTAAGTGGTTAAAGATGGACTTTTGTGCTTTTAATGGTGTGTCTTAAAATTATTGATGTGTCTAGCAAGGGAGCGACTTCCTTATGGAAGGAAAAAGGAAAAGTGGTTTGTTCATTGTCTCGTCACAGATGAGCTGCTGCTAGTGTCAGAATTGCTTGTCTTACATAGTCCTTGGATTTGAATCCTGGGCCAAAAGTGGAACAATTGCTTAAATCAATCATTAAGCTTTAGTTTTGTTTAAAAAGAGATGGTAAAATGTGCTGTGTTGGTAATAAATAGCATTAGGAATGTAAAAATATAAGCATTCTTTGGCTAACTAAATAATTTTGTCCACAGAAGATCAATTCTGATTTAAACCCACTGATTAGCCCACCTCTGAATGGAAATGCCAATTATCACAGCAACCGCACACCAATCTGAGGAGTGTTATCGGATCATAATTTAATAAAGCAGATTGATATGCTGACATCAGCAAGGGAGGCCTGACAGCCTTAGGCCTGGGGGGCAAGTCCAGTCAATTGGCCCATTAACACCTTGCCGATCAGCCGCCGTCCTTATACGGCAGCAGGTTAGCTCCAGGGCGTCACGCTGGAGCCGATGCGCGTCGCCAGCGGCCTCGATATCCGCCGGCGACCTGCGATCGCTCCTGAGAAAGACAGAACGGGGATCTGTCAATGGAAACGGACATCCCTGTTCTGCTGTTCCTAGTGATCAGGAACATCAATCTCTCTCTACTCCCAGTCACTACACTGCCCCCACAGAAACACCTCCCTATGGAACATTTAACCCCTTGATCACCCCCTAGTAATAACCTGTTTCCTGCCAGTGACATTTATACAGTAATCAGTGGGTACTTTTAGCTCTGATCACTGTGGTCCCAAAAAAGTGTCAAGTGTCCAATCTGTCCGCCGCAATGTCGCAATCCTGCTAAAAATTGCTGATCACTGCCATTATTAGGGCAAAAAAAAAAACTTCAAATCTATTCCCTATTTTGTAGATGCTATAACTTTTTTTTTTCTTTTTTTACCAAAAATATGTAAAAAAAAATACATATTGGCCTAGACTGATAAAGAAATGTATATTTTTTGGGGATATTTATTATAGCAAAAAGTAAAAAATATTGGTTGTTTTTTTTTTCTTCTAAATTTTGCTGTGTTTTTGTTTGTAGCGCAAAAAATTAAAACCGTGACCAAATGCCACCAAAAGAGAGCTCCGTTTGTGGGAAAAAAAATACGTCAATTTTGTTTTGGTACAAAACCACACGACCGTGCAACTGTCAGTTAAAGCAATGCCGTGATGTATCGCAAAAAATTGCCTAGTCAGGAAATGGGTAAACCCTTCTGGGGCTGAAGTGGTTAAACCACCGAATCAGCTCATTATCACCAGTGCCCATCAATGCAGCCTCACCAGTGTCCATCAATGCAGCCTCACCAGTGCAGCCTGATCAGTGCAGCCTCACTAGTGCAGACAGTGCTCATTAGTGCCCATCCATGCTGCCTCACCAGTGCAGACAGTGCCCAGGCATCAGTGTAGCCTGATGAGTGCCTCCTCACCAGTGCAGACAGTGCCCATCCATGCAGCCTCACCAGTGTAGACAGTGCCCATTAGTGCAGCCTGATCAGTTTCGCCTCACCTGTGCAGACAGTGCCCATCAGTGCCGCCTCACCCATGCACAGTGCCCATCAGTGCAGCCTGACAAGTGCCGCCTCACCAGTGCAGACAGTGCCCATGAGTGCAGCCTGATCAGTGCTGCCTCACCCGTGCCCATGAGTGCCGCCTCACCCATGCCCATCAGTGCCGCCTCACCCATGCAGACAGTGCCCATCAGTGCTGCCTCACCCATGCAGACAGTGCCCATCAGTGCTGCCTGATCAGTGTCACCTCACCAGTGCAGACAGTGCTCATCAGTGCCGTCTGATCAGTGCCACCTCACCCATGCAGACAGTGCCCATAAGTGTAGCCTAATCAGTCCTGCCTCACCAGTGCCCATCATCAGTGCAGCCTGATCAGTGCCACCTCACCAGTGCAGACAGTGCCCATCATCAGTGCCGCCTCACCATTGCCCATCAGTGCAGCCTGATCAGTGCCCCCTCACCAGTGCAGACAGTGCCCATCAGTGCTGTCTGATCAGTGCCACCTCACCCATGCAGACAGTGCCCATAAGTGTCGCCTAATCAGTGCCGCCTCACCATTGCCCATCAGTGCAGCCTGATTAGTGCAGACAGTGCCCATAAGTGTAGCAGCCTGATCAGTGCCCATGGAATGTGGGGGGTCAGCTGGGGGTGTGTCAGCGTCTGGGTCTGTGTTACAGCTAGGTACTTACTTTCATTGCACGGCCTCTTCGGAGGGGGGTGATGAATCTGTCACGTCTTCTCTGCCACTCCTCAAGCCAGCGCCCGGTCCCAGCCCACAACTGCTCAGGTCACGTGCGGGCTGCCTCTGAGGCTCCTGGGAGGTGTGAGTCTGCTGCGCTGCTGAGTTCCTCCCACTGCCAGGAACTTCAGTGAGGCCAGACTACAACTCACAAAGTGCAGCACAGCAGCAGCCAGCCAGCCAGTCGGCGGCTAGTACTGTATAACACAGTCACGGCTGCGGCGCTGTCTGTTACTTTTACTTTTTTTTCCCAGGCTGTGACATGTGACTCACACGTCACAGCCTGGGGGAAAAAAGTAAAAGTAACAGACAGCGCTGCGACCGTTTTAATGATAAGGTAGGCGGCCTGGGGGGAGATTTCCACCCTGCCCCCCGGCCCAGCCCGTCCCTGGACATCTGTATGCAGTTGCCGTGACTGTATAAAATATATTTTGGGGTTTTCAAAGCTTGCTTCCAACTCGGTGCACTCATCTAAAACAAGTTTAAAGCAGCTAACCAAATAATTTAACGTTATTGTCTACATTTTTCTTATCCTAATTTATATGAACAAGGAATCTGGTAGCAACTAGTGATTTGCCCACTATTCAGTTTTCCTAAATCAGTTCCTACTTTTACTAGGTTGCATAGGTTTAAAAGAGTTGAAGCTGAACTCTAAGCTTTTTAAAGCGGTAGTAGAGTCTGGGTTAAAAAAATAATTAAAACTTCCCCCTGCAAGTTAATGTCATAATGTGCTAGTATGTATCTCATTATTAAAGATGTCCTTCCAGGTTCATGAGTCTTCCTTTCAGGTTTGAGGGCTGTGGCTGTTTGAATGGCTGAGCTGTGATGATGTCACTCCTGCGCGTGCGCACAGGAGCCATGATCACGGAACAGTGCTCTGAAGGGATGGCATGCTCAGTATGTCCTCCCTTCAGAGCGCAGTGGGCATGCAGCGATAAAGTCACTGAATATCTCTTAAACGGTGCACGTTTAGGAGATATTCCTTGTACATACAGGTATGCTTTTTTTTCTAAGCTTTCCTATTGGTACAAGTCACTAAGCAGGTGTTTATTACCGCTTAAAAAAATAATAATTATTAGTAGTTGATGAAAAGAAGGAAGGAAAGTGAAGGTGTTGACCACAGTGACCAATCTTATTTTATATTGACAATGATTGCCAATCCAGGGGATATCGACATTTGTTGTAATCTGTATTGTTTTGTTAAAAGCCATCATACAGTCCTATTAACTGAGAAATGGTCGTTTCTGATAAAGAAAGAAAATGAAAATGCTTGTCAAATAATGATAAATACTAAGCTGTTAAGAGGTTGTTCATGATTAAAACATATACTATACATATGTAATTGTTGTAGAAAAGAGACAGCTGGGTATAAGAGATATGTAATTGGGACATCTGTTTCCTAAAGTGCTCACTTTCCTTGCTGAGTGTTCACAATTATGAGGACCCAAAACACTGATCTAATATATTGTAATTTGCTAATTTACGCATTGTCCTGGTGGCCATGGTTTTAGAAATATAAAGTAAGGGGAGATACAACTATGGGTAAGGTAGGCATTGCCCTCAATTTGAGGATATTTGCTCACATTTCCTGTTGCGTTTCCAGGACAGGAAGTGAAGAGAAATATCCCCAGTGGCAGACACAGTTAAACATAAGCCAATGGGTTTTACTTATTCTCTACTCTGTCCACAACCACCTTGTGAAGTTTTGTTCTTGTTGTCTGTCCCAGAAACATGTTACCAGGACAGAATGTGAAGGATAACCTCCTCAATGTGGACTCGGCAACAAAAGTCTGTCAGAGTTGTAACTCTTCAAAACTGTGCTAAAAAGAAAGGGTTGTTTGTCTGGACTTCCTATGGAATAATTTCCCCTCACTTTCTGTTCCAGTGATACAGACTTAAATTATTATATTTATACAGGATTTATATAGCACCAACAGTGTGCACAGCTTTTTACAATAGAAAGGGAGACAATACAGCAACAATACAATTAAATACAAGAGGGTTAGGAGGGCCCTGCTCTTGGGAGATTACAATCTAATATGGAGGGGCTAGTGGAACAAAGGGTAAGAACTGTGAGTGATGAAGTGATGGGGGAAATAGAAGATTTGGTTATTAGCTGAAGGCAGGATATGCTTCCCTGAAGAGATGGGTTTTCAGGTATCACCTAAAAGTAGACAGAGTAAGAGATAGCCAGGCAAATTGGGGTATGGATTTCCAGAAGATATAAGAGGCTCTGGAGGACTCCTGGAGATGAGCATGGGAGGAGGAGCCAAGGGAACTAGAGGGCAGGAAGTCTTGGGAGGAGCAGAGGATGGTTTGGGTGATATTTGGAGACAAGATTGGTGATGTGGCTTGCGGCAGAGTTATAAATGGATATGCATGTTATGGTTAATGTTTTGATATTATTTGTTGTGTAATGGTAAGCCAGTGGAGGAATTGGCAGAGAGGGGGTGACAGACACTGAATGGTTGGTAAGGTAGATGAATCTGACAGCATCATTCATGATAGGCTGAAGAAGGGAAAGTCTGCGAAGAGGCCAATCAGGAGGGAGTTACAGTAGTCAAGGTGAGAGATAACAAATGAGTAAATACATTGCTTAGTTGTTTCAACAGTTAAAACGGGGCATATTTTGGAGATGTTAGGATGGTAGTCTACAAGATTTGGACAGTGATTGGATTTGGGGCTGAAAGGACAGGTCAGAGTCCAGGATTACACCTAGCACCCTGGCATGAGGGGAGGGACTCATTGTTGTATTATTGTCTTGATGGAGATGTCATGGGAGGGGGCACAGGCAGGGGGGAATATTATGAGTTCAATTTTAGAAAGATTGGGTTTGAAGAAGTGGTGCGACATTCATGCTGATATGTCAATAGGTTAGTAATGCGAGAGGAGACTGAAGGAGTGAGGCGAGGAATAGAGCGATAGATTTGTGTGTTGTTACCATAGAAATGGTACTGGAAGCCATGGGAGTTTAAAAAGTGACTAATGGCCCATACACACAATCCGAATATCGTACGAATATCGTACGACAGATCGTACGACTTTTTTCGCTTAATAGTCGCAAGTAGAAATTGAATAGGTTATTAAAGTCACAAAAATTCTCGTACGGCAGATAAAAAAATCTGAAGTGATGTCATGTGTTGTAATGTATGTGTATTGTATTTTCGGACGACAGCTATACTGACTAAACAAAAATCATACGATCTGGTTTCGTACGAGGAAAATTTTCGAGCTTGTCAGATCTAATAATATCGGATGAATTGTCGTAATCGGCTCTCAAAAGTAGTGTACACACGATCCAAAAATCGTACAATTCTTCCTCGGATGACAGTTTTCGTCCGATATTCGGATTGTGTGTATGGGCCATTAGGGTGGAGGTGTAGATGGAGAAGTGGCGTGGTCCAAGGACAGAGCCTCAGGGATCCCTACAGAAAGAGGAAGTGGAGAGGAGGAGACCGAGTTATAGGTAACCCTGAAGGAGTGCTGTGATTAGTAGGAGGAGAACGAGGAGAGAGCAGAGTCTTGAAGGCCAGGAGAATGGAGTTTTTTTTTTGAGGAGGGGATGATCAACAGTATCAAAGGCTGCAGAGAGGTCTAGTAGTATGAGTATAGAGTAGTGGCCTTTGGTTTTAGCAGTTAGTAAGGTATTAGTGGGGCAGTTTTAGTGAAGTGTAGTAAGCGAAAACCAGACTGTAAGGAGTCAAGAAGGTTGTTGTCAGTGAGGTAGGAGCTCAGACAGTTGTATATTAAGCATTCTAGCGGTAAACGGGAGCAAGAAGATGGATCTTAAGTTCAGGCTGGTGGGGTCCAGTGAGGGTTTTAACCTTCACACGAACATAACACCTACATGCAGCCTCACGGAAGTGGACTTTTTTTTTTTTCATGGGGCTGCATATTTTCGTATCTCCATTCGTCCTGGAAGCATGCCGCAGAGCCCTGACCTCGTACTAACGATCGGGACCTGGATCTCCAGATTCAGAGTCACCTGATCACTGTGGTAGCCTCTGATTAGCTACCACAGTGATCAGTCACTTTAAGGCTTTTTTTCCCTTTCTGTGAATGGAGAGGAAAGATACATTTTATCTTTCTCTTTCTTTGCAGAAAGGAAAAAAAAAGTGTTTGTAATTTTTTTTTGAATATTAAGATTAGTGTTTGGGGGGGGGGGGCGTGGCCAGCGCGGCATGTGAGCAGGCGCTTTTTCACAGAGCTCCTAGTGTCATCCTGAATTGATCCGGTTTCCGGCACCTAAAAACGCCCGGTTTTCCCTGTGCTAGCGGGGGAACATCCACTCTACACCCGGCGATCACTCTGGTCCTTCCTGAGGTTATGATGACCTGTGGACAGAGAGGTGAAGGTTCGCGCCCGAAGCTCCAAAATGGCACCGCTCCGTCATCCACACAGAAGACGCGCGGGGGTGAGTAAAACCCTGAAATACCCCAAAAGTGACACCGGGGACCCCCCTAAAGACATGCGGTACTATGCCCAGAAGATGGATGGGAAATCGGGCTTGGCTGATGTGCAACCCCTGGATGACTGTGCTACACCCAGTGATAATGATATGGAGGAAGGGGGAGAGAGAGCAGGGTGCAGGCGCCATGATGAATCAAGCTGAGGGAGGCCCTGAGGCTCTGGAGGAGACTGATGACACCGGTGTGGAGGGAGGTGAGCAGCCTACACTAGCAGCAATACTTAAAGCTGTGAATAAATGTACAGCATCTGTGAATAGACTACAGGTACGATTTGGTGGTCTGGAGGAGAAGGTCAGCCTGATCAGGCAGGACATACAAAAAATAAGGGAGAGAACTACTGCTGCGGAAAGCAGGATAAGTGAACTAGAAGATAAACTCCCCATGGTGATTAGAGATACTCAATCCACTGCCCGCCTGGCTAGAGCCACTGATATGCGCGCGGAAGATTTTGAGAACCGCCTCAGGCGCAATATTGTGCGCATAGTGGGGTTACCAGAGCAGGTGGAAGGCCGTGACCCCACGCAATTTGTGGAACGATGGATGGCTGAGATCTTTGGGAAGGAAGCCTTCACACACTTGTATGCAGCGGAGAGGGCCCACAGAGTCCCGACTAGGCCTCTCCCGTTGGGCAATCACCCCCGTCCGATACTGGCCCGCCTGCTGAACTACAGGGACAGAGAAATTATACTGAGATTGGCCAGGGAAAAGAGGAATGTTCAATACAATGGCACGCGGGTCTCATTTTATCCTGACTTTTCGGCTGCTGTACAGAAAAGCCGAGCACGCTTTACTGAAATTAAAAAATGACTGCAGAAGTTGCAATGCTCTACCCGGCCAAACTTAGAGTCATCCTGCGGGGCCAGGCCCACTTTTTGAGCACCCTGCTGAAGCCTCAGACTGGCTTGACGCAAATGCTAATGCGCTCCAACAAGCTCAGAGACCTGTGGCTGAGGAAGACTGATGCACCTGACGACAATCGAATGAGCTACAGTATCTCCCCCTCGTTTGCGGGAATTGCCGGAAACATAAGATTTTTTTTTTTTCACTAAATGCGAGTTCGGAACTGTGTTTACCCCTGGTAATTCTAAGGATTGACTGTGACACTGCGGCTGCAGTATGCAACCCTTCTCACGGGTGCTGGGACCTTTTGTCCCCTGTGAGTTTGGAGGTTACGTTGACACATCAGTGTCCAGGATTACAATGTGATTGCACTACTCAAAGTGCCAAGTTCATTGAGTACTTATCTTGCACAAGTTGGTTCCAGAGCACACATTTTATGCTATCAGAATTGTGGAGTCCCAGTTTCTTTTGCTGTCTGGCTGCATTGCCAGTCCCCATGTCTATGCAGATGTGCCACCTCGGACCCTTCCCTCGGGCTGTGTGGGGGGAGGTTAAGAGATCATTGTGTTCCCCCGGTCAGAACTATACTTGAACCCCCCTGATGTTGACAGTGACAGTGTTGTCTTGGAACATTCGGGGACTGCAGGACCTCCTGAAACGCACCATGGTGTCCTCTCTGATGGAGAAATGTTTACCTGCTATTTGTGCCTTACAGCAGACTCATCTTATGGCTGAATCAGTGCCGTGCCTGAACTATCGATGGGTGGGTAGGGCTTATCGCTCCACTCACACTTCATATTCACAGGGTGTGAGTGTGCTGATACATAGTTCCATTGATTACGAGGAACTTGCCTCTGACACTGATTCAGAGGGCCGTTATGTTTTTCTTTTATGCAGGTCGGGTTTGTTTCCTTCGGCCGCAAAGCATTGCAGGCCGCTGTTTAATGTTGCAACTCCTCCGTTCAGGAGCTCTGCTTGTTTGGAGTGAAGTTTTGGTTGTTCCTTTACTACTGCTCCCACCCTTCCGATACTGCTTTGGGACGTCCCACGCATTTACAGTATCCAGCTGTGTCAGTCCATGGACGATAAGAGAAAATAGGATTTTTGTACTCACCGTAAAATCCATTTCTCTGACGTCCATGGACTGACACAGCACCCACCCTTCCTTTTAAGGTTTGTACTGCTTTGTTACGAACTGAGGTCTACTGACTGCAGGTGGGAGGCTAATGTCCGGAGGGACCGCCCCCCTGGGTGGGGCTGTTCAGTTCTGGTTTGTTCTAGAATGTTTCTAACATCTAACATTCTGCCTAGATCTTCTCTTGCGAGCAGGGACATATACCCACGCGTTTACAGTATCCAGCTGTGTCAGTCCATGGACGTCAGAAAAATGGATTTTACGGTGAGTACAAAATCCTATTTTTTGCTCTTCAATCAATAAAAAAAGAAAAGCAGCCTCAGGTAATTCACCCAGTACTGAGGATATGACCGCATAGGTTTCCATAGGGAACAGGACCACGCTCACTACAGATTTCTCTGGATTGCATGTACCCTTAATTGCTTACATTACGTTACTGACATCTGATGAACTTAGGTGAGCTTTTACTAATTGCTCACATGAATCATATTTTGCACCAAAGTGGTAAATGGTAATTTAAGGGAAATTTCCATGATGCCTGAGATATGCTGATTCATTGCAGACCTCAAGAGTGCTCCAGCCAAGGCACAGTTTATTGGGAGGTCTGCGAGTTCTTGGCAAAACATTCTAAAAAAAACTGTTGCTCTGATGTACCGAGTTATTTTTAGCATTGCTAGAGGAATGATGTGCATAACATGAATATTTTTTCTTGCTTGCTTTTAGCATGACACTTTGTTGCTTGATTGTTCATTAGTCACTAAAAAAAAAAGTGTGTGTATAAATGTGTAATATATATAATCTCATTGCACAGTACATAACTTATCCTGCTTTGCAAAAGCTAAACTCATGAGTGCCAGTGTAAATAAAGCCATAAATGTGGTTTCTGCATTTGTTTTCTCTTTTAGGCTTTTTTTCATTCACTGTCACCTGTCAATCAGTAAGGGTCCTTTCACACGGGGCGGATCCGTAAAGATCCGCCCCGTGAAGCTCCGCTTGCTTAGCGGGGATCGCTCCGTTGATCCCCGCTGAGCCGACGGATGACTGGGCGGTCCCCGCACACTGTGCAGGGACCGCCCTGTCAGAGTGCCGCTCTCCCCTATGGGGAATCGGATGACGACGGACCGTAGAGTCCGTCTTCATCCGATCCGCTCCGCCGACGGAAGGAAAAATAGGGTTTTCCTCCGTCACACTTTGGCGGAGCGGATGTCAGCGGACATGTCTCCGCTGACATCCGTGCTTCCATAGGGGTACATGGAGGATCCGTTTCAGGTCCGCCTAAAAAACTGACAGGCGGACCTGAACGGACCTCCGTGTGAAAGAGCCCTTAGTCTGATATTTTTCAACTTCCTTTAATAGACCAAATTATCCAGCAAAAGTGACAGTTATATGCTTGAGACAGTTGCCACTGACAGAAGTACTTAATGGTCAGCTATTAATCATTTATGTAAAACCTGTATCACAAATGGAAAAACAACTATTTCTTTAACTGTTTAAAATGTTAGCTGGGCCTAGTCTTTAATTTGTCGGAAAAAGTGGAACTTTAGAGAGAAAATTTAAGTGATTGTAAAGGCAGAAGTTTTTTTTATCTACCCCCCCTCCCCAGCCCCCTAATATGTACCTGAGCCCATCTCTATTCAGCGATGTCCACAAGTGAATCACCACCCGGGACTCTCCCTCCTGATTGGCTGAGACACAGCAGCTGTCCGATTGGCTCCCGCTGCTGTCAATTAAATCAGTTAGCCAATCAGGAGAGGGGGTGGGGCCAATCCACAGCTCCATGTCTGAATGGATAGACAGAGCTGCAGCTTGGCTCGGGTGCCCCTATAGAAAGTTGCTTGTTGGGGCACTCGACAGGAGGGAGGGGCGGGCCAGGAGCTCCAGCCAGGTACCTGAGAAGAGGAGAATCTGAGCTGCTCTGTGCAAAACCCCTGCACAGAGCAGGTAAGTAGAACATGTTTGTTATTTTTAGGCTGGGTTCACACTGGAGATCGCAGCGGCTCACAGCAGGAGTCTGGTGCGTCTCCATTCACCGTTTCAGATCCTATTTGAGCCCAAATTTTGGGCTTAATTCCGACCTGAAATGGACCAAAAGACGCACAGGACTCCTGTGCAATTTGCATCGGAGCCGCTGAGGGGATGTGTGATCCGGCTCCATAGAAAGCCGGTCACAATCTCCTGCTATGCGAATTAGATACAGAGAAAATCCACATCCAATTCGTATAGGTGTGAACCCAGCCTTATAGCAAAAAAAAAAAAAAAAAACAGACTTTACAATCACTTTAAGTCCTGCTAGATCACTTCAGGCTGGCCTGTTTTGCAGATATAGCTATGTCAAACAAAAGTAGGTGCCTATACACTGTCTCTCACTGCTCTGCACATGCTCAGTGGCTCTCTGTTATTGGTCACTGTGCTGATTTGTATAGGCCAATTTGCTGACAGCCTAAAGATTTACTGCTGTTCAGGGTCTCTGGGCTTCGGCAAGAAAAATTGGGATTTACAGCACACACTGATTTTGGTAGCATAAATAATAATGTGGAATGTATGTACCTTGCTACAGAGTATTCTTTTTTATCAAGTTGTTATGGGTAAAGTTCCACTATAAGTCCATCTAAATTTGCTAGTACATCTAGCGCTACTATCTAAGGGTGGTTCTGTTGCTCATCCATAGACTGGATCCACCCTGAGACAGTAGGTGTGTCACTGGCTGCTTTATCAGGTTAAAATAAAGGTTAAAAAAAAAAAGTGTGCAAATGCCACATTTAAAAACATAAATTTTTTTTGGAGGTTTAGATATGCTTTAAATGTATGTTATTTAAATTTGCACTGTTGGAAATCTTTCCTGGTACTTTCTAGTTATCAGTGGACATTTTTTAAAGCGGAGGTCCGGCGTTTAAAAAAAAAAAAAGAATTAAAAGTCAGCAGCTACAAACACTGTAGCTGCTGACCTTTAATAAGCACACTTACCTGTCCAGGTTGCCCGCGATGTCGGCTGCCCCAGGCAGATCTGTCCCTCGGACCGGGTCCTGGCGCCGCCATCCTCACTAAGGGAAACAGGCAGTGAAGCCTTGCGGCTTCACTGCCCATTTCCTACTGCGCATGCGTGAGTCGCGCGGCTATTTGTGAATGGGCACACCGTCCTGTGTGTCCCAGAACTCAGCGCGCCTCCATTTTCCAGGAGGCAACGCGAGGAGGAGAACACAGAACCTCACAGCGGAAGAGGCAGATTAGGATGATCTGCCTAGTAATAGACATTTCTGGTAAGTATAATCTATTTACTTATTTATTTTAGCCTTTTTGGCAATTTTTTTTTTTTTTTGGGTGGACCTCCACTTTAAGATGGGTATTTGTAGTGACTTTTGTTATGCCATATTCAGTAATTTATGACACGTAGTTTTGTATATTAACCTACTTAGTGTGTATGAAGTGTAATGTATGGATTTTTGTTGTGTGTGGTTAATGTAAACTAAAGTAGTGTACACTGATCTTATGATGAAAAAGTGCATATGCAGATGTTACTGTCAGTGAAAATTGCACAATAAAACGATTGGTAGTCAGTTATAAGCAGGTAAAAAGCATAGGAAGCCTGAATAAGGGAAATACAGACTCTGCCATTGTTGACCTCCCCAAAATACCAGTTTCATGTATGTCTTCGCACCCCCATCCCTCCGAAAGAAGCACGCGACCAGTGAAGTCAGAGGACAGTCAGAACTTTAGAAAAACATAACATTTGGTTAGTTGCCAATGGCAATATACACTTTTTGTGTCTGTACAGGTTTCCTTTGTAAGATTTTATTATTTTCTAGCAAATGTGGAATCTGACCCTGTCTCCTCCAGTACCCTGAAGCCTCCTGATTGGTTTATTGCGTAGTCCAAAATATTAAGAGGACCAACATGGGGCAAGAGGGGCAGAGCCAGTCTAAACTTTTATGCCGCGTACACAGGATCATTTTTCCCGTCGTGAATCACGACGAGAAAAATTAGAACATGCTCTAATTTTTCTCGTCGTGATTCCCGTCGTTTTTTTCCGCGCCAGTTTTCCCATAGGCAAACACTGCCGGGGAGCCCACACACGGTCGTTTTTTTCGACCAAAAAAAAAATGTCATTTAAAACGGACGTGTGTGGGGGGAACAAGCTGTTCCTCCTTTTTTAACGTAGATTTTCTCGACGGTGTTTTCACCGTCAAAAAAATCGATCGCGTGTACGCGGCATTACAGTTAGAATTAAAGTTTTGCATGTTAATTTAGCTAAGCTGTCTGATTGTTATGCTATGCCATTTTCATTGGAGGAAACCACCTGCTTATGCATGTTTTCATTATATAACTATTTTTCCCTGTTTGTGACAGGTTTATTTTAATGCTAGTAAATAGTGATGTGTAATAATGTATGGTGTTCTGCATCCACAAAAACTATTAACCTTGTTGAACCTTTTAGAGGAAGCCTATTATATAGTATGACAACCTGTGGTAGTTAGAAAACTACCTCACTGCTTCTGAAAATTCCAACAGTAGACATTAGCACAAGACCATTAAAGTATCTGTGATGCTAACATTACATAAACTAGTGCAGAGATTGTTTTGAATTTATATTGTATAATACAAGCCTTCAGCATTCTAGTATGGATGGTTTTGAAAAGAATAAGGTAGCCCAAATATGTGAAAAAAACTACTTGATAAGAAAATAATAATGTACCTTCGTCCCATTACTAGATAAAGAATTTGAAAGTTGTGGAGGCAATATGGACTTTCATGGGACGGTATATACTTACACAGTAAGGTTACAAAAATATACATCATTAAAACCATAAATAAGTAGATACTAGACACCAGATGGTACTATATGTGGAGCATCCACTTTTCTAAAGCAATTTTGAAAAATTGGATGTACAGGGTAGTTCTGCAATATTACACACAGAGACTATTCCAGTTGCAAACTCTACATGTTTCGCGGTAGCCCGCTTCTTCGGGAGGATATTATGTAGAGGTCGACCGATATATCGGCTGATATTTAGGCATTTTTGATAAATCGGCTTTGGCCGATTAATATCAAAACTGGCCGATATTATTCACTGGCTGCACTTCCTCCCCCCTCCTCCTCCCTCCTCCACACTTCTCCACACTCAGCAGCATCAAGCGCCGTGCTGTGTGTGTGTGTGAGAAACTGAAAGTAAGAGGAGAGAGAGAGGATGTGTCAGCTTGATGTCGGGGGTGGGCGGGACCCAGCAGATATTACACCAGCCAATGGGATGGTATCTGGGCGGGCCACTACGTCTAAAGCAGCCCAATCATTGGCTGGTGTAATTTAGCTGCTGGCCCGCCCACCCCCACATCGAGCTCAATTCTAACAGCTCTCTCTCTCTCTCTCTCTCCTCTCTGTCAGTTTCACACATTACACTCGGCTTAGTGTGAAACCTGCCAGTGCCCCAAGCCAGTGCCATCTGTCAGTGCCCAAGCCAGTGCCATCTGTCAGTGCCATCTGTCAGTGCCATCTGTCAGTGCCCCCAGCCAGTGCCATCTGTCAGTGCCCCCAGCCAGTGCCACCCAAATCAGTGCCCCCAGCCAGTGCCATCTGTCAGTGCCCCCAGCCAGTGCCATCTGTCAGTGCCCAAGCCAGTGCCATCTGTCAGTGCCCAAGCCAGTGCCATCTGTCAGTGCCCCAGCCAGTGCCCCAGCCAGTGCCCCAGCCAGTGCCCCCAGCCAGTGCCATCTGTCAGTGCCCCCAGCCAGTGCCCCCAGCCAGTGCCATCTGTCAGTGCCCAAGCCAGTGCCATCTGTCAGTGCCCCCAGCCAGTGCCACCTGTCAGTGCCCCCAGCCAGTGCCACCTGTCAGTGCCCCCAGCCAGTGCCATCTGTCAGTGCCCCCAGCCAGTGCCATCTGTCAGTGCCCCCAGCCAGTGCCATCTGTCAGTGCCCCCAGCCAGTGCCATCTGTCAGTGCCCCCAGCCAGTGCCATCTGTCAGTGCCCCCAGCCAGTGCCATCTGTCAGTGCCCCCAGCCAGTGCCATCTGTCAGTGCCCCCAGCCAGTGCCATCTGTCAGTGCCCAAGCCAGTGCCCCAGCCAGTGCCCCAGCCAGTGCCCCAGCCAGTGCCATCTGTCAGTGCCCCAGCCAGTGCCCCCAGCCAGTGCCATCTGTCAGTGCCCCCAGCCAGTGCCATCTGTCAGTGCCCCCAGCCAGTGCCATCTGTCAGTGCCCCCAGCCAGTGCCATCTGTCAGTGCCACAAGCCAGTGCCAATCAGTGCCACCGCCAATCGGTGCCATCTGTTAGTGCCACCAGCCAGTGCCAATCAGTGTCACCCAAATCAGTGCCCCCAGCCAGTGCCATCTGTCAGTGCCCCCAGCCAGTGCCCCCAGCCAGTGCCATCTGTCAGTGCCCCCAGCCAGTGCCATCTGTCAGTGCCCCCAGCCAGTGTCAGTGTCACCGCCAATCGGTGCCATCTGTCAGTGCCACCAGCCAGTGTCAATCAGGGCCATCTGTCAGTGCCACCCAAATCAGTGCCACCGCCAATCGGTGCCATCTATCAGTGCCACAGCCAGTGCCATCTGTCAGTGCCCCCAGCCAGTGCCACCAGCCAGTGCCATCTGTCAGTGCCACAAGCCAGTGCCAATCGGTGCCATCTGTCAGTGCCACCGCCAATCAGTGCCATCTGTCAGTGCCACCGCCAATCAGTGCCATCTGTCAGTGCCACCAGCCAGTGCCAACCAGTGTCACACGCCAGTGCCACCCAGTTCCAATTGCAAGTGCCACTGCCAATCAGTGCCATCTGTCCCAAACTAGTGCCATCTGTCCGTTCCAAACCAGTGCCCCCTGCTGCCAATCGGTGCCATCTGTCAGTTCCGAACCAGTACCACCTGCCAGTGCCATCTGTCAGTTCCAAACCAGTGCCATCTGTCAGTTCCAAACCAGTGCCACCTGCCAGTGCCAATAGAGCCATCTGTCAGTTCCAAACCAGTACCGCCAGCCAGTGCCACATGCCAGTGCCATCTGTCAGTTCCAAACCAGTGCCATCTGTCAGTTCCAATAGTGCCACCTGCCAGTGCCATCTGTCAGTTCCAAACCAGTGCCACCTGCCAGTTCCAAACCAGTGCCATCTGTACTGAGGACATCAAGTGTGTGCTAGAGTGACAGGAGTAAGCAGGAAGGAATGGAGTGGGTGAGGGTTTTTTTTTTTTTTTTTTTTTTTTAATCGGCCTAAAATATCGGCCACAAAAATCGGCATCATATATCGGCCATCGGCCGCCCCAATTTCAAAATATCGGCATCGGCATCGGCCAGAGAAAAACCCATATCGGTCGACCTCTAATATTATGTCAGAAAATTATCTACAAAAGAAACCTAAATCAAATATACAATGATTGTAATCAAATAAACACACAACTAATCACCAACCTTCATGGTGTAACGTCATGTGTCTAAGTACATAGAAATAAGATACAATACAGCCTCTCAGTATCTCCCACAGTGTTCTGGATCAATCCCAATAGGAATGAACTATTAGATTCTATGAAACTCACCCACATAGCCGGGTCCAAGATGCTTGGGCGTCACAAGGCCTCAAAGTGGTTGTAAACCCTTTTTTTTTTGCAAAAAGAATAACCTGCCAGAGAAAGCCATAATGAGAAGTATGACTAGCATACTAGCTCATTATGCAGTACTTACCTTAGATCAAAGCCGTCCTCGTCTCCCCCTCCGGCCGCAGACATCGCTCCGGAAGGTTACTTCCGGGTATCGGTGCTCTGATTGGCCGGAGCGGCGGTGACGTCACTGCGCATGCGTGCGGGAGCCGTCAAAGCCGGCATTATCCATTGATAAAACCGGCGTTGACAGTGCATCAGTGCCAGTGTCTATGGCGCACATGAACCATAGACAACGGTGCATTCTTTTTTGTAAAATATCTCCTAAACCTAAATCTAGGCTTACCTGTAGGTGAAAGTTGCAGTGTGGGAACCAGGAAAAGTGAACATGCGTAAAAACTCTATTTCAAAAAGAAAAATGTTTGTATAAATATGACAAATTGGAATTGGTTCCAATAATTTTTTAGGGGTTCATAGGGCGGAGATAGATATCTCACGCCCAATCCTATCAGGAAAATTGACAATCAAAAAAGATTGGATTATATATAAAGAATCTAAAAATAAAGATATAAATTTTGACTGAAAATACACACCTACACCATCTTCACAAGGGAATGCATACAATCAGGCGGGGAGTGTAAATTATCCAGGAGGGCACTATAATCCAATGTAGATGAAAAATAGTCCAAAAAAGACACATTGATGTTCTATATGGGATAGACAAAGATATACACAGGAAAGCAGAGATCATTGTTAAACATTGTTAAACATTTATGCTTGAGATATATATATATATATATATATATATCTGATCCCATATGGAGTGACAAGAAAGCGCTCGCCTATTTAAGAAATCTCAAATTCTTGGTAATGGGGTCACATATAAATGAGCCACCAATAGACTCAGAGAGCCCAAACTTCAATGAATCTGAATGTGAGATATCAAACAGGGTTTCCAAGCTCAGAACAAGTCCAGCAAAATACCTAGATTGGAAAGTATATCCATAAGACAGATTGATATATGGTTCATAAAAACACCATATTAACCATACAAACGATGATGACACATACGAATCAAGCCACTCCAGAGAGGGTTATAAATGTATTGAAGTAGCGCTAAATACTTGTTTAACAAAGTGCTATGTTAATAAAGTTAGTGAAAATAAATCTAATAATAAAGTGCATCACAACAGTGTAATGTTAGCAATATAAAGTCCATAAAGATAAAATATAATAAAACTAAAACCAAGTCCATATGACAAGTACTTTCAAATAGTGCATCCACAAAAAATCTGATCATCCAGGGAACAAATCAGTCCTTATCACAGCAGGATGGTTTCATAGATGAGCAAAATGGAGAGGGGGAAAGGGGCGGGCAAGGAAGTCCAAGTCTGGAAAATATGTAGATTATAGCAACAGATTTCTCATATCCTCCTCCGGGGGTAATAGCCTCTTACCTTATAGATAGACCCCACTGGGTCTAATGGTGCATTGAACAATAATGGCCAGGCAGCGGTAATTGCTCCTTCCTCCTCTGTGTTTTGGACAGGACACCACTGCAATACTGTCTCCAGTCTCAGCACAGGTTTCCTAGAAGGTGTATCTCCAGATCCGAGAGTTTAAAAGCAAGAAAAAAGGATCTCCATAGTGTAGTAGATAAAAAGGCACAAAGGTCCATTTATTAAAATAAGTAATTAACAATATGAAAGGCAAAAAACGCCATACAGCTAAAAACAGCATAAAAAATACAGGGACTTTCAGTCACGGTCGTAAACCGTAAATGACGTCACCTAAGCTCCTCCCGACGCGTTGCGTCACTGTCACGTGACTTTATCAAGGGCCTTGATAAAGTCACTGATTTGCTCCCTGGATGATCAGATTTTTTGTGGATGCACTATTTATAAGCACTTTATCATATGGACTTGGTTTTAGTTTTATTATATTTTATCTTTATGGACTTTATATTGCTAACATTACACTGTTGTGATGCACTTTATTATTAGATTTATTTGCACTAACTTTATTCACATAGCACTTTGTTAAACAAGTATTTAGCGCTACTTCAATACATTTATAACATTTTCTGGGGTGCTGGATACACTACAGAAGTCAGCTGCTGTTTACGCCCTCACTATAGCACTTTATTATTATTATTGTATATTTGGTCGAACACTTTTGGTAGAGCATTTTGTTTACATTTATCACTCCAGAGAGTATCTCCACCGCCATGTCTTGCATGCTTCCGTGTTTGCGTCCATATTTGGTGTGCCGTTAACAATTAATGGCACTGAAAGCGCAACTAGTAATTTTAGGTGTATAAAGATGGCCATACACTATACAATTCTGATTGTACAAGCATCCATGAGGACAGTGAAGTAAGTGCCTGTAGAATTAATGGAAAGCATTGATATTTTTGCAAAAAAAGTACATAGGGAATCTGGAATTAAGAGGAAACAAAGGGGAACTTGGCCTTTTAAGTTTAATCTTGCATAGCTCTTTCATTTGGCTTCAGATCTTATGGTGTGTGGCCATATTTATACACCTAAAATTACTAGTTGCGCTTTCAGTGCCATTATTTAACAGCCCACCAAACACAGAAGCAAACACACATTTTGCCTGTGAAAAAACAAAGGGCAAATGCTGCCAAAAATGTCCCATTAACCACATGTAGTGCAGCAAATTGAAATCCACAGGCTGCCCTATGCGTGTCACAGGAAAAATTTGTCACAAAATGTGCGCTCCCACTATGCTAGATGTGAATGGGTCCTGCAAGTGAAATTGGTGCGTTAACGCAAGAACAATGAGGCTCCATTCACATCTGTGAGTTTCTTTGCATTTCAGAGATCCGCTGCACCAAAACTTTATAGTAATAAACGCTCCGCTATAAAAAAAAAGTTCTGAAGCTTCTTTGGGGCGATTTTCTGTGTGCAGGGCAGCCCATTCAGGTCGATAGGCTGCTCTATGTGTGATGAGTGAAAATGCATGTGGGAATGAGTGTTCCCCCCTATGCAGAGATGTGAAACGGGGCTTGACATACAAGTGTTTCTGTCCACTCCCTTATATGTACTTGTATAAAGATAGCCATACACTATGCAATCTGATTGTATATTGTGTATTTAGTGAGAAGGGTGATCACTGATTGCATTTCATTTAAAAAAACGTGCATATGGGAATGGGTGGGTAGATAGGAGGGTGGATGATGCAGGGTGTGTGCTAATGAGGTCAGCTGGTCCACTCCTTCCTGTGTTATGACCAGAGACCTTCAAAATGTGGCATTTATTTTTACAAAATGTGGCACTAAAAAATGTGGCAATATGGCACTTATTTTGGCCAAATGTGGCATTTATTTTGGCCAAATGTGGTATTTATTTTTCAACTTTCCACCCCCCTTCCCATCGTAAAAGGGATATTAAATCGTGCAACTTAAATCATATTAACTACTCTCTTACTTTACAGGTATTTACAACCATTTTAGTTTTAATTATAGTATAATTTTACGTGAGCGACTATGCTCTCCATAGAAAAATTGAGGCGACGGTCGCTGAGGATGTACTTTAATTTTGAAAAAGTTCTCTCTACGTCGGCTGATGTTCCAGGCGCGTATTTCATTGCCCAGCATGTCTGCAGCGGCCCAATCTTCTTTCAGCGGGGATTCCTTTCCTTCGAAGTTCGCGGCCACGCTTCTGACTTCCTCTCCCAGCCACAATTCCTGGTCAGGACAGCCTGTATTTTGGCCTTAATCCTCTTTCCAATGGCTCCTGGGTAATCTGTGTTGGCAATTTCCTCCATCTTCGCCACAGAGGTAGTCAGGAAAATCTTCTGAGACTGAAGCTGCTCGATGACTTCTGGAATTGACTTGAAATTGGCCTCCAAAAAGAGAAGCTGCCGGAAGAGGGCCGGGTCATCTGAGGTCTTTTGCCTTTTTCACATACCACGATTCTGCAGACAACCAGGTGCCCCACCTAGTGACAACAGGCTCGGGAGGTAGTGGCACGCCAGGCTAATGTTTCCTGAATACCTCGACCCTCTTTGGTGCCTTCAGGAGAATTTTTTTCCCCGCTGAGATGAGTTTATTGACTTTGGGGTGCTCTTCTCGTATTGCCTCCGCAACACGATGTAGTCTATGCGCCAGACACGTCTCGTAGATGGCCTTAAAGGTCCTCCCCGCGCTCAACATGTATGCTACACTATCCGTGACAAGTAGTAGCAAGCGTCCTGCCGTGTTGGGGCCCCTTGCCACAGCAGTCCTAAAACAAATAAATAAATGAAATATTAGCATGCTGTATATAAGCACTAAAAATGGCACCGTGACAGACAAAAGCTAAAATTATAACCTGAAGGGTGCTGGTTTAGTAGTAGTGTTGGAAAAAAAAGGCACTTACTCAGGGCTTCCTGGACAGTTTGGACGATGGTTGAAGCATTGTTTTTTTCCAACTGAGCCACGTGGATAAGATGACCTTTTTGGGCATTGTCAGGATCCAATTTTCCCACAAAGACGTTGGCGATGTATCGTCCGAGTGAGTCCGTTTCTTCATCTATGCTGATCCAGATCCTTGAGTCACCAATGTCCTTGCAAATTTCCTCCAAGTTCTAAGAAAGAAAAATATATACACGTATACAGTCGGCACCATTTAAAACATGAAAATTTGTTGTTTTTTTTCATACCTACACGTAAACATGTTTGTAAATTTTTGCTTGTTTAATTTTTGCAGAAGATATTGTTGCTCAACCAAATGTACCAATGCGTGATTTGAACATAAACTATCATTGAACGTTGCTTACCTTTTCACAGAATTGAGGTACCATTCGTCTTAGGGTGCTCACGCTTGGCAATTCGACGCTACAGTACTTGTCAAAAATGTCGCGCAGGGGACGCCTTCTTTCAGGAAAGCCATGGTGACGTCTCTGGAAAATTCCTGGACCTCGGGCCGAATTTCCCATGACACCACATCTCTAAGGAGCTGCTGCTGCTGCTTCCGATCAGTACTTGGAGCTTTGTCCCTTGCCAGGTGCTGCTCGCTTTTCTTTTGCACGTCGAATTTCCACTTCTTCTTAAACTCATGCTGTAAATTAAATACAAGAAAAAGTTTTGTATTCAGTACCAGTAAAAATTCTCCAGTAAAAGTCAGTTTCCTACACAGGCCAGAATAGATCAGTTTCGGAACGGGGACTAAGGTGAGGACAGAAAACCGTTTTCAACTATAGAAAATTTTGACACTTGAGCATTTCAAGGCTACTTGGGGTACAAGGCTGTTGGGTACCATAAAACGAACGTTAGTGGCCATAACTTTACAATATACAGTGCTTGTGTAAGTAATAGAAAAAGATGACATTCTCCACAAAAAATGGAAAAAGTGAGAGAAATGAGAATGATATAGGTATAAGAAGAGTTCTCAAAGAAAACTGAATAAAAACGTACCAGTTTCGTGCACAACATGCAGAATATCTTCCCACCTTCCATGGCGAAATTGCTGTCACCATTAATCCACTTCTTGAAAAGGGTTACGTTTGAACTAGCAATTTTAAGTATATTGAATTAGGAAAACACGAAAATGTAAAACACGAGCGATGACTTCAGTATTACACTTCAGCTTGGTATGAAGGACGTGGGAAAGGGAGCTGATATACTGTATATACGCGTTTCCCTACGGTCCTCCCCCCTGCTAATGGATTTTTACATACAGTGTACACAAAGATATACACTGTGGGACACTCCCCCCCCCCCCCATAGCAGCCAATCCACATATACATCCCATAATAAGTTTATCTTAAGGCAGACAGAACAATGTGAGTTCTTTAACAATGAGACAGGCACAATCCACATTCCCTCCCAAAACACAAACAATAGGGAAGTCTGCCAATGACAGTCTGTATGTCTCTCACAGGCAAGCACATGGAATACACTGTGTAAGGTGGTATTAAATCTTCATATTTCTATATGAAGACATTGCTGACAAATATTACTGTCCCACTTGAAGAATATTAGAATATTTTTATTTTTTCTTGGCCCAAATAAGACAAAATAAGGCAAAAAATGTGTAATTTTCCCAAAACTCTGCGAAATATGGCATTTCACCGAAAAATTGGCAAAATGTGGCATTTTAGTATGGCGCCTTGGCAATGTGGCATTTGAAGGTCTCTGGTTATGACCTAAAGCATGACCAGGAAGTAAGACAAAAGGACTGGATACGTTTGGAAAGTGAAGTGAGTGACTGTAGATTTAATGGAAAGCTTTGATATTTTTGCAAAAAAAGTACATTAATGCTATATTGGTACATAGGGGAGCTGGAATTTAGAGAAAAAAAGTGAACAAAGGTGAACTTATGCTTTTAGGTCGTCACTGATTTGGTGGCTAGAAATCTGGATTTTGGGGGATTTTCATTAATGCCAGTCTGTCATGCTGATGAGTCATTGGTACCTTGTCAGTGTAGGGGAATGTGTTGTTGGAGAATCTTATCTTTCAATCAACTTTTTGCAACTTCAGTCAATTTGGCTGTATCTACTGGAAGGGCATCCAGTAGTGTATATAAATTGTCAGAGAGGATCCAGAAGTCTCACCAGGGCAAGAGAAATAGATTGTATCCTGTCCTGGGCAAAACTTAAATTTCCCATCTTGTAAGTCTTGTACGTTTCAGCCATTGAGATTTGGCAAGCTTTCTCAGCTGGCAGCATTTGGACCTAAGAGAGTAGTCCAGAGGTGTTGCAGTTCCTGTGTCGCAGTTTTCGGAAGCTGGATGTGGACCCCTGGTCTACAGGTTTGTCTCTCAGTACAGGGGACCTATAGCGGAAGCACTGGATGCTCTGGTTGGTCATTAACCACTTGCTTACTGGGCACATATACCCCCTTCCTGCCCAGGCAAAGTTTCAGCTTTCGGCACTGTGTCGCTTTAACTGACAATTACGCGGTCGTGCGGCGTGGCTCCCAAACAAAATTGACGTCCTTTTTTTTCCCACAAATAAAGCTTTATTTTGGTGGTATTTGATCACTTCTGCTGTTTTTATTTTTTGCGCTATAAACAAAAGAGAGTGACAATTTTGAAAAAAAAAACAAAATTTTTTACTTTTTGCTATAATAAATATCCTATTTTTTTTCTCAGTTTAGGCCGATACGTATTCTTTTACATATTTTTGGTAAAAAAAAATCGCAATAAGCGTATAGTGATTGGTTTGCGCAAAAGTTATAGCGCCTACTATATAGGGGACAGAATTATGAATTTTTTTTTATTACCGTATTTATCGGCGTATAACACGCACAGGCGTATAACATGCACCCTAACTTTAAGGGGGAAGTTTCAGGAAAAAAACTTTCCACAGCCCCCTGCGTATAACACACAGGCACAGTTTACCCTCTATTTTCAGGGTAAAAAAGTGAGTGTTATACGCCAATAAATACAGTATTTTTTTTTTTACTAGTAATGGCAGAGATCTGTGATTTTTATTGGGACCGTGACATTGCGGTGGACACATCGGACACTTTTGACACATTTTTGGGACCATTCACATTTATACAGCGAACAGTGCTATAAATATGCACTGATTACTGTATAAATGTGACTTGTGACTGTCAGGGAAGGGGTTAACACTAGGGGGCGAGGAAGGGGTTAAATGTGTGTCCCAGGAGTGATTCTAACTGTGGGGGAGGGGGACTGACTGGGGAAGGTGACCGATCTGTGTCCCTATGTACAAGGGACACAGCATCTGGCTCCTCTCCCAGACAGGACATGGATCTGTGTGTTTACACACACAGATCCACGTCCTTGGCTGTGTAACGGTCGATCGCAGGTAATTGGCGGACATCGCGGCCGCCAGGCACACGCATCGGCACCTCAGTGATGCGGCGGGCAGGAGGAGGCCGGAGGAGCCTCCCTGCATTGTAGAGCCACCTTGTGGCCGTCTTTTTACAATGGCCGGGGCTCCAACTGGTTAAGATCAGTAAATTTTTTAGGCCTTCATCATCTGCTTCACAGGATTGAGCTACAGGAATTCTGGTGATCTTCATTAGGCTGGACACAGGCAGATGTGGTACACAACATGGTAAAACTTCTGTCAGACGTCTCTTTAGTTCTCTTGGATTGTCAGAATCTGGTTTGGCTGTTAAAGCTTGGGTTCTAAGGGATAAAGCATTTCTGAGTTTATGATTCCTACAATGTTTAAGCTAGGAAATCCACCTCTCACAGGGTATGCCATTGGACATGGAAGACCTACCTCATTTAGTCTTGGGACTTGTATCACAGGAGTTTATCTATGGGACAAATGTTCTACTACTTTCAACTGGGTCTGGAACAGTGCCTGGTTCTCTGCACTATTAAAGTCATAGTAATGACTTGTTTTTTTTTACGGCACTGTGTCGCTTTAGCTAACAATTAAGTGGTCGTACGACGTTGTAACCAAACAAAATTGATGTCCTTTTTTCCCCACAAATAGAGCTTTCTTTTGGTGGTATTAGATCATCTTTGCGGTTTTTATTTTTTGCGCTTAAACAAAAAAAGTGCGACTATTTTGAAAAAAAACCCCACTATTTTGTACTTTTTGCTATAATAAATACCGTATATACTCGAGTATAAGCCGACCCAAAAATAAGCCGAGGCACCTAATTTTACCACCAAAAACTGGGAAATTTTATTGACTCGAGTATAAGCCTAGGGTGTCCATCTGCATGCTTCACTGTGCCTCACTGTGTCCATGCCTCACTGTGCCCATGCCTCACTGTGCCCATGACTAGACTTACGTTTAACATGGGAGTATATGGAAGGGGTGCCAGGTTTTAAAAATCGTGCTCCCTGGCAGTAGGTCCCCTGGACAACAAACTTTGCACACTTGTAGAGGAAGAGTTGGGCTATATGTGTGCCACGTTTTGGGTCCAGGGGACCCAAGGCCAGCCGTTACCAGGTCCCCAAATTCCGGGAGATCAGGTGCAAAAAGGTGACTCGAGTATAAGCCGAGGGGGGGCATTTTCAGCACAAAAAAAGGTGCTGAAAAACTCGGCTTATACTCGAGTATGTACGGTATCTCCAATTTTTTTTTTTTAAAAAAAAAGCTTTTTTCCCCTCAGTTTAGACCAATATGCATTCTTATACATGTTTTGGTAATAAAAATCGCAATAAGCGTATATTGATTTGCACAAAAATAGGGGATAGATTTATGGCATTTTTATTATTTTTTTTTTTACTGGTAATGACGGCAATCTGTGTTTTTTTTTAATCTTTTTTTTTATCGGGACTGCAACATTATGGCGGACACTTTTGACACCGTTTTGGGACCATTGGCATTTATACAGCGATCAGTGCTATAAAAATGCACTGATAAATGTGTAAATGTCACTGAAAGGGAAGGGGTTAACACTAGGGGCGATCAAGGGGTTAACTGTGTTCCCTAGTGTGTGTTCTAACTGTATGGGGGGTGGAAGTGACTGGAGGAATTGACAGGAGTTTACACACACACACACACACATCCCTGTTCTGCCTCTCGTGCCCGCGATCGAGCGTGGCTGGCGGCCATCGCGACTGCCGGCCATAAGCGTCAGCACCTCCGCAGTGCAGCGGGTGCGTGCGCACGCCTGCTATCCTGCTTAATGGGATCGACGTACAGCTACGACGGTTCAGGGGATCGTGCCGACCTGCCTCAGTATAATGACGGCGGCAGGTCGGCAAGTGGTTAAATAACAAACATGTCATACTCACTTGCTCTGTGCAGTGGTTTTGCACAGAACAGCCCAGATCCTCCTCTTCTCGTGTGCCTCACCAGCGCTCCAGGCCCCTCCCTCCTTGCTGTGGGGGCACCCGAGCAGGCTCACTTCAAAGCCGCTGCTCTGTGTCCATTCACACACACAGCTGCGGCTCGGATCTGCCCCCTCTCTTCTCATTGGCTCACTGGCTGTGCTGCTCAGCCAATGAGGAGTGAGAGTCCCCGGAGAACCGAGGCTGTTATGCACATGGCTGAATCACGATGGGGCTCAGGTAAGTATTGTATTGGGGGGGGGACAGGGGGCTGCTGCACACAGAAGGTTAGAAGGTTTTTTACGGTCATGCATGAAGGTAACAAACCTTGAGCATTTACAACCATTTTAAGGGTCAGGTTACTGCCCTTTTCTTTTTTTGTTTCACAGACCATTAGCCTCCCACACTCTCACTCTTTGAACAGAGGGTCCCCCATGTAGCCTTCCTGCATCTGTTCCCCTATGACTTTGTGTGATCTGAATATGTTTCTCACTGCTCTTTGAACCCAGTAAAGACATTCCTTTCTATTCTCATGCACAAATTGGTGTTTCATGTAGCTGTCACTTCTGCAAGGTGTGTCCCTTTGTCTGAATCCAGGTCACCAGAAGTAAACTTCCCTCCAGTGTCTTGATGTGGTTCGGGCTGTGAGAGTCATCTCTCAGCCGCTGCTACTTTTAGGAAGATGCCTTTTATTAATCCTGGATGTATCCGCTTCCCATTTCACCATCTCTAGGTGGCCCAGGCAAGCCTTCATTCATGCTCGTCATCTCAAGGATTGTGTTCCACCAATTTCTTGGCATTGTGTTCTCTACTAGACTAGTGAGTGCTGCTTGGGCTTTTCAGCATCAAGCAGCTGTTTCCCAGATTTTCAAGGCTGGTCTTCTGTTCATACAGTCTATTAGAGGTGGATGTTGCAACCTCAGCTGTTGCCAGCTTCAGATGTAGGGTCTTTCAGTTGTCGTCAGTCCCTCGTTCTCTGCTTTTTTATAGGTTCTGTTGGGGCTCCTTACAGATGCAGTCTAACACATTTTTAAAAACCGGCCGAAAGCTTATGCAGGAAAAATACATTTTTTTTTTTAAATCTAATTTACACTTGTGGCGCTGTCATGTGCAATTTAAAAAAAAGCACAGCATACTACATACACAAATCAAAATTCTTCTGGTTTAGCATAAACTGGCTGAATTTCGATCCATGTATGAACACTGAGGTTGTACTAAACCCAATCTTCCTACCAACTTCTGTACAACCACCCTGACGGCAAACAGTGATCATTGTGTATTCTAACAGCAGGGAGGTCTCCCCACTGTAAGAATACAAAGACCCAGTGGGGAGGATTCCCCCATCCACAACGACCCACTGGTTGAACGAAAACAACTGTGTCACCTGTGAGCTGTCTCATTTCAGAACTTACATGAACACACTGCAAATGTATGTAAATTCAACTCAGTAAATACATAAATAGTTCCTAAAAGCCTCAAATGCAAGTGACGTGAACCAGAAATGCATTACAGATGCATGCAAAAGCTTGTGTGGAGCTGCATACTCAACACAAGGATTGTGGTGTAAATAAGCCCTAAGCGTGCATTTGCTTTATTGGCCAGCCGTCAGACTGCTTTTGGATGACCTTGAAGACTTCCTTTGTCTCTCAGTGGATCAATCAAGGTGCCTTTTGGGTTCTTCAGGAGTGCCTTGGCAAAATGCCTAACATTTGCCCCAAATTGCCCAAAAATTGTCGTCAAGCCGGTTGGTGGATCAAGCCTGCCTTTTTTTGTTGCACAAAGCCACAGGTTTTATTGTGCAGCAATCCAACCTTGGGCACTGTGTGGGCCAGCTGCCGGCTTCCTAACAACTGATGGCATCGTAGATTGATAAGGAGGACATAGGGTGCTTGAGGACTTTTTTTGACCGCCCCTCTCTGTTAGCACTGGAGTCATGCTAGAATAATGAGGGAGAAGAGAAATAAAATGTTTTAGTGTATCTAAATTTGCTAATGGGATAAATATATAAGCAGGCCATCACCACAGGGTGGCTCTGTGGATAGCACAAAAAAAATATACTTTGCCACGTCCTGGTATGTAGTCAAAACCATTGGAAATGGGAAAGAATGGACTTTATAGGCATATGTAAAAAAAAAAAAAGTTAAGAATTTTTATTAATGAAAAGACATAGACAAATTAAAAAGCATATATACGTCAGTGAGACGTCACTAAAAATTGTGTATCAATGGCCACACAACTGCCCAAAGTTCTAAAGGACTCAATAGGCTAGATTGGGGGGTCCAGAAATAGACCTGTATATATCGATACCCTGATGAGATAATATATATATATATAATAACCCCAATGGGTACAACCCTATAACAATAAAACGGGTTCATGGAGCCATTTTTTTAAAATAGTGTTGATTACTGTTTTGCGGATATTTAGAAGACTTGCTTTACTAGTTTTGCATCTAAACACACTTCTTCTGAAGCTAGGTAGATAGAGGTATCTTATGACATATTATACAACACTGAGGCAGGGTAACCAACTGGAAATAAATCCCGGGGGACCATCACACCAAAAGAAGGGCAGGTATGGGGGTGCATCAATGAAAGGCAGGTGGCTTTATAATGACAAATGGCATGACCTCACATAGCCAATGATTTCAAATGGGTAGTTATTTCCTCCCCGCCTCTAATACATGATTCTAAAATGAGCCGTTAACTTTAAAGGTATCCTCATCTAATGAATAATAATCATATGGAGGATAATTTACGGCATTTACAAGTATGGTAACATTATAGGGCTGCGCTGGTGACGGATATTCCAATTGGTCCATCTAGTTCAACCAAAAAATAAATAAAAAATACAATTCCATATACACCATCCTTCACCCACATTTGATCCAGAGGAAGGTGAAAAACCCCAGCAAAGCATGTTCCAATTTGCTACAGCAGGTGAAAAAATTCCTTCCTTTTCCCCCGAGAGGCAATTGGATTTCCCCTGGATCAACTTCACCTATAAGGCCTCATGCCCACGGACATTTAAAAAAACGGACTGTAAAGCCAGTACAGACGCCAGGAAAAAAGCGTTAAAAACGTGATTTTATCCGCGTTTTGCATTGAATTCAATGCCCGTTTAGCCGCGCTGGCTTTCAGCTGCGCTGGCTTTCAGCCACGTTTCTCTGTCTCTATTCAAAATCAATGGTTCCCTATGGGAGTCAATTGATTTGAATATAAGTCGCACCAGAAGTCGGATCAAGAGGAAATTGTGTGAGGTTCCCCCCAAAGACGATACCAGACCCTTCGGTCTGGTATGGATCTTACGGGGAACCCAAACCCTAAAAAATGTCCCCCAAGACCCATACCAGACCCTTATCCAAGCACGCAGTCCGGCAGGTCAGGAAAGGGGGGGTGAGCGCCCCCCCTTCTGGACCATACCAAGCCACATGCCCTCAATATGGGTGGGTTGGGGCAGGGGGGCCCTGCGCCCCCCACCCCAAAGCACCTTGTCCCCATGTTGATGAGGACAAGGGCCTCTTCCCGACAACCCTGGCGGTTGTTTTTTTTTTTGGAGTGGGTTCCCGTAAGATCCCTACCGGACTTAAGAGTCTGGTGTCGTCTTTGGGGGGGACCCTCACGAAATTTTTTTTTACATGTTCACGGGGTTCCCCCCTCAAGATTCTCAGCACACAAGTCGCACCGCAAGTCGGATCCTCTTGATCCGACTTCTGGTGCGACTTATATTCAAATCAATGGACTCCCATAGGGAACCATTGATTTTTAATAGAGACAGAAACGCCGGACGAGACTTAAAGCGGAGCTCCACCGTTAAAAAAATATTAAAAGCCAGCAGCTACACATACTGCAGCTGCTGACTTTTAATATATGGACACTTACCTGTCCTGGAGTTCAGCGACGTCTGCAGCAGAAGACGAGCAATCACTCGTCTATCTGCTGCCTCCACCGCCATCCTCGTGAGGGAATCAAGAAGTGAAGCGTTCCGGCTTCACTGCCCGGTTCCCTACGGCGCATGCACGAGTCGCGCAGCGCCGTCCTCACTGGTCCCTGCTGTGTCCTGGGAGCCGTGTGTTTCCCAGAACACAAAGGGCGTTCTGCGGGAAGTGACGTACTACCCACAGAATACCCGCAGAGAGGACTCCCAGAAGTGGGTGCAAATACCTGTTTTAGACAGGTATCTGCACCCCCCTGAAAGGTGCCAAATGTGACACCGGAGGGGGGAGGGTTCCGATGAGCGGAATTTCCACTTTAGGGTGGAGCTCCGCTTTAACACAGCGTTAAGCCTCGTTAAATCGGGTTTAACACCTTTTGCCGCCGTCTGACGTTTTTACAGCTCTAACGCTGGAGCCTCAGAACGAACTGGTCCTGGGGTTTTTTTTGCAGCTTAAAAACGGCTATGCCATTTAAAGCTCAAAAACACCATGGTGGGCATGAAGCCATAGGCAAACATGGAGAGGCGTTTTTAAGCTGCAAAAAACGCTCATAAAAGCAGCTATACAAACGTCCGTGGGCATGAGGCCTAAATGTTAGTACCCAGTTATATTATGTACATTTAGGAAAGAATCCAGGCCTATTTTAAAGCAATCTACTGAGCTTGCCAGAACCACCTCTGGAGGAAGTCTATTCCACATTTTCACAGCTTTTACTGTGAAGAAACCTTTCCGTATTTGGAGATGAAATCTTTTTTCCTCCTAGATGTAAAGAGTGCCCCCTTATCCTTTGTAATGACCTTAAAGTGAATAACTCAACACCAAGTTCACTATATGGACCACTTATGTATTTGTACACAATGATCATATCCCTCCTTAATCTCCTCTTCTTAAGAGGAAATAGATTCAATTCCTCTAATCTTTCCCCATAGCTTAGCTCCTGTTTGCCTTTCTCTCCACTTTCTCCAGTTCCCCCGATATCCTTTTTGAGGACTGAACTGCTTATTCCACATGAGGTCTTACTAATGATTTGTACAGGGGAAAAATTATATCTCTCTCTGGAGTCCATGCCTCTCTTAATACAAGAAAGGACTTTGCTTGCTTGGAAACTGCAGCTTGGCATTGCATGCTATTATTGAGCTTATGATCTACCAAAACCCCCAGATCCTTTTCCACCATTGATTCCCCCCAGTTGTACTCCCCCTAGTATGTATGATGCATGCATATTCTTGGCCCCAATTGCATAACTTTACATTTATCAACATTAAACCACATTTGCCACTTAGTTGCCCAATTGGACAGTGCATTGAGGTCGGCTTGCAAATTGGAGACATCCTGTAAGGACGTTATTCCACTGCATAGCTTGGTGTCATCTGCAAAGACAAAAATGTTACTTTTAATCCCAAACCCTATATCATTTATAAAGATATTAAAAAGTAAGTGTCCCAGCACTGAACTTTGGGGTACAGCAATGATAACCTTAGACCATTCAGAGTAAGAGTCATTAACCACTAATCTTTTCTGTCTTTTAGCCAGTATTCTATCCATTTACAAATTGATCTTTCCAAGCCTGTAGATTTTCCCTTACCTCTGAGCCATGTGTGGGGAACTGTGTCAAACGCTTTTGCAAAATCCAGGTATCCCACGTCCACAGCCACCCCTCTGTCCAAGGTTTTAATTACCTCCTCATAAAAAGAAATCGGGTTTGTTTGACAACTTCTGTCTCATGAATCCATGCTGTCTGTTGCTTAAAATATTTTTTTTTCAGCAAGAACTCTACTATGTGGTCTTTTATTAAGCTCTCCAGTATCTTCCCGACTATAGAAGTTACTAACAGGTCTATAGTTACTTGGTAAAGACTTTGATCCCTTTTTAAATATGAGCACCACATTGGCCCTGCGCCAATCCAGTGGTACCATTCCAGTGATACTATTCCAGTGATTAACCAGTTCCTAAATAGTAGAAACAATGACCTTGAAATGGCAGAGCTCAATTCTTTTAGAATCCATGGTTGGATGCCATCTGGTCCAGGTGCTTTATCCACCTTTAGTCTGTCTAAATATTTCCGTACCATATCACTTTTGAGCCATTATGGATCAGTTGGAGCTGTGTCACTATACCACCCTCATTATGGACATGAGATCCCCCATGCTCCTTTATATACACAGAACTGAAGGAGTATTTAATAAATGTACCTTCTCTTTGTCCCCAGTCACCCACTCTAGATTATTTAGTAAAGGGCCTACATGATCAGACCTGACCTTTTTACTATTAATATATTTGAAGATTTTTTTGGGGTTTGTCCTTCTATCTTTTGCAATCTGACGTTCGCTTTTGGTTCAAATCATCATATGAACCAATGCACATCAACGTGCCTCTGACTAGAAGTCCCCTCCTTCTGCTTCTCGCTTCTTTCCCTGCAGGGGACCAGAAGAAGGAGACTTCTAGTCAGAGGTACATAACCAAGCGTTCTATGAATGGCGGCTGTATCAAGATACCCCCTGTGATTTTTCAGTGGATTAAGAATAGGAATTTTTGGTTGAGTACAGAAATCCTATTTTCTCCAAGCGTCTTCCAGGACAGCCCATGAGACCTAGGGCTCCTCCTACCAGGACAGGAAACACGTTACCCCCACCGGATAAAAGGGTGGTTCTCCAGGCCCCATGTCCGTATTAGTGTTTCCTCCGGACAGGGGAGTAACATGTTTTCTGGAACTGGTTCCCCTAGGCTCATGGGCAATGGCTCCTGACGGCGCTTTTGTTTTGTTTTTTGCCTACCTTCTCCATCCCAGAGCGGCACAACCTCCAGGGGAGGGGTTTTGTTGTGGCTGTCCCTGCTTCTCTGTGCATTGGGAATGCCAGTACTGCGATGTATGTCGCTGCTCCGGTCTGTAAGCCGCATGGCGGCAATCGGCTGGTCTCTCCCTGCAAACAGCGAGGCTGGATTGTGTAGGGGGAAGAGGAGAAGCCGCACGCGCAAGGGGGCGGAGCTATTGCGCTCCAAGCTGGCCCACAGGAAGTACCCGGCGGGGTCACTTCCGGGCGTGTGGCATCATCAGCGGGCACCGGAGACACTGGTTCCTGTCTCTAAAACGGCACGAGCAGGGACACTGGGAGGCTGGTGTTTAAAAGCAGTGAAACCCAGCAGAGGCTGCAGGCCACTATAGGGGCAGGATGGACTCCTCTGCAACACCTGCACAGGCAGCGGAAGCAGGCCCTAACACCAGCACCTCACAGGTAAGCCTGAAGTGACTGTACTTGCTTGCACACCATGTGAGTGTTTTTCCCTTTTGTAACTAGTAGGGACTAGGGGAAGGGTGGCACATTTTCCTTTCCTCCTGTACGGGGTGTTTTGGAGTGTTTTGTGGCATGAAATTTATTGGGGGGCATTTGTTCTTTTGCAGGCCAAGACTCAGGACAAGGCCCAAACGCAGCCACCTAAATGGAAATGTGCGGTTTGCGGAAACAAATTGAGCTCCTCATGGAGCAAAGCTGTTTGCCACACCTGTATAGAAGGCCTAGTTAAAGATGACCCAGTAGCCTCATGTCAGAAAATGCTGACTTCAGTTAGAGATGAGCTTACATCTACCTTTAGCTCAATTTAAACTCTAATTGACAAACTTCAGGTTCCCGCAGAGAATCCATCCCCAAATTGTCCTGGAAGACGCTTCGAGAAAAGCTAAGTTAGACTTACCGGTAACTCCTTTTCTGAGAGTCTTCCAGGACAGCCGGATTCCCACCCGGTTTTGTCTGGAAGTTATGTGTATTATGCATATGTTTTTCAGGGATGTCCTACGGTTCTCGAGAAGACATGGGGCCTGGAGGACCGCCCTTTTATCCGGTGGGGGTAACGTGTTTCCTGTCCTGGTAGAAGGAGCCCTAGGTCTCATGGGCTGTCCTGGAAGACTCTCAGAAAAGGAGTTACCGGTAAGTCTAACTCCGCTTTTTGTACACAACTAGTAACTTAATCAGACCTTTAACCCTTTCCCGCCGAGCGGACGCATATATGCGTCCTCGGCTTTCGGGGGTTATACCGGGATGATGCCTGCAGCTGCAGGCATCATCCCGGTACCGTTGTTTAGAGCCGGCGATTGGCTTTCCAGGTATAACCACCGATGCGGCTAAAAGCCGCTCGGTTGTTATACCGGAGGAGCGGAAGGGGACATCCCCCCCATCCCTCCGCTGCTCTTACCGGGCCTCCAGTCCCACCGGGAGACCCGATCCACCACCTCGGGCGGCTAGAGAGAGACTGAATCTCGAACGGCTTTGATTTTTTCTCTTCACTGTAACCACGGAAGCGACGTCATGACGTCACGTCCGGGTTACTCGGCTGCCAATGGCGCCGAATTTAAAAAAGTACACAGTATTTAGAATCACCGTTTTCGGCGATCTGAATACTTTGAAGTGCAAAGGAGGGATTGGGGGTCTTTTAGACCCCCGATCTCTCCATAAAGAGTACCTGTCACCACTTATTACTGTCACAAGGGATGTTTACAAAACTTTTTTTTTTTTTTTTTAAACACTATTTTTAATTATAAAAATAAATAAAATAAATAAGAAAAAATAAATAAATTTAAAGCGCCCCTGTCCCCACGAGCTCGCGCGGCAAAGAAAACGCATACGAAAGTCGCGCCCGCATATGAAAACGGCGTTCAAATCACACGTGAGGTATCGCCGCGATCGGCAGAGCGAGAGCAATAATTATAGCCGTAGACCTCCTCTGTAACTCTAACCTAGTAGCCGTAAAAAAGAATTAAAGCGTCGCCTATGGAGATTTTAAGGTACCGTAGTTTGTCGCCATTCCACGAGTGCGGGCAATTATCAAGCATGACATGTTTGGTATCTATTTACTCAGCGTAACATCATCTTTCACATTATACAAAAAAATTGGACTAACTTTGCTTTTTAATTTTTTTAAAATTCATGAAAGTAAATTTTTCCAAAAAAGTTGCGTTTAAAACACAGCTGCGCAAATACTGTGTGATATAAAATATTGCAACAATCGCCATTTTATTCTCTAGATTCTCTGCTAAAAAATATATATATAATGTTTGGGGTTTCTAAGTAATTTTCTAGCAAAAAAATCCGCATTTTAACTTGTAAAAAGCAAATGTCAGAAATGGGCTTAGTCATGAAAGGGTTAAACAGTTCCTTAAAAAAAAATAACAACACAAATAAATGGGGGTTAAAACATTTGGGGGGTTTGACAAAACAAGAGTGTATTTATTACAAGTATTTATGAAGTACCGTCAACTTATGCAATGCTTTACATTTCGTTCTTGCTCTCAAGGAGCTTACCATTTAAAGTCATTAACTTGAATACAAGACATTTATATTAGGGTCAGTATAGACTGGAACCCATTATCCCACCAGCATATTTTTAAAATGTGGGAGGAAACTGGAGTACCTGGAGGTACAGGTAGGAACAGACACACTTCATGCAGATAGTTTCCTGGCCGGGATCTGAAATAAGAAGACCGCAGTGCAAACAACTAAGCCACTGTATTGCCCACATTTCTTTCTCGTACATCACGGGACACAGAGCGGCATAGTCATTACTATGTGGGTTATATAGTTTACCTTCAGGTGCTGGCACTGGCAACTTCCAAACCGGAAGTACCCTCCCCTATATAAGCCCCTCCCATCCGGGAGCACCTCAGTTTTTTGCCAGTGTCTAAGGTGTTGGCCAAGAAGTAACATGTGTTTTTCACTGAGCTTGCGTACAGGTTATTTTGGGCCTCAGTAAGCTATTCCGGATCCGACCAAAGAAGCTTCATAGCTAAACGGTCGGTACCCTGGCCTTGCAGAGAAGAGCAAGGTGTTGCCTGTAATGCTTCTCTTAGGAGAGCTGGACCCTGGGATCCAGAGCTCTGGTCATACCCACGACCAAGATGTTTTCTGTGCAGGGTGCTATACAGGTCCAGGGGAGTGGAATCCTTGGGAACCCGGTCCCTGAAGGTTTAATTACAATGCCTGCCGTGATAGGTGAAGTTTGGGCTTCTGTGGACCAAACAGAGTCCTGCGGCGGGGAAAAGGTAAGTGGGGGCCCCTCAGGAACTTGGTTCTATTGAGGGGACCCCCAAGCCTAATATGTCTTTCTTTCTCGTACATCACGGGACACAGAGCGACATAGTCATTAATAATGGGTTATATAGATACCGTCAGGTGCTGGCACTGGCAACTTCCAAAACCGGAAGTACCCTCCCCTATATAAGCCCCTCCCATCCGGGAGCACCTCAGTTTTTTGCCAGTGTCTAAGGTGTTGGCCAAGAAGAAACATGTGTTTTTCACTGAGCTTGCGTACAGGTTCTTTTGGGCCTCAGTAAGCTATTCCGGATCCGACCAAAAAAGCTTCATAGCTAAACGGTCGGTACCCGGGCCTTGCAGAGAAGAGCAAGGTTTTGCCTGTAATGCTTCTCTTAGGAGAGCTGGACCCTGGGATCCAGAGCTCTGGTCATACCCACGACCAAGATGTTTTCTGTGCAGGGTGCTATACAGGTCCAGGGGAGTGGAATCCTTGGGAACCCGGTCCCTGAAGGTTTGATTACAATGCCTGCCGTGATAGGTGAAGTTTGGGCTTTTGTGGACCAAACAAAGTCCTGCGGCGGGGAACAGGTAAGTGGGGGCCCCCAGGAACTTGGTTCTATTGGGGGACCCCCAAGCCTAATTTGTCTTTCTGTCTGTTACCTAATGGTATTCCCGCAAAATTCTGTGCATGCCTGTAACTACTAAAAAAATGTAATAATTTTTAATGGTGGTCAAGAAAAAAAAAAATATATATTTTTTTATATATATTTAAGATATTAGACTGCGGTACCTGTGTTTGTCCACTAGAGGCCGCTGTGGAATGTTTTCTTGTCATGTGGACTAGTTTCTTCTCAGCAGAGCAAGTCCAGGCAGATGGTGAGTTCTCTTATGGGAAACTGCTTCCTCTGCCATGTTGCAATGCTCGTCCATCCCCCGGCCTGCGGCAAAGAGGGGCCCTGGCTCTTGTCCCTAGTCTCCATTTTTCAAAATTAGCGCCGAAGGCGCACGTGGCCGCGCGCGTGCGCGCGCCTCTATATATAGAGGTGAGCCAGGAAAGGGGGCGGAGCCTGGGGGATGACGCTCTGTGTGCGCCGCAGCGCTTCTGCGCATGTGCGGGCGTCCCAGCATGTAAAAACCACAGTTTTGTGTGGTGAGCTGGCTATGAAGTACAGAGACAGAGCTGGCAACATTTAAAAAAGGGCATACAGCAAGCGGTTGATACAGGCATCCCCTAGAAAGGCACATTAGTAGACACCAACTGTGATATAGCAGCAATTGTGCTAGACTATTCTCAGTAAAAGTGGTGTATTACGGCTGGAATACCTCAGCTTTAGGCTTAGGAATATGCCGTCCAGAAGCTCCGGAACTGAATCTTCCAGGAAGCGAAGGGGGTCTCATCGGGCTCGGAGGATCTTGGGCATACTTCTGCTGCACCAGTCTCCCCTGAAGTTCAGAGGTAAGTGACCGTAGAGACCCCGCAGGGGTACTTGGTACTGTGGCTGTCCTCAGTTCACCTGCTCCTTTGTATGTAACAGAGGAGGTTTTTTTCCTCAGCTCTGGGAGGATTAGAGAGAGATTGTCAACATTTATCGCTGCCTCCCTGTCAGGGAAAGCACGCCCGATCTCCGTCTCCTCCTTCAGAGTGCCTGTTAGCAGAGCAACAGTCCCATACAGGGATCGACCTGCCTGAAGGGGATCAGGATGAGGTTGATTCTGTTATAGAGGAATCAACAGTGGGGGAACCTTTTCTCAGCATCTCAAGCTGAAAGATTATGGGTTCAGTCTCTGACTAACATGGTCCGATCAGCATTTAAAAATGCACCTTGCGGAACCATCAACCACTACTGTCTCCTCGTTGGGGTCGCTAGAAGCCCCCAGACTGTCTGTTCTTTTCCACTTCACCCTTTACTGAAAGGGCTCATTTACCAGGATTGGGAACATCCTGAGAAAATATTTATTCCCCCCAAGAGATTTCCGGTGGTCTATCCCATGGAGGATAAGTTCATCAAAAAATGGAAGGTCCCTACAGTGGACGCAGCCATCTCTTGTGTGTATAAATCACTGACATGTCCAGTGGATAATGTCCAAATGTTCAAGAACCCAATAGATAAAAGATTGGAGTCCTTATGAAAATCTGCTTCTTTCTACAGCAAGCTTGGTGACACAACCAGCAGTGGGGTCTGCTAAGCAGTGAAGGATCAGTTGAAACAGGTCTTGAGGGACTTGACAGATCAGCAGGCTTTGCCCTAGCTGATCTACCTAGAGCCTTAGGCTTTGCGGTTGACGCCATAAAGGATTCAGTCCATCAGGCCTCCCGCCTTACGCTGTCTATAGTACATATGCGTAGGCTCCTATGGCTCAAAAACTGGTCTGCTGAAGCTCCCTGTAAAGAATGGCTGGTTAGCGTCCCATTTCATGGTGAACGCTTATTCAGGGAAAACCTGGACAAATATATCCAGAAAATTTCCAGCGGTAAAAATACGCTCTTGCCGGTTAAAAGCAGAGTTAGAGGTCCCTCTTTAAGAGGCCTGCTTCTCCAGTCCCTGGGGCATCGGCTGTGTAACAGTTCCGACGGCCTCCTCGGTCAATTCCCGGGGGTAAAAAACAGGGACAATAGCAGGGTAATGAGAAACCCTGGGTCAGGGGAGGTACAAAACCTCCCCCAAAGTTAAATTCATTGAAGCCCCCACTCAGTCGGGTGCGGGGAGGACTCCAGTTGTTCGCAAGAGACCTGGCGGGACACGATCAAGACAGATAGGTGCTCTCCGCAGTATGTTTGGGATACAGTTTGGAGTTAAAAGACTCTCCTCCTTCCCATTTTTGAGGTCAAACGTGCCAAGGGATCCCCGGAAGAGAGAGTCCCTCCTGTTGGCACTAGAACAACTATTGCTCCAAGGAGTAATTATGGAGGTTCCCCTGGAAGAATGAGGGTTCGGGTTTTACTCAAACCTCTTTACAGTCCCGAAGCAAACGCGGACGGGAGGCCCATATTCTAAAAGGGCTATACAAATTCCTGTATATCAGGACTTTCCAATGGAGTCAATCCGATCGGTGGCCACTGCCCTATAAGGGGAGGATTGGTTAGCCGCGATCGACATCAAAGATGCTTATTTGCGCATTCCCATCTTTCCAGTCCACCAAAAATTTCTACGCTTTGCAGTAGAAGGGCGCCATTTTCAGTTCAGAGCCTTACCCTTCGGTTCGGCCACAGCACCACGAGTGTTTACAAAAATTCTGGCCCTTTATTGGCCAATCTAAGAACACAAGGTGTAATGATAATGGCATATCTAGATGACTTGTTGCTGATAGACCACTCAGTGAAAAAACTAGACGTGGTCGTTCACAAGACAATCAAGTATCTGGAATCTCACGGTTGGATTATCAACCGAGACAAGTCACCCCTAAAAACCAGTCAAAAGTCTGGAATACTTGGGGCTAAGGTTGGATTCAGGCCAGAGAAAAATATTCTTGCCTCGAGGAAAGGTGTTGTCTTTGAAAGATTTGATCCACTTAGTGGGTACAAAAAAGACAGCCGTCCATACGCCTGTATATGAGGCTGCTGGGAAAAATGGTGGCATCATTCGAAGCAGTACCCTACGGTCAATTCCATTCAAGGAATTTGCAAGGGGCCATACTGTCAGCCTGGAACAAAAAAGTTCAGGCCCTAGACTTACAATGTCCTTGTCCCCTTCCGTTCGCAAGAGCCTCCGTTGGTGGTTGGTTCCCCAGAATCTGGAAAAAAGGAAATCCTTCAGTCCGATTTCTTGGAAGGTGGTCACTACAGATGCCAGCCTTATAGGCTGGGGAGCAGTACTGGAGCAATAGTCTCTCCAGGGCAGATGGTCGGATGCAGAAAAGGCCCTGCCCATCAATCTCTTAGAGATACGAGCAGCCCGGTATGCCCTAGTAGCATGGACATCCAAACGCCAAGGGTCCCCTGTCAGAATTCAATCAGACAATGCCACAGCAGTGGCATATATCAATCATCAGGGGGGCACCAGGAGTCGTGCAGCCCAGAGGGAAGTAAATTACATCCTGAAATGGGCAGAAAAATATGTCCCAGCCATATCTGCGGTATTCATTCCAGGAGTGGAGAATTGGAAGGCGGACTTTCTAAGTCGCCAGCAATTAGGCCCAGAGGAAGGGTCCCTTCACCCCGAGGTTTTCTGGACAATATGTCAGCGGTGGGGAACATCGGATGTAGATCTTCTAGCATCCAGATTCAACGCAAAGGGGGACAGGTTTGTCTCTCGGACAAGGGATCCCCTAGCTTGCGGCTCGGATGCCCTAGTGTTCCCTTGGGATCAGTTCAAGCTGATATATGCATTCACACCGCCACAATGGTTACCTCGATTACCCCGCAGAATCAGGGTAGAAAAGAAACCAGTGATTCCGGTGGCTCCAGCGTGGCCCCGAAGAGCGTGGTACGCGGAGATTGTAAAATTTCAGTGGGGAGTCCTTGTACTCTCCCACGTCGTCCGGACCTGCTTTCGCAAGGACCGATATACCACCCTTCCTTACCAGCCCTAGGTTTGACGGCCTGGCTATTGAAGCCCACATTCTAAAAAAGAGAGAGCTCTCTAATGCTGTGGTATCTACCATGATCAATGCCAGGAAGCCGGTATCCAGGCAGATCTACTATAGAATCTGGAAGGCGTACATCGCGTGGTGTGAGGCCAAGAAATGGCATCCACATAAGTACGTAATAGGTAGGATTCTGGACTTCCTACAGTGGGCTGTAGATAGGAAGCTTGCCTTGAGTACTATTAAGGGTCAGATTTCGGCCTTGTCAATATTTTTTCAAAGGCCCTTGGCTTCGCATTCACTAGTCAAAGCCTTTATACAAGGAGTGATGCGTATTAGTCCTCCGGTTAATATTCCCATATGTCCATGGGATCTAAACTTGGTTCTGTCGGTTCTACAGAAACAACCATTTGAACCATTACAGCATATTTCCTTGGTGCTTCTCACCAGGAAATTGATTTTTCTAGTAGCCATTTGTTCGGCTAAAAGAGTATCGGAATTAGCAGCTATGTCCTGTAAGGAGCCATATCTGGTTATCCATAAGGACAGAGTAGTGTTACGTCCTCATCCAGCCTTTCTTCCTAAGGTGGTATCGAGGTTTCATTTAAACCAAGATGTGGTTCTTCCTTCTTTTTTCCCCAAACCTACTTCGGTAGAGGAAAAGTTATTGCATTCTTTGGATGTAGTAAGAGCAGTTAAAGCTTATCTAAAAGCCACTGCTCAGATTCGCAGAACGGATACTTTGTTTATTCTGCCGGAAGGCCCCAGAAAGGGTCAGGCAGCGTCAAAATCTACTTTAGCCAAGTGGATTCGACAGGTCATTATGCAAGCTTATGGCTTGAGAAGGAGACCGCCTCCGTTCAAAGTTAGAGCGCACTCCACGAGAGCAGTTGGAACTTCATGGGCAGTGCATCACCAGGCCTCCCTGGCTCAAATCTGTAAGGCCGCAACATGGTCTTCAGTTCACACGTTTACTAGGTTCTACCAGGTGGACGTTAGAAGTCAGGAGGATGTCGCCTTTGGGCGCAGTGTGTTGCAGGCCGCAAAAGATCCTCATGTCTGATAGCGCTCAGCTTATATATGGTGTATCCCCCCCTCATTTGGCATTGCTTTAGGACATCCCATTAGTAATGACTATGTCGCTCTGTGTCCCGTGATGTACGAGAAAGAAAATAGGATTTTTATAACAGCTTACCTGTAAAATCCTTTTCTTGGAGTACATCACGGGACACAGAGCTCCCGCCCCTCTTTAGGGACACTTATTGCTTTGCTACAAAACTGAGGTGCTCCCGGATGGGAGGGGCTTATATAGGGGAGGGTACTTCCGGTTTTGGAAGTTGCCAGTGCCAGCACCTGACGGTATCTATATAACCCATTAGTAATGACTATGTCGCTCTGTGTCCCGTGATGTACTCCAAGAAAAGGATTTTACAGGTAAGCTGTTATAAAAATCCTATTTTCTGCCTGTTACCTAACGGTATTCCCGCTAAATATCTGTGCATACCTGTAACTACTAAAAAATGTAATAATGTTAATAGTGGTCAAGAAAAAAAAAAATTATATAGACTGCGGTACCTGTGTTAATCCACTAGAGGCCGCTGTGGAACGTTTCTTGCCATGTGGACTTTTTTCTTTTCATCAGAGCAAGTCCAGGCAGATGGTGAGTTCTCTTGTGGGAAACTGCTTCCTCTGCCATGTTGCAATGTTCATCCATCCCCCGGCCTGCGGCAAACATGGCCCTGTCTCCTGTCCCTAGTTTCCCTTTTCAAAAAAGAGCGCCGAAGGCGCACGTGCCCGCGCGCGTGCACGCGCCTCTCTATATAGAGGTGAGTGGAAAAGGGGGCGGAGCTTGGTGGATGACGCTCTGTGCGCGCCGCAGCGCTTCTGCGCATGTGCGGGCGTCCCAGCACGTTAAAAGGCACAATTATGTGTTGTGAGCTGGCTATGGTGCAGAAACAGAGCTGGCAACATTTAAAGAAAGGCATACAGCAAGCGGTTGATGCAGGCATCCCCATAGAAAGGCACATTAGTAGACACCAACTGTTTATATAGCAGCATTTGTGCTAGACTATTGTCAGTAAGTGGTGTATTTCGGCTGGAATACCTCAGCTTTGGGCTTAGGAATATGGCGTCTAAAAACTCCGGGACTAAGAATCCCAGGAAGCATAGGGGGTCTCCATCGGGCTCTGAGGATCTTGGGCATGCTTCGGCTGCACCAATCTCCCCTGAAAAATCAGAGGTTAGTGACCGTAGAGCACCCTCAGGAGTACCTGGTACTGTGGCTGTCCTCAGTTCACCTGCTCCTGTGTATGTAACAGAGGAGGTTTTTTCCTCAGCTCTGGGAGGGCTGGAAGAGAGATTGACAACATTGATCGCTGCTTCCCTGTCAGAGGGAAAACGCGCCGATCTCCGTCTCCTCCCTCAGAGTACCTGTTAGCGGAGCAACAGTCCCATACAGGGATCGACCTACCTGAAGGGGATCAGGACGAGGTTGATTCTGTTGTAGAGGAATCAACAGTGGAAGAACCATTCTCAGCATCACATGCTGAAAGATTATGGGTTCAGTCCCTGACTAACATGGTCCGATCAGCATTTAAAATGCCCCTTGCGGAGCCATCACCCACTTCTGTCTCCTCGTTGGGGTCGCTAAAAGCCCCCCAGACTGTTTGTTCCTTTCCAATCCATCCTTTACTGGAAGGGCTCATTTACCAGGATTGGGAACATCCTGATAAAATATTTACTCCTCCCAAGAGATTTCAGGTGGTCTATCCCATGGAGGATAAGTTCATCAAAAAATGGAAGGTCCCTACAGTGGACGCAGCCATCTCTTGTGTGAATAAATCACTGACATGTCCAGTAGATAATGTCCAAATGTTCAAGGACCCAATAGATAAAAAATTGGAGTCCTTATTAAAATCTGCTTTTGCTACAGCAGGCTTGGTGACACAACCAGCAGTGGCAGCTATTGGGGTCTGCCAAGCAGTGAAGGATCAGTTGAAACAGGTCTTAAGGGACTTGCCAGATCAGCAGGCTCTTGCCCTAGCTGATCTACCTAGAGCCTTATGCTTTGCGGTTGACGCTATAAAGGATTCAATCCATCAGGCCTCCCGCCTTACGCTGTCTGTAGTACATATGCACAGGCTTCTGTGGCTCAAAAACTGGTCTGCTGAAGCTCCCTGTAAAAAATTGCTGGTCAGCTTCCCATTTCATGGTGAACGCTTATTCGGGGAAGACCTGGACAAATATATCCAGAAAATTTCCAGCGGTAAAAGTACACTTGCCGGTTAAAAACAGAGTTAGAGGTCCCTCTTTTAAGAGGCCTGCTTCTCCAGTCCCTAGGACATCGGCTGTGAAACAGTTCCGACGGCCTCCTCGGTCAAATCCCGGGGGTAAAAATCAGGGACAATCGCAGGGTAACAAGAAACCCTGGGTCAGGAGAGGTACAAAACCTCCCCCAAAGTCAAATGCATGAAGGGTTGCCCCCACTCAATCGGGTGGGGGGAAGACTTCAGTTGTTCGCAGAGACCTGGCGGGACACGATCAGAGACAGATGGGTGCTCTCCGCAGTAAGTCTGGGATACAAATTGGAGTTAAAAGACTCCCCTCCTTCCCATTTTATAAGGTCAAACGTGCCAAGGGATCCCCAGAAGAGAGGATCCCTCCTGTTGGCACTAGAACAATTATTGCTCCAAGCAGTAATTATAGAGGTTCCCCTGGAAGAATAGGGGTTCGGGTTTTACGCAAACCTCTTTACAGTCCCGAAGCCAAACGGGGACGTGAGGCCCATATTAAATCTAAAAGGGCTAAACAAATTCCTACATATCAGGACTTTCCGGATGGAGTCGATCCGATCGGTGGCCACTGCCCTACAAGGGGAGGAATGGTTAGCCTCGATCGACATCAAAGATGCTTATTTGCACATTCCCATCTTTCCAGTCCACCAAAAATGTATACGCTTTGCAGTAGAAGGGCGCCATTTTCAGTTCAGAGCCTTACCCTTCGGTCTGGCCACAGCACCACGAGTGTTCACAAAAATTCTGGCCCCATTATTGGCCAATCTAAGAACACGAGGTGTAACGATAATGGCATATCTAGACGACTTGTTGCTGATAGACCACTCAGTGGAAAAACTAGAAGTGGTTGTTCACGAGACAATCGAGTATCTGGAATCTCACGGTTGGATTATCAACCGAGACAAGTCAGCCCTAAAACCAGTCAAAAGTCTGGAATACTAAGGCTGGATTCAGACCAGAGAAAATTTTTCTTGCCTCAAGAAAAGGTGTCGTCTTTGAGAGATTTGATCCACCTAGTGGGTACAAAAAGACAGCCATCCATACGCCTGTGCATGAGGCTGCTGGGAAAAATGGTGGCATCATTCGAAGCAGTACCCTACGGTCAATTCCATTCAAGGAATCTGAAAAGGGCCATACTGTCAGCCTGGAACAAAAGAGTTCAGGCCCTAGATTTACCAATGTCCTTGTCTCCTTCCGTGTGCAAGAGCATCCGTTGGTGGTTGGTTCCCCAGAATCTGGAAAAGGGGAAATCCTTCAGTCCAATTTCTTGGAAGGTGGTCACTACAGATGCCAGCCTTATAGGCTGGGGAGCAGTACTGGAGCAATGGTCTCTCCAGGGCAGGTGGTCGGATGCAGAAAAGGCCCTGCCCATCAATCTCTTAGAGATACGAGCAGCCCGGTATGCCCTAGTAGCATGGACATCCAAACTCCAAGGGTCCCCTGTCAGAATTCAATCAGACAATGCCACGGCAGTGGCATACATCAATCATCAGGGTGGCACCAGGAGTCGTGCAGCCCAGAGGGAAGTGAATTGCATCCTGAAATGGGCAGAAAGATATGTCCCAGCCATATCCGCAGTATTCATTCCAGGAGTGGAGAATTGGAAGGCGGACTTTCTAAGTCACCAACAATTATGCCCAGGGGAATGGTCCCTTCACCCCAAGGTTTTCCGGACAATATGTCAGCGGTGGGGAACACCAGATGTAGATCTTCTAGCATCCAGATTCAACGCAAAGATGGACAAGTTTGTCTCTCGGACAAGGGATCCCCTAGCTTGCGGCTCGGATGCCCTAGTGTTCCCTTGGGATCAGTTCAAGCTGATATATGCATTCCCACCGCCACGATTGTTACCTCGATTACTCCGCAGAATCAGGGTAGAAAAGAAACCAGTGATTCTGGTGGCTCCAGCATGGCCCCGAAGAGCATGGTACGCGGAGATTGTAAAAATGTCTGTGGGGAGTCCTTGGACCCTCCCACATCGTCCGGACCTGCTTTCGCAAGGACCGATATACCACCCTTCCTTACCAGCCCTAGGTTTGACGGCCTGGCTATTGAAGCCCACATTCTAAAAAAGAGAGGGCTCTCTAATCCTGTGGTATCTACCATGATCAATGCCAGGAAGCCGGTATCCAGGCAGATCTACTATAGAATCTGGAAGGCGTACATCGCCTGGTGTGAGGCCAAGAAATGGCATCCACGTAAGTACGTAATAGGTAGGATTCTGGACTTCCTACAGTGGGCTGTAGATAGGAAGCTTGCCTTGAGTACTATCAAGGGTCAGATTTCGGCCTTGTCAATATTTTTTCAAAGGCCCTTGGCTTTGCATTCACTAGTCAAAGCTTTTATACAAGGAGTGATGCGTATTAGCCCTCCGGTTAATATTCCCATATGTCCATGGGACTTAAACCTGGTTCTGTCAGTTCTACAGAAGCAACCATTTGAACCATTACAGCATATTTCCTTGGTTCTTCTCACCAGGAAATTGATTTTTCTAGTAGCCATTTGTTCGACAGGTCATAATGCAAGCCTATGGCTTGAGAAGGAGACCGCCTCCGTTCAAAGTTAGGGCGCACTCCACGAGAGCAGTTGGAACTTCATGGGCAGTGCATCACCAGGCCTCCCTGGCTCAAATCTGTAAGGCCGCAACATGGTCTTCAGTACACACGTTTACTAGGTTCTACCAGGTGGACGTTAGAAGTCAGGAGGATGTCGCCTTTGGGCGCAGTGTGTTGCAGGCCGCAAAAGATCCTCATGTCTGATAGCGCTCAGCTTATGTATGGTGTATCCCCCCCCCTCATTGGGCATTGCTTTGGGACGTCCCACATAGTAATGACTATGCCGCTCTGTGTCCCGTGATGTACGAGAAAGAAAATAGGATTTTTTATAACAGCTTACCTGTAAAATCCTTTTCTTGGAGTACATCACGGGACACAGAGCTCCCACCCCTCTTTTGGGGACACTTATTGCTTTGCTACAAAATTGAGGTGCTCCCGGATGGGAGGGGCTTATATAGGGGAGGGTACTTCCGGTTTGGAAGTTGCCAGTGCCAGCACCTGAAGGTAAACTATATAACCCACATAGTAATGACTATGCCGCTCTGTGTCCCGTGATGTACTCCAAGAAAAAGATTTTACAGGTACGCTGTTATAAAAACCCTATTATTTATCCTATCAGATGCATTTCCTTAAGCAAGTAATGTCTTGAAAAACGTTGCTTCCTGCAGTGCCACTATTTTTGTTTTTAGTTGGGGCTTTCTTGAAGTTGGGTGGCTTCAGTGATGACAAATGTAAGTGTTAGCCGTGTTCATACACCCCTGCTTACATACCCTTGAAACAAGCTTCACCACTAAGGGTAATTGGGATGGGGGGGTTGATGAATTGTTCATCATTTTATATTGCACCGTCATCCCCTGTGTTTCCTTATCAACAAAGGTAAAGTATGGATATGTAAAAAGTAGAAGTCTAGATGACTGAGCCTGGGTTCACACTTGTACGGTGCGGGACACTGCATGAGTTACGCATAGGAATCGCACCGCATTCCTGTGCACATCACAAGTGATGTCTGTGCGGTGCGATTTGAGCCAGACATTTTGTGTGGCTCAAATCGTATCCGCACCAAAATGGTGCACAACCTTTGTTTCCGCACTTGAATCGCATTGCGTGGGTGTTCACACCCATGTGATGCGATTCTGCCAATCAAACTGCATTTTGCAATCTGTTTCGAGTGTCATTAATCTAACATTTACACCCACAGCAGATCGCATGGACGCCATGCAATTGCTATAAAGTGCTAAAACGCAGCGGATCTTGTGCGTTTCCCGCATCAGTGTGAACCAGAGCTAATCGTAAGGATAAATAATATTTATATATAGGGTGAGAGAGCAGATCATTGTTACAATAGGATATGGTGGGACTGATTATTTGTCTAAAGAATTGTGCTTTAAAGTACCGTATATACTCGAGTATAAGCCAAGTTTTTCATCACATTTTTTGTGCTGAAAATGCCCCCCTCGGCTTATATTTGAGTCAACTTTTTGCGCCTGATCTCCCGGATTTTGGGGATGAGGTAATGGCCGTCAGTAGGCACACATGTAGCCCCACTCTTTCTCTACAAATGTGCAAAGTTTGTTGGCCGGGGGGCACCGATTTTTCAAAGCCGGCCCCCCCTTCCATAGACTCCCATGTTAAACGGTCATTTCTCTGGTAACTTTGGGGACCCGGTACCGGCCGGCTGTAGGTCCCCTGGATCCAAAACCTGGCACACGTGTAGCCCCAGTTCTTCTCTATAAGTGTGCAAAGTTTTCAGTCTAGGGGACCTACGGCCGGGGGGCACAGATTTTTCAAAGCTGGCCACCCCTTCCATATACTCTCATGTTAAACGTAAGTCTAGTCATGGACACAGTGAGGCATGGGCACAATGAGGCAGAGACACAGTGAGGCATGCACATGGACACAGTGAGGCATGCAGATGGACACCCTAGGCTTATACTCGAGTCAATACGTTTTCCCAGTTTTTCGTGGTAAAATTAGGTGCCTCGGCTTATATTTGGGTCGGCTTATACTCGAGTACATACGGTAATACTAAAGGTGTTTGTTTAAAAAAATAAATAAATGTCATGCTTACTGCTCTGTGCAGTGGTTTTTCACAGAGCCTCTAAGTGCCCCCACAGCAAGCAGCTTGCTATGAGGCCCACCCGAGCCGAGCTGCTGCTCTGTGTGTCCATTCAGACATGAAGCCGTAGCTCGGCCCGCCCCCCTCTCTCCTTATTGGCTCACAGACTTTGACAGCGGCAGGCGTCAATGGCCAATTTAAGTGTTTTTAGAGTTATGTCTTACTGTACAAGGTAAAAGGTCTCTTTCATTGAAAGGTATCTGGTGACTTGTTAAGAGTATCAACACCTATTAGCCCAGCAGCAACCTTCTAAAGCCTTTGCTTAATAACCACATGTAGTGCCCACTACCTTTTGGTATGTGTTAAAATAGGGTTTTGTTGTTTTAAACTGTCAGTGCAGGCAAAATCTAGTCAGGCCTGTGCATTAAACTAGGACTTGTTGTTTTGATCTGGGACTGGGAGTGTCTGAGTAGCAGTGGGTGTGGCCATCTGTGCTCAGGCTCTGAAACTCCTCCCCTGCTTTCAGAGAGAATGTTCTGGAAGGGGGCGGAGCTTGAAGCTCTGAGTGACAGGCAGCTTGTGTGGCAGCTCTGACCAATCCCCAATTAGGATTAGAAGGGGAGGGGCCTGCTATATAGGCTGAGGTAACATGCCACTGGGGGGGGAGTCCTGAGAGGAAGGAAGATGGAGCAGTAGTGTTTGTGTGAAGGCCCCAGGCTTGGGTCCTGGGGCCTACCTGGTGCTTAGGCGAAAGTCCTGAATGAGGACCACTTTTCTTCAAACACCGCATAGGAGGAATTCAAGATTAAAAGAGAGAGAAGTTATGGAACTGTTACTGCTGGGCTGTGCGGTTGAACCATGTCTCTTCCATGGACCGGGGACCATGGAGAAGGTCAGTGGGTACATGACAGCAAGTGATAGGACCAGAGGAGTCTATTGAGGAGACTAGTGAATATCTGCTGTTGCCCCTAGTAACTGAAAGCCACAAGGGGGAGTCTTAGACGGGATGTTGCACGGTCAGTCCTATACAGCATGATGTTACAAGGAGAGACTCTTAACTTAATGTGGAAGGTTGTGGCCGGGGAACTCAGCCTTTCTATCACTGGACTATTTGGGCCTAGTAGTCCGGCAGTTACCATTTGCAACTAGAAGGACTGTGGGGTCGGAGGGGGGTGTGTGAGGATATGCTCCGGACACAGGGCCAGCATTTGGATAACTGTTCACCACAAAAAGTCATTCAGAGTGACTTGTCCTAAATACAAAAAGGGTTTTACTCAGGAATCCTTAGGCCCCTTTCACACGGAGGTCCGTTCAGGTCCGCCTGTCAGTTTTTTAGGCGGACCTGAAACGGATCCTCCATGTACCCCTATGGAGGCACGGATGTCAGCGGAGACATGTCCGCTGACATCCGCTCCGCCAAAGTGTGACGGAGGAAAACCCTATTTTTCCTTCCGTCGGCGGAGCGGATCGGATGACAACGGACTCTACGGTCCGTCGTCATCCGATTCCCCATAGGGGAGAGCGGCGCTCTGACAGGGCGGTCCCTGCACAGTGTGCGGGGACCGCCCAGTCATCCGTCGGCTCAGCGGGGATCAACGGAGCGATCCCCGCTGAGCAAGCGGAGCTTCACGGGGCGGATCTGCACGGATCCGCCCCGTGTGAAAGGACCCTTAAAGTAATATTCTGCAGTAATCAGTGCAGCATAAAAGGGAGCAATAGTCTGCAGTGACGCAGCTCACTAAATTACAATCTTTGCCGTGCCTTATCTTCAGAATGCAAATTACTAATGTGCTAATATCTATGGGCATCCCATGTCATTACACCCTTCCCAACTCTACCCAAGAAATACCTACAATAAAAATACCGCAAGGTAAAGCAAGTGACTCTTCATTGTGTCTTAACCACTTGCCGACCGCTCACGGCATATATACATCGGCAGAATGGCTCGTACAGGCACAATCACGTACCTGTACGTGGCTCTTTAACTGCCGACGTCGGGGTCGCCCTCGTGACCCCCCTGCCTTCCCCGTGAGTGGGACCGCGGGTCCCGCAGACTCGATCACCGCGGGGATCCCCGCGATCGTCTCACGGAGGCTCGGAGCGGGGAGATGTGCGTGTAAACACAGCATCTCCTCGCTCCTCTACTGACACTGTCGGCGATCTCCGCACTGTGTAATCAGAGCCACGCCCCCCCCCTCAGTTAGTAACACGCCCCTAGGCACACTTAACTCCTTCAGCGCCCCTAGTGGTTAACCCCTTCACTGCCAGTGTCATTTTCACAGTAACCAGTGCATTTTTATTACACTGATCGCTGTGAAAATGACAATGGTCCCAAAAATGTGTCAAAAGTGTCCGATATGTCCTCCATAATGTCGCAGTCACGAAAAAAATCGCTGATCGCCGCCATTACTAGTAAAAAAAATAAATTAATAAAAATGCCTTAAAACTACCCCCTATTTTGTAAACGCTATCATTTTTGCGCAAACCAATCAATAAACGCTGATTGCGATTTCTTTTACCAAAAATATGTAGAAGAATACGTATCGGCCTAAACTGAGGAAAAAAATGTTTTTTTATGTATTTTTTGGGGATATTTATTATAGAAAAAAGTAAAAAATTTAATTTTTTAAAATGTTTTCGCTCTATTTTTGTTTATAGCGCAAAAAATAAAAACCACAGAGGTGATCAAATACCACCAAAAGAAAGCTCTATTTGTGGGAAAAAAAGGACGCCAATTTTGTTAGGGAGCTACGTCGCACGACCGCGCAATTGTCAGTTAAAGCAACGCAGTGCCGAATCGCAAAAAGGGGCCTGGTCATAATGGCCCGTATTGGTCCGGGGCTTAAGTGGTTAAGAGATAAATGGATGAATGGAGGGTCAGACAACAGGATAATGTGTGGATCTTAAGAATTTGGCAGTATGTGCACCGCTACACGCATCACATTGATAATAACATCGGTGCCAGTCTGGTGACAACTTTATGTGGATGATGTATGTGAGGTTGTGTTTCGCGCTACTCAAGAGTAATGAAATGGTGACTGGAGTCAATGGCTGCAAAATCAGTCTGTGTTCACTTAACACATAAACAATAATATAAAGAAAAAAGGGGGGGATTTTGCGCTAAAGAAAAAAAGTTATCACACAAAACACACTTCTATGTCACATAAATCTAATGGTAAATAAATAAATACCCAGTGATATAATTGTGCATAAATAATGAATGCTATAGTGCAATCACCAGAATAAAGTGGAAGTGCATATATAAACACAAATGTGCAAAAAGTTCAATATTGCAATGGTTGCTGTTCAGGAAAGTTCAAATGGGTATTTGATCAATGGTAAATTCCCAAATTCTAGATGTTCCAAAATTGTAGATATAATCAAATGGTTCAAGTGATAAACGAATTGAAGTATTGAACCTGCGGTGAATCCTACACCTGTCTCCCAATGTTCTCACCTCAACAACATGAATCACTGGCAATATAGTATTTTCATTGGCATGGACTATGGTCTTATATCTCCTCTATTTCTCCTATTTCTTCTCCACTCTTAGGTGATACTTTAATTGTATCCTCTACCAATCACGCTCTCTATTAAAAAGACAAGCGGGGGGGGGGGGGGGAGGGGAGACCAAGCTCCGATCGATGCAGCCAGGGGAGGGACAGGAAATGAAGCCTCCAATAGTGTAGTATTTCAGTAAACAAAATGAGGCTTTATTAGATTAAAAAATTGACTCTTACATCAATTAGAAATATAGTCAGCATGTAGGAGATAATCGGCATGTAAACCGCTATCTTACTGTTATCCTGCTGTCTTCAGATCCGTCCGTATGATGCCGCTATTCTCCCTACGGCATTACGTCACGCACCTCGTGACTTCTTCAGGGGAGCCTGATTGGTTGTTAGGGCATCACTCAAATAGTGTATTAGACCGGAAGTCTTACGGTCGCCATTTTCTTGGATATCAAAATAAACTATATGGGCGCCGCCATTTTCCCTGTGTCTGGCTAGCGGTAAATGTCCATATCGAATAAAAACATAGCGGAGCGAAAATATTTGAACGAAAAATATTTATTTCCCTCATCTTCTGTTGTGGGATGGTGCTGTGAATAGAGTAATATTCTACTCATCTAGATGGTAACTGACATGTAAGTTCCACACTACTACCTCAGATCATAGCCACAGCGGGCTGACTGGGCTAATATCCATCCTGGGAAACAGTATAAATATTACAATGACATGAACCACTAATTCCATCAATAAAATTATCTTTATGATTATCAGTCAATTTTAAAATATTGAATTAAAATGAATATGTATAGATCTTTAATCCATACCTTTAGTGGTATGTATATATATAATTAGGCCTCTTATTTAAAAGCACTCATTGCTGACTGGATGGCATCATACTTCTGATCCAGTATAGCAGGGCAAATAGTTATATTATATACAAATATAACAATACTATCCAATGGAAAATAGAATAATATAATAATTCAAACATATATATGCAAATACTAAAATTATTAAGAATAGGTAAAAATTACTTAAAAATTACTTAAAAAACAATTCAGATCGAACTCTACGTTCATTCCCCTGGGTGTCAATGTTCTAAGCGTGTGTATCCACCGAGACTCTATCTGACTAATATTTCTCACTAGATGGCTTCCTCTCCAGGAGCCTTTAAATTTATCTATGCCCCAAAATTGCAAATCTATAGGGTCCCGGTTGTGAACCTGTGCAAAATGTCGTGACACACTATGTTTCGGAAATCCGTTGATAATATTTTGCACATGTTCTTTGATTCTTTGATTATATTATTCTATTTTCCATTGGATAGTATTGTTATATTTGTATATAATATAACTATTTGCCCTGCTGTACTGGATCAGAAGTATGATGCCATCCAGTCAGCAATGAGTGCTTTTAAATAAGAGGCCTAATTATATATATAAACATACCACTAAAGGTATGGATTAAAGATCTATACATATTCATTTTAATTCAATAATATTTTAAAATTGACTGATAATCATAAAGATAATTTTATTGATGGAATTAGTGGTTCATGTCATTGTAATATTTATACTGTTTCCCAGAATGGATATTAGCCCAGTCAGCCCGCTGTGGCTGCTATGATCTGAGGTAGTAGTGTGGAAATTACATGTCAGTTACCATCTAGATAAGTAGAATATCACTCTATTCACAGCACCATCCCACAACAGAAGATGAGGGAAATAAATATTTTTCGTTCAAATATTTTCGCTCCGCTATGTTTTTATTCGATATGGACATTTACCGCTAGCCAGACACAGGGAAAATGGCGGCGCCCATATAGTTTATTTTGATATCCAAGAAAATGGCGACCGTAAGACTTCCGGTCTAATACACTATTTGAGTGATGCCCTAACAACCAATCAGGCTCCCCTGAAGAAGTCACGAGGTGCGTGACGTAACGCCGTAGGGAGGATAGCGGCATCATACGGACGGATCTGAAGACAGCAGGATAACAGTAAGATAGCGGTTTACATGCCGATTATCTCCTACATGCTGACTATTTTTCTAATTGATGTAAGAGTCCGTTTTTTAATCTAATAAAGCCTCATTTTGTTTACTGAAATACTACACTATTGGAGGCTTCATTTCCTGTCCCTCCCCTGGCTGCATCGATCAGAGCTTGGTCTCCCCTTTCCCCCCCCCAACCGCTTGTCTTTTTCATAGAGAGCGTGATTGGTAGAGGATACAATTAAAGTATCACCTAAGAGTGGAGAAGAAATAGGAGAAATAGAGGCGATATAAGACCATAGTCCATGCCAGTGAAAATACTATATGCCAGTGATTCATGTTGTTGAGGTGAGAACATTGGGAGACAGGTGTAGGATTCACCGCAGGTTCAATACTTCAATTTGTTTATCACTTGAACCATTTGATTATATCTACAATTTTGGAACATCTAGAATTTTGGAATTTACCATTGATCAAATACCCATTTGAACTTTCCTGAACAGCAACCTTTGCAATATTGAACTTTTTGCACATTTGTGTTTATGTATGCACTTGCACTTTATTCTGGTAATTGCACTATAGCATTCATTATTTATGCACAATTATATCACTGGGTATTTATTTATTTACCATTAGATTTATGTGACATAGAAGTGTGTTTTGTGTGCTAACTTTTTTTCTTTAGCGCAAAATCCCCCCCTTTTTTCTTTATATTATTGTTTATGTGTTAAGTGAACACAGACTGATTTTGCAGCCATTGATAGTTACTCCAGTCACTATTTCATTACTCTTGAGTAGCGCAAAACACAACCTCACATATAACACTTGATTATTCACTTATCACATTTTTTGCCGCTACAATGGACGTTTTCACTTTCATGGAGAATAGAAATGTGAACATAGAGGAGGTATTTAATACACATCAACAAATACTGAATACAGATTTAGAAAGTCTCACCAGAAAATTAGGACACTTGATGGATAAAAAGGTTAGTCTGTGGTGGGATGTTAATATCTTCGATCAGTACATCAAGGATAACATAGTCCCCAGGAGACTACGATGGGAATTACCACCAAATGATGGTCTAACAGATAAGGAATCGATGGAGGAATGGTTCGAGTTCTTTAATAATAAAAGCATAGAGGGAGTCAAATTCCTCCTTAAGAGAAAACAAAAAAAGACTCGAACCATACAACAACAAATTGAAGAGATTAAGGAAAAACTTGAACCATATAGGGAATCCACAGATTTTAAAAAATTGGCAACACAATTAAATAAAGATCTTATAGCCAAAGACCTGGAAGTCCAGTAGCGGAAAATCAAAAAATACCAAAGGGATGTGGGTGACTATAAAACAAATCAAGTCTTCAAATGGCAACAGAAGATAGAACAAACAGAACAAATGTTACCTAACTCTACTTACTCCAACCTGTTAGAGAAGGACGAATACAAGACCCTACTACATCAAATGAAAGAACGACACACAGATGGAATAATACTGAATCTACACAATTGTATTATGACTCCAATCATGGAACACGACATCAACAATACACTCCAAAAAAACAATGGAAAAAACCCTTTAAAAAAACTAAAAAGTCTTATAATAACTGGCAACAAAATAGAGGACCACCAAATTGGCAAAACCAATATGGAGGACAAAGGGATAATAGAGGGACTTACCAGTCACAAGAATATTATGGAGATTACAATAGAACGCCGGTAAAAATATATAACATGTTTGACCCTATAAAAGATTATCAGGACCAGCCCTACTATGACCAACGTCAGTACCAACAACCACCACAGTATGACACCCAGCGCCCTTTTGTAAACAGGGAGAGGAGGGATCACTCTCCCCGAAGACAAATACAAGATCCCATGCTCTCACCCAGAAGAGTTTTGAGAAAGGACAGATTAAGACCAAATCAAGGGCCAAGAGAGGAAACAGAGCAGGAAAGAGACTCAAAAAGAAAAAAGAGAGACAGAGAATGATAGGAGATAATGTTGTTAATCTAAGTGGGATAACTTTGACCACGGAGGAACTGGCTACTCTAGATAAGGGACTGAAACATGCACCAGTTAGGAACCTCAACAAATTTGACACCTATATAGGAATCAAAAAATACATACGAAAGATTAGCATCAAAAAACACATTATGAATAATCCTTTCCAGATACGAGATATAACTACAGAGATACAAACTAAAGTAGTACATAGTAATTTACGTAACAATTCTGTATATAACCCCAAAGTATCTGATGGTCATCATATAGAGGTTTTTAAAAACTTAGTTCTACAAGATCTGGAATCTCTAGAACTAAAAAAGAAGAAGGACCCGATACATATCCAAAAGGGAATCAATCTACTTACAGAAAGAAAAGACATCGTAATCCGCCCGGCGGACAAAGGTGGGGCAGTAGTGATACAGGCTAAAGAGCAGTATCTGAAGGAAATTGAAAATCAGTTACAACAAGAAGAAACATATATCAAACTACGGGGTAATCCAACCAATAATTATAAAAAGGAATTACATCTTTTAATAGATTTAGGCACTAAGAAGGAGATCCTAAACAAAAAAGAAGCACGATATTTGATACCGGAAGTATGCAGGATCCCGATAATCTACACAGTCCCTAAAATACACAAGAGCAAGGATAACCCACCAGGCAGGCCAATTGTTAATGGCATAGATTCTCTGACATCTAGACTGGGCCAATATATAGACCATTTTATCCAGCCAGCAGTCCAAAGTACACAAGCATATTTGAAGGACACAAAACATGTGTTACAACTGATTGACCAAACACCAGTATTGGAAGGAAGAACCTTACTAGCAACAGCAGATGTTGCATCGTTATATACGATTGTAAAACATCATGAGGCTTGCCATGCCACTAAATGGCTTTTAAGAACATATAGCAACCTCGCCTGCAAACAAAGAAAGTTCCTGATTAGATGTTTAGACTTTTGTCTCACGTTTAATTATCTTTGCACGATCAGGCATATTACAAACAAAATGTGGGCATAGCTATGGGAGCCAAATTTGCCCCAAGTGTAGCCAATGCTTTTATGGCTCAGTGGGAGGAAGAGGCCATATATGCAGATATGCCCCCATAATTGACACTATATAAACGCTATATTGATGACCTGATACTAATATGGAACGGAAGTAGAGACAAGCTAGAACACTTCCTCAATACATTAAACCAAAATGAAAAAAACATCAAACTTGAATGGAAAGTTGATGCTAAAACTGTGGACTTTCTGGATTTAACTCTCCAACTAGAAGGAGATAAGATTACTACCAAAACCTTCTTTAAATCAGTGGATGCAAATAGCTACCTATCTCTGGAAAGCTGCCATCACAAATCGTGGCTATATAACATACCCAAGGGCCAACTTATAAGATTAAAAAGAAATTGCAGCAAGAATACTGATTATAATGAACAAGCCCATTAAATAGGAAAGAGGTTTGAAGAAAAGGGTTATGACCACCTCTGGCTTGACAAGCAAATACTAGATGTCAGGGAACTAGATAGAAACAAGATGTTACAAAATAAAGATAAAAACTACCAACATCAAGAGGTGCCGTGCCTTATCTTAAATTTTAACATTCAACATAAAGATGTAGCTAGGTTGGTGGAGTGACACTGGCACATTTTAAAAAAAGATAAAGATCTCAATCATATTTTGCCAGATAGACCTAAAATAATATATAGGAGGGCACCGACGCTCAGGGACCTAGTAGTTAAATCAATTGTAGTCCCGCCCCCCAAACCCAGCTATTCCTTTTTTAATGGAACAGGTTTTTACCCTTGTAGAAACTGCTACGCCTGTAAACATGCCAAAAAGTTTCAAGGCAAAAGGACAGAATTTAAGAGCACCAGTACAGGAAACACACACCCTATAAAGGATTTTATAGGGTGTCACACAGAGGGTGTTGTATACGTACTACAATGTAGTTGTAACCTACAGTATGTAGGTAGAACTAAGAGAGCCTTTAAAGTAAGAATCAAAGAACATGTGCAAAACATTATCAACGGATTTCCGAAACATAGTGTGTCACGACATTTTGCACAGGTTCACAACCGGGACCCTATAGATTTGCAATTTTGGGGCATAGATAAATTTAAAGGCTCCTGGAGAGGAAGCCATCTAGTGAGAAATATTAGTCAGAAAGAGTCTCGGTGGATACACACGCTTAGAACATTGACACCCAGGGGAATGAACGTAGAGTTCGATCTGAATTGTTTTTTAAGTAATTTTTAAGTAATTTTTACCTATTCTTAATAATTTTAGTATTTGCATATATATGTTTGAATTATTATATTATTCTATTTTCCATTGGATAGTATTGTTATATTTGTATATAATATAACTATTTGCCCTGCTATACTGGATCAGAAGTAGGATGCCATCCAGTCAGCAATGAGTGCTTTTAAATAAGAGGCCTAATTATATATATATACATACCACTAAAGGTATGGATTAAAGATCTATACATATTCATTTTAATTCAATATTTTAAAATTGACTGATAATCATAAAGATAATTTTATTGATGGAATTAGTGGTTCATGTCATTGTAATATTTATACTGTTTCCCAGGATGGATATTAGCCCAGTCAGCCCGCTGTGGCTGCTATGATCTGAGGTAGTAGTGTGGAACTTACATGTCAGTTACCATCTAGATGAGTAGAATATCCCTCTATTCACAGCACCATCCCACAACAGAAGATGAGGGAAATAAATATTTTTCGTTCAAATATTTTCGCTCCGCTATGTTTTTATTCGATATGGACATTTACCGCTAGCCAGACACAGGGAAAATGGCGGCGCCCATATAGTTTATTTTGATATCCAAGAAAATGGCGACCGTAAGACTTCCGGTCTAATACACTATTTGAGTGATGCCCTAACAACCAATCAGGCTCCCCTGAAGAAGTCACGATGTGCGTGACGTAACGCCGTAGGGAGGATAGCGGCATCATACGGACGGATCTGAAGACAGCAGGATAACAGTAAGATAGCGGTTTACATGCCGATTATCTCCTACATGCTGACTATTTTTCTAATTGATGTAAGAGTCCATGTTTTAATCTAATAAAGCCTCATTTTGTTTACTGAAATACTACACTATTGGAGGCTTCATTTCCTGTCCCTCCCCTGGCTGCATCGATCGGAGCTTGGTCTCCCCTCCCCCCCCCTCTTCCCCCCCACCCGCTTGTCTTTTTCATAGAGAGCGTGATTGGTAGAGGATACAATTAAAGTATCACCTAAGAGTGGAGAAGAAATAGGAGAAATAGAGGAGATATAAGACCATAGTCCATGCCAGTGAAAATACTATATGCCAGTGATTCATGTTGTTGAGGTGAGAACATTGGGAGACAGGTGTAGGATTCACCGCAGGTTCAATACTTCAATTTGTTTATCACTTGAACCATTTGATTATATCTACAATTTTGGAAAATCTAGAATTTTGGAATTTACCATTGATCAAATACCCATTTGAACTTTCCTGAACAGCAACCATTGCAATATTGAACTTTTTGCACATTTGTGTTTATATATGCACTTGCACTTTATTCTGGTGATTGCACTATAGCATTCATTATTTATGCACAATTATATCACTGGGTATTTATTTATTTACCATTAGATTTATGTGACATAGAAGTGTGTTTTGTGTGATAACTTTTTTTCTTTAGCGCAAAATCCCCCCCTTTTTTCTTTATGTGGATGATAATTCACTGGTATGTGGACATAGAAGTGTTTAATGTACACTACCCTGAACATTTAAGTGTAAAATTCTAAATAAATTGTCTGTAATGTATTGTGGCCAAGAAAAATACCCTCTCTATGTTGGCATCGAGGCTCCTGTCAAAGCCAGGTACCGGCTCCCCCCCCCCAAAAAGGTGCCAAATGTGGCAGCAGAGGGGGGGGGGGCAGATAAGCAGAGCTTTCCCTTTTGAGTGGTCTATATTTCACTTACTCTCTGCCCCAGGTGGTAAACCAGTCAAGAGAACAGGAAGTGGATAGAGTTGTAAAAAACTGACAGAGGTTCCAATATTTAGCCACTCTATCTAAAACCTAAATAGAAAAATCCTTATGTTAATAAAGCATTACTGCTGTTTGCTCATTTTTATTGCTCGTTATAGTACGTTATTGAATAGGCTTGTATATTTATATTCATTATTAGCAGCAATTGAAAAAGTTAAAGTTGTGTAGCAAGCAACTTCTGTGAGGACCAACAGTGTACAGGGCTCAACTGGGTGAAACAAATCCGCATATTACCATTTTTACCTGTGTTTGAGATTTATTATTTTTTCTTTTTGTTCCCCCCTTATATGTGATATAGATCTGCAAAGTGTTGAAGATTTCTCTCTGTTTTCTGAGTGATATTCCTGGTTTTAAAGTAACCATTAAGTCAGCAGCATTATTTTACTCCTCTTTACTTGAAGTATATACTCAGAACTAACTCATTGCACAAAGGGATTCAGCCTCCCACTCATTCTTCAGAGACACAATCTAGAAATAAACATTAGATATCTAAGTGTACTGAACCATTTTTTTTCTGCATCGACAAATATAGTTGGCTTGGGAAATTGTGTAATCCGTTGAATCAGCAATTAGTGATTTGGGGAATTTTATATAAAAAAAAAAAAAAGTCCACACTAAATGGATCTGAACCATCTGCTGTTCTTAGAATTTTCCTTACCTCTTGTGATAATTTGAGAACTTCCTCTTGTGTTTTTGGAATAAAGGAAGGGAACTTTATAAATTATTAAAGTATTTTCAGGCATCAAAAAATGTTCGGAGTTAGCTTGAGCAGCTACAATAATGACCTGCAAATCTTGTCATTCCCAGTCATCCTGACTGATTATCCTGTATGGTTGAACCCACCACTGATGATTGGGTTGGCGCCATTATCGTAGCAACAGAGGCATACCTCTACCTGGTCCCGGGGCTGTATTATGTACTTATGATCTAAACATTAAGACCTTATATTGCTGTTTTGTGAGGTAATGGTGTTGATGAAACCCTTTAAATATGGCAGCAGTTTTGATGTGGAAACTTCTAATGCATATACTGAGTATAGTACAATGAAGATACCGTATTTTCCGGCGTATAAGACAATCTTTTATACTTAAAAATATGCCTCAAAACTCAGGGGTCGTCTTATACGCCGGTACCTGTAAGCAGAGTCTCAGTCAGACTGCGGCCGTCCATTGTTCAAAAGCCACGCCTCCTCCTCGTGCTGTTCCATGATAGGCGGAACACTCAGTTTCCCAGCAGAGCCTCTGTTCAGTGTTCTGACTATCACGGGTGCCCCCTCGTCCTCGGCCTTGGACGAGAACTGCTAATGCTGTCTAGCAAATTCTACAATTGTACTAAAAATAAAAAAAAAGCATGCTAAGTTTGCTATAGTCTTCTAAGTCAAACCTCAGCAATAAATTCACAAGGTTCCTGGCAATGTAGTTTCTCAAATGCATGCTACCCAAATTATTTTTCTTGGTTTCCTTTATCACCAAGTATATTCAAACTTCCAGGGCAGGTTTAGATTTGGTGGCTGTAAGAAATGTCTTAATAGTGACATATGGGAGAGAGAAAATGAGAAGTAGGCAGTGAGCATGCTTGGTGTATATCTGGTATAATATGATCCATTGGGGTACTAACCAGTTTATTTTCCTTCAGTAGAGTGGCAGTAGGGAACCTTTTATAGTGTTTTTTTAATTTCCTGTTTTTGTTACTATACATTTTTGATATTTGTGTAATGGTCTCATGGGCATTATCGTGTTTGTCGTTTATAGTTTTCCAGTCAAATTACCATAATAAAGAAGAAACCAAATTCTCTGCCATACTAGCTCTTCATTTCTCATTTACCGAGTCTTCTTTTTCTTGGTGTAAAACCAAATTCATTAGTGAGCACAGAACAGACTATAAAAAAAAAGTGTTGATACGTTTGCCAAATTCTGCATGCAAGCAGCTAAGCTACTAATAGCTTCTACTTCTCTTTCTGCTCTTAACTTCCGGCTTAAATATAGAGCTCATTGTCTTGGTCATTTTGCTTACTGTCTTTAACTGATAACATTAAACAGCTGCATGATGCAGTTTAAAGTTATTTCAGTTCCTGTAGCTGGAATGGATAATAATGCAATTAGGCTCCATGCACACAGGACATAAAATAAATGGTCTTTCTGGACGTTGGATTGCTGGCAGGAAAACGCTCCTTTTTAAAAACGTGCTTTTAACATCGTTTTTGCACGTTTTTCAGCGTTCAGCATTTTTTGTGGTCAGAAAGAACTGCTCTTGAACGTGATTTTAGGCTGTTCTGACAACAGCCCAAAAACTCCTCTGCTGATAAACTTCAAAAAACATCCATGTGTGCATGGACACATAGGATAATATAGAGGGGAGTTTATGGGCTGTTAAAAAAAAAAAAAATGGCCAAACTCACAAAAATGTGCGTTTATCAGCTGCAGTGTGATTGAGGCCTTAAGCTGATCTCCAAATTAAGACCCCCAAAATAATCTGCTTCAAGATTATTGCAGTCTATGAAAGACATGCAGTGTGACAAGTTTTTTTATTTATTTATTGTTGAAAGGAACTGCACAAAGTAAACCCTTTGTCAGGTTTCTTTCGATGTGTCCTGGTGACATGGGAAATCACTGCCAGGGGAGATGTTTAATTGTTCCTTCATTCTATAGAGTTTTGTTTGGAGTTCAATTTGAAACACAGAAAGGAAAGCTCATGCTTGTTAATAGAAGCGGAACAAAACTTTTTTTTCCAGATTAGGAACTGTTCAGCTATGAAATTTTCTCTGATACATGGTCATAAATGGTCAAAAAATTTTTTTTTTTGATTGATCTTTTAACTTTCCTATGTGTACGTAACAGAATTGAGTGGATTCAGTGGACCAAGGGTTGTCAAACCTTATAAATAAAAAGCCAGTTCACCGTACTTAGGATGTAGGGGGCCAGACTGTGGCTATTGGAGGTTGAAAATGTTTGCTGCTTCCGTGTAAATTATGCCCCAAGCAAGGTGGTCAGTTGGAGTAAATGCCTCAAGCTCAGTAGTCCATGAAAGAAACTCGAAAAAATTGATTTGTGGTATCACCACAGGATGGCACTGTGGATAATAAAAAGGTCTATGTATGTGCCACGTCCCTTTTGATTGGAGATAATAGTAAGGGATTGGTACTGGATTTTATAGGCACTGAGGTACACAATATTATGAAAAATATTTTTATTAGATTGATTAAAAACATGAAGGAATCAGGCAAACAATGATTAAAAACTTTGCATAGTAAAGACTGCCTGGATACTGATACCACACACATCTTTTTCTGTCGGTCTTGGTGAGAGTGGATAATGTTGTGCAGTAGCTTGGCTCTACATGTTACACGTATATATACACGCTTCTTCAGGAGCTTAGTTATACATTAGTGCAAACATCACACAGGATTTGGCACCAGGATAGAAAACACGGTAGGTCGGTATCCGGGAATACGGTGGGTGTAGCAGACACGTACCATCAAGGAGGTGACTGTTCCATAGTATTAATCCCCAGTTGAGCAGTAGTTGTATGCATAACACAATATAGTAGAGTAGGGGAGGAAAAGACAAGTCACAAGTCTGTAACTCCTAAATGGAAATTGGAGCTGTAGAGGGTCTCTAAAGAGAGAGATGTTCCTCAGAGGTTACAGCAGATAATTAACAGTATATCATACATATCAAACTGCTATCCGACATCTGCCGATCCAAAGATCACTTACACATGCATTAAGGTGAAAAACCTTCTTTGCTGCAGCTGCCCTCCCTTTTTCTTACCCGGTCCAATCCACCGATGTGCATGAGCCCAGCAGCTCCAGCTGCTGTCCCTCTCCTCACTGGCAGATTAATAATTGGGGGGGTGTCCCCACTGTCCCCACTGTCTGTAAATAGATGCAACAGCAGGACTCGGAATTGAGCCCACATGGGTTTCCCCAGGGAAAGCGGCTCTCCGTGGGGGCACCTGATGAATGGAAGGAGCCAGCAGCGCCGGCGGGGCACCCCGGGAGAGGAGGATCGGGGCTTCTTTGTGCAAGACTTTTGCACAGAGCGGGTAAGTATAATGTGTTTTTAAAATGAACCTTTAACAACCCTTTTAACCTTTTTGTTAGGACAGACAATGTTCAAATCTAGTGTAAAACTGGTAATGAGAACAGTACAGATAGGGTTAACTATGGTAAACATTAACTCCCCAGCCCCCTCTGTACAATACAGCAGAAGAAAACTTCAGTTTCGGAGCTTTCAGAAAAGAGCAAGTAAAATTAAAGTGGTTGTAGACCCTTGCATATACCCAGTGAAGTGACTGGCCTCATGTGTAAGTTGTATCTGTCTATCCACAGTCTTCTCTTCTCTACAGCCATTCAAAGTCCAGAATTTATGAGCTTGTCTGAGAGTTTAGGAAAAAGAGGGCAGAGAGCTGAAGTTACACCCTGCAGAGCTCAGTGAGGAGAGTTCTAAAGAGCTGAGCTGGAGAGAAAAGTCCCCCCACCCCCCCCTTTCACACAGCACAGGAATAAAGCCAAGGCTGTCAATTAGCTGGAGCTCCCTCCCCGTCACCCTTTTTCTCTTGGTGTCAGCAAAACTTGTCAGAAATGAGGAACGAAGCAGCAGACAGAAATGGCACTTAGTGCTCTTAATTTAGACAAGTACACACTATAGATGGATATGCTTTGTTAATTTTTCATGTCTGAGTACTGATCTCTGTATTCTGATGGGACGGGGGCTTGGGGGGCTTCTCCCTGTCAGAATACGACAGAGCACCAGGGGAGATACCTACATCATGCTCAGTTTGTGTGCTGTTTCAGGTATCTGTCAGTTTTTTTTTTTTTTTTTTTCATTCAACCCACTGATTAAAGGGGGAAAAAAAAAGCACTTTTGAACTATGTTATGCAATGTCATCCAAAGGAAACAAAAAAAAATTAAACTAATGAGAAACAATTGAAGTGTATCTTATCTATTTGTGTCTTGTTTATCATTTCCAAAGAATGCATCAACCAGGAACTGGAAGATTTATGCTGTACAAGTACCCAATAATTCTAGTTATTTATATTTTACTATTGGGAGTGTCCAATTAAAGGCTTTGTCTGCTCAGTAAGCCCTGAATGCTGTACAAATCCAGTCACTTAAGAGTCCCTAGCAGGAAGTGCTAGCGCATTCACATATCTTAATTAATGTGCAGGTGTAGCGACTGTGTTCTCAGTTCAGGTAACACACCCTTGCCCTGGATCACATTTCCTGCATGAAGTCATTGCTGACGACAACATTAGTGAAGGGGTGGGAGAATGTCCCTCTGGCATATTTGCTCAGTGGGAAAAAAAAGCGAGCTCTGTAATTATGCGTGTGATTTGGTTTCAGGCCAAGTCTGTAAAGTACACAGACACTTCGGATGCCGCCTTTGAATACTACAGTACAGTACATCCCTTCTAGAGTACAGGGGAAGAGAAGGGGAAAACCCAGGAGGTGAATGAGTGCTTCTACCTCTGTCAGAGGTCATGAGATGTTTAGTCATCAGTCCCTGCACTCTACAGTCTTTGTGCTCACAAAGCTCCTAATGACTTAATACACGTATCCGTTTTTAGCCAAACACACACAAAAAAGTAAAACTGAGAACAGAGAAGTTTACAACTATTAGAAAGCAAGCTGATCTGTTTAAGGCTGCTTTTGTATAATTTTCTGTCTAATTTTCTGTCTAATGGCCCATACACACGATACGCATATAAAAAATGGAGAGTTTACTAAAGTTAGGAAAATTCTCCTACGACAGAATAAAAAATCAGAGGTGATTGTCGTGTTGTAGTGTATTGTATTTTAGGAAGACAACTGTTCTGATTAAACGAAAATCGTATGATCTGGTATCATATGAGAAAAATTTTCATGTTAGTCCCATCGGATAATATCGGATGAACTATCGTGATCGGCTCTCGAAAGCTCTGTTCTAACGATCCGTTTATCGTACGATTGCGTCGAAAGCTGTATTTTTCGTCCGGATTGTGCATCATGTGTACCTGCCATTTGTTACTATTTTAAGCTAGGGCAGGCAAATAGCCACCCTTTTTCTTGTTTTGTTGTTTTTTTTACTAATTATGCATATCACAGAATTAGGTTGTCCTAACCACTTCAGTCCCCGAAAGATTTACCCCCTTTATGACCAGGCCATTTTTTGCGATACGGCACTGCGTTACTTTAACTGACAATTGCGTGGGCGTGCGACGTGGTACCCAAATAAAATTGATGGGTTTTTTTTTCCCCCCACAAATAGATATTTCTTTTGGTGGTATTTGATCACCTCTGCAGTCCTTTATTTTTTGCGCTATAAACAAAAAATGTCAATTTTGAAAAATAAGCTATATTTTTTACTTTCAGCTATAATACATATCCAAAAAAATGTAAAAAAAAACAAAAACGAATTTCTTCATCAATTTAGGCCAATAGGTATTCTACATATTTTTGGTATAAAAAAATGCTAATCAGCGTATATTGATTGGTTTGCGCAAAAGTTATAGCGTCTACAGCTATGGAATAGATTTATGGATTTTTTATTGTTTTTACTGGTGATAGCGGCGATCAGCGATTTTTTAAATTTTATTTTATTGGGACTGCGACATTGTGGCGGACACATCTGACACTTTTTGAGGACAAGTGACACCAATACAGTGATCAGTGCTAAAAAAAAATGCACTGATCACTGTATAAATGACACTGGTTGGGGAGGGGTTAACGGGCGATCACAGGGTTAATTGTTGTCCCTCAGTGTGTTTTCTAACTGGGGGGGGGGGGGTGGACTGATAGGAAGAACACAGAGATCGCGGTTCCTGATTACTAGGAACAGAAGATCTATGTATACTTCCCTGTCAGAATGGGGATTTGCCTTGTTTACATAGGCAGATCCCTGTTCTGCCTCCCTGTGGAGGGATCGGGGGTATCAGGCGGACCTGCTAATTGATCACCAATAAATTAATAACCCATATATAAATCAATATTATGATGGATCCAAAATAGAAGCACAAAAATATGAAAATGTGTATAAGAAAATGTCCTTCAAACTGTTGATAAATAAAACCAAATACGCGTGTCCATAGGTTAATCAGTGCATATAAGCTCTAAATAATATATTGAACACCAGTGCTCTGTAAAAAAAAGTCCATATAATAGTGAGATGTCATATCCAAAAGCAATCGTGTTGAATCCACCACCAATCAGCAGAAATTACTTCTTACCAGCTTGTCATGATCCCCCATGACAGAGGATCAATGTATGCCTGTAATCAATCAGCTCTCTCCAAAGACCAGCAAACACGAATACGATTCTTTAGGCAGTAACTCCCGACCAATGAACCATCTCTCCATGTGCTCCTCTTAATCTGAGCACATTTCCTCCATTTTCCATACGGACCCGCTAATTGGCTCTCCCTCTGTGCAGCGGACGCATGGCCACAGTATTGAATAAAACAACGTACAGGTATGTTGTTTCGTGCAATAGAGCCGCCCTGCCACAGTATATATGCGGTGGGCGGTCTATAAGTGGTTAAAGACTTGCTTAGCTTTTTCTTTTGGATAAAATATATATTATATCCTTTTTGGGGCTGATTTATGAACTCTAGACAAGGAAAGTTTCTGTGTTCCTTATAGCAGTCAGTCGAATGCCGCCTTTTATTTTCGGATATCAGACCTGAGCATGAGAGGGGAGCCTCAATAGCAATCGTTTTAACTGGGATTTTTTTTTTATTTTTACTTTCATATCAGAGAAACTCTTTGTAACCATCTTTGTTCTATATAGAGACATCACTATGTAGTGTAGTCGCGTATCTCCGATCCTAAACCTGCCTTCTGCCTGTCACCAGTGGCGTCACTAGGGTTGGTGTCACCTGGTGCGGTAAAATTTGGTGTCACCCCCCTCCCCAGTTCATTGAGCCACCCGGGGCACTGAAAATTCTAGCACATCAGCACAGCTCTCCCCCCGTGTAATCCCCCTAATGGAACCCCTGTGTAATCCCCCTAATGGAACCCCCCCGTGTAATCCCCCTAATGTCACGTCCCCCCCCCCGTACAACCTCCCTAATGTAAGCCCCCTGCAATCCCCCATAATGTAATCCCCCTAATTTAACCCCCCCAATGCAATCCCCTTAATGTAACCCCCCTGTTCATTCCCCCTAATGTAACCTCCCTGTATTCCCCTTAATGTAACCCCCCCCGTGCAATCCCCCTAATGTAACCCCCCCGTGCAATCCCCTTAATGTAACCCCCCTGTATTCCCCCTAATGTAACCCCCCTGTGCAATCCCCTAATGTAATCCCCTTAATGTAACACCCCTGTATTCCCCCTAATGTAACCCCCCCTGTGCAATTCCTCCTAATGTAACCCCCCCCCCTGTATTCCCCCTAATGTAACCCCCCTGTATTCCCCCTAATGTAACCCCCTCTGTGCAATTCCTCCTAATGTAACCCCCCCGTGCAATCCCCCTAATGTAACCCCCCGTGCAATCCCCCTAATTTAACCCTTCGTGCAATCCCCTTAATGTAACCCCCCCTGTATTCCCCCTAATGTAACCCCCCCTGTGCAATCCCCTAATGTAATCCCCTTAATGTAACACCCCTGTATTCCCCCTAATGTAACCCCCCCTGTGCAATTCCTCCTAATGTAACCCCCCCCCCTGTATTCCCCCTAATGTAACCCCCCTGTATTCCCCCTAATGTAACCCCCTCTGTGCAATTCCTCCTAATGTAACCCCCCCGTGCAATCCCCCTAATGTAACCCCCCGTGCAATCCCCCTAATTTAACCCTTCGTGCAATCCCCTTAATGTAACCCCCCCTGTATTCCCCCTAATGTAACCCCCCCTGTGCAATCCCCTAATGTAATCCCCTTAATGTAACACCCCTGTATTCCCCCTAATGTAACCCCCCCTGTGCAATTCCTCCTAATGTAACCCCCCTGTATTCCCCCTAATGCAACCCCCCTGTATTCCCCCTAATGTAACCCCCCCTGTGCAATTCCTCCTAATGTAATCCCCCCTGTATTGCTCCTAATGTAATCCCCCCTGCAATCTCCCTAATTTAATCCCCCCTGTATTCCCCCTAATGTAATCCCCCCTAATGTAATCCCCCTAATTTAACCCCCCCCAATGCAATCCCCTTAATGTAACCCCCCTGTTCATTCCCCCTAATGTAACCCCCCTGTATTCCGCCTAATGTAACCCCCCCATGCAATCCCCCTAATGTAACCCCCCCTGTATTCCTCCTAATATAACCCCCCCTGCAATCTCCCTAATGTAATCCCCCCCACCTGCAATCTCCCTAATGTAATCCCCCCCCCACCTGAAATCTCCCTAATGTAACCCCCCTATATCTCCTCTCTCCCTACAGTCACAGACCTCAGATCAGCGCGCTCTGTCCACATGGATGTTCCTCCTCCTAGGCTCCTCCTCCTGTTGTGGATATACTGTTAGTGTGGAGGAGGAGGAGACTAGGCTCCGTCGGTCTGAGGAATGTATTTGTTGTGAGCCGACACCTCTCCCCACCTGCCTGAGCGTCAATAGGCGGATTGCAGTGCCGGGCGCTGTGCACTAGACTATGGCACTGTCTGCCTCGAGTCACAACACAATTCCTCCTCGCTCCCCGAACATTGCGGGGAGCGAAGGAGATACTGGAGTGCGCAGGGGAAGGAGGAAAAGGAGAGAGCCGTGGTGCCTCTCTCAATCCAGCGCCGTGATGGTGTCACCCTTCTGGCGGGTGTCACCCGGGTGCGACCCGCACCCCCCGCACCTGCCTTGCAACGCCAGTGCCTGTCACTATTACCTCCCGTTTGCTATGTCAGTGCAGTACATGTCTATATATGCATGCGACCATACCTTCCTCCCCCTCACTTGGGGTGTCAGTGTAGTAGACCTCTTTATATGCATGGTATGGCCTGTTTTTTTTTTATTTGTAATTATGTGAACAAGTGGTTGAAACAGCTGTAGACATGTTGCAGTGTTTCTGAAAGGTGCATGTCTGTCCTCAAAATTCCTTTAAGGGAACCTCAAGCCCTGGTTCACACTGGTGCGATTTGATATGTCAAATCGCATGTCAAATCGGCGAAATTTGCTGCAATTTGCGGGCAATGACACCGTCCTAATCGGTGCGACGCCGCATCTGCGGCGCTGCACCGATTACAAAAAGTAGTTTCTGTACTACTTTTTGCGATTTCAGCCGCGATTTACATTGACATCTGTGTCAGATGTGTCTGTAATCGAGCTGAAATCGGCACTGACAGGTAGGAGTGAAATCGTGCGAGTTCAGCTGAACTCGTACGGCTTCACTCCCGCAGCCCCAGTGTGAACCTGGGCTTAAAAAATGTATTAAAAAACAAAAAAACGAAACCACATTAGAACACACATCTTTTTGTGGGGTAACCATTATATGGAAGCCATTTCCCCATACTCTTAGCGATAGCAAAATCTAAGCCCCTGGTGGTCATGGATAGCACAATGACTTAAAGCGGAGCTCCCCTGAAAAAAAAATATTAAAAGCCAGCAGCTACAAATACTGCAGCTGCTGACTTTTAATATTAGGACACTTACCTGTCCTGGAGTCCAGCAACGTCGGCAGCAGAAGACGAGCAATCGCTCGTCACTCTGCTGCCCCCACCGCCATCCTCGGTGAGGGAACCAGGCAGTAAAGCCTTGCGGCTTTACTGCCTGGTTCCCTACGGCGCATGCGCGAGTCGCACTGCGCCATTCTCACTGGTCCCTGTTGTGTTCTGGGAGCCGAGTGTCTCCCAGAACACAACGGGTATTCTGTGGGAAGTGACGTACTACCCGCAGAATACCCGCAGAGAGGACTCCCGGAAGTGGGTGCAAATACCGGTCTTAGACAGGTATCTGCACCCCCCTCCCCCCTGAAAGGTGCCAAGTATGACACTGGAGGGGGGAAGGGTTCCGATGAGCGGAAGTTCCACTTTAGGGTGATAACGGTCGTTAATGTAGTGTCATTATTTGTTTTAGAGTGTGTGTTTTCTATGGCATGTTCCCTTTAAGCAATAAATCCCTCTCTTTTTGTATTGCAGTCCAACTCCAGTCATATATATTTTTTTCTTTTGAAAAGGGTAGGGAAAGTTATGCTGGCCCTTCACAATACGAAAAATTGGCCGAACCCATTTTCGAAAAACAAACATTTGGCCGTGAGAGCAAACTATAGTGCCATCATGTAATGACCGATAAATCATTCAGTGGACTTTTTTTTAACATATACCTAGTCCAAACAGTTCAGACAGGAAACACATTAACCTTTCAACTTATCATTCGTTCAGCAGAAAATTTCCAAACTTGTCCTTCATTTTTTCGGCTCAAAAACTTCCCAACGATTACAAAAACAAACTGGCCAAATGACTGAAATTCGGCCGATTTTTCGTATAGTGTAATGCCAGCGTTAGAACTGCTATCAGGTTTTTAATGCTGTGTTTGGCCCCAATGAGGATATTTCACCCATTCCATTTTACACCTGTGATACCAGACTGATAAATAAGGTCTTGTTCCTATGGGCTAACTTAAGCGTACATCTGTGCTAAGACCTATGTCTGCTCCATGGGAGGCACACGTGTTCCTTGCAATTGACATGCATGCTTTTTGGGAAGCAGCGGCTGCACGGACACTGCTGTTGGTCCCAAATTGACAGTCTTGCCGATGTGTGTTTCTGAATGCACACTATCAGCTTTTGGGACATGCTCCTGCGCGGCTGTCAAATCACACAGAAATGCATAGCATTTCATATAATATGCTTTTCTTGTGAAGGAAGTGATCATAAAAAAAATATTTATAGTGATAGGGGTGCAACGGATCAAAAAACTCACGGATCGGATCATTTTTCGAATCACCACCATATATAGTCCCCACTGTAATATTCACATCTCCCCCACTGTAATATCCACATCTCCCCCACTGTAATATCCACATCACCCCCACTGTAATATCCACATCACCCCCACTGTAATATCCACATCACCCCCACTGTAATATCCACATCTCCCCCCACTGTAATATCCACATCTCCCCCCCACTGTAATATCCACATCTCCCCCACTGTAATATCCACATCTCCCCCACTGTAATATCCACATCTCCCCCACTGTAATATATTAGTGGGGGAGATGTGGATATTACAGTGGGGAGATGTGGATGTTACAGTGGGGGAGATGTGGATATTACAGTGGGGGAGATGTGGATATTACAGTGGGGAGATGTGGACATTACAGTGGGGGGGAGATGTGGATATTACAGTGGGGGGGAGTGCCTGCTTGTGTCGTTCTATTCTGGTAAGACTACGCAAGCAGACAATCGTCCTATATACAGTGGGGGAGATGTGGACATTACAGTGGGGGAGATGTGGACATTAGTAATATCCACATCTCCCCCACTGTAATATATTAGTGGGGGAGATGTGGATATTACAGTGGGGAGATGTGGAAGTTACAGTGGGGGAGATGTGGATATTACTAATGTCCACATCTCCCCCACTGTAATGTCCACATCTCCCCCACTGTATATAGGACGATAGTCTGCTTGCGTAGTCTTACCAGAATAGAACGACACAAGCAGGCAGACCCCTCTGTCTGGATCCACGAGCAGTTGAGGCGGGTAATGATGACGTCAGCTCGCCGCTCTAGGGGAGGGGAGCTCACCTAGGCCGCCTCTGGGTGTACCAAGTTGGCCGCCGCTCCGGAGCTAGGCTGAAGCCGCGGCCTTTCCTATGGCCGAGGCAGCGGAGCTCAATCTGCGGATCGCGTGGTGTGCCGATCCGAATATGTTGACCCGTTCGGATCAATGACGATCCGTTGCACCACTAGTGATAGTAGAGGTTCATTAAAAAAATTAAAATAAACATGTTCTACTTACCTGCTTTGTGCAGTGGTTTTGCACAGAGCGAACCCGAACCACCTCTTCTGGGGTCCCCTGGCAGTGCTCTCGGCTCCTCCTCGTGCCACTTCTTATGGTATTCCAGCATTTCTCTTCTCCCTCAGTTTCTCTCCCTCACTGAGCTAATGTGACCCCATATGTCAGTTTTACATTGTATATCCCTGTATGTTGTGGTCGTTTAAGTGCTTATCTAATCGTTTTTTGACCATACCGATGCCCCCCACTGAAACCACCGCCTGTGGAAGGGAATTCCACATCCTTGCCACTCTTACAGTAAAGAACCCTCTACGCAGTTTAAGGTTAAACCTAATGTCTTCTATTTTTAATTCAATCTTATTTTATTTGTTTATGCAGTGAAACGACAGAAAAAGACATACATTGTCTTAAACATTACAAACATTAATAGGATACATCCTCAACAGGCATCATGTGTGTCAGAACAGAGCAGGGCTAAGTACTATCAGATGAAAGTATACACAAACCTATTTGGAGAGTATGAAGTAGGGTCACTCAATGGGTTATAGGTAGTAGGTAAATTGAAGCCCTGGTACGTTATCCTACTGGGTTCTTAGAGGTGTATTTATGTGTAGAGAAAAGAGAAAGAGTCAGAGTCAGGGGCAAATAGTAGGGGTACACAGATAGGGGACAGGGATCAGAATCACTCCATCAAGGTCCGAGAGTGGTCTCGTCCAGGGCACACTCCGCCCAAGAGATAAACTCCGAGGAGTACCGAAACACGGACCACGAAGTCCATGCGAGAGAGAACTGTTCACTTTTGTCATTTTCCTCCGCCACCAGGCGCTCAAGGTCCCTAATGCATGTCTTCTATTTTTAATGAGTGGTCACATGTCTTAATAAACAACCTTCTGCAGAAAAGTTGTATCTCTATTTTGGGGTCACCAGTGTGGTATTTGTAAATTGAAATCCTATCCCCTCTCAAGTGTCTCTTCTCCAGATAGAATAAGTTCAGTGCTCACAGCCTTTCTTCATAACTAATATCCTCCAGTCCCTTTTATTAGCTTTGTTGCCCTTCTCTGTATTTGCTCCATTTCCAGCACATCCTTCCTGAGAACTAGTGCCCGGAACTGGACAGCATACTCTAGGAGATGCCGGACCAGAGTCTTGTAGAGTGGGAGAATTATCGCTTTATCTCTTGAGTTAATCCCCTTTTGAATGTATGACAATCTTCTGTTTGCTTTGTAAGCAGCAGCTTGGCATTGCATGCCATTGCTGAGCCTATCATCTTCTAGGACCCCCAGGTCCTTTTCCATCCTTGATTGCCCCAGAGGTTCTCCCCCCAGTGAGCAGATTGCATTCATCTTTTTGCCACCCATATGCATTATTTTACATTTAACCTCATTTGCCATGTAGTTGCCTGTTGCTAACAAATAGGTGGGCATTAGCCACCCGCTGGCTTGTTGACAATTTTTGGGCAATTTGAGGCAAATTTTAGGCATTTTGCCAAAGCACTCCTGAAGAGCCCAAAAGGCACCTTGGTTGAAATAAGCTGCATTAACCTACCCAAATCACCTGAGTGCACTCTGTTGAATTAATTTAATTTAAAGATCCCTGGAAACACTAGGTACTTGATTTCTTCTAAAATCACTTAAGAGAAAAGAAAAATTATTATGCTATGGAATTTGTGAAAAATAGGCTAATTTGGGTTATGATTAATGACTCGTTTGCGAATTGGAATGCCCCTATGAAGCATGTAATTTCTACCCAAAGTTATGCTAAAGTTCTTTCTTTTGTTTACAGGTAGTATTATACAGATGCATTCAAATATGACTTTATAGACTCAAAGTAATTGCCATACTATAATTCTTTCCACGAGTAGTGTGTAGCTGGCATTTTTTTTCTAGTATTGGATAGAGTGAGGAAGTGTTTTACCCCCGACAAGTTTTTACTGCGATCTGGGGCTCTATTAGGAGGAATTTTCCCTAACTTACTTTGCCTGTGACTATTGTTTAACCAGATAAGTAAGCAAAACTTTCCTCTCAATTTAATTCTTGAATGTGTTCGTTCTCCACTTGAATTATTGTTAACCAATTCAATACCGCACACTTTTACCCCCTTCCTGCCCAGGTCAATTTTCAGCTTTTAGTGCAGTCACACTTTGACAATAATGCGGTCATGCAACACTGTACCCAAACTAAATTTTTATCGTTTTGTTCACACAAATAAAGCTTTCTTTTGGTGTTATTTAAACACCACTGGGTTTTTTTATTTTTTGCTAAATAACTGAAAAGGCCTGAATATTAAAAAACAAAAAAAATAAACACGGTTTTCTTTGTTTCTGTTATAAAATTTTGCAAATAAATCTTTATTTACACAGCGGGTAAAAAAGTATTGAATGAGTCACCATTTTTCCTTTAGGTTTGTAAAGGTGCTATTGACATTACATTTTTACCACATGTCGGTAACAACCTATGCAATCCATAAATACAAAGAAACCAAAACAAATAAGTTCAGAAATTAGGTTATGTTTAATAAAATGGAATGACGCTGGGAAAAAGTATTGAACACGCCAACTGAAATGTATTTAATACTTCGTACAAAATCCTTTGGTAGTGACAGCTTTAAGATGCCTCCTTTAGGGAGAAACTAGTCAAATGCATTACTTATGTGTGATTGTGGCCCATTCTTCCACATATCTTGAAGGTTCCGTGGGCCTCTTCTATGAACTTTGATCTTTAGTGCAAAAATGGAATCCAGTAAATCCGAATGCGTCCACCATCAGTAGTGCGCCAGTGGTTTGCCCCAGCCTCCATTCCATTCCATTTTTGCACAAGCACTTTATTTATGAACTTTGATATTAGGCACGTTTATCATTTATTCACTGCATTGTCACTTTGGAATTGAAAAAAACGCTATTCATTTATTGTTTGTGTATAGTTGCACATTAAGTATTAGCATATTTGTTCATTTGACAAATTACTGTGTTTGAATATACAGCACATTACAGATTGAGTAAGCACCACATTATTATATTACTTCTGTAACCAATGCCATCAGTAAGTTTTTCAACAAGAAGTATGCAAAAGTTTTGAGAGAGCCCTTTGCTTTTACCCACCATGAGATGTTTCTTGTGTGACAGCTTGGTAATGAGACACCTTTTCAGGCTGGGTTCACACTGATACGACACGACATTCATCCGACTTTCATCCTACTTTGCTCTGCGACATCAGTCCTACATTGATCCTACATTGGTCCGACATCCATCCAACATTCATGAACAGGATACTACTTTGATCCGACATTGTGCTAGTCTGACTTGTCCTTTGACCAATCAAAACAATCCCAGGGTGAGATAAATTCCTTTTACTGCTGCTGTAATCACCATGTCGGATGTCAAATGTCGGATGGTTAGGACAAGGATCCTACTTTGATCCGACTTCAATGATATTCAATGGGCTGAAGTAGGATCAAAGTCGGACAGAAGTAGTACAGGGAGCATTTTTAATGTTGGACCGACTTGTGTCGGACCAGTTAAGACGGCTCTCATAGGAATTCATTGATTTTCACACGTCATGCGACATGAGCTCCTAATGTCGGAGCGTTTGTCGGACAAGTGTGAACCAGGCCTTAGGCCTGGTTCACACTGGGGCGACAAACGCTCCGACATTGGGAGCTCATGTCGCATGACGTGTGAAAATCAATGTTTCCCTATGGGAGCCGCAGGTCGCCCCCTGCCCCAGAGCACCAAACCCCCCATGTTGAGGGCATGCGGCCTGGTACGGTTCAGAAGGGAGGGGGGGCCGCTCTCTCGTCCCCCCTTTTCCCCTGCGGCCTGCCAGGTTGTGTGCTCGGATAAGGGTCTGGTTTGGATTTTGGGGGGGACCCCCACGCCGTTTTTTCGGCGTAGGGGCGCCCCTTCAAATCCAGACCAGACCCAAGGGCCTGGTATGCCTCTGGAGGGGGACCCATGCCGGTTTTTTATTTAAAATTTGGCCTGGAGTTCCCCCTCAAGATTCATACCAAACATAGTGCCTGCTATTGGCGGGGATCCAAGTCGGATCCCCGTTCATTGAAAGTCGGACATATGTCGGCTTCATGACGCAGGGCAAAGTCGGATCCAAAGTAGGACAGATGTCGTGTCGCACTAGTGTGAACCCAGCCTCATAGGCCATTAGTTGAGGCTAAATTAGCTGATATGAATTAGGACTGACAAGGGGCAGGATTGCTTCCTAATTACTGATAGATTTCAGCTGGTGTCTTGGCTTTCCATGTCTTTTTTCACCTCCCTTTTTTCATGTGTTTAATACTTTTTCCCTGTGTCATTCTATTTTATTACACATAACTTAATTTCTGAACTTATTTTATTTTTTTTGGTTTCTTTGTATGCGTGGGACTGCACATGTGAAAATTTCAAGCCAATAGCACCTTTAGAAATACATTTACCTAGAAATATGGTGACATGTTCAATACTTATTTTACCCGCTGTATATATCTGAAAATTGATCAGTCCTGATGGCCTATCTCATTTCTTAAGGCCCAAAAATGTCAGGACAGTACAGATATCCCCCAAATTAATTACCTCTTTTTGGAAAGTCCAAGGTAAAAGGCGTGGCAAGTTTTTTTGAGGCTGTCATTTTTTGTCATACATTTTTGGAAAATTAACACATTTGTATTTATTATTATTTTTTTTAAACACTTTGGCCGGAGCAATGCAATGTTACCATAGTAACAATGTACTGCTCTGGATAAATGATCAGTATTTTTATTTTTTTACGCATTATGGTTGCATAGAGCAATGAATTTATTTGTTGTATGCAAGCATTTTACTGAATGAAATTGATTCATTCAGTTCATTTTATTGTGATTAGCTAATTGGCCAGAGCTAATCACATGGTACAGATGGGCTGTGATTGGCCCAGTTTGTACCATGTAATCACACTGACAAATCACAGCTAGCAACACAATTGTATACAATGGATGGCTTGAAAGGAAGCCATCCATTGTGTACAACTGTGATGTGACCTCTTGTGAATGGCTACAGCAGTCACATGTTACCGGCAGTGGGTCGTACAGTGATTAGTGTCCAGTGGATGCAACCGGTGACAGATCCTGCCGCTGTGCGCAGACAGGTTCCCATCAGCTTCATCCTGCTATAGGCCGGAACTGGTTAAATTGGGGACAGGTTAGTGTAAAGGCCCATACACACTATCAGACTTTTTGACAACACTTGTCCAACAGACGTGTTTAATCGAACAATCCGACCATGTGTATGCTCCATCGGACAATTGTTTTCGCTTTTTCATCGGACAAATGTTCGCTGTGAATGCTGTCAAACTTTTCTGCAACAAATGTCCGATGGGGGATAATCAGATCGTGTGTACACAAGTCCATCGGACTAAAGTCCAAAGTACAAACACGCATGCTCAGAATCAATACTAAAGATCAGACAACAATAGCACAAGTTGCCCAAAGGGTGGCGATAAAGAGCTGAAAAAACACGTGATTTGGTGAAAGTTGCCTAAAAATGTCCTGCCGTGTGTATGCAGAACAAGTTCACGGCCCACCCCCATTCGGACCAAAATCCATGCAAAAGTCAGATGTAACTCTGATCGTGTGTATGAGGCTTAAAGGAGCACTAAAGCTTTTTTTTTTTTTTTTGCTTAAAAATAACAAACATGTTATACTTACCTCCACTGTGCAGCTCGTTTTGCACACAGTGGCCCCGATCCTGGTCTTCTGGGGTCCCTCGGCGGCTGTCTTGGCTCCTCCCCGCAAGGACTCCACACCTTAATGCGAGTGAGCTCGCATGGTGTGGAGTGATTGCGGGCGCGCTCCCGTGATACAGCGGCGGCCATAGCCGCCGACTGTATCACTCGGCCCCGCCCCCCGGCGTGCCGCGTCATTGGATGTGATTGACAGCAGCGCCAGCCAATGGCTGCGCTGCTTTCAATCTATCCAGTGTAGCCAATCGGCGGCCAGGCAGAAAAACAAAGAGGATGACGGGGACGAGCATGGGACTTTCGAGGGGCCAGGTAAGAAAAACGGGGGCTTGGGGGGGGGCGGTATTGTCGAATGTTTTTTCACCTTAATGCATAGGATGCATTAAGGTGAAAAAAAATGTAACTTTACTACTCCTTTAAGACTTACCGAGAAGGGCTGTGGACCAACTTTACACTTATAATGTATGCATTGTAAGCATAGGTGTGCACAGCCTATTGCATTAGGGTGTGCCCACCAAAGCTCAAACACACATGCATGTGTATATACAGTATACTGATGGTGTCATTAGGGCAGAGATTGGTGTCAGTAAGGCAGTGGAGGGTGTCAGTCGTTTTTATTCTTATGATTATTATTTTTTTATATTTATTTATAATTTTTAAGGAGCCCAGTTAGGGAGCTTTGGTGAAATATCAGGGGGTCTATGCATCACACAGGCTGATTAGGGTGTGCCCTGGCACACCCTGTGCGCACGCCTATGATTGTAAGTGTAAAGTTCAGCTACACTTTAAGTCCTTTGCTGCATGTCTGAGAGTGGGGTTCACTCCGGTGCGCTGCATTTTGGGTGTAGCATGATTTTGGCTAGTTATACCTGCGTTTTTAGGTGCAATGTCTTCTATTAGACCATGTGTTTTCACAAAAGTGCACCCAAGTCCTGCGTTCTGTATCTTTGATGCACTTTTAGAAAACACACATTCTAATAGAAAATAATGGAATTGCACCTAAACCTGTGGGTAAAACGCGGATACAATCGCACTGCACCTTAACTGCACTGCACCAGTGTGAACCTTGCCTTTATTTTAGTCAGGCTACAATGTATCTTAAAAATAACCACTGAGAAAATTCTGTATGTTGCTATGTATACAATGACCAAAGCCTCTGAAATACACTATATAGTCAAAAGTATTGGGACACCTGCCTTTACACACACACAAAATTTAATGGCATCCCAGTCTTAGTTCGTAGGGTTCAATATTGAGTTGGCCCACCCTTTGCAGCTATAACAGCTTCAACTCTTCTGGGAAGGCTTTCCACAAGGTTTAGAAGTGTGTCTATGAGAATGTTTGACCATTCTTCCAGAAGCGCATTTGTGAGGTCAGGCAATGATGTGGACAAGAAGGCCTGGCTCGCAGTCTCCGCTCTAATTCATCCCAAAGGGGTTCTATCCGGTTGCAGGCCAGTCAAGTGCCTCCACCCCAACATTGCTCATCCATGTCTTTATGGACCCTGCTTTGTTCGTGTGTGTGTGTATGTATATATATGTGTATATATATATATATAGCTAGCGGGTGGGTGTCCCAATACTTTTGACAATATAGTGTACATGGTAGTTGAACAGCTGCTGTTGATGTTTTTGCTGTTATTCAGTGTAGAGCGCTTTAACAATTACTTTTGCAGGCAAGAGTGCCTTAATTTATCGTGTCAATCAATATCCCATGTATATTGTCTCTCCCGGTTTGAAAACCTTCAGAGAATAATATAATGACGATGATATCACTAGTTTGATTAGTAATTACATATATACTCTCAAGGTACAAGCCTATATATCATATGCTGTGTAAAGTGAACCCACATGTGTATGCACTTGTGCATGCATTCAGTTCTGCTCTCTTTGTTTAATTAAGTACATTTAATCTACTCTAGCTGTATGAATGAGTTCCGACTTGTTTTTTGGCAGTGCATTGTATGCCTGTGCCCAACAGTTATGATCTGTGACATCAATAACTTCCCAGCAAAATGAGTGTCGTTTTGTTTTCTCAGTGCAAAATATAAGAAAAAAATCTGTGCTATGCGTCACACTGGTCTTTGGCATTGATGCTGTCCTATTAAGTAAATATAGACATTGGCAGGACTTATGTCTGAATTCGGGAATGGTGTTCAATCACTGGTATAATCACTGTGCAGTAGTTAATACCCAGACTGTTAAAGGGACCAAACTCAGTGTTTGCATTTATATAAAAAAAAAACATTCTTTTTCTTGAAGTGTTCTTTGCATGCATGTCACACTGATAGCTGCAAAAATCCCAATTCAGTAGTAGGTATGCCAAGAACAACCACCCAACAGCCCCTACGTGAGAAACTGCTCCACCATCCTATTAGGCCTCATGCCCACGGACGTTTTTACAGCCACGTTTATGAGCGTTTTTTGCAGCTTAATAACGGCTCTCCATGTTAGCCTATGGTCTCATGCCCACCATGACGTTTTGGAGCTGTAAATGGCATAGGCGTTTTTAAGCTGCAAAAAAACCTGAGGACCAGTGCGTTCTGAAACTCCAGCGTTAAAACTGTAAAGACGTCAGATGCCGGCAAAGGGTGTAAAAACGCGATTTAACGAGGCATAAACGCTGTGTTAAGCCTCGTCCGGCATTTCTTTCTCTATTCCAAATCAATGGTTCCCCATGGGAGCCCATTGATTTGAATAGAGGTTGCACCAGAAGTCGGATCAAGATGATCCGACTTGCGGGACGACTCGTGTGCGGAGAATCCTAAAGGGGAACCCCGCGAAAATGTAAATAAAATGTGCGTGAGGTTCCCCCCAGGACGATACCAGACCCTTCGTTCTGGTATGGATCTTGAGGGGGAACCCCCACACCAAATAAAAATGGCGTGGGGGTTCCCCCAGGATCCATACCAGACCCTTATCCGAGCACGCAGCCTGGTCGGTCAGGAAGGGGGTGGGGACGAGCGAGCGCCCCCCCTCCTGAACCGTACCAGGCCGCATGCCCTCAACATGGGGGTGGGTGCTTTGGGGCAGGGGGGGCGCCCTTTGCCCCCCCCTCCCCAAAGCACCTTGTCCCCATGTTGATGGAGACAAGGGACTCTTCCCGACAACCCTGGCCGTTGGTTGTCGGGGTCTGCGGGCGGGGGGCTGATCAGAATCTGGGAGCCCCTTTTAATAAAGGGGGCACCCAGCATTACAACGGCAGACCGCGCCGTGTCAACATCTCAAGAAGAGAAGAGGGAAGAAGACGACGATGAAGACTGGGCCCCCGTTAGCAAAAGAGCTGGCAGAAGATAGCGGAGGTGCCCGGCAGAAAGCACCGTAGAGCAGAAGAACCGGAGAGAGCAGGGAAGTCGGAAGGAGACCCCCGAAGTCGGAAAAAGACCCCAGAAGTCGGTAGAAGACCCCCAGAGCTGCCTAATAAATTACTTTAAAAAGCTGTCTAGTGTGGTTTTTTTATTGACACTTTTCCCCCAGGTGAATGTGTAGGGGTACGATGTACCCCATACTCATTCACATAGGGTGGGGGGTCGGGATCTGGGTGCCTCCTATTAAAAGGGGCTCCCAGATTCCGATAAGCCCCCCCGCACGCAGACCCCGACAACCAACAGCCAGGGTTGTCGGGAAGAGACCCTTGTACCCATCAACATGGGGACAAGGTGCTTTGGGGTGGGGGGGCCGCAGTGCGCCCCAAAGCACCCACCCCCCATGTTGAGGGCATGCGGCCTGGTACGGTTTAGGAGTGAGGGGCGCTCGCTCGTCCCCACCCCCTTCCTGACCGGCCGGGTTGCGTGCTCGGATAAGGGTCTGGTATGGATCCTGAGGGGAACCCCCGCGCCATTTTGTTTTGGTGTGAGGGTTCCCCCCTCAAGATCCATACCAGACCGAAGGGTCTGGTATCGTCCTGGGGGGGAACCTCGCAAATTTTTTTTACATTTTCGCGGGGTTCCCCTTCAAGATTCTCCACACACGAGTCGCCCCGCAAGTTGGATCATCTTGATCCGACTTCTGGTGCGACCTCTATTCAAATCAATGGGCTCCCATAGGGAACCATTCATTTGGAATAGAGAAAGAAAAACGCGACTGAAAGCTAGCGCAGGGAAACGTGCATTGAATTCAATGCAAAACGCGGAAAAAACACTGCTTTTTTCCTGGCGTCTGTACTAGCTTTACAGCCCGTTTTCTAAAACGTCCGTGGGCAATGAGGCCCAAGGGTCAGAAAACACAAATAGGATAACCCCTTCCCATCCCTTCCTCAGCCTCCGTGTCCTTCCTGTGCCAGCTAGGCAGGACAAAGCGTTCTTTTCACCAGAAATCAGAAAGGATTTCAGAATCCTTCCATGTTTTCAGATTGGCTGATATTTTTTTGTTCCATGACTAGCAGAAATTCTGAATAATGCAATTCAAAAAAAGAATTCACAAAATCCATCCTGCTGAAGCAAAAAAATACCTTTTTAGATTATTATTTTTGTGGCAAATTAATGTTTCTTAATCTACATAGGACACGGGTTGAAGTAATTCAGGTACATTGGGTTATGCTGCTGTCCTTAGAAGATTGAGACATGGCAAAAAAGGCTGTAAGGACATCCCAGTTTATTCCTCCCATTGCCAGCATGCCTCATATTTTTGCTAATGTCCTAGATGAACAGATGTCCTCTCTCCGTTGAGGGAAAAAAGTTATTACTCTTTCGTTCATGGACCGACACAGCTTCTCTATTGACATAGTGGGTATTATCCATTAATTAGGAGTGACTAGGCAGTAAACTTGTAAAAAGTGTTGCATCACACCTTCTACAGTACCGCCCAGGGGGCGGACCCTCTGGGTATATCCCCTCAGTCTGCATCTCACAGATCATTTTTTTCTGTCTAGCAAGGAGTAGGACATGGCTCCCTTCGGGCCCATTGGTCCGGAGGAAAAATATATTTTGCTACATTTTTTTGTTTCCTGCGATCTTCGATCAACTGCCGACTGGGTGACAGGCTGGATCCTCGATCCTTGTAGTCTCCCCAGTTTTGGCCATCGAGCGTGTGCCGACCCTAGCTATGTGCTGGGTTTTCCACGACATGCCCGTCGCTCCATGGGTGGCTGGTGAGCCTACGCTCCAGGGCTTACATCGGACCGCTCAGCTTCGGCTGACCTTACGGCCGAGTCGCAGCAGCCTGGCCGGTGAGCTTACGCTCCAAGGCTTGCATCGGACTGCTCAGCTTCGGCTGACCTTACAGCCGAGTCGCAGCAGCCTGTCCGGTGAGCGTCGCGCTCCAGGGCATACATATGATCGTCCCCTGGGGTCCAATCACAGCATGCCTGGCCAACAGTCACCTTCCGTGCGCGGACAATGATCTGTTTGGAATGTCTTCCAGCATGATACATGCAGGATAGGTAAGTAAACTCCCCTGCCTCGGCTGGGTGATTTAGCTGGACATTCCTGGAGAGACCAAGTAAGTGGTTGTGGCCCCTTTTTTCCCTCTCTCCCTGCCTTTCCCTCCTCCCTGGGCTTCTGGCTAAGGTTGCTGGGTGCTGGGGGTCACCTAAGGGGTTCCACTGGAGCGGGGCTGGCTGTGACTAACATTTAAAAGAAATTTCATTTCTGCTTACCTGTATGTGCTTCCCCCTCCATGCTGTCCGTGGCCATTTTGCGGTGGTCCATGCCTGTTTTGGCCTCTAGTGACTGCCTGGCGGCAATTTTCCTGTGGTTTCGGCGCAATTTTTTTGTAGTTCCACACCCACTGGCCTCTATCAACTGATCGGTGCCCATGTTTGTAATTATTCACACTGTATGTATAGACCGCCATTTGGCGGCCATCTTTTTGTGGTCTATGGCTGTTTCGGCCTCTATCTTCGGCTCGGCTGCCATTTTCTTAGAGCCCACATTATCTTCCATACAGACGTTTGGTGGCCATTTTGCGTCTCCGGCCTCTAGGGTGCATTACACTGGCGCAAAAAATTCACACAGGAAGCGCTGATAAAGGAAGCAGACTGACAAATCAGCGGTGGGACAGCATCACAGGCGCAGCACACGGCAGCATAGCGGTACCGATCTAAGGGTGGTGAGTCCTCTGGGTGACCCAGCATCTCTGCAGCACAGGAGGGTGGCCTATTGATATGTTGCCTGGAGCCCTGTGGGTGTCAGCGCGTGGTCAGCATGGCATCTGAGCCAGATGTTTTCTCCCCTGAAACACCAGATTTAGCAGCTGGTGCCCCTGAGGTGTCTATGGACGCTATGTCGGCAATCCTAGAGGCTTTTGCTGCCAGGGTGGAAGCAGAACACGGGAATACAGGGGGTAGTAAACGCCCCCGTCCCCTGCAATCTTCTGGGGATATTTTCAGATGCAGAACCAGGTCCAGCTACGGCTCATGGCTCAGATTCTGACGCATCAGAGACTGCAGACCGTGACCGATCGGACAGTGAGGATGACTCCAAGTCCAGATCAGTACGTGAGAAGGCTTTGGTATCTGACCTTATTACTGCAGTGCAGGATACGCTAAAATTGGAAAATACTGCAGAAGCAGCAGAGACTCCGGTCCCCTTTGGGTTTCGTAAACCTACCCGCACTGCTAGGGTGTTTCCTTGTGTCTTATTTTGATAAGCTCTTATACAAGGAATGGGAGAACCCACTAAGGGTTTTTACAGCCCCAAAGAAGTTTGCGGTACGATACCCCTTTAAGGAAAGTTTTCTGAAGAAATGGACCTCTCCCCCTATAGTGGACCCTCCGGTGTCCAGACTTAATAGAGCTACCACAATTCCAGTAGAAGGGGCTCCTGTTTTCAAGGACCCTGTGGATAAGAAGGCTGAAGCACTCGCTCGCTACCTTTACTCAGTGGTAGGCTCGGCAGTACGCCCGGCATTGGCGGGGGCCTTAGTGTCTCAGACACTTACTGAATGGGCACAATTGCTACTCCAGGGGTTAAAGGAGCGAGATGCTCCTCCTGATGAGATAACTTTGGCCGACCAGTTGGTCCAGGGCCTTAAGTTTGTCTGCGAGTTAGACATGGATACTATTCCCCTGCTGTCAAAAGCTTTGTTTTATGCAGTAGCAATACGCCGCCTGATCTGGCTAAAGGGCTGGTCTGCGGACCAGACTTCCAAGAAGGCCCTATTGGATCTGCCCTTTAAGGGCGACAGACTTTTTGGGGCCTCCCTGGATGACATCATCAAGGATGCCACAGGAGGTAAAAGCATGTTGCTTCCTCAAACTAGCAAAGGTGAGGGGCCACGCCAAGGGCAAGGGCCCTTCTTTACTGCACGCAAGCTTTTTTTCGTCCCCCTAGGGCGACAGGGAAAAGACCCCAGGCCGACAAGGCGCCTGCCCAAGGACAAAAATGTCCTCGGTCCCACAAACCCAACAAGCCTGCGGACAAATCTGCATCCGCATGAAGGTCCGCCCCCACCCAGCTCTCGGGTGGGGGGACGTCTTCGCAAATTCGCGACTCAGTGGGACAGCTCTAGTCTCCGACAGGTGGGTTTGCAAAGTAATCCCCTCAGGCTACAAGATAGAATTTCTCTCTTGTCCACCGGACAGATTCGTCCCCTCCAACCTCCAGCTACTACCGACCCGTCGGGAGGCCCTGTATGGGGCGGTCCAGGGTCTGCTGGAACGCGGGGTAGTCATTCCAGTTCCAAAACAGGAACGGGATCAGGATTTTTACTCCAATCTGTTCATTGTGCCGAAGAAGGATGGAGTTCGTCCAATCTTGGATCTCAGGGCCCTCAATTGCTTTGTGAAGGTACAAAGATTTTGGATGGAGTCGGTTCCATCTGTAGTCACTGCCCTCGATCCAGGGGACTTTCTGGCCTCCTTGGACATCAAGGTCGCATACCTGCATGTTCCCATATACTCCAGTCACCAGAGGTTTCTGTGATTTGAAATCGGGAAGAACCACTATCAGTTTGTGGCCCTCCCGTTTGGCCTTGCTTCAGCACCCAGGACGTTTACCAAGGTGCTTGCTCCAATTCTGGCACTTCTAAGACAGCGGGGTATCGCTATCATGGGCTACTTGGACGACCTTCTTCTGAAGGCCCCTTCAAGCTCAGAATTGGAGGTAAGCGTGTCCATTACCTGTCAGACTCTTCGAGACTGTGGTTGGATACGAAACACGCAAAAGTCATTATTGGTTCCGACTCAACGCCTAGTGTACCTGGGGTTGATTCTGGATTCCTCAGAGGCAAAAGTATCCTCCCTGTGGAAAAGTTGCAGACCCTTCAGGCTGCAGTGCGGCAGCTGACTTCCAGGAATTGGTCGTCACTCTGTTTTTGCATGCGAGTGTTAGGCCTCATGGTAGCCTCCTTCGAGGCGGTCCCATTTGCTCAATACCACACTCGGTTGTTACAGAAAGAAGTTCTGTCCAGATGGAACAGATGTCCATCATCTCCGGATTATCAAATCTGACTAAGCCACCTAGTCAGGCGATCCCTGGTATGGTGGCTGACAGCACCGGCTCTTCTGGCCGGGAAGTAATTTCTTCCGGTTTACTGGATAGTGATCACGACGGACGCCAGCCTTACAGGTTGGGGGGGAGTCTGGGGTGTTCAGTCGGCGCAAGGTCGCTGGACCCCAGAGGAATCCCGCCTGCCGATCAAAGTCCTGGAAATCCGGGCGATCAGGCTGTGCCTCTTCAGATGGTCTCAGAGGCTGCAAGGGCGGCCAGTCAGGATCCAGTCAGACAAACGCCACAGCAGTGGCATATGTCAATCATCAAGGAGGAACAAGAAGCTCAGCTGCAGCATCGGAGGTCGCTAACATCCTGAAGTGGACAGAGATGAGTGTACCGGCACTATCGGCCGTGTACATTCCGGGTGTGGAAAACTGGCAGGCGGACTACCTGAGTCACCAAATGCTGGACCAGGGAGAATGGTCCTTACACCCGGAGGTGTTCCAACTCATCTGCCAAAGATGGGGCACACCAGACGTAGATCTTCTGGCTTCCCGACTCAGTGGGAAGGTATTGAGGTTTGTGGCCCGGTAAAGAGACCCATGGGCAGACGCAACAGACGCGTTGGTGGCATCGTGGGGTCAGTATCGACTAATCTATGCCTTCCCTCCCTTAAGGCTTCTTCCCCTTCTGCTCCGCAGAGTGGAGGCAGAGGGAATTCCAATGATCCTAATCGCTCCAAATTGGCCTCAGCGTCCTTGGTACGCCGATCTAGTACGTCTGGTAACGGACGTCCCCTGGCGTCTACCACTACGGGAGAACCTGCTATCGCAAGGTCCCATACTCCATCCTGCTTTACGGTCACTGGCTTTAATGGCATGGCTGTTGAGAACCAGGTACTGAGAGACCGGGGCCTATCAGATTCAGTAATCTCTACTATGAGAAGTGCTCGGAAACTGTCCTCTAGGAAGGTTTATCACCGCACTTGGAAGGCCTACATCTCCATGTGTGAGGAAATGAAATGGCATCCGCGTACTTATTTGGTTTCCAGAATCCTGCTGTTTTTACAGCATGAGGTGGACCAAAGGCTTGCCCCAAGTACGATTAAGGGACAGATATCTGCCCTGGCTGTCTTTTTTCAGCGACCCCTGGCGACAAACTCCCGTGAGTACATTTGTGCAGGGGGTTCGACATGTGGCTCCTCCGGTCCGTCCCCCGCTACCTCCGTGGGATTTGAACCTGGTCCTCTCGGTGCTTCAGAAGGCACCGTTTGAGAATATTAGAGATATTCCCCTGTTGACACTTTCTCAGAAGGTGGTCTTTTTGGGGGCTGTTACGTCAGTTAGACGAGTCTCTGAGCTGGCAGCCTTGTCCTGCAAGGCTCCCTATTTGATTTTCCACAAGGATAAGGTGGTGCTGCGGCCGCAGCCTTCCTTTCTTCCGAAAGTCGTTTCGGCTTTTCATCTCAACAAAGACATTGTACTTCCATCCTTGTGTCCTCATCTGTCGAATCCCAAGGAGTCGGCGTTGCATTCCTTGGACGTTGTCCAAGCTTTGAGAGTATACCTATCTGCTACTTCCTTGTTCCGGAAGTCAGACTCACTGTTTGCTTCGGTGACTGGTCCCAAGAAGGGCCAAGCAGTCTCGTCGGCCACCATCTCTAGGTGGATCTGACAGAGAGTAAAGGGTCAAGCGCCCCCCTTTCTTGTCACGGCGCATTCGACCAGGGCAATAGGTGCCTCTTGTGCTTTCCGACATCAAGCGTCTGTTTCCCAATTATGTAAAGCGGCGACTTGGTCGTCTGCTCACACTTTAACAAAATTCTACAAAGTTGATGTAGGTGCATTTTCGGATTCCTCTTTCGGCCGCAAAGTTTTGCAAGCGGCTGTTTAGAGCTGCAACTCCTCCGTTGGAGAAGTGCTGTTTTGTGTTTGGGGTGAAGTTTATTTTTATGCTGTTATCACCCCTCGTTTTTTTTCTGACACTGCTTTGGGACGTCCCACTATGTCAATAGAGAAGCTGTGTTGGTCCATGAACGAAAGAGTAAATAGGATTTTTTACTCACCGTAAAATCCTTTTCTCTGAGTTCATGGACCGACACAGCACCCACCCCTCCTTTTAAGTTTGTACTGCTTTTTGACGAACTGATCTGCGAGATGCAGACTGAGGGGATATACCCAGAGGGTCCGCCCCCTGGGCGGTACTGTAGAAGGTGTGATGCAACACTTTTTCCAAGTTTCTGCCTAGTCACTCCTAATTAACGGATAATACCCACTATGTCAATAGAGAAGCTGTGTCGGTCCATGAACTCAGAGAAAAGGATTTTACGGTGAGTAAAAAAATCATATTTTTTTAATACCCCTTTTTTTTTATAGCTAGCACAGTTCCTTAGTTGCTTCAGAGACACAAATATTGGTTTTGCCACAGAAGCAGGACAAGCTAGTAATTGTCTTGGTCTGTGCGTTAGGCACTCAACTAGATATACCTACAGTGCAATGTATTGAGTCAGCTGCAGAGTGTTTTACATGTCCAGGGCTGCATAGCACCTGTCTGATTGAGCCGTGTCCCTGCAGACCCCTTTGTGGGGGCGGTATGTGTGTGAGAGGCATGAAGACTAGCTGGAGCAACATTCTCCCTGGATCCTGCCTCTCTATCCCATGATGTACTTTTTGGAGGTGTTGCCACAAGGCTGTTTGACCTCAGCTGCAGCTAATAGGACCTTTGTCCATGTTTTTAAAGGGTACATGCAAATTGATTCCGCCAAGGGGTTAACCCTTGGCGGTAAGGGTGAGCTACGCCAGTTTTTGAATCTGGTGTTCGAGCAGTCTGTCTTCAATGGCTGCGTGGTCTCTGTGCCCTTCTGCTCCTGTATGAGTTTCCTCTATGGTGGCCATACTGTGCATGTGTGCAGACATTGTTGCCTTCACACCTTCCCCAGCATTACCCTATGGAACAGGAGTTCCTAAAAAAAATGTTGACCCAGTTGTTTCCTATCAGAGCTCTCTGTTGATGAGGACACCATATCTAAAGACCTGGTGCACAAAGGGCTAAAAGCCCTTTTTTTTAAAGCATATTTTCACTTTTGTAATTTAAAAAAAAATATATTTTATGTTTTCTTTTTTATACACTAGTGATAACTGCAAGGTTTCTGGAAAAAAGTTAGAGTGAGCCTGTCTGTCCTCATTAACAAACAGTGCAAGAAGCCCAGCTTTAACACCTTTAACCCTTTGTTAGGACCAACAGTTTTCAAATCTAGATATGCGTGCATAGTGCAGAAAGCCTTTTTTATGGCGAACACAGCTGCCAAGCTCCCTCTGAACTAGCTTGGCTCTAGAGCAATTTTTTTCATTTTTGCACACATGTAAAAATCTTCATTTTTGGCAATATAATTACTTAAACTCCTGGAACATTATATATTTTCTGAAAGCAGAGACCCTATAGAATAAAAAAAAAATGATCCTTGCTAATTTTTATGTTGCATGATATTTGCACAACTGTTAATTAAACGCAACATTTTCGGTTGAAAATACAATAAAATAAATTTTAGTGCAAACACACACAATATAATACCCATTTTTTTGTAAAATCTAAAAGATTAGGTTGCATGGAGTAAATAGATACCAAACATGCCAAGTCTTCAAATGGTACGCGCCAGTGATATCGTAGAAAAATGACAGTACCCAAATGTCACGTGTAGTTTTTTTCCCCATTTATTTATTTTTACTTACTGTATATACTCGAGTATAAGCCGAGTTTTTCAGCCCATTTTTTAGGCTGAAAAACTCCCCCTCGGCTTATACTCGAGTGAGCCGTACCTTTCATTACTAAAACAGCGTGTGTCTCCCGCTGTGTTATGCATTCTGTTTGGCCGTCCATTGAAACAAAGCCCCACCTCCTCCTTGTCTGTGATAGGCGGAACACTGATACAGTTTCCCAGCATCGCATCAGTGTTCCTCTATCACGAACGGACGAGGAGGAGGCGGGGCTTTGTTTCAATGGACGGCCGAACAGACTGCATTACACAGCGGGAGACACGCTGTTTTAGTAATGAAAGGTATGGCTGCAAATGGGCACAGTGAGACTGCAACTGGGCACAGTGGGACTGCAACTGGGCACAGTGGGACTGCAACTGGGCACAGTGAGACTGCAAATGGACACAGTGAGACTGCAAATGGGCACAATGAGGCTGCAGATGGGCATTGTTTACCCAGTAGCTGCTGCATTTTCCCACCCTAGGCTTATACTCGAGTCAATATGTTTTCCCAGTTTTGTGTGGTAAAATTAGGTGCCTCGGCTTATATTTGGGTCGGCTTATACTCGAGTATATACGGTAATTGCTATCACAAGGGGTTAATAAACCTTCATGTGATAGCATTGGCAGGTGACATGTATTCTTGGAGACATTAGAGATCTAATAGACCCCATTGTTTCTCCTGCCCTTCATAACCTCAAACCAAGCAAAAATCTGCTTGGTTAGATGTGTCCCCTGGGCATTTATTTCTCAGATATTCAAGGCTGCCTCTTGGTCATCTGTTTACACATCCACAAAGTTCTACCAGGTAGATGGTCACGCCTCAGCTGTTGCTGACTTTGGGTCATAAGGTTCTTCAGGTGACTCCTCTGTTAAACTATTTGTTTCCTGGGGCCTATTAGCTTTAATTTGCTGTGCTGCCCACCCTTCAGTTTGACTGCCTTTTGGATGTCCTAATATACCAGAAATACAGTACATCATCTTGTGTCCCGTAATAAATGATTAAGAAAATAAGATTTTTGACTTACCAGTACTGTCTTTTCTTGAAGTGCATCAATGGATACTGGTCCCCCCCCCCCCCCCCTTCATATGGTCCACTCCGACTGTTGCTTGCTAACAAAACAAAGGCATGCTTGGGAGTAAGAGGGGTTAAATTGGGCTGCCCTTGAGGGTTGGTTCACACCAAAAAAACGCACTCCAGATCTAATCGGCATGTGCCTTTTTAACGCATTCCGTCGCATTTTCTATGCGTTTTTGATGTGTTCCAGTTCATTTTGGTGCAGGAAAAATGCAGCATGTTCTGTTTTTCTGGAACTGGAATGCCCTGGAACTGATCGCACTGGTGCGAACAATGCCATTAGAAACCATATAACCTACCTACTTTACATGCGTTTTTGATGCAAAAAGATAAATGCACTAGACTTCATGTGGCGTGAACTGGCCCTTACAGCTTTGTTTGCCAGTGTCCAATTACTTGAAGGCAGAAACATAACTCCATGTACATGAAATACGTAATCATTTGTCCCATAATATTCTCCATGAAAAGGATTTTACAGTAAGTAAAGGAGTAGGTAAAGGTCAGCTCTTCTGCCAGTTTTTTTTTTTTCTGTTTGTTCCTTGCTGGGGTGATTTGTCACCAAAATAGAATGTCAGAGTGAAATCTTTCAATAGGGGCACATATTCTGTTGACAACTGTGTGGGTGATTTTATGTGGAGAGAGTTCCTTTTACTCCCTGTATGACATAGCAAAAAATAAAACCTGATCAGTTTTAATCACTTCCCACGCTGGGCAAATTGCTTGGCTAGCTGCACAAAGCCTGAAGCTAGCTTGCTTCTAACTTATCCAATCATGGGTTTAAGCAATCTTTTTATGTATCCTTTTTTATATATAATTTTATGAATCCATCTAAACCTGTGAGACCATACCCATTTATGATTTCTATACAATTCTCTTTGGCTAGGTTCCCTTCACTGCAGGTGAGGAACATGCATGATTCCGACTGTGCTGCACTTCAGCAGACACTCAGGTGTTCCATTAATTCTTAATAGCACCCCCATGCATAGACAGCTGTGGTGCTATTGCTTGCACACTAAACTGCATGGTTCCCCAGCCTCACGCGATTCATTGCGGTACAATTTCAAGAAAAGGTCAGAGACTTATTTTTCCACGTTCCTTGCAGGTAGAGCAACCCATTGAAATGAATGGGCTGCTCTACCCATGATGTGTACGAGAAAAAATGCACGCAGAGATGTGAACAGAGCCTAAGGCCCCTTTCACACTGAGGCGTTGAAAAAACGCTCAAAAATTATGGGATTTTGTACCTCGATTTTACCGCGATCGCGGTAAAAATAGCGCTAATGCGTATGCGTTTTTACCGCGTTCGCGCTAAAAATAGCGCGAACGCGGTAAAAACGCGGTAAACCGCATACGCGTTAGCGCTATTTTTTAAAATAACGCTTATGCCTATGCGTTTTTACCGCGGTTCCCATTCATTTCAATGGAGATAGGCGTTATTACAGCGCTATTTTATGCGCCCTAAAGTTGCTCTAAAAAAGCGGTTTGCAGGATTTTTTCCAACGCCCAGCCAGCATAACGCCTCAGTGTGAAAGCCCTCAGGGCTTTCACATTGAGAATGCTGGGGCAGGATAATTTCAGGCGTTATTACAGCGCTATTTTTAGCGCGAAAACGTGGTAAAAACGCCTCAGTGTGAAAGGGGCCTAAATGTAATAGAAAGTACAATTTGTATGCTATTATTTGTGGAGATTTGTTAATTGTTTGTTTACAAACAAGTAAAAAAAAAGCATATATGCCTTACAATTACCGACACCTAAGGCCCCTTTCACACTGGGGCGTTTTTCATGCGGTTTAGCGCTAATATTAGCGCTGTTATACCGCATGAAAAAATCCTGCCCTGTGCCTTCAATGTGAAAGCCCGAAGGCTTTCACACTGAAGCGGTGCGCTAGCAGGACCGCTCCAAAAGTCCTGCTAGCCGCTTCTTTACAGCGGTGAAGGAGCGGTGTGTTCACCGCTCCTTTACCGCGGTCTCCCATTGAAATCAATGGGACAGCGCGGTAATACCGCCCGCAAACCGCGGCAATAGCCGCGGTTTGCGGGCGGTATTAACCCTTTTTCGGCCGCTAGCGGGGGTTAAATTTACCCTGCTAACGGCCGCATACCGCGGTAAGAACGACGGTATAGCAGCGCTGAAAATCGCGCTGCTATACCGCCACCGCTCCTGCCCACCCCAGTGTGAAAGGGGCCTAAGGCCCTATGCACACAGGGCGTTTTTACAGCCACATTTTTTACAGCTTAAAAACGCCTGTCCATGTTTTGTAAACATTTTTTGACCTTTTTAAAAAAAAAAAAATAATAAATCCTGGAGCTCAAAAACGCAAATCGCGGCGTTTTCGCGCGTTTTCGCGCAGCGTTTTTGCAGCTCAAACCTGGAGCTCCAGAACGCACTGGAATTGGTTTTTTTTTGCTGCTGGAAAACGCCTATGCCACTTGGAGCTCATAAAAGCTCTACGTGTGCATGACACAATAGAATAACATGGATGGGCGTTTTGCAGCTGTAAAAAAAAACGTCTAACGCTGCTGTTAGGAGCTGCAAAAACGCCCTGTGTGCATGGGGCCTAATGCTTAACAGATCTTGACAGCAATCTATACCATCCTTGCTGAAGTACCAATTTAATAGCAACCAACAGACTGTTTAGCTTATTCTCCACAGTCTCCTGCAGATCAAATGGCATTGAAATGGCAACCATGATGTGAGGGGGCCGTAATCTATAGTGAACATCATATTTTAGCTTGTGGAATTTACTTAACTAATAATTTGTTTGCAGTGAGTTACTATGCTTTGTACGTAATCAATGCTCTTCACTGCCCTATGGATTTTCTTCAGCTGAACCTGGAAGACTGGGTAGGTTTATATTACTATGCACCATTCAGGATTACCTACTGAAAGATTGGAAACACATTTTACTAGTTTACACTTAAAGCGTTTGTTAACCCCCAAAAAAATATAGATCCTGGTCCCTTAAAGCAAATTAAATAGCACAGTGCTTGTGCTGTGTAATCTGCCCCCCTCTAAACTGTAAAAAAAGATCCTCCCTGAACTTGCCACTTCCTGTATGCTCTCTCTGCGTGACCATGAAAATCATGGCTGCTGAGCAATGACCACTGTGGTCAGTTTGTGTCACTCCGTCATACACTGCCTGCTCTCAGCTCTCCTCCCCCCCCCCTTCACACCCTCCTTCCTGCCTGTCATCTCCCTCCTCTGTCTGTCTCAAGCCCGGCCTGGGGAAAAACCGAAAATTGTCACTGCCAGCCCCTCTATTACTCTATTAGAGGCTGGCATAGCACTCTGTAAGTTTTTTTAAAAAAAACGAGTGTTCTAAATACCTAATTTCAGCTGTCTTCAGGCAAGTCACGTAACTCGTGGCTTCTTTCCACTCCGATGGTTGGATTCTGTGGAGGAGACGAGCGGCCACGTGATCTCCCTGGCTGACGTCAGAGGGAGATCATGGCTCCTCCCACAGAAGACATCCATCGGAGCTGTAAAGCGGCCGCGAGTCACGTGACCGGCCTGAAGACAGCTGAAATTCGGTATTTAGAACACTAGTTTTTTTAAAACAACTTACATAGAGTGCTATGCCAGCCTCTAATAGAGGGGCTGGCATAGTCTTATAGAAATGCCATAACACTTGACCTGAAGCATTAAGCTGCTTCCAAATATTGCTAGTTGTGCTGGCACAGCACATAGGAGCATGACTTTACTGGACCTAATAGGAGGAAATATATTGGTACTCAGGAGTTTATATGGTGGAGCTTCTCTAAAAACATAATTTACCACATTTTTGAGGAATGGAAACTGGCTTTTTGTTTTACTGAAAATACCCAAGCTGTTGCTTTGCAACAATGTTTTGAAATAATAATAAAAAAAAATAATGGGTTGTTCCCTCATGTTCTGTTATGTTTGTGGTGCAGCAATTATTGTTGACTGTTTTTGGTGTATAAAGCAGGATTTTGACTTTTTTAAAGAGTGTTTTTGAAATGTCAAACTTTGCATGCGTTGTCATGTAGACGTTTGGCGTTTTGGTCCAGTATCAGCATGTAAAGTATGGTATGTTGTTTGTAGATGGCATATTTGGTGCTTCATTGAAGTATTTTGATAGCCCTACACTAATGGAACTCTGTGGCTCCAGTCAGACCTGTGCTTTGTGGTGAAGGGTGTTTTACCAAACGCTCCTGCATGGTATAGTAAGGGAGCATCTATGATACAATTTATATTGGTTCCTTTAATTTCAGATATCATCTGTGCATTTATTGTGTTCTGTAATGGAAAAAAAAATAAGTGCAGGTGCATTTATTTCATGTGTTGAGGTGAACGTCCAGCCAACTCTACATGAATAGTTACAGTGCACTTGTAACTAAGGATGAGCTCTGGCGTGTTCGCATAGTACACGTGCACAGCCCGCCAGGAAGTCGGCACCACGCTGCGCTAATCACAGCCAGGGAGACATTGTCCCGATGCTCGTCTGCAGAGGTCGGGAAATGTCTCCCTAGCTCTGATTAGTGCGGTGCGGACTTCCTGGCGGGCTCTGCACGTGTACTATGCGAACACGCCAGAGCTCATCCTTGTAACTACTGAAAACATGTTGCATTAACACAATACATACTGTGAATCCAGTCTAAATCATCACATCCTTCAGCCATCCATGTGTATAAGCAGTGTTCTTTTTACAAGCAATTTTTATGAATTATGTCTTTCAGGTGTTTTTCTATAGGTCACAGCTTGTTTCTGATTGCATGCAGAACCAGGTCATTGTTGTGGCGTTTGCACAATCTGGTATAAAATAGTTTGTGCATACAGTATATGCAAAGGGTGAAAGACATTCAGTTTAGCGAACAGACTTTCTTCATTGAGAATCCAACCAAACCATCCTGGACATATTGAAGTATTAATCTCTTATTTTTTCTTTTTTTTTTTTTATGTTTCCTCATCCTGCCTCCTATATTCCTGACAGGGTGCTGACAGCAATAATGCTCTCACAAATCAAATATGCAAACCAGGAACGTAGGGATTAATTTACTAAAACTGTAGATTGGCTACCATGCAGAGCTGCACTAGATTTTGCAATCAGCTTCTAACTTCAGCTTGTTTAATTAAACTTTGATAAAAGAAACCTGGAAGCTGATTGGTTTCTATGCAGAGCTGCACCAGATTTTGCACTTACCAGTTTTAGTAAATCAACTCCACAGTTTCTCAGTATCTGTTACTTCAGGCCAAATGCACATCCCTCTCTCTGGATTGAGATTTGAACTGAAAGTGACACGAGTGCTGCTCAGTGGAGAGAGATGTTGCAGTTTGCATTAGCCCGTACGTAAACTATATGCACATTTTGAATACTCTATACTATGTCATCTTAAATGTTAGCTTGTTTTATAGAGATGACCCATGTACGAACTAATGTAATGCAGTGCTGGACCCCCAAGATGAGGCAATAACTAACTTGTAACTTGTTTTTTACACTCCCTTTAACTTTTTTTAATCACTTTTATAATCACAAGGAACATAAGCATCCCTTGTGATAGCAATAGGCAGTGACAGGTCCTCTTTTCTATGACATCTGGTATCTATTAGACCCCAGATGTTTCTTCTGTCCTTGAAAGCTTCGGATGAAACTCGGATCAGTTAGATCCAAAACATTCCCAAACCGGTAATGGCCAGTAAACAAAAAAACGAAACCGGATGTGACAAAATACTCTTTGGTTTGGTATACCATAAAAATGAACAGGGATGTTGCGGTTCCCATGTCAGCGCTATGGTAAGCTGGAGGAACCGGCGGCTTTGGTTCAGACTCACCAGTGGGACAGTAGAGCCCAGAGAGGCATCAGAGGGAGTCGGGAGGGGAAGAAGAACCCTTCCTGCTGCCTGGAACAGCAATGCAGTGACTAATTAGCTACTAGGATTGCTTTTACATAAAAGAGAATCACCCACTGATATAACCGCCCACCGGTATAACCACTTAAACAGACGCTTATTGCTGTTGGCAAGCGGTTAATGCCTAACTCCAGGCAATCCCCCCCCCCATTTAAAGTGATTGTAAACCCTTTACAACCACTTTATGCTACAGGTAAGCCTATATTAAGGCTTACCTGTAGCTACCCAGGATATCTCCTAAACCTGCACGGTTTAGGAGATATCCCCTGTCCCCCTGCATGTGCCGACGTCATTGGCACATGCGCACTGGGGCAAACTGAAGCAATGGCACCTATGTGCCGTTACCGGCGGCTGTCTATTAAGCGTGCTGACGTCAGAAACAGTCCATTTTCAAGACTGCTGGAGCGCTGGACCAGTCTTGTGCAGAGAGAATTGGAAGGTCAGGTAAGTATATCTCTCCTAAAATACAGTACAGGACAGGAAGTCCTAGACCATGGTTATGTAACTGACTGGATACTCCCAAAAGCTTTGCTGCAAATGCTTCCAGTGCACACTCGTAAAAGACCCCCCATTCTGTGGGACTCCACAAGCCTGAAGAGCCACCTGGTAAAACTTTGAAGCTGAATTTCCCACTCTGAACAGGTTAACTTTTCATTTTATTCTAGGGGAGAGGACAGGAGACATATACTAAAAGAGGGGTCTATGGGACTTTATATGAGCAGATGACGTTGTCCTCAGCCTCCATCCCTATTAAAATATACAAAAGAGAACAAGGAAGTGGGACTTTAGAGTTGAAAATATTTTTATTGAAAGAGTAAACAGTACAGTACATCAGAAAAACAGTTGGACTTTAAATGAAGTACGCGGAGGGTCAAGTTTTGTATCGAGTTAAAATTAACTAACATATCTATAATATGTTTAAAAGAGTAGGACATTTGTCTCATAATAATTCATATTCAATGGAAAATGTATATACTATTCAGTATATAAAATAATTAGGGCTGTTACTGATTAAAATTTTCGTGTTCGATTAATCGTTTTTTTTTTTTAATCGACTAATTTCGATTAATTAGAATGCACATAGATCCAACTACTTTTAGCTGATCTCCTTGCAGGCCTATTCCCAGTGCAGCTACCAACCACTGGAAAAATGGATAGCAGGATACAAAAAACACACAAAGGCAGCGCTCGATGGGAATAGCATTAAAACTTTTATAGTCTTCAAGTAGGTAACAAAATAAATATTGCACTGGAGATAAAATCGATGTAGCTACATAAACTGTAAAAATGGTGCGAGTAATACCAAAGCAGTCATAAAAACATGTAGCTAAGTATGATACTGGTATAAAAATGTGTACAACGATACCACTGCTGAATCCAGATGAGAAGGGGCTAACATCAGTCCGTCGGCATGTAGATGTCCCGTGAAGGGAACTATCACAACTCCCAGTGGATGGCTGTAGAATCCCAGGTTGATAGAGGGAAATGATAGAGGGAAGTGTAACAGCCCTTGCGTGTGGCAGATAGTAAGGTCCCGCCGGCATGCAGATATGAAGGCAAAGGAGCCCTTCAGATGGATACAGCAAGCCCCGCCGGTGTCCGTGATGTCACCGGATCTCCCTGAAGACCCGGAAGCCGGCGGAGAGGTGAGTACCGATCAAAAGAATTTTGATCGATCAAAAGAATTAATCGATTAATCGAGGAATTAATAGTTAATTTCCACAGCCCTAAAAATAATAATAAATGTCCTACTCTTTTACACATAGATATGTTAATTATAACTCCATACAACACTTGACCCTCCTCGTACTTAATTTCAAGTCCCACTTCCTTGTTCTCTTTTGTATATTTTAATAGGGATGGAGGCTGAGGACAATGTCATCTCCTCATATAAAGTCCCATAGACCCCTTTTTCTTCCTCGTACATCACGGGACACAGAGCGGCATAGTCATTACTATGTGGGTTATATAGAATTATCTTTAGGTGCTGGCACTGGCAACTTCCAAAACAGGAAGTACCCTCCCCTATATAAGCCCCTCCCATCCGGGAGTACCTCAGTTTTTTGCCAGTGTCTAAGGTGTTGGCCAAGGTTAACATGTATTCATCTGGGCTTGTGTACAGGTTCTCTGGGCCTTCGCAAGCTATTCCGGATCCGACCAAAAAAGCTTCATAGCTAAACGGTCGGTACCCGGGCCTTGCAGAGAAGAGCAAGGTTTTGCCTGTAATGCCTCTCTTAGGAGGGCTGGACCCTGGGATCCAGAGCTCTGGTCATACCCAAAACCAAGAGGCTATCTGTGCAGGGTGCTATACAGGTCCAGGGGAGTGGAATCCTTGGGAACCTGGTCCCTGAAGGTCTAGTACAATGCCTGCCGTGAGAGGTGAAGTTTGGGCTTCTGTGGACCAAACAAAGTCCTGCGGCGGGGAAAAGGTAAGTGGGGGCCCCTCAGGAACTTGGTTCTATTGAGGGGACCCCCAAGCCTAATATGTCTTTCTTTGCCTGTTACCTAAAGGTATTCCCGCTAATAGCTGTATATGCCTAAAAAATCCTAGAAATGTATTTTCATAAAGGAAGCTTTTAAAAAAAAAAAAAAAAAAAAAAAAACTGTAAACCTGGAAATGTTTTTCATAAAGGAGGTTTTGAAAAAAAAAAAAAAAAAAGACAAAAGTGCGGTACCTGTGTTTGTCCACTGGAGGCCGCTGTGGAACGTCTTTTTTTCTTGGGACTATTCCTTCCATGGTGAAAGTCCAGGCAGATGAGTGAGCTCTCTATCAGGGAAGCTGCATTCCTCTGTCATGCTGCCAAGTAGTTTCTTTCCATCCCCGGGTCCTGGTGAAACAAGGACCCTGGCTCCTCTCCCTACATAGCGCCAAGAGCGCACACGCGCGCGCGCACACGCTTTCTCTTAAAGATTTCGCTTCAAAAAGGGGGCGGAGCCTGGCGGATGACGCGCTCTGTGCGCCAAGCGCTTCTGCGCATGTGCGGGCGTCCCAGCAAGATAAAAGGACTCGGTCCATGCTGGTTGCTATGGACACAGAGCATAAAAAGGAGCTGGTAGCATGGTATAGGGGCTTACAGCGGGCGGTTGATACAGGCATCCCCAGAAAGACGCATTGGTAGACACCCACTGATGTACATAGCAGCAAATTGCATTAGACTATTTCAGTAAAGGGGTGTATTGCGGCTGGAATACCTCAGCTTTGAACTAAGGAATATGCCGCCTAAAAAACTCCGGGATATACCTCTCAGGAAGTGTAGGGGGTCTCCATCGGGCTCTGAGGATCTTGAGCAGTCATCTGCACCTTCCTACCCTGAAAAATCAGAGGTTAATGCCCATAAGGAACCCCCGGGAGTGCCAGGTACTGCGGCTGTCCTCAGTCCACCTGCTCCTGCATATATAACAGAGGAGGTTTTTGCCTCAACTCTGGAGGGATTGGAGCAGAGATTGGCAGCATTGATCGCTTCTTCTCTACAGGAAAGAAAGCGCGCCAGATCTCCATCACCTCCATCAGAGTGCCTGTTGGCAGAGCAACAGTCCCAGGAAGGGATTGACCTACCTGAAGGGGATCAGGAGGAGGTTAACTCTGTTTTTGAGGAATCGACAGTAGATGAACCATTTTCAGCATCACAGACTGAAAGATTGTGGGTCCAGACCCTAACTGACATGGTTCGATCTGCATTTAAAATGCCTCTTGTTGAACCATCAACTACTGCTGTCTCCTCATTGGGGTCGCTAAAAGCTCCCCAGATTAATTGCTCCTTTCCAATTCATCCATTATTGGAAGGACTTATATACCAGGACTGGGAACATCCTGATAAACTATTTGTTCCACCTAAGAAATTTCAGGTGATCTATCCCATGGAGGAAAAGTTCACCCAGAGATGGAATGTTCCTACGGTGGACGCAGCCATCTCTTCTGTGAACAAATCACTGACATGTCCAGTAGATAATGTTCAAATGTTCAAGGATCCAGTAGATAAAAAATTGGAATCTTTATTAAAATCTGCTTTTTCCACAGCAGGGGCTGTTACACAGCCAGCAGTGGCAGCTATTGGGGTCTGCCAAGCTTTAAAGGATCAGATGAAAATGGTCCTGAGGGATTTGCCATACCAGCAGGCCCAGGCTCTGGCTGATCTGCCTAGAGCATTATGCTTTGCGGTTGACGCCATCAAGGATTCCATCCATCAGGCCTCCCGCCTCACGCTGTCTTTGGTACATATGCGTAGGCTTCTGTGGCTCAAGAACTGGTCTGCTGAGGCTCCCTGTAAGAAGCTCTTAGTTAGCTTCCCATTTCATGGGGAACGCCTTTTTGGCGAAGACCTGGATAAGTATATCCAGAAGATTTCCAGTGGTAAAAGTACTCTCTTACCAATTAAAAAGAGGTCTAGGGGTCCATCTTTTAAGAGGACTGCCTCTCCTATCCCTGGGACGTCTGCTACTAAGCAGTTCCGACGGCCTCCTCGGTCAAACTCAGGGGGTAAAAATCAGGGACAGTCACAGGGTAATAAGAAACCCTGGATCCGAAGAGGTACTAAACCAGCCTCCAAGTCAAGCCTATGAAGGGCTGCCCCCACTCAAACGGGTGGGGGGAAGACTTCAGTTGTTCGCAGAGACCTGGCGGGAGACGACCAAAGACAGATGGGTGCTCTCCGCAGTAACTCTGGGATACAAGTTGGAGTTAAGAGTCTCCTCCTTCCCATTTTATGTGGTCAGGCATGCCAAAAGACCCTCTGAAAAGAGGGTCTCTCCTAGTGGCGTTAGAACAACTATTGCTCCAAGGAGTAATTATGGAGGTTCCTATGGAAGAGTGGGGGTTGGGTTTCTACTCAAACCTTTTCACAGTCCCGAAACCAAACGGGGACATAAGACCCATATTGGACCTAAAGAGTCTAAACAAATTTCTAAACATCCGGTCCTTCCGGATGGAGTCGATCCGATCGGTCACCGCTGCCCTACAGGGGGAGGAATGGTTAGCCTCGATCGACATCAAAGATGCTTACTTGCATGTTCCCATCTTTCCAGGTCATCAAAAATTTCTACGCTTTGCAGTAGAAGGGCGCCATTTTCAGTTCAGAGCCTTACCATTCGGTCTGGCCACAGCGCCACGAGTGTTCACAAAAATTCTGGCCCCACTGTTGGCCGATCTAAGAACACGAGGTGTAACGATAATGGCATACCTAGACGACCTGTTGTTGATGGACCACTCAGTTGCCAAGCTAGAAGTGGTAATTGTCGATACAATCAAGTCTCTAGAATCTCACGGTTGGGTCATCAACCTGGACAAGTCAGCCCTACAGCCAGTAAAAAGCCTGGTTTATCTAGGGCTACGGCTGGATTCAGACCAGAGGAAGATTTTCTTACCTCTAGACAAGGTATCCTCTTTGAGGGGCTTGGTCCGTCTGCTTTGTGCAAAAAGACAGCCGTCCATATGCCTGTGCATGAGGCTGCTAGGAAAGATGGTAGCATCATTCGAAGCTGTGCCATACGCCCAATTCCACTCAAGGAATTTGCAGAGGGCCATATTGTCAGCCTGGAATGGAAAAATTCAGGCTCTAGACTTCCCGATGGCTTTGTCCCCTTCCGTTCGGAAGAGTCTCTGCTGGTGGTTGATCCCCCAGAATCTCCAGAAGGGAAAACCCTTCAGTCCGATATCCTGGAAGGTGGTCACTACAGATGCCAGCCTTATAGGCTGGGGGGCAGTACTGGAGCAATGGTCTCTCCAGGGCAGATGGTCAAATGTAGTAAAAACCCTGCCCATCAATCTCTTAGAGATACGAGCAGCCCGGTATGCCCTAGTAGCCTGGACATCCAAACTCCAAGGGTCCCCTGTCAGAATTCAATCAGACAATGCCACAGCAGTGGCATATATCAATCATCAGGGAGGCACCAGGAGTCGTGCAGCCCAGAGGGAAGTAAGTCACATCCTGGAATGGGCAGAAAAGCATGTCCCATGTATATCAGCTGTCTTCATTCCAGGGGTGGAGAATTGGAAGGCGGACTTTCTGAGTCGCCAACAGTTATGCCCAGGGGAATGGTCCCTTCATCCCGAGGTCTTCCGGGCAATATGTCAGCGGTGGGGAACACCGGATGTAGATCTGCTAGCATCCAGATTCAACGCAAAGGTGGACAGATTTGTCTCCCGGACAAGGGATCCCCTCGCTTGCGGCTCGGATGCTCTGGTGTTCCCTTGGGATCAGTTCAGACTGATATATGCATTCCCTCCGCTACAGTTGTTGCCTCGACTCCTTCGCAGAGTCAGGTTGGAAAACAAGCCGGTGATCCTGGTGGCTCCAGTGTGGCCCCGAAGGGCCTGGTACGCAGAGATCATAAAAATGTCTGTGGGGAGTCCTTGGACCCTTCCACCTCGTCCGGACCTGCTTTCGCAAGGACCGATATACCACCCTTCCTTACTAACTCTAAGTTTAACGGCCTGGCTATTGAATCCCACATCCTAAAGAAGAGAGGTCTCTCTAACTCTGTGGTATCAACTATAATCAATGCCAGGAAGCCTGTATCCAGGCAGATCTACTATAGAGTTTGGAAGGCGTACATCACTTGGTGCGAGGCCAGAAAATGGCATCCACGTAAGTACGTTATAGGCAGAATTCTGGACTTCCTACAGTGGGCTGTAGACAGGAAGTTTGCCTTAAGTACTATCAGGGGTCAGGTTTCGGCCTTATCAATACTATTTCAAAAGCCCCTGGCTATGCATTCACTTGTCAAATCCTTTATGCAAGGGGTGACTCGTATTATTCCACCGATTAAAGCTCCCATATGCCCATGGGATCTAAATTTGGTTCTGTCGGTTCTGCAGAAGCAGCCATTTGAACCTTTGCGGCACATTTCCTTGGTTCTACTCACCAGAAAATTGATATTTTTAGTAGCCATATGCTCGGCTAGAAGAGTGTCGGAATTAGCCGCCATGTCCTGTAAAGAGCCATATCTGGTTATTCATAAGGACAGAGTAGTATTACGTCCTCACCCAGCCTTTCTTCCTAAGGTGGTATCGAGGTTTCACTTGAACCAGGATGTGGTTCTTCCTTCTTTTTTCCCCAAACCGAGCTCGGTAGAGGAAAAGTTATTGCATTCTTTGGATGTAGTAAGAGCAGTTAAAACTTATCTAAAAGCCACTGCTCAGATTCGTAGAACGGATTCTTTGTTTGTTCTGCCGGAAGGCCCCAGAAAGGGTCAGGCAGCATCAAAATCTACTTTAGCCAAGTGGATTCGACAGGTCATAATACAAGCCTATGGCTTGAGAAGTAGACCGCCTCCGTTCAAAGTTAGGGCGCACTCCACGAGAGCAGTTGGAACTTCATGGGCAGTGCATCACCAGGCCTCCCTGGCTCAAATTTGTAAGGCCGCAACATGGTCTTCAGTACACACGTTTACTAGGTTCTACCAGGTGGACGTTAGAAGTCAGGAGGATATAGCCTTTGGGCGCAGTGTGTTGCAGGCCGCAAAAGATCCTCATGCCTGATGGCGCCCAGCTTATGTATGGTGTATCCCCCCCTCATTTGGCATTGCTTTGGGACGTCCCACATAGTAATGACTATGCCGCTCTGTGTCCCGTGATGTACGAGGAAGAAAATAGGATTTTTATAACAGCTTACCTGTAAAATCCTTTTCTTGGAGTACATCACGGGACACAGAGCTCCCACCCCTCTTTTGGGGACTTGTATTGCTTTGCTACAAAACTGAGGTACTCCCGGATGGGAGGGGCTTATATAGGGGAGGGTACTTCCTGTTTTGGAAGTTGCCAGTGCCAGCACCTGAAGGTAATTCTATATAACCCACATAGTAATGACTATGCCGCTCTGTGTCCTGTGATGTACTCCAAGAAAAGGATTTTACAGGTAAGCTGTTATAAAAATCCTATTTTTAGTATATGTCTCCTGTCCTCTCCCCTAGGATTAAATTAAAAGATAACCTATTCAGTGTGGGAATCTCAGCTTCAAAGTTTTACCAGGTGGCTCTTCAGGCTTGTGGAGTCCCACAGAATGGGGGGTCTTTTACGAGTGTGCACTGGAAGCATTTGCAGCAAAGCTTTTGGGAGTATCCAGTCAGTTACATAACCATGGTCAATGACTTCCTGTCCTGTACTGTACGCCATGATACAGAAATTGCCAGTAAGTCAAACTTCCTGTTTTCTGGAATAAATGTCACTGTAAAACATTTTATAGCCTCTTTGCTAGAAAGCTGTATTATTGCATCAGTAAGAATCCTGCTGTACAATTGCAGTGCAGCATCACCAATCTGATGTGTATATATTGCGTGGGTTCTTCATTTTTGTGACTGCCTAGACTTCCCTTGGTTTGCAGATTTTTACTTGTCTTAAAATCACATCTTCTATTTAACCACGTAAGCCCCGAACCAATACGCAGCTTAAAGATCAGAGGTGTTTTTACAATTTGGCACTGCGCTGCTTTAACTGGAAATTGCGCGGACATGCAATGTTGTACCCAAACAAAATTTGCGTCCTTTTCTTCCCACAAATAGAGCTTTCTTTTAATGGTATTTGATTGCCTCTGCGATTTTTATTTTTTGCGATATAAATGGAAAAATACCGAAAATTTTGAAAAAAAAAATATTTTCTAAAAAATTTTTATAAGAAAAATCGAATAAACTAAATTTTAGTCTTACATTTAGGCCAAAATGTATTCAGCCACATGTCTTTAGTAAAAAAAATGTCAATAAGCGTATATTTATTGGTTTGCGCAAAAGTTATAGCGTCTACAAACTAGGGTACATTTTATGGAATTTACACAGCTTTTAATTTATGACTACCTATCTCATTTCTTGAGGTGCTAAAATGGCAGGGCAGTACAACCCCCCCCCAAATGGCCCAATTTTGGAATGTAGACACCCCAAGGAAATTGCTGAGAGGCATGTTGAGCCCATTGAATATTTTTTTTTTGTCTCAAGCGATTGAATAATGATAAAAAAAGAAACATTTTTTACAAAAAGTTGTCACTAAATGATGTATTGCTCACACATGCCATGGTTATATGTGGAATTGCACCCCAAAATACATTTTGCTGCTCTTCTCCTGAGTACGGGGATACCACATGTGTGGGACTTTTTGGGAGCCTATCCGCGTACGGGCCCCAAAAAACATTCACCGCCTTCAGGATTTCTAAGGGTGCAAATTTTTGATTTAACTCCTCACTACCTATCACAGTTTCGAAGGCCATAAAATGCCAAAATAGTACAAAACCCCCCCTCCCAAATGACCCCATTTTGGAAAGTAGACACCCCAATCTATTTGCTGAGAGGCATGTTGAGCCCATTGAATATTACATTTTTTTGTCCCAAGTGATTGAATAATGACAAAAATAAAATAAAAACATTTTACAAAACGTCACTAAATGATATATTGCTCACACATGCCATGGTTATATGTGAAATTGCACCCCAAAATACATTTTGCTGCTTCTTCTGAGTACGGGGATACCACATGTGTGGGACTTTTTGGGAGCCTAGAGGCGTACGGGGCCCTGAAAACCAAGCACTGCCTTCAGGATTTCGAAGGGCGCAAATTTTTGATTTCACTCCTCACTACCCATCACAGTTTTGAAGGCCATAAAATGCCAAGATAGCACAAACCCCCCCCCCCCCCCAAATTACTCCATTTAAAAAAAGTAGACACCCAAAGCTATTTGCTGAAAGGCATGGTGAGTATTTTACAGCTCTCATTTGTTTTTGAAAATGAAGAAAGAAAATAATTTTTTTTTTTTCAATTTTTAAAACTTTGTGACAAAAAGCGAGATCTGCAAAAAACTCACCATACCTCTCAGCAAATAGCCTGGAGTGTCTACTTTCCTAAATGGGGTCATTTTGGGGGGTTTTGTGCCATCTGGGCATTCCCTGGCCTCTGAAACTATTATAGGCAGTGAGGAGTAAAATCAAAAATTTACACCCTTAGAAATCCTGAAGGCGGTGCTTGGGTTTTGGGGTCCCGTACGCGGCTAGGCTCCCAAAAAGTCTCACATGTGGTATCCCCGTACTCAAGAGAAGCAAAATAATGTATTTTGGGGTGTAATTCCACATATGCCCATGGCATGTTTGAGCAATATATCATATAGTGACAACTTTGTGCAAAAAAAAATGGTCTTTTTCCCGCAACTTGTGTCAAAATATAAAATATTCCATGGGCTCGACATGCCTCTCGGCAAATAGCTTGGGGTGTCTACTTTTCAAAATGGGGTAATTTGGGGGGGGGTTTGAACTGTCCAGGCATTTTATGCACAACATTAGGAAGCTTGTGTTACACATCATCCACTCTTCTAAACACTTGAAGACAAAGCCCTTTGTGACACTTTTTGTTTACATGAAAGCATTTTTTATTTTTTTTGCAAGAAAATTACGTTGAACCCCCAAACATTATATATTTTTTTTAAAGCAAAGGCCCTACAGATTAAAATGATGGGTGTTGCATTTTTTTTCCAACACAGTATTGGTGCAGAGATTTTTCAAACGCATTTTTTGCAGAAAAAATACACTTTTTTAAAATTTAATGCACTAAAACACACTATATTGCCCAAATGTTTGATGAAATAAAAAAGATGATCTTAGGCCGAGTACATGGACGAACATGCTTTAAAATTGCGCACAAACGCGCAGCGGGCGACAAACTACATACATTTTTAAAAGCCTTTACAGGTTACCACATTAGATTTACAGAGGAGGTCTACTGCTAAAATTACTGCGTTCGATCTGACCTTTGCGGTGATACCTCACATGCATGGTGCAATTGCTGTTTACATATGACGCCAGACCAACGCTTGCGTTCGCCTTTGCGCAAGAGCAGGGGGGGGACAGGGGTGCTTTTTCTTTTTTTCTTTTTTAAACTGTTCCTTCCATTTTTATTTATTTTTTACCATTTTTATTGTTATCTCAGGGAATGTAAATATCCCCTATGATAGCAATAGGTAGTGACAGGTACTCTTTTTATAAAAAAAAAAAAATTGGCGTCTTTTAGACCCTAGATCTTTCCTCTGCCCTCAAAGCATCTGGCCACACCAAGATCGGTGTGATAACATGCTTTCCCAATGGCGCTGTTTATATCCGGGAGGGGGACATTCCCTCCCACTGCTTGTAAACGCAGTCTAGAGGCTAATTAGCCGCTAGGATTGCTTTTACATGAAAGCTGACCGCTGGCTGAAAAGAATGATACCAAGATGATACCTAAACCCGCAGGCATCATTCTGGTATAACCATTCAAAGTCCAGCAACATACCAGTACGTTGCTGGTCCTTGTTGGACATGTATTGTAATCTTCTTTTTTTTCATGCAGCCTGTTGGCTGAACGAAAAAAGAGATTGATCGGTGGGTATGCCCACCATTAGAATACCTCCCTTTATCCACCCACTTCTAATGATGGACATACATGTACCATTTATATATGCCGAAGCATGGGGGCATCCTCCCGCAAAAAAGTTATGCCACGTACACACGGTCTGACTTTTCCACGGGCAAACGCAGTATGTACGCGGCATTAGAAGCATAATAGCACCACTGCCCCCATGCTTCGGCATATATGCTCTTTTTTTTTTGACTGTGGTGGTGAAATCACCTCCTACAGCGTTGGAGTCACGGCTTTATGTATCGTGGGAGCAAACGCTGTTGCTGTCAAGATAAATAAATCCGCGCTGCAACTGAATGGCATACCTGCTAAGCAAATGATGGTTACCATTAAAACAAAGTAACATTACAGTATAACAGTAAGACCTTACCATACCATATCTGCAAAGCAAATACCAAAAAAAATAAAATAATAAAAAATAAAAACATTTTTTTAACGCAACCTGTGCCTAAAATATATATATGCCGAAGCATGGGGGCATCCTCCTGCAAAAAAGTTATGCCGCGTACACACGGTCAGACTTTTCCACAGGCGACCCTATCGGAATTTCGACCGTGTGTACGTGGCATTAGGAGCAAAATCGCTCCTCCGTCCCTGCTGCCCCCATGCTTCGGCATATATGCTCTTTTTTTAACTGTGGTGGTGAAATCATCTCCTACAGCACTGGAGTCAAGGCGTTATGTACCGTGGGAGCAAACGCTGTTGCTGTCAAGATAAATAAATCCGCGCTGCAGCTGAATGGCGCACCTGAAAACAAAAAATTACATACCTGAAAAGCAAGCATAATAAAACATAACAATAAAACATTGCAGAATAGAATACAGTAAAAAAAAGAGCAGAAAAATAGAGAGAAAATAGAGAGAGAAAAAGAGAACAATAAAACAACAACAATTTTTTTTTTTTTTTTACGTTTTTTTTGTATCTGTAACAACTGTAACGGTTCAGGTCTCTCAAAATGCAATGGCATCTTGGGAGACCCTGTGTAAGTGTGTCCTAGTCTGTGAAATGCTGTACCCTACGCTAAAACTTCACTAGTGTGTGGAAGCGTTCAAAACTTTTACCAATGCACAGACCAGGATTGTCAGGACAGAGTGGACAAAAATAGCGGGTGTCACGCCTAAATCCACGCTTTCTACAGGCACAACATCTTTTTTGGGGGGCTCGTTGGGTAGGGGTACTCTCGAGGACATACAGAAAATGCCTCTTATGCAGCCGGCTTACTGCATTTGGTTGGGGATGGTGAGGTGCAGAACCGCCTGGATACAGGAGGTCTTGTGACTATCTCATCCTGGAATTTGAGGAAGGATAAAGTCCCGCCTGAAGCTCTGTATAGCACATGAGTGTTCAGCAAAGCCAATTGAAATAAGAATAGAGCCACTTTTTTGTATCAGCGTCTCGCCTTACGGGCAATGTGATACGGCGCCAACAACTGGTCGTTGAGGTCCACCCCTCCCATATTTTGGTTATATTCGTGGACACAGAGGGGTTTCTCCACAACACCAGTCACCGTACGAATTTGGACAGTCGTGTCTGCGTGAAGGGATGTAAGAAGGAAAACATTCTTATTATCCCTCCACTTCACAGCGAGCAAATTATTACACTTCAAGCAGGCTCTCTCCCCCAGCCTAAGACGAGAATCTACAAGCCCCTGGGGAAAGCCCCGGCGATTAGGTCGCACGGTGCCACATGCTCCAATCTTATGATCAAACAAGTGACTAAAATGTGGCACGTTCGTGTAATAATTGTCCACATACAAGTGGTTCCCCTTTCCGAATAAGGGTGACACCAAGTTCCACACTATCTTGCCAGCACTCCCTATGTAATCTGGGCAGTTCTCCTGCTCCAAGTGACTGTCTTTTCCCTCATAAACCATAAAGCCCCATACATAGCCTGTTGCCCTGTCACAGAACTTATAGAGCTTGACCCCATATCTGGCACGCTTGCTGGGAAGGTACTGTTTGAAAGACAAGTTGCCAGAAAATTTAATCAGGGACTCATCAACGCAGACAACTTGATCGGGAGTAAACAAGGCTGCAAAACGTTTGTTGAAGTGGTTTATGAGGGGCCGAATTTTGTAGAGCCGATCGTATTCAGGGTCTCCACGTGAACGACAAAGTTCATTGTCGTTGAAGTGCATGAACCGCAAGATCTGCTTGTATCGTTTCCTGGACATGGAGGCAGAGAACACGGGCATATGGTCAATTGGGCGCGTGGACCAATAGGCGCGCTACTACGAGAATTTATGTGCCCATGTTGAGGGAAAGGCCCAGAAAGGTTTTAAATTCGTAAATCGTAATTGGTTTCCAATCTCTGGCAATGGAAGGCAACTGGGGACTAGCGGCGATGAATTGACCAGCATATAAATTACTCTGGTCCACAATAGATCTATAGAGATCTTCAGTGAAAAACAGCAAATAAAAATCAAGTGGCGTAAAATCGGCTGTTTCCACCTGAAAACCGGGTTGGCCAGTGAATGGGGGAAGTACGGGTTCTGCAGAAGTGTTGGGCACCCAATCAAGATAGGCAAATTCTGCAGGAAGGGCAATATGGGCACGATGGGCCTGCCTTTGTCTTATTCTTGGTGGCAGCAGGACACTACTTGTGCTTGCCACCTCGCCAGCTTGAACTGCACTTATGGGACGCGCCACGTCACCAAGTAATACTGCAGTGCTGGATGTACGTCCAGGGTGTACTAGGCCGCTGTTGCTTGCCAGTTCACCAGAAGGAATAGCGGCGCTAGTACTACTCTGCTCCATAATACGAGAGCCCTGCGGTTCTTGCTCCTCAACAACATCAGAAGATCGGGATCGGGTACGCCTGACCTTAGCAGGGACCTCATCTTCGTCGTCAGTGCTATCTGACATGGAGCCACTGTCTTCTACGGGGTTGTATTCTGAGCCGAAATCTGACAGATGCGTGACCTCCTCTTCACTATCTGTCATGCTCAGAATCTCATTGGCCTCTTTACTAGTGTACCTTCGATTTGCCATTTTGGGCTCTAAATTTAGTGGTACACTAGAAAGATTCACAGGTAAAAAAGCACCTGACTGTCAGCAAATGTATCAAACGCTACCAAAAAAACTGTTAGTGATCGCAGGGAACAGACCTGTCTCTGCGAACACTGCAGTTATGTGTGTTGTGTTTTGTAAGTGACAGTGATCGATCGATACTGCACTTGGGTGGGCTGGGCTGTGCGGGGGTGGAGGGGCTAAACGCAGGTGCTAGCAGGTATCTGGGCTGATCCCGCTAACACTGCGTTTATGGGAACCCTAAACCGCTGGGGACGCTAGTATAGATCTGATAAGATACTATACCACTAAGGGAGGTGTATGCTTTGCGCGTGGATGTTAGCGTTACTGGAACTAACCTGACACTGCCTGGGGCGACGCAGACCCTAACTGACGCTAAAACTTAATTGATATCACCCGCTGGGAGATCAGGGGGTTAAACCTTTATTGGGTTATATACGGTGGGTGCCCTGATGCTATAAAAAGCAAACTAACCAACCAGCGTCACCCGTAACACTTATACGGTGATCACTGGTGAAAGGGTTAACTAGGGGCAATCGGGGGGGTAAAACCTTTATTAGGTAATATATGGCGCTATATAAAAACCTGACGGGGAAACTAAATAACTAACTGGCTAACCAGTGTCACCAGTGACACTTTTACAGTGATCACTGGTGAAAGGGTTAACTCTAGGGGCAATCAGGGTATTAAAACCTTTATTAGATAATATATGGGGGTACCTGACGCTATAAAAACCTGGCGGCGAACCTAAAAAAAAAATGGCTACCTAGTGGCACCAGCGACACTAATACAGCGATCGGAAAAGCGATTGCTTAGTGACACTGGCGATAGGGGGTGAAAGGGTTACCTGGGGGGGTGATCAAGGGGTTAAACCTTTATTAGGGGGGGTTAGGGGGCTACCCTGGACCTAAAAGGGCCTAAACCTAACTGCCCTGCAACTTTTTACTGTCACAGATGACACTAAATGCAGTGATCAGTAAATAAATGATCACTGCAATCAGTGACACTGTGGCTGGGGGGTGAAATGTGTGCCTATGTGTACCTATGTTTCAGTGTAGTGTCGGTGCACTAACCTGATGTCTTCTCTCCTCGGCGCTCTGGACGAAAAGAGCGCCGCATGGAGAGATGACATCTTTTCCTCTGCCTGTGTTTACATTACACAGGCAGAGGAAGCATCTCATTCGCCGGGAGCGATCGCGAGGGGGTGGCCGGAAACCAATGGCCGCCCCCTCATCACGGATCGCTACTGAAGCGATACCGACCGCCCCATGTACCGGGAGGGGGTCCGATCGGACCCCCCACCCGCACAAGCGCAGGCACGTACAGGTACGTGATTGTGCCTGTCCGTGCCATTCCGCCGACGTATATGTACATGGGGCGGTCGTTAAGTGGTTAAAAAGTGAGGTATTTCCCTGATTTTCTGATTCTGACTTTTGTTATCCTTAGAAGTATTTTGATATTTAAACGTGAAATGTGTATGGATGTAAATGTGTGAAAGCAACCCTTGTCATAGTCGACCAAAGAGATTCCAAAAATAAATGCAGTGCTGCAAATTCTCATGTGGTACTTTTCTGTTTTGGTGGTTTACTTGTGTTTGTATAGAACACCTAAAGGTTGGATGTGTGGGCACTTGCTTACAGTAAATTTGCCTTTTAGCAAACAGTATGTAAACCTCAGTAACCATTAATAAAGTGACTAGATAGTGGAATGTGTAAATCATCTTGAGTGCAATATTCTAATCTGAATGTAAATCTTTGCGTGAAAGGAAAGTGTGCCAAGAACCGGGGGGGTGGTCACAATTTTTCGAGGGCAATCGCTGGTGTTAGCACTTCAATCATCACGGCACCATGCTTAATATGGTGTCGGGTGATTGAAGTGCATTATTTCTATTATTACATTGTAGTAATAAATGAAATAGTTCAACTCACCATAATGTAGAATCAGTGGGAGCCCTGAGCGTGTCACTTGCCACTGTCGGCTGCTACCAAATGTGGATAGTCACTTGCCACGCTGCCTGTCACCAGATGCGGAATGTCACTTGCCACATCACCTGCCACAAGATGTGGATTGTCACTTGCCACATCACCTGCCACGCTTACTGCCACAAGATGTGGATTGTCACTTGCCACATCACCTGCCACGCTTACTGCCACAAGATGTGGATTGTTACTTGCCACATCACCTGCCACGCTTACTGCCACAAGATGTGGATTGTCACTTGCCATATCACCTGCCACAATATATGGATTGTCACTTGCCACATCACCTGCCACGCTTGGTGCCACAAGATGTGTAATGTCACTTGCCACATCACCTGCCACACTGCCTGCCACAAGATGTGGATTGCCACGTTGCCTGTCACCAGATGCAGAGTTAGTGGAGCACCTCTTGTGGTATGTCAGGCAGACAGCTGAGGGGGTGAACTACAAGTCCCAGCACACCTCACCTGTACTCCCACACACAGCTTACCTGTCACTGATGATGTCACATCTCTGTGGGATTGCCCCTCTGGATGTAGCAGGGTGTCTCCCTCCTCATGCTGCAGCCGGTCTCCCTCGGCGGTCACTCTGTGGCTCCACCCTTCTGTCATTCCTGATTAGCTGTCCGGGGGGGCAGGCAATCTGCGCTGCTGAACAAGTTCTCACAGCGAGGACCTGCAGGAGAGCGGTGATGTGGGGTGGGCAGTGTGAGATGTCATCTCTCTGCTCCCCGCCCCACCTCAGACATTGAGACAGAGCACTGGCTTTGAGGGTGGAAGAGCGGTGATGCAGGGGGCGGAGAAAGATATCATCTCTGCTTGCCTGCCCGCTCGCTTCTTCCATCCACCCAGCGCTCTCATGCCGGCAGCCCAGCATGTTTCTGGCCGCCCGCACCCGCGGCCCGGCTTCAGAAGGTCCGGGGGCCGGGGGTTGACGACCCCTGGTTTATTGGACAGTTAAAGCCATTTACTGATGTTTTTCTATGCCAGAAATCTCTAAGCAGCACTTCACAGGCCAGATGTAGCCCCCAGTCTGCATATAACTGGCCCTTGGGGCATTATTCCTCCCACTTACACCAATGATGGTACTGCTGTCAGGTGCATTGGTGGAAGCAAAGTCTGGGTGCAGTGCACAGTCAGCTGTGGTGGTGGAAGGGTTGTGCAATGGTAGAGCGGGCTGCAGGCATGGGGAGAAAGAGTGATGCTGTTATAAGAGGGCACAGGCACGGTAGTAAAGGGGAGGGGGGGATGTAGATGACATTGTAGTGATGGGGGTACAGACACAGTTTTGGTGCGCAGGGTATGGTGGTGATCGGGGCTTTTTTTCTCAAACAATAGGTGCTGGAACTCAACCCCTCCCACCACACACACCCTCTAAATCACATCAAATAGTGAGTGTGGTCAGATTTCACAAACAGTAGGAAGGTCTTAAATGGGGCATTAAATACCAAGATTGCGTTATGTACAGAGTGCAGAGTTCAGGGGGGTTACACACAGAGTGCAGAGCTGTCATTTGTAAACACAGAAACCAGACTTCTGTGTTTACAAGTGATTATTGTGAGCACAATCCCAAGGGTCTGAGCCAGAGGTGGTGGAACTGAGTTTCACCAAGCTCCACCTGAAAAAAAGCCCTGGTGGTGATGAAGTGGAAGTATGCCTATTCATTTAGTGGGATGAATACAGAAGCGCGTGTTGTGCAGTAGTGGCACATGACGTATTGTGTTCCGGTGCAGTAGCTGTATGTTAATAAACTGGTGATGAGTGAGTGACCTTTTGTGCCTTGGTGCAATGGCAGCATATTGTGCAGCAGTAGTGAAAAGAACACTATACAGTTATTATAGTATCCAGTGAAATATTTTTTTATTTATCCCACATTATAGGGATATAATATGATGATTTAAACCTATAGCACTGTAGGGTGTGTATTGTTAACCTGTTACACTGCAAAATGGAGTAGTATAAAGCAGTTACACTTTAGTGTGGAGAAACGAGTACCCATCACATTTAAGGGTGTTAAGTGACACCTAACAAAGACTCCGGCCTTGCTGTCCTTGTATTTACCTGGGTACAGCCGATGATTTCTCTTGTTTTAGAATCCCACACCCATCCTGTTGTGATTGGCTACAGTGCTTCTGGCTAAAGTCCACCAGGCAGCCACAGCCAGTGCTTTGATGACTTTCCAAGGATTTTTGTTAAGTTAAATTTGCATACTCCCGCCTGCAGCCCCTATTTGTTCTCTTCCTTTAGAATCCTGCTCTGGCACTGCTATTAGTGAATGTGGTACTCCAGGGAAAAGTCAGTTTGGCAGCCGCTGTCAGCCTGGGGTTTTCCAGGAACCAATTTAACAGTGAACCAATCAGAAGGTGTGAACGGGGAAAGGAGAAGCTGACTGTGCAAAGGCATGCTGCCAGTAAGACTCTAGGCTTCGTTAGAAAAAAAAATGACTGTGCACACTTGTGAACAATGCCATTTTTTTGGTGCATAAAAGCAGCTAATACAAATGCATGGTAATGTTATAATACTTGTATTTGTCTTTTACAATAACTATAGGATTGAAACAAGAGGCTAAGTATGTCTGAGGATTTAGCTGTTACCCTATATTTGTTATGACGTTTTAATCTATTTTTTCCTATGTCTGAGCTTAATGATTTTACAGAAAAAGCAAATTTGAATACATAATAAATATGTAAAGTGCTGCGTAAATTGACAGTGCTATATAAGTAATGGTAAAAAGTAAAGCAATGTTTACAGTAATGCCCTGTACACACGATCGGATTTCCGATGGAATAAAATCCGATGGAATTTTCCGTCGGAATTCCGATGAAGCTGACTTCTATCAGTCTTGCATACACACCATCAGACAAAATTCCGACCGTCCAAAACGCGGTGACGTAAAACACTCCGACGAGCCGAGAAAAATTAAGTTCAATGCTTCTGAGCGTGCATCGACTTGATTATGAGCATGCGTGGGTTTTTTCTACGTTGGAGTTCCACACAGACGATCGGAATTTCCTATCGGTTTTTTTTTCCATCGGAAAAATTTAAAACAGATTCTATTTTTTTACAGTGATGGAATAAAGTCCGATGGGGCCCACACACGATCGTTATTATCCGATGAAAAAAGTCCATCAGACTTTTTTTCATCGCAAAAAACGATTGTGTGTACAGGGCATAAGATGCATGAATTAAATTTTCCTTGCATGGACATACATTTTAAATGTGTTGCATTTTGAACATGTTGACTTCAGTAGTAGGCCAGGACACCAAAAATTCTGCATGCAAGACATTTTTGAGAACGTTGCAAAGAAAGTCTGCAAATGGCTCAGCTTTATTATTTTCTGATGTGGGCTTGACCTGCCTTGCTATAAAAAAAAGTATCATTTTGGCTTCTTGGCTTTTACAATATATTTATTTTGTGTGTAGTGTGGCCCATGCCGAAGAGTTGTAGGATCTTCTAAAAGTTTTAGATTATTTAATAGTATAAACATACAGAAATATTTAAAAAAAACTTAGACCTACATTGTTTACAGTTCAGAAATAGAAGTAATTCAACACATTTGTTGTCTTCCCTACAAATGTGCCTCCTAAATTGACCAGTGTGCCAACACATCCTTGAACTGCATGACGGAAATGTTCTACAGCATAACAAAAAAAAACATCATCCAAACTGTAAAGCATGGCGAAAGGAGTATAATTCCCTTTTTGCTTCCTCAGGTCTGTTCATACAGGGCACTTAGCTGTATGCCCTTATTTAGTGCCGTTTTTTACTGCCACAGGGATGCAGAGGTGTTGCCTGCAATCCGTGCTGGTGTCCCATTTCTGTCTATAGGAACATGAGCCTGCACAGACACAGCTGTTGTGTCCCAATATTACATGCAGATAGACACTAATGGGCATTAGCACAGTGATGCATGCAATACCTGTGCATCCCTATATTGGTGTTTGATCGTTGGTTGGACTTTGTGGCAGATGCATGATCGGTGGTCAGGCATTGCAGAACGTTGGTGGTCTGTAAGTGTATGCTGCCTTGTTTACATCTCTGCTGCAGGTTAGTATTGATGGCCTATCATTTTGATACAACGGGTAGCTGCTTGGGTAGCCTGTTCTATAAACAGGATCTTTTTGCAATGGTTTCCCAAGTTCCTCCTATTTGTAAAAGTTTTTTGGACTTTGAACTGAGTTATTCCAATAACAGGATCAATTAATGGAATGTCTGAGACAGCAGAAATTCCGTGTTTAGATCAGCCAGTCCAAAATTATCTGATTCCCATGTGTGTAAAGCTTTTTATCAATAAGTATGTGGCAAAGTTAAATGTTGAATGTGTTTGAATTTTTTTTACCGTAAAACAAATTTTAGTTTTCATACCTGGATATCTGAGAGTTGGGACAAATGTAGATGTACTGCACTTGCTCAGACTTGAAGTGGGACTTCTACTTCACAGAGCTAGGGAGGTACATTACTTATTTGCAAGACACAATGGGATTGATTTACGAAAGGCAATTGGGCTGTTTAGCTAGCAGCAGAGTTTTCACTTTGCAGAAGAATTTTCCCCCAGTTAACCCATTTGAGCTTCGAAAGGTTTTGCCCCCTTCATGAAAAGGGCATTTTTTGCTATTCAGCACTGCACTATTTTAACTGGCAATTGCACGGTTATGCAACACTGTATGCAAATTAATTTTTTTAATATTTTTTTCACACAATTTGAGCTTTCTTTTGGTGTTATTTGATCACCAGTGAGGTTTTAATTTTCTCTTACCATCCATGGACTGACACGGTGTCTCTTTACACTTTACACGTGGGTTATGTCCCTGCTTGCAGGAGAAGACCTAGGCAGAATGTGAGATGTTATACATACATTCTAAAAGCCAGAGCTGAACAGCCCCACCCAGGGGGCGGTCCCTCCGGACATAACCCTCCCACTACAGTCAGCAGACTTCAGTTTTTTTCTGCCTAGCAGAAGGAGAAGACGTGGCTCTCTCAGGAGCCAGTCTCCTGACCTATTTTTATTCCTTTTCTGGAATTCTTTTTTATTTTATTTTTGAGAATCTTCTATCAACTGTCGGCTGGGCAACAGGTTGGGTACAAGATATCCTCGTAGTCTTCCCTGTCCGACCATCGAGCGTGCTAATCCTCGCCTTGTGTCTGTGAGACTCAGTTCACGACAGGCCCCATGACTCCAGGGGTGGCCGGGTTTGCTTTCATGCTCCCACGGTCCTCTCAAGACTGAACAGTTCCTGACTGACTGTATCTTTCGCGGTGGACCGGGCCGACAGCTACTCAGTACTGCACTGTGATAGTCCTGTCAGAAACACACCAGTGGGTCTCTCAGGGGACGGGTAAGTAGTCTCTCCTGCCTGCAGGTGAGTACAAAAAGCTGTGTGTTTCTCTGTGGGGGATTTTCCCTGTCTCCCCCTGTATTTCATTGTCACTCTCTGTCACCATTGCTGGCGCTGTGCTGTGTGGGGTGCCTGGGGGTCACACTGTTCTTGGAGGGGCTAATGCTGGTCTGCAGATGTGCTTGGGGCCTTTTTTTGTGTGTTTTGGGGCCTGAGCGCCGAGTGGCGCTGTGTGTGTGCTGTTTTTTTCACTTTTGCTGAGTCATGGCGGCCATCTTGCCGCGGATCGCCTCAGTGAAGTGCGGCAGCCATTTTCTTGTAGCCCGCGCGCTCTTCAGCACTAGTTTTGGCCTCTAGCGCTGCTGTAACAGCGCAAATCTCCTCACAATCTCCTCACAGCTCACCAGCGCTGACACAGCGCGGTACAGACAGCGGAACTGAGCGGTCCCTGGTCCGGTTTGGTGAGTCCCCTGGGCGCCCCCTCCTCAGTCAGCACAGCCTGTGGGTGGACTTTTTATCTGAGGAGTCTCAGAGGGGGGCAATATGGAGTCTCTGTCACCAGCTTCCCCTAAATGTCAGTGGACAACAGGCAGTGCTTCAGCACCTGCGGTCCCTAGGGACCAGTTGTGGGCAGTCCTGGAATCATTTCTGACCAGGATGGGAGCTGTGTGCAAGCGCAAGGGAGCAAAAAAGCGCCCTCTCCCCACTTTACTTCATGAGGGCAGTGCGCTGATTCAGATATGGGCCTAGCCACAAACGCTCAGGACCCTAGTTCTGAATGTATTGGATGGTTTTGAACAGGACATTCCTTATGAGGAAAACTCCAGTTCTGAGTCAGTAAATGACAGGGCGCTTGTTAGTGTACTCATGACTGCGGTGAGGGACACTCTCAAGCTAAAATGCTGCGGATGCAGAACCTCAGGCGGATACACTCTCCTTTGGTTCTTTTAAGGCCAGGCCTTCTAAAGAGGTTTTTCCATATGTACTTTCTTTGACCAGCTCATTGATAAGGTCTGGGAAAAGCCGCAGAAGAATTTTTTTATGGTCCCGTGGCGTTTATCTATCAGATACCCCTTGAAGATGCCCTACTTAAAAAGTAGGCTTCTCCCCCAGGGTCGACCCTCCAGTCGCCCGGTTGAACAAGGCCATCACTCTCCCGATGGAGGGGACTCCTGCATTTGAGGACCCCACTGACAGGAGGTCAGAAGTGGTGAGCAGAGCCATGTTTGCCTTGTTGGGATCCGCCCTACGGCCTGTGGTAGCGGCGACCCTTGTGTCTTAAACACTTACAGGTTGGGCAAAAATGTTGCACCTAGCTGTACAGGAGCATAATCTTCCTCCAGACACATTTGCTGTGGCCCACCAACTGGTTCAGGGCCTGGTTTATGTGTGCGACGCCACGTTGGATGCAGCCCCTTATATCCAGGGCCTCTGTCTCGGCGGTGGTATTGCGTCGTCTTATCTGGTTGAAGTGCTGGTCTGCTGACCTAGCCTTAGGAAGCTCCTGACGGATCTACCATTTAAAGGTGGTAAACCTTTCGGTGCTGCTCTGGATGACATCGTCATGGATGTCATGGGAGGTAAAAGCACTCTTCTTCCTTAGACTAGCAAGAGTGAGGAGGCCCGCCGCAAACAGGGGCCTTCCTTTCCAGCAAAACAGGTTTTTTTCGTCAGAGTCCACGGGTAGGTCCTCTCAGACTGACGGCAGTGCGGCTGGTGGGCACAAGTGCCCCTGGGTGCTTAAGCCGAACAAGCGGCTCCCAAGCCCGCCTCCGCGTGAAGTCTTGCCTCCGCCCGACTCTGGGGTGGGGGGACGACTTCGCAGGTCACGAATCGGTGGTCCTCCCGAATCTCCGACTGGTGGGTGTGCGAGGTGGTCACCTCAGGATACAGGATAGTATTCCGATCCTGGCCCCCAGACAGATTCTTTCCCTCGAATCTTCCTCTCCTTCCTACCTGTCGGGCAGCCCTCTTGGGGGCTGTACAGGATTTGATCAGGTCTGGAGTGATTGTGCCGATTCCGTCACAGGAGAGTATTCAGGGATTCTACTCGAATCTGTTTGTCGTCCCAAAAATAGGACGTGGTTCGACCTATCCTGGACCTCAAGGCCCTGAATGCCTTCGAGAAGGTGCAGAAATTCCGCATGGAATCCATTCGCACGGTGATCGCTACACTCCACCAAAGGGATTTTCTTCTGGCGTCCTTGGACTTCAAGGACGCCTACTTGCATGTTCCGATCTGCGCAAGTCACCAGAAGTTTCTGCGCTTGCAATCAGCGAAGTCCACTATCGATTGTGGCTCTTCCTTTCGGCCTAGCCTCAGCACCAAGGGTGTTCACCAAGGTGCTTGCTCCGGTTCTAGCCTTCTGTTACAGTGAGGTATTGCTGTCGTGGGCTATCTGGACGATCTTCTGCTAAGAGCAGAAAGTGGCTCAGACTTAGAGGAAAGGTGACTATCGTCAATTAGACCCTCAGGGACTTCGGGTGGTTCCTGAACATTCAGGAGTCAGTCCTGGTCCCGACTCTGGAGTATCTAGTTCTGATTCTGGACTCCTTGGAGGCAAAGGTATCCTACCTCTGGAGAAGTTGCTGACACTTCAGTCTGCGGTGCGGGTGCTGACATCCCGAAAATGGTTGTCAATCCGTTTTTTTGCATGAGAGTCCCGGGACTCATGGTGGCCTCCTTCGCGGCCGTTCCGTATGCCCAATCACACACCAGGGCATTGCAGAAGGAGATCTTGTCCACCTGGGACAAATCCCCGTTGTCCTTGGATCTTCAGATCCAGGTGATTCACCTGGTCAGGGCGCCCCTGACATGGTGGTTGAGATCCTCGGCTCTTCGGTCCGGAAAGTCGTTCCCCTCCCATCCAATGGACGGTACTCACGACGGACACCAGCCTGACGGGCTGGGGTGGAGTCTGGGGAGTCCTGTCGGCTCAAGGCCTTGGACTCCGGACGAGCCCGTTTACCAATCACTGTTCTGGAAATACGGGCCATCGGACTGTGTCTCTCCTCAGGTCGGAGAGAGTACGGGGTCGCTCCATCAGGAGCCAGTCGGACAACGCCACGGCGGTGGCGTATGTAAACCATCAAGGGGGGACTCGGAGCTCAGCTGCGGCTTCCGAGGTAGTCCGTATCCTGAAGTGGGCCGGAAGAAACGTGTCGGCTCTGTAGGCCATTTGCATTCTGGGCATAGACAATGGGCAGGCGGACTATCTGATTCGCCAATCGCCGGACCAAGAAGAGTGGTCCTTGCATATTTCAACTCCTTTGCCGACGGTGGGGCACGCCGGATGTGGACCTGATGGCCTCTCGACTCAATCGCAAGGGTCGAGGTTGTGGCCAGATCCAGGGATCCTTGGGCGATGCCTCAGATGCGTTGGTGGCCCCATAGGGTCCTTATCGCCTGATATAAACTCTGGTGATCCTAATTGTTCCGGATTGGCCTCAGCATCACTGGTACGCTGATCTGGTACGTCTCGTCGCGGACGTTCCCTGGCGGTTGCCGATGAGGGAGGACCTTCAGTCTCAAGGTCCTATGTTTCATCCGGCTTACAGTCTCTGGCTTTAACGGCAGGGCTGTTGAAAGCCAGGTGTTGAGGGACCGAGGTCTCTCGGACTCGGTCATTTTGACCATGTTAAGGACACGGAAGTCTTCCTCCAAGCAGATCTATCACCGTGCCTGGAAAGCTTATATCGCCATATGCGAAGCGCTGGACTGGCGTCCTCGGACGTATTCCGTCCCCAGAATCCTGCGTCCTCTGCAGTGTGGAGTGACCCAAAAGCTTGCTTTGAGTACCATCAAGGATCAGATTTCGGCCTTGGCTGTCTTCTTTCAGCGACCTCTTGCGGGTCATTTCTTGGTTAGCACCTTGTGTTGGGGGTTCGCCATGTGCTCCCTCCTGTCAAGCCTCCTCTCCCACCGTGGGATCTGAAGTTGGTGCTCTCGGTCCTCCAGGAACCTCCTTTTGGGAATATCCGGGATATTCCCCTCTTGTCTTGTCTCAGAAGGTGGCCTTTTAGTGGCAATCACTTCTGTTTGACGGGTGTCTGAGTTGGCGGCTTTGTCCTGCAAGTCGCCATATTTAGTCATCCATAAGAATAAGGCGGTGTTGCATCCGTGACCTTCCTTTTTGCCAAAGGTGGTGTCGACCTTTCACCTACATGAGGACATTGTCCTCCCGTCCTTGTGTCCTCACCCATCGCATCCCAGAGAGTTTGCGCTGCACATATTGGATGTGGTACAAGCCTTACGGGTGTACCTGTCTGCTACTGCTTCTATTCGAAAGTCCGACTCACTGTTTGTGACTGTCTCTGGTCCATAACAGGGCCAAGCGGTTTCGTCTGCCATCATTTCTAGGGGAATCAGACAAACCGTCATTCAAGCCTATGCTCTCAAAGGGCGGGCGCCTCCCTTTCCGGTTACGGCGCATTCCACCAGGGCAATTGGTGCTTCCTGGGTTTTCCGACATCAAGCGTCGGTTGCACAAGTGTGCAAGGCGGCGACCTGGTCGTCTGTTCATGCCTTTTAAGTTTTATAAGGTTAATGTGGCTGCATCTCCGGATGCTTCCTTCGGCCGCAGGGTGCTGCAGGCCGATGTTTAAAGTTGCGACTCCTCCGTTGAGGAGCTCTGCCTTCTTGGAGTGAAGTTTTTGGTTTTTCCATTTATACTGCTCCCATCCCTCTTGACACTGCTTTGGGACATCCCACGTGTAAAGTGTAAAGAGACACCGTGTCAGTCCATGGATGGTAAGAGAAAATAGGATTTTTTGTACTCACCGTAAAATCCTTTTCTCTGACATCCATGGACTGACACGGCACCCACCCTTCCTTTTTAAGTTTGTACTGCTTTGTTACGAACTGAAGTCTGCTGACTGTAGTGGGAGGGTTATGTCCGGAGTGACCTGAGTGGGGCTGTTCAGCTCTGGCTTTTAGAATGTATGTATAACATCTCACATTCTGCCTAGGTCTTCTCCTGCAAGCAGGGACATAACCCACGTGTAAAGTGTAAAGAGACACCGTGTCAGTCCATGGATGTCAGAGAAAAGGATTTTACGGTGAGTACAAAAAATCCTATTTTTTGCAATATAAACGAAAAGAAACAAAAATATTGAAAAAAAATATTTTCTACTTTCTGTCATAAAACATATCCAATAAAATCAAATTTTGTCATAAATTTTATGGCGAAATGTATTCTGCTACATGTGTTTGATAGAAAAAAAAACTAATAACTGTATATTAATTGGTTTGTGTGAAAATTATAGCGTCTTTAAACTATCGTATATATACAGTTGTGCTCATAAGTTTACATACCCTAGCAGAATTTTATTTCTTAGCTATTTTTCAGAGAATATGAATAACGCACAAAGATTTCTTTCACTCATGGTGAAAGAAATCAACTGTTTGCTCATTTTCGATCATAATGGCAACAGAAACTACCCAAATGACCCTGATCAAAAGTTTACATACCCTGGTGATTTTGGGCTGAATACATGCACACAAGTTGACACAGAGGTTTGAATGGCTATTAATGTTAACCATCCTCACCTGTGATCTGTTTGCTTGTAATTAGTGTGTGTTTATAAAAGGTCAATGCGTTTTTGGACTCCTGACAGACCCTTGCATCTTTCATCCAGTGCTGCACTGACATTTCTGGATTCGGATTCATGAGGAAAGCAAAAGGATCTGCAGTAAAAGTTAGTTGAACTGTATAAAACAGGAAAGGAATATGAAAAGATATCCAAGGAATTGAGAATGCCAATCAGCAATGTTTAAACTCTAATCAAGAAGTGAAAAATGAGGGGTTCTGTTAAAACCAAACCACGGTCAGGTAGACCAACCAAAATTTCAGCCACAACTGCCAGGCAAATTGTTCGGGATGCAAAGAAAAACCCACAAATAACTTCAGATGAAATACAAGACTTTCTGAAAACATGTGGTATGGACGTTTCAAGATGCACAATAAGGAGGCACTTGAAGAAAGATGGGCTGCATGATCGAGTTGCCAGAAGAAAGCCATTACTACGCAAATGCCACAAAGTATCCCGCTCACAATACACCAAACAGCACAGAGACAAGCCTCCAACCTTCTGGCACAAAGTCATTTGGAGTGATGAGACCAAAATTTAGCTTTTTGACCACAATCGTAAATGCTACGTTTGGAGAGGAGTCAACAGGGGCTATGATGAAAGGTACGGAAGTGGATCGCTGATGTTTTTTGGGATGTGTGAACTACAAAAGCACAGGAAATTTGGTCAAAATTGTTGGCAAGATGAATGCAGTATGTATCAAAAAATACTGGAGGAACATTTGCATTCATCAGCCAGGAAGCTGCGCATGGAACGTTGACCTGTCATTTGGCTACAGCAGAATAAAGAGAAGGTTCTGGAGTGGCCATCTCAGTCTCCTGACCTCAATATCATTGAGCCACTCTGGGGAGATCCCAAATGTGCAGTTCATGCAAGACAGACCGAAAATTTCCAGGAACTGGAGACTTTTTGCCAAGAGGAATGGGCAGCTTTACCATCTGAGAAGATAGTCTCACCCACAAATACCACAAAAGACTTGAAGCTGTCAATGATGTTAAAGGGGTTGTAAACCTTCGTGTTTTTTCACCAATGCATCCTGTGCATTAGGGTGAAAAAACACCTTGCAGAGTCCGGCCTCCAGCTCCCCCCCCCCCCCCCCCCGTTTCACTTACCTGGACCCAGGAATTTCCATGGACACGATCCCGCGTTGCTCTCTCCACGGCTTCTCGGCTCTTCATTGGATAGATTGATAGCAGCGCAGCCATTGGCTCCCGCTGCTGTCAATCAAATCCAATGAAGCGGGGGGCGGGGCCGAGTCATACACTCGGCGGCTATGGACGCCAAGTGTATGACACAGGAGCGCGCCAGCAAGGTAACCCCCTCGGGAGAGAGCTTCCCAGAGGGGGTTATCTATTGCGAGGAGGAGCCGCGAGAGACGCCGCGGGACCCCAGAAGAGGACGATCGGGGCCACTTTGTGCAAAACGAGCTGCACAGTGGAGGTAAGTATGAAATGTTTATTTAAAAAAAAAAAGGTACCTTTACAACCACTTTAAAGTGGGCAATACACGGTATTAGGAACTGGGGTATGTAAACTTTTGATCAGGGTCATTTGGGTAGTTTCTGTTGCCATTATGATTTAAAAGAGTAAACACAGTTGATTGATAATAAATGGCTTTAGCCAAACACTATGAGTGAAAGAAAAGTTTGTGTCATTATTCATATTCTCTGAAAAATGGCCAAGAAATCATAAATTCTGCTAGGGTATATAAACTTATGAGCACAACTGTATTTGAAAATTGATCAATCTTGATGTACTGGTGGCCTATATAATTTCTTGAGGCACTAAAATGCCAGTACAATACAACCACCCCTCCCCCCAAATAACCCCTTTTTGGAAAGTAGGCAGTCTGAGTCATTAAAGCGGAGTTCCTACTAAAATAAAATTAATAAAAGTCAGCAGCTACAAGTACTGCAGCTGCTGACTTTTTATAATCGGACACTTACCTGTCCCAGGGTTTAGCGATGCGGGGGAACGAAGCCCCGCTCGTTTCCCCCTCCTCTCCATGGCGCCGGCGTCACTACTGTGGGAGCCCGGCTGTGGCTTCACAGCCGGGCACGCACTGCGCATGCTCGATCCGTGCACCGTGATTGGCCGAGCTATCTGGGACCTGTGACGTGTCCCATATAATTGCCGAGAGGGAGAGGGGAGAGGTGACCTTCCGGCGCTGCGGTGCCCAGGCAGGAAGTGGGAGCTGAAACCCTCTAAAAAGAGGGTTTCCGCCCCCCCCCCCCCCAAAATGACATTAGGGGGTCACCTTCCCTTAAAGCAGAAGTTCCATTTTTGGGTGGAACTCGGCTTTAAGTAAGAGGCATGGTGAGTTTTTTGAAGTTGTAATTTTTTTTGTCACAATTTGTTTGAAAATAAAGTTGAGTAAAATTTATTTTTTCACAGCCTTTTTTTTTTTTACATACTGTGACCAGTACAGTTGATGTGGTGGTGATCAGAGACATGACAGTATGTTGTTGTTACTACTTTCTTTTTTTTCTTTTTTTTTTCTTCTTTTATCAGAGTAGTTCAGTGTCACCATAGAAACACTGCACCACATTGTTACAATGAAGATCACGGTAACAGCAAAGGTTTCAACTGTCATGGATGGGTAAACCATTCAGGACGGCTGTGATCACTAGTGATCTGTGATTGGCTACAGCTAATTACATTGTACAGAGTGCTGTAATTGGCCCAGGTACCATGTGATAGCTGTATGTCAATCACAGCATAGGCGACACAGCTGTTATGAATGAATTCATTCATACCAGCTTTGTTGACATTGTGATAATGTGATTGCATAGTCATTACACAATCACCGGGCCCAGAGTACTGGGATGTGCAATCCGCTGTGTACGATGGACGCACCGGTCGTGCTGGAGGGATCACAGAGCACTCCTAAACCTGGTGCTGACACACAACATACATGTACGTGATTTTTGCACCCAGGCGCAGCATATGTACTGTGGCGAATTGACAAGTGTTTAACCACTTAACGACCGCCCCATGTACATATACGTCGGCAAAATAGCACGGACAGGCACAATCACGTACCTGTACGTGACTGCCTTAGTATGGGTGGGGGGGCCAATCGGACCCCCCTCCCGTACATGCGGCAGTCGGTATCGATTCGGGAGCGATCCCTGATGAGGAGGCGGCCATTGGTTTCTGGCCACCCCCTTGCAATCGCTCCCGGCGAATGAGATGCTTCCCCTGCCTGTGTAATGTAAACACAGGCAGAGGAAGTGATGTCATCTCTCCATGCGGTGCTCTATTCATCCAGAGCCGCCAAGGAGAGAACACATCAGGTTAGTGCACAAACAGTACACTGACACCAGGACACATAGGCACACAATCCACCCCCCCCCCGTCACCCCCAGATCACCCCCCAGCCCCAGTGTCACTGATTGCAGTGATCAGTAAATAAATGATCACTGCAACCAGTGACATTTGTGATAGTAAAAGTGTCAGGGCAGTTAGTGTTAGGTACCTTTTTAGGTCCAGGGTAGCCCCCTAACCCGCCCCTAATAAGGGTTTAACCCCTTGATCGCCCCCCCGGTAACCCTTTCACCCCCTATCACCACTGTCACTAAGCGATCGTTTTTCTGATCGCTGTATTAGTGTCGGTGGTGCCACTAGGTAGCCAGCTATTTTTTTAGGTTCGCTGCCAGTTTTTTTTTAGCATCAGGTACACCCATATATTATCTAATAAAGGTTTAACCCCTTGATCGCCCCCCCCAGGTAACCCTTTCACCCCCCATCACCAGTGTCACTAAGCAATCGTTTTTCTGATCGCTGTATTAGTTATGCTGGTGCCGCTAGGTAGCCAGTTAATTTTTTTAGGTTCGCCGCCAGGTTTTTTTAGCGTCAGGTACCCCCATATATTATCTAATAAAGGTTTTAACCCCCTGATTGCCCTTAGAGTTAACCCTTTCTCCAGTGATCACCGTATGTGTTACGGGTGATGCTGGTTAGTTTGCTTTTTATAGTGTCAGGGCACCCGCCGTATATAACCCAATAAAGGTTTAACCCCCTGATCGCCCAGCGGGTGATATCAATTAGGTTTTAGGGTCAGATAGGGTCTGCGTCGCCCCAGGCAGTGTCAGGTTAGTGCCAGTAGCGCTAACACCCACGCGCAAAGCATACACCTTCCTTAGTGATATAGTATCTGAACAGATCAGTAGTATAGATCTGATCTGATCAGATCTATACTATCGTCCCCAGAAGGTTAGGGTTCCCAAAAACGCAGTGTTAGCGGGATCAGCCCAGATACCTGCTAGCAGGCCACCCAAGTGCAGTATCAATCGATCACTGTCACTTACAAAACACAACACACATAACTGCAGCGTTCGCAGAGACAGGCCTGATCCCTGCGACTCCAGTGCTGTAGGAGGTGATTTCACCACCACAGTTAAAAAAAGAGCATATATGCCGAAGCATGGGGGGCAGCAGGGGCGGAGGAGCGATTTTGCTCCTAATGCCGCGTACATACGGTCGAAATTCAGACGGAGGCTTGCCCGTGAAAAAGTCTGACCGTGTGTACGCGGCATAACTTTTGCGGGAGGATGCCCCCATGCTTCGGCATATATAAATGGTGCATGTATGCCCATCATTAGAAGTGGGTGAATGAAGGGAGGTATTCTAATGGTGGGCATACCCACCGATCAATCTCTTTTTTCGTTCAGCCAAAAGGCTGCATGAAAAAAAAGATTACAATACATGTCCAACAAGGACCAGCAATGTACTGGTATGTTGCTGGACTTTGAACGGTTATACCAGAATGATGCCTGCGGGTTTAGGTATCATCTTGGTTGGGAGGGAATGTCGTGTCCCCCCCCCCCCCCCTCCCAGATATAAAAAGCGCCATTGGGAAAGCATTTTATCACACCGATCTTGGTGTGGTCAGATGCTTTGAGGGCAGAGGAAAGATCTAGGGTCTAATAAACCCCAGTTTTTTCAAAAAAAGAGTACCTGTCACTACCCATTGCTATCATAGGGGATATTTACATTCCCTGAGATAACAATAAAAATGATTAAAAAAAAAAAATGGAAGGAACAGTTTAAAAATAAAATAAAAATGCAAAATAAATAATAAAAAAAAAAGCACCCCCGTCCCGCCCTGCTCTTGCGTTAAGGCGAACGCAAGCGTTAGTCTGGCGTCATCTGTAAACAGCAATTGCACCATGCATGTGAGGTATCACAGCGGAGGTCAGATTGAGGGCAGTAATTTTAGCAGTAGACCTCCTCTGTAAATCTAATGTGGTAACCTGTAAAGGCTTTTAAAAATGTATGTAGTTTGTCGCCACTGCGCATTTGTGCGAAATTTTGAAGCATGTTGTGTTTGATATCCATGTACTCGGCCTAAGATCATGTTTTTTTTTTTTATCAAACATTTGGGCAATATAGTGTGTTTTAGTGCATTAAAATAAAAAAAAAAGTGTATTTTTTCCCCAAAAAATGCGTTTAAAAAAACACTGCGCAAATACTGTGTGGGGAAAAAAAAATGCAACACCCACCATTTTAATCTGTAGGCCCTTTCTTTAAAAAAATATATAATGTTTGGGGGTTCAACGTAATTTTCTTGCAAAAAAAAAAATGTTTTCATGTAAATAAATTGTCAGAAAGGGCTTTGTCTTCAAGTGGTTAGAAGAGTGGATGATGTGTGACATAAGCTTCCTAATGTTGTGCATGAAATGCCAGGACAGTTCAAACCCCCCCCAAATGACCCCATTTTGGAAAGTAGACACCCAAGCTATTTGCTGAGAGGCATGTCGAGTCCATTGAATATTTTATATGTAGACACAAGCTGCGGAAAAAATACCATTTTTTTTTTTTTTTGCACAAAGTTGTCACTAAATGATATATTGCTCAAACATGCCATGGGCATATGTGGAATTACACCCCAAAATACATTCTGTTGCTTCTCCTGAGTACGGGGATACCACATGTGTGAGACTTTTTGGGAGCCTAGCCGCGTACGGGACCCCAAAACCCAAGCACCGCCTTCAGGCTCTCTAAGGGTGTAAATTTTTGATTTCACTCCTCACTACCTTTTCACAGTTTTGGAGGCCATGGAATGCCCAGATGGCACAAAACCCCCCCAAATGACCCCATTTTGGAAAGTAGACACCCCAAGCTATTTGCTGAGAGGTATGGGGAGTATTTTGCAGATCTCGCTTTTTGTCACAAAGTTTTGAAAATTGAAAAAATAAAAAAATATTTTCTTTCTTCATTTTCATAAACAAATGAGAGCTGTAAAATACTCACCATGCCTCTCAGCAAATAGCTTGGGGTGTCTACTTTCCAAAATGGGGTCATTTGGGGGGGTTTTGTGCTATTTTGGCATTTTATGGCCTTCGAAACTGTGATAGGTAGTGAGGAGTAAAATCAAAAATTTGCGCCCTTAGAAATCCTAAAGGCGGTGCTTGGTTTTCGGGGGCCCGTACGCGGCTAGGCTCCCAAAAAGTCCCACACGTGGTATCCCCGTACTCAGGAGAAGCAGCAAAATGTATTTTGGGGTGCAATTCCACATATAATCATGGCATGTGTGAGCAATATATCATTTAGTGACAACTTTTTGTAATTTTTTTTTATTTTTTGTCATTATTCAATCACTTGGGACAAAAAAAATAATAATCAATGGGCTCAACATGCCTCTCAGCAATTTCCTTGGGGTGTCTACTTTCCAAAATGGGGTCATTTGGGGGGGGGGGGGGGGCTTGTACTGCCCTGCCATTTTAGCACCTCAAGAAATGAGATAGGCAGTCATAAATTAAAAGCTGTGTAAATTCCAGAAAATGTACCCTAGTTTGTAGACGCTATAACTTTTGCGCAAACCAATAAATATACGCTTATTGACATTTTTTTTTACTAAAGACATGTGGCTGAATACATTTTGGCCTAAATGTATGACTAAAATTTAGTTTGATTTTTCTTATAACAAAAATTAGAAAATATTATTTTTTTCAAGATTTTCAGTCTTTTTCCATTTATATTGCAAAAAAAAAAATCGCAGAAGGCAATCAAATGCCATTAAAAGAAAGCTCTATTTGTGGGAAGAAAAGGACACAAATTTAGTTTGGGTACAACATTGCATCACCGCGCAATTACCAGTTAAAGCAGCGCAGTGCCAAATTGTAAAAACACCTCTGGTCTTTATGCTGCGTATTGGTCCGGGGCTTAAGTGGTTAATGAACGTGGTGAAAATTCACTTTGCAAAGGACACCCAATCACACGTTAAGCAAAACAGTGTTTTTTCTTGCACATGATTAGGTGATTAAAGTCAGCAGCGCTTCACCTCATTGACTAAGCTAAGAGGGGAATTTCCTTGCAAAGTGAACAGCCTATTTGTCTTTAGTAAATCAACTCCAATAAATGTATTGAAGCTCTTCATTTTTTCTATAAAACTTTACTGATCCATAGATTTCAGGACAACTTACTTATGTAGACAAACTGTAATAGGTTTTCTTTCTCGTACATCACGGGACAAAGAGCGGCATAGTCATTACTATGTGGGTTATATAGTTTACCTTCAGGTGCTGGCACTGGCAAATTCCAAACCGGAAGTACCCTCCCCTATATAAGCCCCTCCCATCCGGGAGCACCTCAGTTTTTTTGCCAGTGTCTAAGGTGTTGGCCAAGAAGTAACATGTGTTTTTCACTGAGCTTGCGTACAGGTTCTTTTGGGCCTCAGTAAGCTATTCCGGATCCGACCAAAAAAGCTTCATAGCTAAACGGTCGGTACCCGGGCCTTGCAGAGAAGAGCAAGGTTTTACCTGTAATGCTTCTCTTAGGAGGGCTGGACCCTGGGATCCAGAGCTCTGGTCATACCCACGACCAAGCTGTTTTCTGTGCAGGGTGCTATACAGGTCCAGGGGAGTGGAATTACAATGCCTGCCGTGAGAGGTGAAGTTTGGGCTTCTGTGGACCAAACAGAGTCCTGCGGCGGGGAAAAGGTAAGTGGGGGCCCCTCAGGAACTTGGTTTCTATTGAGGGGACTCCCAAGCCTAATATGTCTTTCTGCCTGTTACCTAACAGTATTCCCGCTAAATATCTGTGCATGCCTGTAACTACTAAAAAATGTAATAATTTTTAAGAGTGGTCAAGAAAAAAAAAAAAAAAATGGTTAAACCGCGGTACCTGTGTTAAACCACTAGAGGCCGCTGTGGAACGTTGTTTTCTTGTCATGTGGATTTTTTCTTTCCAAGTCAAAATCCAGGCAGATGGTGAGTTCTCTGGATGGGAAACTGTTTCCTCTGCCATGTTGCAATGCTCGTCCGGCCCTGTGGCAAACAGGGCCCTGGCTTCTGTCCCTAGTTCTTTTCAAAAAAGAGCGCCGAAGGCGCACGTGCACGCGCCTCTATAGAGGTGAGCTGGAAAAAGGGGCGGAGCTTGGTGGATGACGCTCTGTGCGCGCCGCAGCGCTTCTGCACATGTGCGGGCGTCCCAGCATGAAAAAAAGCACAATTAGGTGTTGTCAGCTGGTTATGAAAGGCAGAAACAGAGCTGGCAACATTTAGAAAGGCATACAGCAGGCGGTTGATGCAGGCATCCCCATAGAAAGGCACATTAGTAGACACCAACTGTTTATATAGCAGCAATTGTGCTAGACTATTGTCAGTAAGTGGTGTATTTCGGCTGGAATACCTCAGCTTTGGGCTTAGGAATATGCCGTCTAAAGTCTCCGGGACTAAGAATCCCAGGAAGCATAGGGGGTCTCCATCGGGCTCTGAGGATCTTGGGCATGCTTCGGCTGCACCAATCTCCCCTGAAAAATCAGAGGTTAGTGACCGTAGAGCACCCTCAGGAGTACCTGGTACTGTGGCTGTCCTCAGTTCACCTGCTCCTGTGTATATAACAGAGGAGGTTTTTTCCTCAGCTCTGGGAGGACTGGAAGAGAGATTGACAACATTGATCGCTGCTTCCCTGTCAGAGGGAAAGCGCGCCCGATCTCCGTCTCCTCCCTCAGACTACCTGTTAGCAGAGCAAACAGTCCCATACAGGGATCGACCTACCTGAAGGGGATCAGGATGAGGTTGATTCTGTTGTAGAGGAATCAACAGTGGAAGAGCCATTCTCATCATCACATGCTGAAAGATTATGGGTTCAGTCCCTGACTAACATGGTCCGATCAGCATTTAAAATGCCCCTTGCGGAGCCATCATCCACTTCTGTCTCCTCGTTGGGGTCGCTAAAAGCTCCCCAGACTGTTTGTTCCTTTCCAATCCATCCTTTACTGGAAGGGCTCATTTACCAGGATTGGGAACATCCTGATAAAATATTTACTCCCCCCAAGAGATTTCCGGTGGTCTATCCCATGGAGGATAAGTTCATCAAAAAATGGAGGGTCCCTACAGTGGACGCAGCCATCTCTTGTGTGAATAAATCACTGACATGTCCAGTAGATAATGTCCAAATGTTCAAGGACCCAATAGATAAAAAATTGGAGTCCTTATTAAAATCTGCTTTCTCTACAGCAGGCTTGGTGACACAACCAGCAGTGGCAGCTATTGGGGTCTGCCAAGCAGTAAAGGATCAGTTGAAACAGGTCTTAAGGGACTTGCCAGATCAGCAGGCCCTTGCCCTAGCTGATCTACCTAGAGCCTTATGCTTTGCGGTTGATGCCATAAAGGATTCAATCCATCAGGCCTCCCGCCTTACGCTGTCTGTAGTACATATGCGCAGGCTTCTATGGCTCAAGAACTGGTCTGCTGAAGCTCCCTGTAAAAAATTGCTGGTTAGCTTCCCATTTCATGGTGAACGCTTATTCGGGGAAGACCTGGACAAATATATCCAGAAAATTTCCAGCGGTAAAAGTACACTCTTGCCGGTTAAAAACAGAGTTAGAGGTCCCTCTTTTAAGAGGCCTGCTTCTCCAGTCCCTGGGACATCGGCTGTGAAACAGTTTCGACGGCCTCCTCGGTCAAATCCCGGGGGTAAAAATCAGGGACAATCACAGGGTAACAAGAAACCCTGGGTCAGGAGAGGTACAAAACCTCCCCCAAAGTCAAATGCATGAAGGGTTGCCCCCACTCAATCGAGTGGGGGGAAGACTTCAGTTGTTCGCAGAGACCTGGCGGGACACGATCAGAGACAGATGGGTGCTCTCCGCAGTAAGTCTGGGATACAAATTGGAGTTAAAAGACTCCCCTCCTTCCCATTTTATAAGGTCGAACGTGCCAAGGGATCCCCGGAAGAGAGGATCCCTCCTGTTGACACTAGAACAACTATTGCTCCAAGGAGTAATTATGGAAGTTCCCCTGGAAGAATGCGGGTTCGGGTTTTACTCAAACCTCTTTACAGTCCCGAAACCAAACGGGGACGTGAGGCCCATATTAAATCTAAAAGGGCTAAACAAATTCCTACATATCAGAACTTTCAGGATGGAGTTGATCCGATCGGTGACCACTGCCCTACAAGGGGAGGAATGGCTAGCCTCGATCGACATCAAAGATGCTTATTTGCACATTCCCATCTTTCCAGTTCACCAAAAATTTCTACGCTTTGCAGTAGAAGGGTGCCATTTTCAGTTCAGAGCCTTACCCTTCGGTCTGGCCACAGCACCAAGAGTGTTCACAAAAATTCTGGCCCCATTATTGGCCAATCTAAGAACACGAGGTGTAACGATAATGGCATATCTAGACGACTTGTTGCTGATAGACCACTCAGTGGAAAAACTAGAAGTGGTCGTTCACAAGACTATCAAGTATCTGGAATCTCACGGTTGGATTATCAACCGAGACAAGTCAGCCCTAAAACCAGTCAAAAGTCTGGAATACTTGGGGCTAAGGCTGGATTCAGACCAGAGAAAAATTTTCTTGCCGCAAGAAAAGGTGTCGTCTTTGAGAGATTTGATCCACCTAGTGGGTACAAAAAGACAGCCGTCCATACGCCTGTGCATGAGGCTGCTGGGAAGAATGGGGACATCATTCGAAGCAGTACCCTACGGTCTATTCCATTCAAGGAATTTGCAAAGGGCTATACTGTCAGCCTGGAACAAAAAAGTTCAGGCCCTAGACTTACCAATGTCCTTGTCCCCTTCCGTTCGCAAGAGCCTCCGTTGGTGGTTGGTTCCCCAGAATCTGGAAAAAGGGAAATCCTTCAGTCCGATTTCTTGGAAGGTGGTCACTACAGATGCCAGCCTTATAGGCTGGGGAGCAGTACTGGAGCAATGGTCTCTCCAGGGCAGATGGTCGGATGCAGAAAAGGCCCTGCCCATCAATCTCTTAGAGATACGAGCAGCCCGGTATGCCCTAGTAGCATGGACATCCAAACTCCAAGGGTCCCCTGTCAGAATTCAATCGGACAATGCCACGGCAGTGGCATATATCAATCATCAGGGTGGCACCAGGAGGCGTGCAGCCCAGAGGGAAGTAAATTGCATCCTGAAATGGGCAGAAAGATATGTCCCAGCCATATCCGCGGTATTCATTCCAGGAGTGGAGAATTGGAAGGCGGACTTTCTAAGTCGCCAACAATTATGCCCAGGGGAATGGTCCCTTCACCCCGAGGTTTTCCGGACAATATGTCAGTGGTGGGGAAAACCGGATGTAGATCTTCTAGCATCCAGATTCAACGCAAAGGTGGACAGGTTTGTCTCTCGGACAAGGGATCCCCTAGCTTGCGGCTCGGATGCCCTAGTGTTCCCTTGGGATCAGTTCAAGCTGATATATGCATTCCCACCGCCACGATTGTTACCTCGATTACTCCGCAGAATCAGGGTAGAAAAGAAACCAGTGATTCTGGTGGCTCCAGCGTGGCCCCGAAGAGCATGGTACGAGGAGATTGTAAAAATGTCTGTGGGGAGTCCTTGGACCCTCCCACATCGTCCGGACCTGCTTTCGCAAGGACCGATATACCACCCTTCCTTACCAGCCCTAGGTTTGACGGCCTGGCTATTGAAGCCCACATTCTAAAAAAGAGAGGTCTCTCTAATCCTGTGGTATCTACCATGATCAATGCCAGGAAGCCGGTATCCAGGCAGATCTACTATAGACTCTGGAAGGCGTACATCGCTTGGTGTGAGGCCAGGAAATGGCATCCACATAAATACGTAATAGGTAGGATTCTGGACTTCCTACAGTGGGCTGTAGATAGGAAGCTTGCCTTGAGTACTATCAAGGGTCAGATTTCGGCCTTGTCAATATTTTTTCAAAGGCCCTTGGCTTTGCATTCACTAGCAAAGCTTTTATACGAGGAGTGATGCGTATTAGCCCTCCGGTTAATATTCCCATATGTCCATGGGACTTAAACCTGGTTCTGTCGGTTCTACAGAAACAACCATTTGAACCATTACAGCACATTTCCTGGATTCTTCTCACCAGGAAATTGATTTTTCTAGTAGCCATTTGTTCGGCTAAAAGAGTGTCGGAATTAGCCGCTATGTCCTGTAGGGAGCCATATCTGGTTATCCATAAGGACAGAGTAGTGTTACGTCCTCATCCAGCCTTTCTTCCTAAGGTGGTATCGAGGTTTCATTTGAACCAAGATGTGGTTCTTCCTTCCTTTTTTCGCCAAACCTAGTTCGGTAGAGGAAAAGTTATTACATTCTTTGGATGTAGTAAGAGCAGTTAAAGCTTATCTAAAAGCCACTGCTCAGATTCGTAGAACGGATACTTTGTTTATTCTGCCGGAAGGCCCCAGAAAGGGTCAGGCAGCGTCAAAATCTACTTTAGCCAAGTGGATTCGACAGGTCATTATGCAAGCCTATGGCTTGAGAAGGAGACCGCCTCCGTTTAAAGTTAGGGCGCACTCCACGAGAGCAGTTGGAACTTCATGGGCAGTGCATCACCAGGCCTCCCTGGCTCAAATCTGTAAGGCCGCAACATGGTCTTCAGTACACACGTTTACTAGGTTCTACCAGGTGGACGTTAGAAGACAGGAGGATGTCGCCTTTGGGCGCAGTGTGTTGCAGGCTGCAAAAGATCCTCATGTCTAATAGCGCTCAGCTTATGTATGGTGTATCCCCCCCCTCATTGGGCATTGCTTTGGGACGTCCCACATAGTAATGACTATGCCGCTCTGTGTCCCGTGATGTACGAGAAAGAAAATAGGATTTTTATAACAGCTTACCTGTAAAATCCTTTTCTTGGAGTACATCACGGGACACAGAGCTCCCACCCCTCTTTTGGGGACACTTATTGCTTTGCTACAAAACTGAGGTGCTCCCGGATGGGAGGGGCTTATATAGGGGAGGATACTTCCGGTTTGGAAGTTGCCAGTGCCAGCACCTGAAGGTAAACTATATAACCCACATAGTAATGACTATGCCGCTCTGTGTCCCGTGATGTACTCCAAGAAAAGGATTTTACAGGTAAGCTGTTATAAAAATCCTATTATTTGTTACATAACCCTATGGCTTAACAAGAATTACCTGGTGCACACTTATGCCGCGTACACACGTTCGGAATTTCCGACAAATGTTCGATGTGAGCTTTTGGACGGCTATTCCGACCGTGTGTAGGCTCCATCGGACATTTGCTGTCGGAATTTCTGACAACAAATGATTAAGAGGTGGTTCTCAATTTTTCCGACAACAAAAGTTCGGAAATCGGAATCCGAAATTCCAATTGTGTGTATCCAATTCCGACGCACAAAAATCCTACGCATGCTCGGAATCAATTTGACGCATGCTCGGAATCATTGTACTTCATTTTTCTTGAGTCGGCGTAGTGTTGTACGAGCAACATTTGTGTGACAGTGTGTATGCAAGACAAGTTTGAGCCAACACCCGTCGGAAAAATTATCAACGGTTTTGTTGTCGGAATGTCCGATCAAGTGTACGCGGCATTACAAAGTTAAACAAAAACATAAATATTGTACATTCATTTAGTAGAAGTAAGCATAACAGAAATCTCTAGGAAATAAGATCAGTGGCCTTTTGCTTTAGCTGAGTAATATTTACCAGTAAAGCATCACAAATTGAAAATAATAGCACTTGAGAGAACAAAACAAGTAAGATGTTATAAATGTTGATCCATATGATGTATCAAAACAACCCCCCACTTGCGTCTGTTTGAAGTGACTGTGTGTGTGTTTGTGGTCAGGTTTTAGCTAAGCTTTGCGAACATGAAGCAGAATAGTAAACCACATTTGACATCAGTTGCTTTCTGTTTATTGTTCTGTGTGCATGGAGCACTCCACAAGACAGACAGAGTTCTCCTCTGTGTTTTATACCATTTACCTTACTGAAAGACTGGATAATTTGTGCAGAATCCTCAATATTTATCCAGCTTTTAAATTTTTTACATTTACATTGTTTATATTCCAAACATAAGACAAAAAATAGAATAATGATAAAAATAAGATTTTAGCCCTGGGACTTGGTAATACCATAAGGCCTCTTTCATGTGTGTAGCAGCCCCTACCTCAACTCTTAAAAATTACCTGCTATTAAACGCTTTCCAGGGGCAGTTAGCAAGATTTCTTGAGGCGATACTGTCCCTCCTGAATACCTGTTTTTTTTTTTTGTTTGTTGTTTTGTTTTCAGAAAAGGGGGCACTTTGTATTGAAACGCCACACTATACCCACAAACTGAGCAGAGGGAGAGGCAATTAAAGCAAAACTGTAGCATCACCTGTTTTGTCTCATCTTCCTTGGTCTGTAGTCCTTGAAGAGACCTTTTACAGCTATATAATTTTTTCCCCCTTCCCTGTGTCCTTCTGAATTTTCACTTGACTGGTGCAGTGGCGGCTGGTGAAGTTTTAGGATGGGGGGCACAAGACTTCCCCATTTGCCCCTCCCACTTCTCATAAGCCACACCCCTTATATAATCCACCCACTCCGTCCCCTGTATTCCACTTGCTTCCACTCAGTGTCAGGAGTATATAGCCCCAGCATCACAGGACAGAGTATATAGCCCCAGCATCACAGGACAGAGTATATAGCCCCAGCATCACAGGACAGAGTATATAGCCCCAGCATCACAGGACAGAGTATATAGCCCCAGCATCACAGGACAGAGTATATAGCCCCAGCATCACAGGACAGAGTATATAGCCCCAGCATCACAGGACAGAGTATATAGCCCCAGCATCACAGATCCACGCAAACAAACTGAAAAATTACACTGTTAGTATTGAAGGACTCTAAATAGGCATTTATCAGGTGATTGTGTCATTCCTCCCCCTACATTAGGGTCCCCGGAGAGCCTCCCTACTTATATTAGGGTCCTCAGAGCCCCCCTCATTACATCAGGGTCCCCAGAGAGCCCCCCCTTACATCAGGGTCCCAGGAGAGCCTCTCCTTACATCAGGGTCCCCGGAGAGCCCCTCCTTGCATCAGGGTCCCCGGAGAGCCCCTCTTTGCATCAGGGTCCCCGGAGAGCCCCTCCTTGCATCAGGGTCCCCGGAGAGCCCCTCCTTGCATCAGGGTCCCCGGAGAGCCCCTCCTTGCATCAGGGTCCCCGGAGAGCCCCTCCTTACATCAGGGTCCCCGGAGAGCCCCTCCTTACATCAGGGTCCCCGGAGAGCCCTTCCTTACATCAGGGTCCCCGGAGAGCCCTTCCTTACATCAGGGTCCCCGGAGAGCCCTTCCTTACATCAGGGTCCCCGGAGAGCCCCTCCTTACATCAGGGTCCCCGGAGAGCCCCTCCTTACATCAGGGTCCCCAGAGAGCCCCTCCTTACATCAGGGTCCCCAGAGAGCCCCTCCTTACATCAGGGTCCCCAGAAAGCCCCCCCTCTTACATAAGGGTCCCCAAACAGCTGACTCCCCCCCCCCCTGCAGAGGTTCCCCTGTACCTGGCTGGTGGAGGTGGGAGGTGGCGATCGACAGCTCTATGGTGTCCACAGGCAGGGGGATTTCCCTGTGGCTAGTAGTTCTATCTCCGAATGTATACAGAGGAGAGGGGAGGGGCTTCTGACCCGGGCATCAGCAACAGTGTACAAGTAGAGTAAAAGTGATACCTGCCCGGGTCAGAGGCCCCTCCCCTCTCCTCTCCACTGTATACACTGACACTCGAGAGAGTACTACAAGCCCCAGGGAGATCCCGCCACCCACACAGGCACCATAGAGCTGCCGATCGCCGCCTACCATAGGGTGACCAGACATCCCCGGTTTCAGGGGACAGTCCCCGGATTGAGGACACTGTCCCCGGACCAAGTCTGTCCCCGGTTTTGTCCCCATATTGGATTTGAACAGTGGCTGGGGCAATTTCAAAGACAGTCAGTGAAGAATAAAAAATAAAAATCAGAATTACACCCCCCCCCGCTCCTATTAGCTTAGGGGGGTGTATTTTTTCAATTATCTGTGCCCCTTTCTGATGATCATATGCTGGTCGGAGCGGAGGGAATATTTCTTCAGTTTCGGGCGCATGCCCATCCAGCTCCGTTCGCGTGTTCTTCTACCTTGGCTGCCTGCTTATCTCCTTGCCTTCCCTGGTGGAGTGATCTTCCTCCGCTCCCCACCCAATAGTAGCCGGGGCCCGGAGAGTAAGACTTGACAAGCTGTGAGGCGGGCGGCGACGGGCAGAGAGTCGCTGATTGCCGCCATTACTAGTAAAAAAAAAAAAATGTCCCCGGATTTTATTTGAAAAATCTGGTCACCTTAGCCTACCACCTCTCCCCACTGCACTCTAAACAGCCAGCGCCAGCCGGAGGTGCAGGGGGAGATGCCGGGTCTTCGGTATAACGGAAGGGCCCAGTCGCAAATGCGACTGCAGCGACCCCTAAAGTTCCGCCACTGCAAAAAAGGGATATAAAAGAAACTACACTTAAATAAACTATAACCCATATCCGTTTATCTTAGCATATTTAATTTCTAATAATTACAACATTATCAATGAAATACATAAATTTTTCCAGTTTGCTTTACTAATGCTAGATTTATGTAAAGTTTGCATGCAATAAACATGAAGCAGCAATTTTCACAAATGTAACCTTAGTGTTATAAAAGCAAGCCTGCTTTGAATAAAAATGTACAAAGACACCAGAGAAAAGAAATAGCCTACAGTAATAACAACCCTAAGGAGTTTCAGTGACATTGCTAAATGGTCAGCACTGGGACTAGGTTATGTACAAGTCTGATTTAAATTCAAACTCTCCAAATGCTGCGTCCAGAAAACTGCACAGAGATAAGACAGTCTGGATGGAAAGTAATTGAGGGGGATATAGCATTAGCAAGGAGCCAAGGTACAAAGCATTGTCTCAGTCACAGTGATGAGCGTCTCTCTCTTACCTTGCTTGCAGCTCCGCTTGGGCCATGCAAAGAACGGGGCTGTTCCGGTTTTTCGTCTATTACACGATCCCAGCGCATCACACTGTTTACTTTTGACTTTCTGAATAATTTTTTATGTTAGAACTTTAGTGAAACATCATAAGTGACATTTCATTCAGTTCTATCGCTGGCAAGACAGTGGATTGCATCGCCTCACACTGCACTATATATTTTAAAAAAAGGGGACTACATGCACTGACCATATAGGAAACCAGGCTTTTTGTCTAGTAAAGCCTGGAGCAGTGATGTCACCCAAAGGCTTCAATAGCCCATCTGTTGGTGCTTCCTCCTCTCACCTGAAGGCCCGCAGGCTGACACAGGGGAGCCGTATCATGTGACCGGACCAGAACCGCCTGAAAATAGTATTGTATGTACATCTTTCTTACACAAGTAAGTTGGCATACAGTAGGTATTAGAGACAGTTTTAAGGCTAGTTAGGTGTGAGATGAAATTCTACTTCAAAATCATAACAAACCCAAATATAGATTGCAACTTACCAATCCTTAAATGTGGTGGCTGTAATATTTTTTTTTCTGTTGGCTGTTTTGCTTTCACCTGGTGATTTACCCAGTAACACATTTCCTGTGTTAAGGTGTCTCCACTCAGGATGAAGGAGCAACAGTTACACCCTTGAACAGCAGGACACAAGTAGCATTAGATGCATTTTTCATGCATATTCAGATGGACTTGATTAAGAAATTAAAGCCAAACCCCAGCTAGCACTTTTGCGGTTACAGCAACAATGTTTTCCTTTTGGGATAAGGGTTTTACATAAATTGAGAAAAAAGATTGCTGTAAACGCCCCTGTCAGTGTTTAAATGTTTTTTCTCAACTTTCTAACTGCTACTTTGTCTGGACAGAGTTGGGCTGTTAAAGAAAGTTGAAAAATAACAGAATTTCTGGCACGATCACCTGGTAAAAATAAAGAAAAAAGCCTAAAAAGTAAACAAATGCAGCCACCACATATAAGAATTGGTAAGCTACAATATAATACATTTTTGTTTTTGATTTTAATACTGCGTTAATGCCTGAACCCGGTTTTGCAACTTAGGTATGTATAACTGTGCAAGTCTTTGCAACTACTACTTTTTCAAAAGCACCCTGGGGTGCCTTCACAATTCTTCAGGGATGCCTTACTAAAATGCAAAAAAATTTGCATACAAGCCAGTGGGTGGATCAAGCTTGCCTTTTGTTACACAAAGCCACAGGTTTTTATTGTGCACTATTACAACATTCTAGTCACTGGCCTCCTAACATTGACATCAGTTGATAAGGAAGACGTTGGGCAATTGTACACCGTCCTTGTTTGCCCCTCTCCATCAGCACTGGGGGTCACATTAGCTGAACTAGTCAGTGTGCAAAGGCTATTTGGAAGAATAAATCGCCTCTAACATTGGGTGTCCTACGTGTGTGGATCTTGTTGAATTATGTAAAACTTTGTTTAATTTTTACATTTTAGAATCGGGTGCCTTAAGATTGTGCATCATTTTAAAGGGTGCCTTGACGTAAAAAAAAAAATTGAGAAACACTGACTGAATCTGGAGAAAGTGTGAATAGTAAAGCCTGGTACACACTAACGCTTCTTTTTTGTTCAACCCATCGGTCTGAGCGAAAAAATACTAAACAGCTTGGGAGGAGCCTGCTGTACGAACTATCCAATATTAGTACAGCAATCTCCCCCACTAAGCTATTGTGTTCTGACAGGGGAACTGCCCTGTGCTTTTTCTGGGGCGGGTGAGTGACTCAGGTAGGCTGGATGACTCGAGCTGCAGCTTCTCTGGAAACTCCTCCCTACTTTCTGGAAACATGGGTTCCAGAAGCAGTTAGGAGGAGCTAGCTGGAGGTCAGGGCCCTGACAAATCCCCAACAGAAGGATTGGCATTGGGAAGTCCCCCTCAAATACTCAGGGTCAGCCCAGCAGGGGCAGTGTGGAGCTCTGGTGGAAGATGGAGATGGTGTGTTAGGCTGTCGGAAGCTTTTAAGAGTAGCTCCCCAGTCTGGGGGGGGGGGGGTGACCTCAGGCCTGGGCTCGGGTGCGGAAGGGACCTCTAATGACACACAGAGGGATCCTGACCGGGAGGCATTGAAGCAAGGAAAGGATAGCGGGAGAACACTGCCGGGCAAATCTCCAGGGAGGAAGACAGCCACGTGGGCTGGTGAGTGTTGCAGTCAGAGGACTGGGAGGTATGCCTGAAGGGAATGGGTGCAAGCAGTCTGGGATAGATGCAGAGTCAGTCTGGGGAGGACTGTGCAGAAGTAGCCAGGAGGGCTAGTGAAAAGAAGCAGCTACGGGCTGGCAGTGCCTGAAGAGGTGGTACTAGGAGCAGTAGCCACAGTATGTAAAAACAATAAATAAATGTATTACATTTTTTATATATTTTTTTATATTTTTTACATACTGTAACCAGAGCAATACAGTATAACCAGAGTAACACTGTACCACTCTGGGTAGTTGATCAGGATGTATTTATTTATTTTCTAACATACTATGTTTGCTTTATAGCAGTGAAATTCCACTGCTATAAGCAAATATTTTTACTGTATGACAATGTGTAGACACTGTATTGCTGTGATTAGCCACAGCTAATCACATGGTACAAATGGGCTATAATTTACCTTGTTTGTACCATATGATCAATGTGACCTATCACAGCTAGCAACACAATTGTATACAATGAATGGCATGAAAGGAAGCCATTGATTGTTTACAGCTCTCATGTGATCTGCTGTGATTGGTCACAGCAATCCTGTGTTTCCGCAGCGGGCTGGTACACTGATCCATCATCAGATTATGGTGGAGCATGGCTGTTCTTGGGAGGACGTCCTATGACATCCTCCCAGAATAATAGGGTTCCTGTCTGAATGTTATTTTACAATGACAGTGGTTGTAAACCTCAGATATTAACAAAACATATTCCTCTATAGTGTGTACTGGTCTTAATTAGGAGTTCTAGGTGATAATTTTGTCTGCTGCTTCATTCTTCTGCTATCAGCACTTCTGACAAGTTTTCCTGACACCAAGAGAAAAATGGTGACAGGAGAGGGACCTCGAGCTGATTGACAGCCTCCACTTTTTTCCTGTGTGCTGTGTGGGAGGGGGGGTGTGTCCCTTCCCTCCAATCAGCTTTCAGAGCTCTCGTCACTGAGCTCTACAGAGTATAACTTTGGCTCTCTGCCCCCTTTTTCTGAACTCTCATACAAGCTTTAAAATTGAACGGATGTAGAGAAGAAAGGGCTGCAGATAGACAGATGCAACTAATGTAGGAGGATTTTTTTCATCTCTGTGTATCAAGTTAGGCCAGCCGCTTCACTGAATATATGTAAAGGTTTACAACCACTTTAAAGAAGTCGTCTCACTAACTTTGTCCCCTAGAGATTTAAAGTGTATGTAGCATTTTATTTCGTCTTTCTATGCAGTCTCCAAGTTGAGCTTGCTTGGTTGTCAGTACGCCCCTTCCTCCACAATGCTGTCTGATCAAGCAGCTAGCAATGTGATGAATAACTAACTGATGGTGCTTGTTTCTGTCTCCATGCACTTACCAGACACCATATGGATTACATAGGAAGGGGACATATGAGTCCCCCTTTCCATCCCCTCTGTCTTTTTATTGGTTGCTAGGATCCTGGCTGTCAGGCTGCACAGGATCATTGGTTGCTAGGATACTGGTCCCCAGGCTGCACAGCATTATTGGATATTGTGGTGCAAGTGGCCACCTGTACCATACAACCAAGGAAGCTAAGCTGCCCAGCTAATTGCATCTTAGCGACCAATATCATCACATGTCCTTCTGGTATTTGTTATACAGTAGAAATAAACCAGAAAGGAAGAAAAAAGATTTCTAGACATAAATGGATTGAGCAACGTTTGAATAAACATTTTCTATACACTTGCATGCCATATCCTATTTTAAATATACGTTGAATGATTTTGTACCTAAAATGAAATAAGGTGGACGCAATGGCGTCACTAAGGGGGGGCCAGAGGGGGCCCTGACCCCCCAACATTATGATGTGCCCCCCACATTTTTGTTTCTATGTGTAGGGGGGCCCCGCATCTTTCTCGGGCCGCCGCCAAGTGGTCACAAGCGCTCCCTTAGATTTCTTCCCTCCCTCTGCTCGATGACACTGTGCAAAATTGGAGAGCCGCTGGCATAGCCACGGCCGCCGATCTGCTCTCTCCTCCTGCATCCTGCATGGCAGGGAGGAGAGAGACTTCAGGAAGGACTCTCCACCAGCAGGGGGGGGGGCAAGCCTCCCATTATCTAAGGCTCACTTAGTAAGTGACAGTGAAAAAAACTGACTGATTTCTCCCATCCGTAGGACAGAAGAATCAGCCTGAAAATTCTGAAACTGGTGGCTGCAGCTCTGTAAGTGTCTGGACAGACATTCTTACACAGCCCAGAGAACACATCCACCTCCACCTCCCTCCTCACTGATGGGAGATCAGAGCCGAATACAGCTCCTCCCACCTCTGCTCCTCCTGTGTCTTCCTGCCCCACCCACACTATACAGCGTTCAGCTGTATCTGAAGAGAGGTGTGTGTGGACAGTGGGCGGGAAATATGAAAGACAGCAGCTGCAGATTCCTGTGTGTGCCAAAGATGCCTGATCTCCCAGCCTGGAGGTGAGTGTGCACCCTGTGATCACTGAACCCTGTCTCCATCCCCGTCCCTTCAATCCCCCATCTGTCTCCCTCCTCCTCTACTGTTCTTTCAAGACATTCACTAACTTTCACTTTCATTTAGGCAGATAATAGATGGTACGAATTTCTTTCCTGCAACCACAGATTGCAGGAAAGAAACTTGCATGATTCCCCCATCAACACAGTGAGTGCTGACAGGGAAATCCCTTCCACTGAGCAATTGTATTCTCCCGACAAACAGTGATTATCACTAGCAGATATAGCAATCGCTAGCGATAATCATAAGAGAATCCGGCAGGCTGGTTGTACCAAATTTGATCGGTCAACTTGGTACATTCAGCCTGCCATTAATGGTTTAAATATCAGCCAGTTCTCACTGAAACGGTCAAGATTTAAACTGTCTATGGCTGGTCTTAGCACTTAGGCAGACCATACATTGATAACTTTTTTCATTCAACTATTTGGTTGAATGAAAAAAAAAAATGTTCCATTTCCCCCATCCACCTGAAATGTGTAGTGTGGACCTGTGTCAGAACTATCAGGGTTGCTGTCCTGTCCCAACTATTGGCAGCGCTGGTCTCTGTCTCCATGGCAGCAGCACATTAGGACCCAGTGCTGATTACTTTATGTGGCTGATGGGCTCATGCACAGGAGGGCCTGCACAATTGGTTGTTAAAAATGGGCTCAGGCCTGTTTGAAATCCCACATGCCTAATCCCGCCAGGAAGCCCACACTGCTAATCACAGGCAGTGAGACATTTCCCAGGTTAACAGCTGCACAGATCAGGACATGTCAGACTGCCTGTGATTAGCGGTGTGCAGTGTCAGCTTCCTGGCGGGATCAGGCATGTGGGATTTCAAACACACCCGAGACCATCTCTAATGGTTGTAGACAGTTGAGCTCCCTGCAGGTTGCTTAGCACCTTCTTTGAGATGCTGATCGGGATGCAATCCAGATGATGCTCCTAGTCAAATCTAATGTTAAATATGACAGTGATTTTATTGATTAAAGCCCACACCTTACAGGCATGGAGCCCACGTGGCAGCTGAACATACGGTTGCATTATATATATATATATATATATATATATATATATTTGTACTGTTGATTCTAATAAATATTGTGTTTATTAGATCTGACTGGGAGCATCACCGGGATCACATCCAGATTGGAACAGAGAAGGTTAAGCAGCAGTACTGCTAAAGGGTGCCCAGCTGGGGGCTCAGCTCTCTACAACCAATAGTGCCGACCTTCTGCTGCATGCACCCATAATGTCACCAGCACTAGGTCCTAATAGACTGCCACCGCTGCCAAGGAGACAGACGCCAGACCAGCTCTGTCAATAGCAGGGGCAGGACAGAAAGAGGAGACTGGGGAACCCCACAGTGGCAGAACATCAGGGCCCGGTCGCAAGTGCAACCCTGGTAGTTCTCCCACTGCTTTGGACCCTTGTATTTTCCTGGTGTGCTTGTGACATACCCCTTGTTTTCTGCCACCCTGGGGGGCCCCAATACAGTAGGAAGGGGGCTCACTGCAAAACATGTGACAGGGTCTCGTTGCAGGATCGTAATAAAGGGCCCCACAACAGAAGTAAAGGGCCCCAGAATATATATATATATATAGATATATATATCTATATATATATATATAATTGCATTTTATAGTTTGACCCCCTACTTTTGTCCCTGTCCCCCCATGTGCCCCCCCCTAAATAAAAAAACTGGAGACGCCACTGGTTGGACGTTGTCTTAATGCTCAATGAAAAGACGGGGGTTTGGAACAGAGGAACTATGTAGGTGCCCTCTAGTTGACGTGCACACTCCCAGGCACGCTTACTAAACAAGGTACACCTCAAACCTATTAATTGTTCCAAAACCAAAAGGAGGCATTCATTCCATATTTGGATTTAAAATACCTAAACAGATATATGTGTGTCTGCAAATTTCACATTGTGTTTGCATGATCTGTCATAGGAATGCACAAATGGGTTTTTGGGTGCCGAAACCGATACCAAAAATAAATCTTCCTTGATCCCGAAAACCGATACCGAAAATGACTGTTTTAAAAAAAATTGTTTTACAAGAGATGGTCAGAGACTGGGGACATGGTACAGGAGATGGTCAGAGACTGGGGACATGGTACAGGAGATGGTCAGAGACTGGGGACATGGTACAGGAGATTGTCAGAGACTGCAGACACATTACAGGAGATGGTCAGAGACTGGGGACACATTACAGGAGATGGTCAGAGACTGGGGACACGGTACAGGAGATGGTCAGACACTGCAGACGTGGTACAGGAGATCAATGCAGCCTCACCAGTGTCCATCAAATGCAGCCTCACCAATGCCCGTGCCAATCAGATGCAGTGCCCATGAGGTGCAGCCCGCCGGTGCCCATGAGGTACAGCCTACCAGTGCCTGGTAATGCGATGTCACGCTGTCACTGTGTCAGAGGCTGAGCTGGAGTTTCATCCTGGTGTACCCCTCAGAGTCTCCCCTCTTCTCACTCTTGTCATAATCATACACAGCCACCCCAGTGCCTGGTAATGCATGTCACGTTGTGTGACAGAGATCTGAATCGCCGTGCAGCGGATGTAACAATGTCCCCGCCTCCTGGACCACCTCTTGTGATAGACGGCACTCTAATCCAATGCTAGGAATCATTGTGCTGTGTGTCATAGGAGGCGGGGACATCAGCGATTCAGATCTCTGACACACAGCGTGATATGCATTACCAGGCACTAAGGAGGGCTGTGTATGACAGGAGTGAGAAAAGGAGGGGAGACTCTGAGGGGCGAGCCAGGATGAAACATGTGCGGCACCTGGCGAGATGACCCCGCCCCTTTTTTCAGGGCCATTATTGGCAAGAATTCCATTTCGGCATTTTGCCAAAAAGACCATTTTCAGACGATATGTTTCGGTGGCCGAAATTTCAATGCATCCCTAATCTGTCATCACTTCTCAGAATCAGGGTAATTTGTGGCATTAGTGGGCATCCAAGATGCCTATCTTCACATTCCCATCTTTCCCACACATCAACACTTTTTATCCTTTGCTGTTGGAGACCAACACTTTCAATTTTCCCCCCCTCCATTTAGGGATGTCTTCCACACCATGAGTCTTGCTCCACTTCAGGCTCTTCTAAGATCTCAGGGCGTCTATTTCACAGGACACATAGGTGTCCTGCTGCTGAAAGACTTCTCAGCCATAGTCTTGCCCTCCCAACATTTAGTTGATGATCCATCTTCTTTAAAATTTTGGATGGTTGATCAGCTTTGAGAAGTCTGCCCTCCAGGGTTACCATTGCATGGAGTATCTGGGGCCAAAATTTTCCTTCCAAAGAGAGAGCTTCAAAGATCCATGTTATATCCTCTGAGTTGTGAGAGACACAAGACTCTGGTCTGGAACAACGGATGTTTATTTCAGGTCACTCTACACTGCAACATACATTTCAGGACAGGAATATCTCGTTATGCTTCCTTACATGTGCACTAAGATGGCTACTATGCCCCTTGTCATCACACCTGGGTGGAGACAGCCTTAAAGTGACAGTACATGTGGAACCATTCAGGTATAACACCTTCGATCAATCCCTACAAAAAAAAAAATTACAACAAAACGAGAAAAGGCACAAAACATTAACCACTAACTGTCTAATAACAGTTCTCCAAACACAGGAGATGCACATGACTTTTCCCGCATCCAGATGTGAGACCAAGCTTCCAGGGACAGTTGCACGGATAAAATGTTAGCATATCACTTTCGGTGGCCCCGTCGAAAGTCTCATAACCGGTCTTGAAGCTAAAACCGGTCAGGAGGACGAGTGTGTCATTGAGGGTGGGCATCCAGCGACTCGGGACCGGAGGAAACAAGGCTGGCCGGAATGGGCACCGGCGGGGCCAAGAAGCGATCCACCAGCTCAGTGGATTAACAGACCTCCGGACCAGGGCTGGTCCCTGTGCATCCTGATCCGTTGGGAGCAGATCCTTGCGAGACTGGTGGTTCAGCCGGCGTCAGGGATATGGGCAGTTGAGAACGAGGACACAGTTGGTCCGCATGCCGTCTGCAAATGGAACCATCTTCCAGGCAGACCCTATACATCTTAGGTCCCAAAGTCTCTGCAATGACAGCAGGAAACCAATGGGTGTTAGAAGCCCCATAAGATCGGGCCCATACCTTTTGTTGGGCTGTGAATTGGGGGAGCTCATCGTGTTTGACCATCTTGTCTTGAGACTGCAGTACATGTTACTGGACTGTTTGAGGGCGGAGCATGTCCAAAACCGTCCATGGCTGCCGACCCAGGAGTTCCGCTGGAGTTTTCCCAGTGGTTGCATGTGGTGTGTTTCTGTAAGCAGAAAGGAAGGAGTCCAGCTGCTGGGGTGACGGGGACTGTTGTTTACTTGCAGCTATTGAAGCTTTGAAATAGCGTTTAAAAATCTGCACAAACCGTTCTGCTTGACCATTTGTAGTTGGGTGGTAAGGTGCGGTCAACTTGTGCTTGATGTTTTGGTCAGTCAGAAAACACTGAAACTCCTGACTGGTGAATTGTGCACCGTTGTCTGTGACGATTTCTCTGGGGTATCCAAATGTAGCAGCGAGATGTAACAGTATGGAAACCGTTGCCTTAGTCGTTGGCTGAGTAACAGGAATTACCTCAGGTCACTTTGAATGGGCGTCCACTATGATCAAGAAGGTGTGTCCTCTGATCGGGCCTGCAAAGTCCAAGTGTAGGAGAAACCAAGGAACCGTGGGTCAAGTCCAGGGCTGGACGCACCCTCGAGGAGGGTCTCTTGCAGTTTGTGCTCATCCAGCACAAGCATTCACATATGTCGTGATATCTGAATCTAGGTTTGTCCACCACACATAGCCTCGGGCCTTTTGTTTCATACGTGTGCCCCCGGGATGACCAGTATGTAGCAAGTCCAGAATGTGTCTCTGGAGGGTCCCAGGAGAGTATTGTTTTTAGGAAGGTATCTGTAACGGGAAGGCCCTGGGAACTCAGAATTGCTTAGAAAGTATGAGATACCCTTGCTTCAGCTCCCCCAATGCCTCTTATGTGTCAACCACCCTGTGTCTCTATTAGGGGCACAGGGTGAATGAAAACCCCAATATGGTCTATGATAGCCATATTCAATGCTGCACATACATTGTATCTAGATTGGATGTGTACTGTGAGGGGGGGGGGGTTGTGTAATCATTGCTGTGAGGAGTTAAGGTGATTTGCATTCTATTGTCTATTGTGGCTTGTGGGAATTAAGCCTATAATTATAGGTTGTGAAACTAGCAGCAGACAGGTTAATCACCTGCCTGCTTTTGTTGTAAATGAGTCTAGGAGGGTCTGGAGACCCTTTTGGTGTGAAAGGGATAGTTAACTCTATGCCTGTGTGCATTGTACTCGGCAGACGGACAGTCTACCAACCCTTTCATTATAAGATGTGTATTGAAGGTCGTTATGTTCTATTGTGTAAAGTCTTTTGAAGCCTAACAGACGTCAAAATGATGTGTATTGGGCCTTGTTATGTGTGGGTGGAGCTGGGCCATTGTTCATGTTAAACTAATGCAGTAGTAGATGTGTATACAAGTCACAATATCTTCTTCAATAAAGATCCTGGAAGATACAGAGTACGTCTCGTTCTTCCAGAAGGATTAATTCCTAGGGGAAGTGGTCGGCTGGCTGTGGAGGATCGACAGCGAATGTGTGTCCAGGAGAGGGAACATCTTAAACGGCATTAACCCTCTTTATATTTGGGGTGCCGTTACAGTATCCTTGGCTGTATGGGCTGCTATCTTCCAGAAGACATAAAGGACAGGTTGGTGTAACGACAACTCTTGACCGGTGGAGAAGAGTCCATCGGCCTCCCTGTCAGTCGGGACATTGCGTCCGCATTAGCATTGGCACCATGAGCACGATACTGGATTTTGTAGCTGTATGCTCCCAAGAATAGGGCATAGCATTGGAGGCTGGCCGCAGTAGTCTGAGAGATGCCTTTGTCAGGGCTAAAGATCTGAAGGAGTGGTTTATGGTCTGTCAGTATGGTGAATTTCCTACCATACAGGTAAAGATGAAACTTCTTAATTGCCGATATCAGCGCAAGAGCCTCTTTGTCAATGTGTGAGTAATTGCTTTCTGCTTTTGTCAAAGACCTGGAGGCAAATGCCACTGTTTTTTCTGACTCATCTGGTAAGATGTGAGATAGTACAGCCCCCAGACCATAGGGTAAGGCATCACAAGCCAGGATGAGGCATCACAAGCCAATGTGAGGGGTTTCTGGAGGTCATAGTGCACGAGCATGCGTGACGCCAACAGCTTCCGCATAGAGACTTCGAAAGCACATTGGCATGCAGCCGACCAGTCCCATCTAGAGTGTTAATTCAAAAGCTTGTTCAAAGGAAACAAGGTGTGTGCCAGATCTGGCAGAAATTTGTGGTAATAGTTCAGCAAGCCAAGGTATGATAGCAGCTGCTGGACGTTGGTTGGGGCTAGAGCTTTGACTAAAGCATCAACCTTGGCTTCCGTGGTGTGTATACCCTCTGCATCCACAAGGTTGCCACGAAACTCCAATTTAGGCACCATGAATTGGCATTTTGCCAAGTTCACTTTTAGACCCTGTTCTTGGAGTCTCGCCAACACAAGCTCTACGTTCCGCTTGTGTTCCTGCTCTGTCCGTCCTGTGATGAGGATGTCATCTAGCAGGCACTGCGTGAAAGGAATGTCAGACAAAATCTCCCTTGTGGGTGTCGATGGTTAGAAACTTGCGGGAAGAAGGATGGACCTCAAACTGTAAATATGCTTGTCTGAGATCAAGCTTGGTAAACTTTTGACCCCCTGCAAGAGAGGAAAAAATGTCATCTACTCTGGGTAGAGAATACTGGTCTATCTCCAGTTGGGAGTTCAGTGCCATACGGAAATCGCCACAAATGCGTAAGTCCCCATTTGCTTTCTTTACTGGTACAACTGGTGATGCCCACTCGCTGTGCTCCACCTTTGAGATGACACCTTGTTCCTCCAGCCGACTTAGTTCTGCTTCCACTCCTGCTCGGAGTGCGAAAGGTACTGTCCGAGCTTTGAAGAACTTAAACTGAGCATTGGGTTTCAGCTTGAGTCTCACACAGTCATGCTTTATTTTCCCCAACTGGTCATCAAAGATCTTTTGGAACGGCTGCTTCAGGGACACCACCCATCCCTCATTATCTCCTATGGAATTGTAACGGTGTTGCAGGGATTTATGGTGATGTCTGGCACACCAAAGTGAGCAATCCAGTCTCTCCCAAAGAGAGGGGGTGTCCCATTTTCTAGGATATATAATGGCAGTCTCTTTGTCTGACCCTTGTACAATACCTGTACTTTCGCGTAACCCAGTGGGTGGAGTATCTGCTTTGCGTATGTCTGCAGTTTGATTGGTGAAACTGCTGCTCCTGTGTCTACATCCATCTTGAGTTTCTTTCTTTCAATGGTTACTGTCATTGTGGAGGGTGCTGAATACATATGATAGATGTCTAATCTGTGGAGCACTTCCTCATCCTCTGACTCAGATGATGATGTATATCTTCCCACCATATATGTCTTTGTCTTGGGGTTCAGAGGTTGTTTATCTCGCACCTTCTTGCTACGGCAAACTTGTTTCAGATGACCTGCCTTACCGGCAATTATGACAGGTCTGATCCTTAAAACGGCAGACTTTGTGGTCATGGTCTGTATTCCCACAATGGTAGCAAGCTGACTCCCGGCTTGGTGGGGGTCTGTATTTCCAGTTTGCGGCAGTTGGCTTGACTGCTGTTCTGAAAACTTCCTGTTTTACCTCTTTTCTTCTGCCCTGGTGGTTCAATTCCTTTGTATCTTTCACAGCCATTTCCATCACTGAAGCTATCTCAATTGCCTTTGTAAGGGTAAGGTCTTTCTCTGTTAACAGTCTCTTTTGGCTAGACTCACAATTCAGTCCCATGACAAACTTATCTCTCAGTGCAGTAGGTAGGTACTCCCCAAAAGAACAGGTAAAGGCTAGTCTGCGAAGGGCAAGCACATAAGCTTTAATTTCCTCACCTGGCTGCTGCTGCCGCTGATAGAACCAAAGTGATCCTCTAACAGTGTAAGGAGCTCTGCCAATGTCTTAGTTTCTGGTTTTACAGGGGAAAGGAGATCCCTAAGCGTGTCATATGTTTTAGCACCAACCACTGTCAGAAATACTTCTACTTGCCTGTTGTCTGAGATGGCATTTGCACTGAAATACTGTTCCAGTCTCTCAAGCCATGAACTCCAGGATGTCTGTTCTCCATCAAATTCACATAATGTCCCGATCAATGACATTTTCCTACTGGGCTCTGTCAGTGCTTTTATCCAGGTGACAATCCACACTGCTTTTGTCTCTCTCTCAGACTGATAGACACTTTGTAAATCCCATCCTCGTTGCCACTGTTATATCTTCTGAGTTGTGAGAGACACAAGACTCTGGTCTGGAACAACGGATGTTTATTTCAGGTCACTGTACACTGCAACATACATCTCAGGACAGGAATATCTCCTGCTTCCTTACATGTGCACTAAGATGGCTACTATGCCCCTTGACCCTTGTCATCACTCCTGGGTGGAGCCAGCCTTAAAGTGACAGTACATGTGGGACCATTCAGGTATAACAATCCAGCTATCAGACTATCAGATCAACCTAGCACCCCTTGACTTGTTTCTGATTGAGGGTTCTGGTCCTCCTGGTGACCTCCTTCAAAGGGGTTCCCTTCCCTCCGTTCCACTGCAGACTTTAGCAGCTCAATGTTTTCACCACACGGGACAAACGGATCCATTCTTTAGTTTGCCTGCAACTTCTATTTAGCCAGGCAAAAATCTCTCTAGCATGGTGGATTACCAACTCAGCTCTAGGATCAGGGAAATTGTTCCTCCTATCTCCCTGCAAGTTGATGACAGATGCCTGCCTGTCAGACTTGAGCAGGATCTACAATTCCCTAACTGTTCACAGGAGTGAACGCTCTCCATCAGTATTCTGGAACTGAGAGCCATAAGAATGAATCTGTTACACGCCTCACCTACACGGTCACACAGTGAGGGTGCAACTGTACAACTTCACAACTGTGGCCTACTCAATCTTTTAAGGGGGGGACCAGAATTTGGGCAGCTCTGAAGGAGGAAAATCAGATTTTCTCTTGGGTGAAAGATGTTCCAAATCTCTAGGCCATCTACAAATTGACATTGTTAAATTGACAGGTGCACTTCCTAAATCACTGATGCTTGAAAGGATATGTTCACCTATAAGAAAAAAGAATAAATGCACATTTTTTGTAGATAAAAAAATGTGCATTTAGCTATTTTTTTCACGGCAGCGTGTAAAGCATTGCACCCACGATTAGCAGATCGCGAGTGCAATGTTAGGCTCTTGCAGACTGTCACTACACTGTCTGCCCGTATCTCCGATATGGACAGGCAGCTGCTGAAGTACAGGAAGCTCAATGGACTACGAGAGCGCTCCCCAGTGCAAAAGCTGTCGGTACTTGTAGTCTATTCATTCACAGAACTCTGTGAATGAATGATGTAGTCTTGTAGGCAGAGCCCTGCACAGCTGTGCCCTTTTTAAATTGTGACAGCAGGTGCAGGGAGAAAATCCCCAGCCCACTGCTTCTCAGTTACCAGCTTGTAATGGCATGGCTGTTGAAACCCGGGTCCTAAAGAATAGGGGTATTACTGATTCTTTCATTCCCATTCTGCTCAAAGCAAGAAAATCTACTTCTCCTAATATCTGTCACTCAGTTGGAAGACCTATTTTGACTTGTGCGAAAGCAGGGACCATAACACTCGAAAATATTTCATTCCCTAAATACTGGCCCTCCTGCAGTCTGGTCTGGATCAGCATCTGGCACTTAGTACTGTAAAGGGTAATGTTTTTACCCTATGCATTCTGTTCCTATGGCCTTTGGCTTTACACACTCATGTAAAGACCTTTATTCAAGGCGTGGCTCATGTTAATCAACCACTTCAACCGCCTCTGTCTCCCTGAGATCTAAATCTAGTGCTTTTGGTTCTTCAAAGACATCTCTTAGAACCAATTTGGGATATCACATTGGAGGATTTCACCAACAAAGGGACCTTTTTGGTTACTGTTACCTCAGTCAGGCATTTCTTCAAGTTTCTTCTAAAGAACCCTGTCTTACCCTACCCAAAGATAAAGTGGTCCTGAAATCCAGACCCTCCTTCCTTCCCAGGGTGATCTCTTCCTTTCACCTCAATAAGGATATTGTCCTCCCTTCCCTCTATCCTGCCCTGAAGCTCGCCAAGAAGATTTCACTCCATAGTCTGAATGTGGTCAGAGCTGTTAGGGTTTACCTAGTAGCTGCAACATCTTCCTTTCAAAAAACTGATTCTTTTTGTGTCCTCCCTGGAGGTCCCAAGATGGGTCATTCTGTTTCCTCTTCCACCATAGCTGTGTGGCTTAAGCAGCTCTTTTCCAGAGCTTTTACCCTCCACTGCAAGGCTTTCACTGATCACCACTTGGTCTTCTGTTGTCCTGTACTGTATACCAAGATATGGAATTTACATTTTACAGGTAAATCAAAACTCCCATTTTTTTATTTTTTTTGGCCAGGAATAGTTGTTGGTAAATGCAGTTAATGTTATCAGCGTTTAAGTGTATGTCATTCTATAAACTTAGAGGATTCACATCAAATGATAAAACAGTCAAATAACTGAAAACATTTTTTTTATAATGAGCAGGGACTGAACACTTCCACTATGCTTTCATCGTATGTTAAAACCGCACATTTGTTATTGATAGTGGAATTTTCCTTTCCAAAAAAGGATAGCTGTTTAAATTTCGTAGGAATCAGAGTCAATAGGATTGGTTTAGATTCAGTAACATTCCTTTTGTTGTATGTTCCATGTAATAGCTTCAAGCTAAAACATTATAATGTCTTCCAACTGTTTGTATTGTTTACGATTTTTTTGCACATTGAGGAATATATCCAGCTGTTCAGTGAAAGATTCCCTCCAAGTGCTTGTTTTTAGATTTGACCTTGAGATTTTCATGCATATTAGTGTTCTAAACCTAGCCATAGATATTATAGCCCTGATGTATGAAAAATGTGCTAAATGTAAAATGTAATAATGCTCAAAGCAACCAATCAATTTCTTTAAAAGTACATTTTCTTTTAGAAGGCCTTGTGATTTGGGGCATTAAAGCTGCAGCTGTCCCCCGACGGCTCTACACCGAGAGCTGAGCAATCAAAGACCACTGATTGCTCAGTTCTCGGGTCTACTGTGAGCACAAAGCAATGACAGTCAGTCACTGCTCTGTGCTTTGCCCCTCCAGTGCTCACTGGAGTGTCGGACTGTGGAGGTGGTGGGAGTGGCCAGTTTAGGCTTAGCCAGCTGCCAGTCAAGTATCTGGGTGATTCTGACATTGTCTGGATCCCTGCAGAGCCTGGACCGGCTCTGTGAGGTCGGCTGACAGCTAAATCTAGGTCACAGGAGTGCAGCGCTAAGTGCACTCCTGTGACCTACAGAAGTAGTATGGCCAAAAGAGCTGTGGCCATAATTCCCCTTTAAGTCAGGTCCATTGCCGCCATCATTACTGGGATCAGATGACCGCTAATACAGTGCTGCAGATGCACCCAGAACCACCGATCCTCTACAGTCTCTTTTGTGACTTAACCCCCCTTCTGGAGCCTAAGGGAATCCTGCTGATGGATAGCCAATAGTAAGTGTCTACGTCATGTAGTCAGTGATGTGAAAACCAAAAGAATGGCTTCAGAAAAGTAAAAAGGGCATTCTAGTGATCAGTTAGGGGTCTGAACTCTATCCTAGAGATGGGCTTTAAAGTGCATTTCTAATGGTAGAGAACCCTTTTGCACAAATGTTGGGCTGTGAAACAGTGCAACCCTTTTGTGCTTTTGTGAATACCCTTTGGAGGGCATGGGCAGGAGGTTGAGTACACTTATGCTCCCCCCAAAAATTGCCAAAACCTCAATCTGAAAAACTCTTCTGAGACTAAAATAGGTTCCTTTCCTTTGGATCCAGAACATTTGTATCTGTAGACAACAAGCTGGAATTGCCGAATTGCCTTCTCTGCCTCCAACCACCTTCATGTTGTGAAACTTGTCAAAGACTGGCAGACTTCAATGGTGCTCTGATACAGCTTCTCTTTCAAGTGGGTCCTATCCCTTGTCTCAGAAACTGAAAAGGTTCCAGGGGTTTTATTCAAACCTGTTCACTGTTTTCAAAGCCAAAGGGTGCGTCCTCCCCATAATGGATCTTAATGTACTGAACACCTTTCTCCAGGTACAAAATGTCCTTTATTAATCTGGCATTGCTTTTCTCCACCTGTCCTCTGTGGATATGAATAATGCCTACTTGCATGTCTCCATCTTCCTAGCACACCAGTGCCACCTGTATTTTGCAGTAGGCACACAACATTAGCAGTTTGTTGCCCTTTCCTTTGCTCTGCCCCCTGCAATTCAGGTCCTCACCAAGGCCACAGATCTACCTCTGGACTCTCTCATGCTCGTGCTATACAGTTCAAGAGCCAACCTTTTCTGGGATTAATGACTGCCTCCTCAAGGCAGTTCCATATGCCAAATGTAATGCCTGACTGTTGCAATGTGGGACAAGCCCACACAACCTGGCTTGCCCTAACCTGGTGAATCGCAGGTTCAGTGCTAGAGGCAGGAAAATCCTCCCTCCCCCACTGGTCTGGAAGGTTTTTAGGGTGGAATAGCTATCTATTTGGCTGGGGAGGTGTCCTTGATACTCAGTGCTAAGGATTTGGTCACCCAAGGAAATTTGTCTCCTAATCAATATCCTGGAGCTCAGAGCGATTATACCTTGAATGCTGGACCTCCTGACTGTGAAGTCTTCTGACCAGGATTCAGTCAAACTATGCCACAACAGAGGTTTACAGTAGGGATGCACCGAAATTTTGGCTGATCCTCCCCTCCCTCCCTCCTCGACGCGATCTCTGCACAGACCGCAGTAACAATGTCCCGCCTCCTGTGACAGACGGCACACTGATCCAATGGTGGGACATTGAATCAGTGTGACGTGATTACAGGAGGCGGGACATTGTTACTGCGACCCGGGCAATTCAAATACAGCTCCGTGACACATGGAAATTGCTGCTGCATGACGGGCACTGGTGAGGCACAGGCAGGCTGCATGACGGGCACTGGTAGGCTGCGGGACACTGGTGAGGCACAGGCAGGCTGCATTATGGGCACTGGTAGGCTGCTGGGCACTGGTGAGGCACAGGCATGCTGCATGATGGGCAATGGTAGGCTGCTGGGCACTGGTGAGACACAGGCAGGCTGCATGATGGGCACTGGTAGGCTACTGGGCACTGGTGAGGAACAGGCAGGCTGCATGACGGGCACTGGTAGGCTGCTGGACACTCTTGAGGCACAGGCAGGCTGCAAAGGATGGGCACTGGTAGGCTGCTGGGCACTGGCAGGCTGCATAGGATGGGCGCTGGTAGGCTGCTGGGCACTGGTGAGGCACAGGCAGGCTGCATATGATGGGCCCTGGTGAGGCTGCATTGATCTCCTGTACCATGTCTGCAGTCTCTGGCCATCTCCTGTACCATGTCTGCAGTCTCTGGCCATCTCCTGTACCATGTCTGCAGTCTCTGGCCATCTCCTGTACCATGTCTGCAGTCTCTGGCCATCTCCTGTACCATGTCTGCAGTCTCTGGCCATCTCCTGTACCATGTCTGCAGTCTCTGGCCATCTCCTGTACCATGTCTGCAGTCTCTGGCCATCTCCTGTACCATGTCTGCAGTCTCTGGCCATCTCCTGTACCATGTCTGCAGTCTCTGGCCATCTCCTGTACCATGTCTGCAGTCTCTGGCCATCTCCTGTACCATGTCTGCAGTCTCTGGCCATCTCCTGTACCATGTCTGCAGTCTCTGGCCATCTCCTGTACCATGTCCCCAGTCTCTGACCATCTCCTATACTATGTGCGCAGTTCTCTGGCCATCTCCTGCATTATATCTGCTAGAGGTGCACGCCTGGAAATTTTGCTAATACTATTAGCAATGTGTTATATAAAAATGTATACATTTTATTTAAATTATATAAAAATACATTTATTTTTTAAAAACCATTTTCGGTATCGGTTTTGGTTTTCGGCCTAGTGTATTTTTCATTACTCTTTCGTTCATGGACCGACACAGCTTCTCTATTGACATAGTGGGTATTATCCGTTAATTAGGAGTGACTAGGCAGAAAACTTGTAAAAAGTGTTGCATTACACCTTCTACAGTACCGCCCAGGGGGCGGACCCTCTGGTATATCCCCTCACTCTGCATCTCGCAGATCAGTTTTTTTCTGTCTAGCAAGGAGTAGGACATGGCTCTCTTCGGTCCATTGGTCCGGGGAAAAAATTTTTTTTTCTACATTTTGTTTTTTGTTTCCTGCGATCTTCGATCAACTGCCAACTGGGTGACAGGCTGGGTCCTCGATCCTTGTAGTCCCCCCAGTTTCGGCCATCGAGCGTGTGCCGACCCTAGCTATGCGCTGGGTTTTCCACGACATACCCGTCGCTCTATGGGTGGCCGGTGAGGCTACGCTCCAGGGCCTGCATCGGACCGCTCAGCTTCGGCTGTACTTACGGCCGAGTTGCAGTAGCCTGTCCGGTGAGCTTACGCTCCAAGGCTTGCATCGGACCGCTCAGCTTCAGCTGGCCTTACGGCGGAGTCGCAGCAGCCTGTCCGGTGAGTGTCGCGCTCCAGGGCATGCATATGATCGCTCCCTAGGGTCCAATCACAGCATGCCTGGCCGACAGTCACCTTCCGTGCGCGGATGATGATCTGTTTTGGAATGTCTTCCAGCATGATACACGCAGGAAGGGTAAGTAGCTCCCCTGTTTCGGCAGGGTGACTTGGCTGGACATTCCTGGAGAGACCAAGTAAGTGGTTGGGGCCCCTTTCTTTCCTCTCTCCCTGCCTTCCCTCCTCCCTGGCCTTGTGCTAGGTTGCTGGGTCACCTAAGGGGTTCCATCTGGAGTGGGGCTGGCTGTAACTATCATTTAAAAGATGTTATTTCTGCTTACCTGTGTGTGCTTCTTCCCCCTCCCTGCTGTCGGCAGCCATTTTGCGGTGGTCCTTGCCTTTTTCGGCCTCTAGTGACTGTCTGGCGGTCATTTTCTTGTAGTTTTGCGCCTATATGTAGATAGCGCCGCTCTGCGCCATTTTCTTGTGGTCACACCCACTTTTGCCTCTATCGACTGTTCGGCGGCCATGTTTCCTAGGATTCACGCTGTAGCTATAGCCCAGCGGCCATCTTTTTGGGGTCCGCGGCCGCCTTTGCCTCTATATTCGGCTCGACGGCCATTTTCTTAGAGCCCACATTGTTCATACAGCTGTTTGGCGGCCATTTTGCGATAGACTCCGGCCTCTAGGGTGCATTACACTGGCGCGGAAGTTCACACAGGAAACGCTGATAAACTATCACACTGACACAGCAGCGGTGGGATAGCATCACAGGCGCAGCACACAGCAGCATAGCGGTACCGATCCAAGGGTGGTGAGTCCTCTAGGAGACCAAGCATCTCTGATCAGCATCTCTGATCAGCTAGGAGGGTGGCCTATTGATAGCTTGCCTGGAGCCCTGTGGGTGTCAGCGCATGGTCAGCATGGTGTCTGAGCCAGATGTTTTACTCTTTCGTTCATGGACCGACACAGCTTCTCTATTGACAAAGTGGGTATTTTCCATTAATTAGGAGTGACTAGGCAGAAAACTTGTAAAAAGTGTTGCATCACACCTTCTACAGTACCGCCCAGGGGGCGGACCCTCTGGGTATATCCTCAGTCTGCATCTCGCAGATCATTTTTTTTCTGTCTAGCAAGGAGTAGGACATGGCTCCCTTCGGGCCCATGTTGGTCGAGGGGAAAAAATATTTTTTTTCTACATTTATTTTTTTTGTTTGTTTCCTGCGATCTTCGATCAACTGCCGACTGGGTGACAGGCTGGATCCTCGATCCTTGTAGTCCCCCCAGTTTCGGCCATCGAGCATGTGCCGACCCTAGCTACGCGCTGAGTTTTCCACGACATACCCTTCGCCCTACGGGTGGCCGGTAAGCTTACACTCCAGGGCCTGCATCGGACCGCTCAGCTTCGGCTGACCTTACGGCCTAGTCGCAGCAGCCTGTCCGGTGAGTGTCGCGCTCTGGGGCATACATATGAATCACTCCTCCGGGTCCAATCACAGCATGCCTGGCCGACAGTCACCTTTCGTGCGCGGATGATGATCTGTTTTGGAATGTCTTCCAGCATGAGACATGCAGGATAGGTAAGTAGCTCCCCTGCTTCGACAGGGTGACTTGGCTGGACATTCCTGGAGAGATCAAGTAAGTGGTTGTGGCCCCTTTCTGTCTTCTCTCCCTGCCTTCCCTCCTCCCTGGGCTCTGAGTAAGGTTGCTGGGGGTCACCTAAGGGGTTCCATCTGGTGCAGGGCTGGCTGTAACTATGCATTTAAAGGATGTCATTTCTGCTTACCTGTGTGTGCTTCTTCCCCCTCCATGCTGTTGGCGGCCATTTTGCGGTGGTCCATGCCTGTTTCGGCCTCTAGTGACTGTCCGGCGGCCATTTTCCTGTAGTTTTGCGCCTAGAGCTAGATATCACCACTCGGCGCCATTTTTCTTGTGGTTCACACCGCTTTGGCCTCTATCGACTGTTGGCGGCCATGTTTCTGTGGATTCAGGCTGTAGGTAAATACTGCCGCTCGGCGCCCATCTTTTTGGGGTCTGCGGCCGCTTTTGCCTCTACTGTAGACTCGGCGGCCATTTTCTTGGAGCCCACATTGTTCCATACAGCCGCTTGGCAGCCATTTTGCGATAGTCTCCGGACTCTAGGATCCCTTTCACTGGCGCGAAAATGGACACAGGAAACGCTGATAAAACTATCAGACAGAGACAGCAGCGGTGGGATAGCATCACAGGCGCAGCACACAGCATAGCGGTACCGATCCAAGGGTGGTGAGTCCTCTGGGAGACCCAGCATCTCTGCAGCAAGGAGTGTGGCCTATTGATATCTTGCCTAAAGCCCTGTGGGTGTCAGCGCGTGGTTAGCATGGCGTCTGAGCCAGATGTTTTTTCCCCTCAAACACCTGAATTGGCAGAAGGTGCCCCTGAGGTATCTATGGGCGCTATGTTGGCAATCCTAGAGGCTTTTGCTGCCCGGGTGGAAGCAGCACACAGGAATACAGGGGGTAGTAAACGCCCCTGTCCCCTGCAATCTTCTGGGGATAATTCTGATGCAGAACCAGGTTCAGCTACTGCTCATGACCCGGGTTCTGATGCATCAGAGACTGCAGACCGTGACCAAGCGAACAGTGAGAATGACTCCAAGTCCAGGTCAATACGCGAGAAGGCTTTGGTATCTGACCTTATTACTGCAGTACGGGATACGCTAAAAATGGAAAATGCTGCTGAAACAACAGAGACTCCTGTCCCCTTTGGGTTCCGTAAACCTCCCCGCACTGCTATGGTGTTCCCTTGTGTGTCTTATTTTGATGAATAAAAATATGGTGTATGAGGAAATGGCGCTGCTCTAGCTGAGAGATGTATTGAGGTTAAATATAACCTTAAGCCAGTGGCATCCAACACCTGATGTGTATGTGAAAATGCATCCACTGTCACTGGGGTGAATGGTGCAAGCCCAGTGGCCTGATTAAGTGAGTTGATAAAGTGAGAAAAATACATTGAGCAAAAATTTGTAGGTGTAACTCTACAACTATGCCTCTGAAAAGTGATCTGTTCCCAGGTTGCTCCTCATAGGCATATATAATCAAATAACAGTAACAAAGGTAAATAACTGTGAATAATATAAATATGAATGCTGAGTGCATCAATTCCTTCCACAACGTGTATAGAGTGTAGCTCTAAACTCCTGAGACTAAAGGCTCTAAATGTGTAGTTCCAGACAGTGAAAACAAGAGAAAAACAAAATAACAATCTGTGCTTCAGAACCATAAACTTCCACAAACGGAAAAGTATGTGTTTCAGTCACTGCCCCAGGTGGGAGTTGCCAATAAGCTTATATAACTGCAAAGTCACTAGGCAAATGATAAAATAGTCCACTCAGTGAGGTCCCAGTATGCTGTAAAAGAGGTGACTTCTGTGATGTACATCCGGGACGTGAGGTCCTCAGTTGAAAACAGTTGACTATAGTGCTCCCCCCCCCTCATGAGTCCCCACTCACCAGACGTAGACACCCCTGCAGGGGTACAAGGCACGCAAGAGGGGATAGATCAGCTGCTTCTCCTGCCGCCGCTAGATGGCTCCAGCCGTGGCACTTCCCTGAGACTTCGATCCTTGCTTAGACCAGCCCGTGTAGGAAAAAAGGTCACCAAGCAGCTCCTGTCTAGGGATCCAGCGCTGTCCTCACCTGGGCCAGTTCTTTGCCAGTTCTAGCCATTGGAAAATGCTGCAGAGACTCCGGTCCCCTTTGGGTTTCGTAAACCTGCCCGCACTGCTAGGGTGTTTATCCTTGTGTGTCTTATTTTGATAAGCTCTTATACAAGGAGTGGGAAAACCCACTAAGGGTCTTTACATCCCCAAAGAATTTTGCGGTACGGTACTCCTTTGAGGAGAGTTTTCTAAAGAAATGGACCTCTCCCCCTATAGTGGACCCTCCGGTGTCCAGACTTAACAGAGCTACCACAATTCTAGTAGAAGGGGCTCCTGTTTTCAAGGACCCTGTGGATAAAAAAGCTGAAGCACTCGCTCGCTACCTATACTCTGTGGTAGGCTCAGCGGTGCGCCCGGCATTGGCGGGGGCCTTAGTGTCTCAGACACTTACTGAATGGGCAAAATTGCTACTCCAGGGGTTAAAGGAGCGAGATGCTCCTCCTAATGAAATAACTTTGGCCGACCAGTTGGTCCTGGGCCTTAAGTTTGTCTGCGAGTTAGACATGGATACTATTGCCCTGCTGTCAAAAGCTTTGTTTTATGCAGTAGCAATACGCCGCCTGATCTGGCTAAAAGGCTGGTCTGCGGACCAGCCCTTCAAGAAGGCCCTATTGGATCTGCCCTTTAAGGGCGACGGACTTTTTGGGGCCTCTCTGGATGACATCATCAAGGATGCCACAGGAGGTAAGAGCACTTTGCTTCCTCAAACTAAGAAGGGTAAGGGACCACGCCAAGGGCAAGGGCCCTCCTTTACTGCACGCAATCGTTTTTTTCGTCAGCCCAGGGCTACAGGGAAAAGACCCCAGGTCGACAAGGCGCCTGCCCAAGGGCAAAAGCGTCCTTGGCCCCGCAAACCCAATAAGCCTGCGGACAAAAATGCTTCCGCATGAAGGTCCGCCCCCACCCAGTATTCGGGTGGGGGGACGTCTTCACAAATTTGCGTCTCAGTGGACAGCTCTAATCTCCGACAGGTGGGTTTGCGAAGTAATCTCCTCAGGCTACAAGATATAATTCCTCTTGTCCACTGGACAGATTTGTTCCCTCCAACCTCCAGCTACAGCCAACCCGTCGGGAGGCCCTGTACGGGGTGGTCCATGGTCTGCTGGAACGCGGGGTCGTCATTCCAGTTCCAAAGCAGGAATGGGGTCAGAGCTTTTACTCAAATCTGTTCATTGTGCCAAAGAAAGATAGGGTTCGTCCGATCTTGGATCTCAGGGCTCTCAATTGCTTTGTGAAGGTACAAAGATTTCAGATGGAGTCGGTTCGATCTGTAGTCACTGATCTCCATCCAGGGGGACTTTATGGCTTCCTTGGACATCAAGGACGTATACCTGCAGGTTCCCATATACTCCAGACTTCAGAGGTTTCTGCGATTCGCAATCGGGAAGAACCACTATCAGTTTGTGGCTCTCCCGTTTGGCCTGGCTTCGGCACCCAGGACGTTCACCAAGGTGCTTGCGCCGATTCTGGCACTTCTAAAACAGCGGGGTATCGCTATCATGGGCTACTTCGACAATCTTCTTCTGAAGGCCCCTTCAAGCTCAGAATTAGAGGTAAGCGTGTCCAGTACCTGTCAGACTCTTGGAGACTGTGGTTGGATACTAAATACGCAAAAGTCAGTTTTGGTGCCAACTCAACGCCTGGTGTACCTGGGGTTGATTCTGGATTCCTCAAAAGCAAAAGTATTCCTCCCTGTGGAAAAGTTGCAAACCCTTTGGGCTGCAGTGCGGCAGCTGAGACATCCAAGAGTTGGTAGTCACTCCGTTTTTGCATGCGAGTGTTAGGCCTCATGGTAGCCTCCTTCGAGGCGGTCCCATATGCTCAATATCACACTCGGGTGTTACAGAAAGAAGTTCTGTCCAGATGGAACAGATGTCCATCATCTCTGGATTATCTAATCCGGGTAAGCCATCTAGTCAGGAGATCCCTGGTATGGTGGCTGACATCACCGGCTCTTCTGGCCGGGAAGTAATTTCTTCCTGTTTACTGGATAGTTTTCACGGCGGACGCCAGCCTTACAGGTTGGGGGGGAGTCTGGGGTGTTCAGTCGAGGCAAGGTCGCTGGACCCCAGAGGAATCCCGCCTGCCGATCAATGTCCTGGAAATCCGGGCGATCATGCTGTGACTCTTCAGATGGTGTCAGAGGCTGCAAGGGCGTCCAGTCAGGATACAGTCAGACAACACCACAGCAGTGGCATATGTCAATCATCGAGGAGGAACAAGAAGCTCAGCTGCAGCATCGGAGGTCGCTCGCATCCTGAGGTGGGCAGAAAAGAGCGTACCGGCACTGTCGGCCGTGTACATTCCGGGTGTGGAGAACTGGCAGGCGGACTACCTGAGTTGCCAAATGCTGGACCAGGGAGAATGGTCCTTACCCCCGGAAGTGTTCCAGCTCCTCTGCCAAAGATGGGGCACGCCAGATGTAGATCTTCTGGCTTCCCGACTCAATCGGAAGGTATTGAGGTTGGTGGCCCGGTCAAGGGACCCATGGGCAGACGCAACCGACGCGTTGGTGGCATCGTGGGGTCAGTATCGGCTAATATATGCCTTCCCTCCCTTAAGGCTTCTTCCCCATCTGCTTTGCAGAGTGGAGGCAGAGGGAATTCCAATGATCCTGATTGCTCCAGATTGGCCTCAGCGTCCCTGGTACGCCGATCTAGTACGTCTAGTAACAGATGTCCCTTGGTGCCTACCACTACGGGAGGACCTGCTGTCGCAAGGTCCCATACTCCATCCTGCTTTACGGTCACTGGCTTTAATGGCATGGCTATTGAAAACCAGTTACTAAGAGACCGGGGCCTGTCAGATTCAGTAATCTCTACTATGAGAAGTGCTCGGAAGCCATCCTCTAGGAAGGGTTATCACCGCACTTGGAAGGCCTACATCTCCATGTGTGAGGAAATTAAATGGCATCCGCGTACTTATTTGGTCTCCAGAATCCTGCTGTTTTTACAGCGTGGGGTGGACCAAAGGCTTGCCTTAAGTACGATTAAGGAACAGATATCTGCCCTGGCTGTCTTTTATCAGCGACCCCTGGCGACTCTCTCTCATGAGTACTTTTGTGCAGGGGGTTCGACATGTTTCTCCTCCGATCCGTCCCCCGCTACCTCTGTGGGACTTGAGCCTGGTCCTCTCGGCGCTTCAGAATGCACCGTTTGAGAATATTAGGGATATTCCCTTGTTGACACTTTCTCAGAAAGTGGTCTTCTTGGTGGCTGTTACGTCAGTTAGACCAGTTTCTGAGCTGGCAGCCTGTTCATGCAAGGCTCCCTATTTGATCTTCCACAAGGATAAGGTGGTGCTGCGGCCGCAGCCTTCCTTTCTTCCGAAAGTCGTTTCGGCTTTTCATCTCAACGAAGACATTGTACTTTCATCCTTGTGTCCTCATCCGTCGAATCCTAAGGAGTCGGCACTGCATTCCTTGGACGTTGTCCGAGCTTTGAGAGTATACTCATCTGCTACTTCCCGGTTCCGGAAGTCAGACTCACTGTTTGTTTCGGTGGCTGGTCCCAAAAAAGGGCCAAGCAGTCTCGTCGGCCACCATCTCTAGGTGGATCCGACAAATGTAAATCCAGGCTTACGCCTTAAAGGGTCAAGCGCCCCCCTTTCCGGTCACGGCGCATTTGACCAGGGCAATTGGTGCCTCTTGGGCTTTCCGACATCAAGCATCTGTTTCCCAGTTATGTAAAGCGGCGACTTGGTCGTCCGCTCACACTTTTACAAAATTCTACAAAGTTTTTTTAGGTGCATCTTCGGATGCCTCTTTCGGCCGCAACGTTTTGCAGGAGGCTGTTTAGAGTTGCAACTCCCCCGTTGGAGGAGTGCTGTTTTTTGTGTTTGGGGTGAAGTTTACTTTTATGCTGTTACCACCCCTTTATTTTTTTCTCTGACACTGCTTTGGGATGTCCTACTATGTCAATAAAGAAGCTGTGTTGGTCCATGAACGAAAGAGTAAATAGGATTTTTTTACTCACCGTAAAATCCTTTTCTCTGAGTTCATGGACCGACACAGCACCCACCCCTCCTTTTAAGTTTGTACTGCTTTTTGACGAACTGATCTGCGAGATGCAGAGTGAGGGGATATACCAGAGGGTCCGCCCCCTGGGCTGTACTGTAGAAGGTGTGATGCAACACTTTTTACAAGTTTTCTGCCTAGTCACTCCTAATTAATGGATAATACTCACTATGTCGATAGAGAAGCTGTGTCGGTCCATATACTCAGAGAAAAGGATTTTACGGTGAGTAAAAAATCCTATTTTTCGGTATCGGTTTTGGCACCAATAAACCCATTCCGTGCACCCCTAGTTTACAGCAACCATCAAAGAGGAACTAGAAGTCTTCCGGCTCAAAGAGAAGTAGAACAGATTCTCACTTGGGCAGAACTTCACATTCCAGTCCAGTCTGCCATGCACATCCCAGGATTGGAAAATTGGCAAGCGGACTTCCTCAGCTGGGAGACCATGGATTCTCACCTGGTTCACATTTGTTACAAACTACCTTTTGAACCTTTTGGGGTATTCCTTTGTCAAATCTCACTCATAATGTTTCCTTTATTGTTGGCATCACCGTTGAGACACGTTGCTGAGTTGGCAGTCTTAGGCCTCATGCACACAAGACGTTTTGAGTTTCTCCTCTGTATGCCTTTTACTCTTAGCAGGAAAAAATAGGATTTTTATAACAGCTTACCTGTAAAATCCTTTTCTTGGAGTACATCACGGGACACAGAGCGGCATAGTCATTACTATGTGGGTTATATAGTTTACCTTCAGGTGCTGGCACTGGCAACTTCCAAACCGGAAGTACCCTCCCCTATATAAGCCCCTCCCATCCGGGAGCACCTCAGTTTTTTAGCAAAGCAATAAGTGTCCCCAAAAGAGGGGTGGGAGCTCTGTGTCCCGTGATGTACTCCAAGAAAAGGATTTTACAGGTAAGCTGTTATAAAAATCCTATTTTCTTTCTCGTACATCACGGGACACAGAGCGGCATAGTCATTACTATGTGGGACGTCCCAAAGCAATGCCCAATGAGGGGGGGGGATACACCATACATAAGCTGAGCGCTATCAGACATGAGGATCCTTTGCGGCCTGCAACACACTGCGCCCAAAGGCGACATCCTCCTGACTTCTAACGTCCACCTGGTAGAACCTAGTAAACGTGTGTACTGAAGACCATGTTGCGGCCTTACAGATCTGAGCCAGGGAGGCCTGGTGAATGCACTGCCCATGAAGTTCCAACTGCTCTCGTGGAGTGTGCCCTAACTTTGAACGGAGGCGGTCTCCTTCTCAAGCCATAGGCTTGCATAATGACCTGTCGAATCCACTTGGCTAAAGTAGATTTTGACGCTGCCTGACCCTTTCTGGGGCTTTCCGGCAGAATAAACAAAGTATCCGTTCTGCGAATCTGAGCAGTGGCTTGTAGATAAGCTTTAACTGCTCTTACTACATCCAAGGAATGTAATAACTTTTCCTCTACCGAACTAGGTTTGGGGAAAAAGGAAGGAAGAACCACATCTTGGTTCAAATGAAACCTCGATACCACCTTAGGAAGAAAGGCTGGATGAGGACGTAACACTACTCTGTCCTTATGGATAACCAGATATGGCTCCCTACAGGACATAGCGGCTAATTCCGACACTCTTTTAGCCGAACAAATGGTTACTAGAAAAATCAATTTCCTGGTGAGAAGAACCAAGGAAATGTGCTGTAATGGTTCAAATGGTTGTTTCTGTAGAACCGACAGAACCAGGTTTAAGTCCCATGGACATATGGGAATATTAACCGGAGGGCTAATACGCATCACTCCTTGTATAAAAGCTTTGACTAGTGAATGCAAAGCCAAGGGCCTTTGAAAAAATATTGACAAGGCCGAAATCTGACCCTTGATAGTACTCAAGGCAAGCTTCCTATCTACAGCCCACTGTAGGAAGTCCAGAATCCTACCTATTACGTACTTTACGTGGATGCCATTTCCTGGCCTCACACCAAGCGATGTACGCCTTCCAGATTCTATAGTAGGTCTGCCTGGATACCGGCTTCCTGGCATTGATCATGGTAGCTACCACAGGATTAGAGAGACCTCTCTTTTTTTAGAATGTGGGCTTCAATAGCCAGGCCGTCAAACCTAGGGCTGGTAAGGAAGGGTGGAATATCGGTCCTTGCGAAAGCAGGTCCGGACGATGTGGGAGGGTCCAAGGACTCCCCACAGACATTTTTACAATCTCCGCGTACCATGCTCTTCGGGGCCACGCTGGAGCCACCAGAATCACTGGTTTCTTTTCTACCCTGATTCTGCGGAGTAATCGAGGTAACAATTGTGGCGGTGGGAATGCATATATCAGCTTGAACTGATCCCAAGGGAACACTAGGGCATCCGAGCCGCAAGCTAGGGGATCCCTTGTCCAAGAGACAAACCTGTCCACCTTTGCGTTGAATCTAGATGCTAGAAGATCTACATCCGGTGTTCCCCACCGCTGACATATTGTCCGGAAAACCTCGGGGTGAAGGGACCATTCCCCTGGGCATAATTGTTGGCGACTTAGAAAGCCTGCCTTCCAATTCTCCACTCCTGGAATGAATACCGCGGATATGGCTGGGACATATCTTTCTGCCCATTTCAGGATGCAATTTACTTCCCTCTGGGCTGCACGACTCCTGGTGCCACCCTGATGATTGATATATGCCACTGCCGTGGCATTGTCCGATTGAATTCTGACAGCGGACCCTTGGAGTTTGGATGTCCATGCTACTAGGGCATACCGGGCTGCTCGTATCTCTAAGAGATTGATGGGCAGGGCCTTTTCTGTATCCGACCATCTGCCCTGGAGAGACCATTGCTCCAGTACTGCTCCCCAGCCTATAAGGCTGGCATCTGTAGTGACCACCTTCCAAGAAATCGGACTGAAGGATTTCCCTTTTTCCAGATTCTGGGGAACCAACCACCAACGGAGGCTCTTGCGAACGGAAGGGGACATTGGTAAGTCTAGGGCCTGAACTTTTTTGTTCCAGGCTGACAGTATGGCCCTTTGCAAATTCCTTGAATGGAATTGACCGTAGGGTACTGCTTCGAATGATGCCACCATTTTTCCCATCAGCCTCATGCACAGGCGTATGGACGGCTGTCTTTTTGTACCCACTAAGTGGATCAAATCTCTCAAAGACGACACCTTTTCTTGAGGCAGAAAATTTTTCTTTGGTCTGAATCCAGCCTTAGCCCCAAGTATTCCAGACTTTTGACTGGTTTTATGGCTGACTTGTCTCGGTTGATAATCCAACCGTGAGATTCCAGATACTTGACTGTCTCGTGAACAACCACTTCTAGTTTTTCCACTGAGTGGTCTATCAGCAACAAGTCGTCTAGATATGCCATTATCGTTACACCTCGTGTTCTTAGACTGGCCAATGATGGGGCCAGAATTTTTGTGAACACTCGTGGTGCTGTGGCCAGACCGAAGGGTAAGGCTCTGAACTGAAAATGGCGCCCTTCTACTGCCAAGCGTAGACATTTTTGGTGGACTGGAAAGATGGGAATGTGCAAATAAGCATCTTTGATGTCGATCGAGGCTAACCATTCCTCCCCTTGTAGGTCAGTGGCCACCGATCGGATCGACTCCATCCGGAAAGTCCTGATATGTAGGAATTTGTTTAGCCCTTTTAGATTTAATATGGGCCTCACGTCCCCGTTTGGCTTCGGGACTGTAAAGAGGTTTGAGTAAAACCCGAACCCCTATTCAGGGGAACCCCCATAATTACTCCTTGGAGCAATAGTTGTTCTAGTGCCAACAGGAGGGATCCTCTCTTCCGGGGATCCCTTGGCACGTTTGACCTCATAAAATGGGAAAGAGGAGAGTCTTTTAACTCCAATCTCTTCCCAGACTTACTGCGGAGAGCACCCATCTGTCTCTGATCGTGTCCCGCCAGGTCTCTGCGAACAACTGGAGTGTTCCCCCCACCCGATTGAGTGGGGGCAACCCTTCATGAATTTGACTTGGGGGGAGGTTTTGTACCTCTCCTGACCCAGGGTTTCTTGTTACCCTGCGATTGTCCCTGATTTTTTACCCCCGGGATTTGACCTGAGGAGGCCGTCGGAACTGTTTCACAGCCGATGTCCCAGGGACTGGAGAAGCAGGCCTCTTAAAAGAGGGACCTCTAACTCTGTTTTTAACCGGCAAGAGTGTACTTTTACCGCTGGAAATTTTCTGGATATATCTGTCCAGGTCTTCCCCGAATAAGCGTTCACCATGAAATGGGAAGCTAACCAGGAATTTTTTTACAGGGAGCTTCAGCAGACCAGTTTTTGAGCCATAGAAGCCTGCGCATATGTACTACAGACAGCGTAAGGCGGGAGGCCTGGTGGATTGAATCCTTTATGGCGTCAACCGCAAATCATAAGGCTCTAGGTAGATCAGCTAGGGCAAGAGCCTGCTGATCTGGCAAGTCCCTTAAGACCTGTTTCAACTGATCCTTCCCTGCTTGGCAGACCCCAATAGCTGCCACTGCTGGTTGTGTCACCAAGCCTGCTGTAGAGAAAGCAGATTTTAATAAGGACTCCAATTTTTTATCTATTGGGTCCTTGAACATTTGGACATTATCTACTGGACATGTCAGTGATTTATTCACACAAGAGATGGCTGCGTCCCCTGTAGGGACCCTCCATTTTTTGATGAACTTATCCTCCATGGGATAGACCACCGGAAATCTCTTGGGAGGAGTAAATATTTTATCAGGATGCTCCTAATCCTGGTAAATGAGCCCTTCCAGTAAAGGATGGATTGGAAAGGAACGAACAGTCTGGGGGGCTTTTAGCGACCCCAACGAGGAGACAGAAGTGGATGATGGCTCCGCAAGGGGCATTTTATTGCTGATCGGACCATGTTAGTCAGGGACTGAACCCATAATCTTTCAGCATGTGATGCTGAGAATGACTCTTTCACTGTTGATTCCTCTACAACAGAATCAACCTCATCCTGATCCCCTTCAGGTAGGTCGATCCCTGTATGGGACTGTTGCTCTGCTAACAGGTACTCTGAGGGAGGAGACGGAGATCGGGCGCGCTTTCCCTTTGACAGGGAGGCAGCGATCAATGTTGTCAATCTCTCTTCCAGTCCTCCCAGAGCTGAGGAAAAAACCTCCTCTGTTATATACACAGGAGCAGGTGAACTGAGGACAGCCACAGTACCAGGTACTCCTGAGGGTGCTCTACGGTCACTAACCTCTGATTTTTCAGGGGAGATTGGTGCAGCCGAAGCATGCCCAAGATACTCAGAGCCCGATGGAGACCCCCTATGCTTCCTGGGATTCTCAGTCCCGGAGACTTTAGACTAAGGTGACCAGATTTTTAAAATGAAATCCAGGGACATATTTTTTTTTATACTAGTAATGGCGGCAATCAGCAACTCTCTGCCCGTCGCCGCTGCTGCCCGCCTCACAGCCTGTCAAGTCTTACTCTCCAGGCCCCCGGATACTACTGGGTGGGGAGCGGAGGAAGATCACTCCACCAGGGAAGTCAAGGAGATAAGCAGGCAGGCGGCTGGCCGGGACTTGAGTCGAGGCAGAAGAACATGTAAGCGGAGCTGAATGGGCATGCACCCAAAACTGAAGAAATATTCCCTCCACTCCGACCAGCACATGATCATCAGAAAGGGGCACAGATAATGGAAAAAATACACCCCCCTAAGCTAGTAGGAGGGGCAGAGCGGGGGGTGTAATTCAGATTTTTTTTTTTTTTATTCTGCGCTGACTGTCTTTGAAATTGCCCCAGCCCTTGTTCAAATCCAATTCGGGGACAAAACCGGGGACAGATTTGGTCCGGGGACAGTGTCCTCAATCCGGGGACTGTCCCCTGAAACTGGAGATGTCTGGTCACCCTACTTTAGACGGCATATTCCTAAGTCCAAAGCTGAGGTATTCCAGCCGAAATACACCACTTACTGAGAATAGTCTAGCACAATTGCTGCTATATAAACAGTTGGTGTCTACTAATGTGCCTTTCTATGGGGATGCCTGCATCAACCGCCTGCTGTATGCCTTTCTAAATGTTGCCAGCTCTGTTTCTGCCTTCCATAACCAGCTGACAACACCTGATTGTGCTTTTTATCATGCTGGGACGCCCGCACATGCGCAGAAGCGCTGCGGCGCGCACAGAGCGTCATCCACCAAGCTCCGCCCCTTTTTCCAGCTCACCTCTATAAATAGAGGCGCGTGCACGCGCGCGGGCACGTGCGCCTTCGGCGCTCTTTTTGAAAAGGAACTAGGGACAGAAGCCAGGGCCCTGTTTGCCACAGGGCCGGGGGATGGACGAGCATTGCAACATGGCAGAGGAAACAGTTTCCCATCCAGAGAACTCACCATCTGCCTGGATTTTGACTTGGAAAGAAAAAATCCACATGACAAGAAAACAACGTTCCACAGCGGCCTCTAGTGGTTTAACACAGGTACCGCGGTTTAACCATTTTTTTTTTTTTTTTCTTGACCACTCTTAAAATTATTACATTTTTTAGTAGTTACAGGCATGCACAGATATTTAGCGGGAATACCGTTAGGTAACAGGCAGAAAGACATATTAGGCTTGGGGGTCCCCCAATAGAACCAAGTTCCTAAGGGGCCCCCACTTACCTTTTCCCCGCCGCAGGACTCTGTTTGGTCCACAGAAGCCCAAACTTCACCTATCACGGCAGGCATTGTAATTAAACCTTCAGGGACCGGGTTCCCAAGGATTCCACTCACCTGGACCTGTATAGCACCCTGCACAGAAAACATCTTGGTCGTGGGTATGACCAGAGCTCTGGGTCCCAGGGTCCAGCCCTCCTAAGAGAAGCATTACAGGCCAAACCTTGCTCTTCTCTGCAAGGCCCGGGTACCGACCGTTTAGCTATGAAGCTTTTTTGGTCGGATCCGGAATAGCTTACTGAGGCCCAAAAGAACCTGTACGCAAGCTCAGTGAAAAACACATGTTACTTCTTGGCCAACACCTTAGACACTGGCAAAAAAACTGAGGTGCTCCCGGATGGGAGGGGCTTATATAGGGGAGGGTACTTCCGGTTTGGAAGTTGCCAGTGCCAGCACCTGAAGGTAAACTATATAACCCACATAGTAATGACTATGCCGCTCTGTGTCCCGTGATGTACGAGAAAGAAAGCAGCTTTAAAAACACACCTAAAGACACATATAGCACATGCTTTTGGGTGCATCAGGCGTGAGTATTAAAGTGTTTGTTTCCCCAGCATTTCAGTTTCCTGATATGTGCCTGCTGTACCATGTACTTGTATGAACAAGTTTCCTGTTCTCTTTGCATTGCTTCCTTTGCGTGAAATCCCTGGTGTTCCTGCCAGTCCCTCTGCTTTCCTATTAATAACTGACCACACTGCGTAGGAGAACACAGCATGGTCAGTTCTCTAGCTGTGTTGAGAACTCAGCCTGCTCTCCTCCAATAATCAGATGCGTCCTGACACACCTCCCCTGCGCAGCCTTTCACTGGGAAGTTCAGTGTCCTGCTGCTTCTCCTCCCTCAGCTCTTATGCAGCTGAGAATAGAGGAAATGTGATAATTTTATTTTTAAAAAAGGGGGAAAAAAGGTATTTATAATGTATTTTATATCTATACACAAATGTGTTGCCTTTCATTTCTATTTTAAACTGAATGGGTTGTTTTAACCATTTGCCTACTGGGCACTTAAACCCCCCTCCTGCCCAGACCAATTTTTAGCTTTCAGTGCTCTCACATTTTGAATGACAATTACTCCGTCATGTAATACTGTACCCAAAGTATTTTTTTGTCCTTTTTTTCCATACAAATAGAGCTTTCTTTTTGTGGTATTTGATCACCTCTGTTTTTTTTTTGCGCTATAAATGAAAAAAGACCGAAAATTCAGGAAAAATAAATAAATCATAGTTTGTGATAAAATTTTGCAAATTATTAATTTTTCTTTATAAATTTTGGCCACAATTTATACGGCTACATTTCTTTGGTAAAAATAACCCTAATTAGTGGACATTATTTGGTCTGTGTGAAAGTTAGAGAGTCTACAAGCTATGGTGCAAATCATAACAAATTGATCAAATCTAATGTATTGGCGGCCTATCTCAGACAGGTGGCACTAATACGTGGCACTGATGACACTAATACGTGGCACTGATGACAGATGGCACTGATGACAGATGGCACTAATACGTGGCACTGATGACAGATGGCACTAATACGTGGCACTGATGACAGATGGCACTAATACGTGGCACTGATGACAGATGGCACTAATACGTGGCACTGATGACAGATGGCACTAATACGTGGCACTGATGACAGATGGCACTGATACGTGACACTGATACGTGGCACTGATGACACGTGACACTGATAACAGATTGGCGGCGCGCAGAGACGCAGCGGCTGGTGTGGCTACTCCAATGAGCGTGTGAGAGGCTGTGAGAGCTATGAGAGTCAGTCCTGAGGAGCTGAAGTTGTGAGTGAGACAAGCCTGAAACTGAAGCCTGTGAGAGTGAGACAGGCAGCGTGCTGGAGCTGTGTAAAGCCTACTTCTTTGATATAGTGAAGTGCCGACGCCTGTGTTCAGTCTTTCTCCTAATATCATCAAGGCAAACGGTGTGTAGTGTGCCTGGAGCTTGCAACCCAGAATTGTCCGGAGAGGAGAGGTCACAGAGATCGGAGGAGAAACAAGGAGTGTGGCAGAACCAGCTGGATGTGTGTAAATAAATCATGAACCATCTTCACAGCATAAGGAAATAGTGAACCATCTTCACAGTATAAGGATATAGTGTCTACACAGAGTGGGAGATTTCTGACCATTGTGATAGAGGTAGTAATCAGTGATCATTGCTGCTGATTGCTGGGAGATCGCTCCTAAATCTGCCTACATCTGCTGTTTGCTATGCTTGCTGTGTGGGATTAAAGGCTGCAGAAGGCATTGGAAAAAGGATCAAAATGTTAATTGTCATCTTGCTAAAGTGCTGCTGGTAAATTGAAACTAACATCTATTTTAACTAAGCTTATCTGAGTAGGCAAATAACAGTGATAAACAAATAGTTTCATTGACTAAGGACAAGGAAATCTGCATTTAAAACCAACTGATTATTGACTGAGCCTACATCAGGTATTACAACATAGGTCCTGGATTGGATTGTCTATATGGTAAACGGGCACAACGTGTATTGCAGAACTCCTGACTGTTTAAATTATAAGTTGGGACAACATGTTTTTTGGGAAGGATAGAGGGTTGTGGTTGCTTATGATACTTTTTTTGAATGTGTTATTTTTTGGATTAGTTCCTGCGACACTCAGGGTAGATGATGCTAAACTGCTATATAGTGGAAAGGAGTTATTGGACATTAGATTACAGTATAATGCACTAGTTGGGAATGTACCCCTGGGGGGTTATGATATCCCAAAGAATCTAGTCCAGTATATTGGGATCCCTTTAATTAGCACATTTGGTAAAAGGCAAAGGAGACGGAAGGAGAGGAAGCAGAAGCGAGGCTGTCGGGCAGGCACGCTGACAAGGTTGAGAAGGCAGGCCCACAGACCCCCGCTGCCCAGTCTCTTTCTAACCAATGCTAGATCGATAATACCTAAAATGGATGAGTTGCAGTTGCAGATCGCTACATGCAATTTGGTTAAAGAGTGCTGTCTGTTGATAATAACTGAAACGTGGCTTCATCCTCTTGTCCCGGACACTATTATGCACATATCTGGCCGCACTTTCTATCGCCAGGATAGAAATAGCAATTCAGGGAAGAGCAAAGGAGGTGGCCTTTGTATTTTTTTTAAATGAGTGGTGCTCTGATAGTAAACTTGAGGACACTTATTGTTCGCAAGATTTGGAATTTATGCTGGTGAAGTGTAGACCTTTTTATTTACCCAGAGAATTTACAGTGGTGATCATTATTGCAGTATATATACCGCCAGATGCGGATACTGCAGTGGCTCTGGATATTTTGTCAAATCTTATAGGCAAGTATGAACGTGCATATCCTGATGGGGTTTTGGTAGTTGCAGGTGATTTCAATAAAGCGAATTTGAGGGCTGCGCAGCTAAAACTACATCAGTTTGTAAAATGTGCTACTAGAGGTGAAAATACATTGGATATGGTGTATTACAATATTAAGCAGGCCTACAGAGCCATTCCACTATCCCATCAGGGTCAGTCAGACCACCTTTCTTTATTCCTTATTCCAGCATATATTCCTATCAGGCAGAAAATTGCTCCAGAGTGGAAAATACACAGAGAACAAATTGGGAGATATTTGAGCAAGAGGATTTAGATCTGTATACAGAAACAGTTCTGGACTATATAAAAACTTGTGTGGACAATGTTACTGAGGATAAACGCATTCAGGTTTTTTCAAATCAGAAACCCTGGATGACTAAGGAAATAAAGAGTTTTCTTAGAGAAAGGAATAGACCATTCAGGGTCGGAGATAAAGCAATGTATAGTATTGCGAGAGCTAATCTGAAAAGAAGCATAAAATAAGCCAAATTAGCCTATAAAAAGAAAATTGAGGACTATTTTAATGGAAACAATGCGAGGGAGGGCTGGATGGGTATACAGTACTTGACACAACATAGAGGAACTAAAAAAATGGAAGGGAATTCTAGTGCTTCACTGGTTGAAGAATTAAATAGGTTCTTCACACGGTTTGAGGTTGTGTTACCAAACCAGGATATAGGGTGTCCTTTAGGTCCAGGAAACTGTACATTCACTATACAGGAATATGAGGTGAGGCAGGCGTTTAAGGCTATAAATGCGAGGAAATCATCAGGTCCAGACGGAATCCCAGGGAGAGTAGTTAAGGCCTGTGCTGATCAATTAGCTGGAGTCTTTGCCAAGATCTTTAATCGATCACTATCATCTGCTGTTGTTCCGGCATGTTTAAAATCAGCCACTATTATTCCAAAGAAGTCAACTGTGGGAAGTTTAGACAATTATAGACCAATAGCACTGACCTCAGTACTAATGAAGTGCTTTGAGAGGTTGGTCTTGAAATATATCAAAACTAGACTACCGGGTAGTTTAGATCCTTATCAGTTTGCGTATAGGACAAATAGAAGCACAGAAGATGCGATAGATTTAGCACTGCATGGGGCACTTGGACATATGGAGCATTCAGGAAACTACATAAGGATGTTGTTTATAGATTACAGCTCTGCCTTTAATACCATCATTCCAGATCGGTTGTTTGAAAAAATGCAAAAATTGGATCTGCCGCCCTTTATTTGTTTTTGGATAAGGGATTTTTTGGTCCATCGCTCACAGGTGGTCAAATTGGATAAGTTTGTTTCTGCCAAGCGAGAAATAAGTACTGGAGCACCACAGGGTTGTGTCTTAAGTCTCTTTCTCTATGCACTGTACACATATGACTGCACCCCCTATTATGGGACCAATAGTATAGTTAGGTTTGCCGATGACACTACCGTAATCGGTTGTATCACTGGAGACGATGAGGAACAATACAGGAGAGAGGTTGATAGGATAGTGGAATGGTGTACAGCAAATAACCTGATCCTAAACACAGGGAAAACAAAGGAACTGATTGTAGATTTCAGAAGGAACAGGCCCGAACCAGCACCGCTTTTCATTAAAGGCGTGTGCGTGGAGCAGGTCTCTACCTTTAAGTTTTTGGGAACATGCATTTCTGAAAACTTATCGTGGACAATCAACGTTAAATCCATTATTAAGAAATCGCAACAGCGTTTATATTTTTTGCGACTCCTTAGGAAGGATGGCTTGGGAAGGAAGGTACTAGAGACCTTCTATCGCTCTGCCATTGAGAGTATGGCTTGGGAAGGAAGGTACTAGAGACCTTCTATCGCTCTGCCATTGAGAGTATATTAACGTATTGTATTCTAGTGTGGTACCCTAGTTGTACGCAGGCAGATAAAAATGCTCTAAAGAGAGTGGTTCGAACAGCGCAGAAAATTGTAGGGTGTGAACTTGTTTTTCTAGATGAAATATATGAGACTCGTTGCCTTTGTAGATCAGGAAAAATAGTGAGAGACCAGACTCATCCTGGTTGTCATTTATTTGAATTATTGCCATCTGGGAGACGTTTTAGGGTGAATAAAACAAGGACAAAAAGATTTAAAGAGAGCTTCTTTCCCAGGGCTGTTAAGGCTATCAATGCAGAAATGAAATGAAAGGAGGTCACAAAGTCTTATTTTATTGTCTTGTTTAGTTTTTAATATGAGGACACTTTTTATACTTTTATAATATGGGGACACTTTTATATATAAATCCTGTGTCGTAAATGCATGGTTGATAATTGTGATGTATGAATAATGTGTGGAGTAGAAATGTACCGTATTTTTCGCTCCATTAGACGCACCTGACCATAAGACGCACCTAGGTTTAAGAGGAGAAAAACAAGAAAAAATATATTCTGAACCAAATGATGTACTAAAATATTTAATATTATATTACTACTATAGGTGGGTGGTGGACACACAGCAATACCAACCCCCCTATCAAATTAGCTTAGCTACACTATACCTGGGTGGTGGTGGACACACAGCAACCTCCCCCCCTTCCCAGATCAGCTCAGGGTGGCAGGGCAGACACAAACACCCCTTCAGCCTCTCATATCACAATAGCTCAGGTGATGAACAGTGGATATCATGCCATCCCACACCTCCCACCCCCTTATCACTCACCTCAGGCAGTGGAGGACACTGCCATTACAATCCACAACCCCCTCTGGCTGTCTCTCAGCATCAGATACACCCGGGCAGCAGCTAGGAAGGAGGACTGAAGACATAGTTTGCAGCAGCAGCAGCGGCAAGTGGAGAGAGGCAGGAAGTGAGACTGGACCAGACCACGGTGCCGGGGGTGTTCCAGCTAAAAAAAAAGCTATCCAGGGCTCTTGTTGCTTGCAGGATGGGGTCACATCTGGCGGGTGTCAACTTACCTGGGTGCGGAGTGCACCATTATAGCAACACCACTGACAACCCCCATGTTTTGGCACCTGGGGCAGACCGCCTCCCCCCGCTCCCCCTTGGTATGCCCCAGCAAGGATCTTCCTCACATCCTGTCATCTCTCCTCCACAGAGAAGCCAAGTGTCTGTATTCTGACACGGCGGCGGTGACAGGGGGGGCAGAGCCTGCTCAGTATTCGCTCCATAAGCCGCAGGGACACTTTCCCCTATTTTTTTTTTGGGGGGGGGGGGGAAGTGCGTCTTATGGTGCGAAAAATACGGTAATTTCATTGTGAATTTGTTTTTACAATGACAATAAATAAATCAAATCAAACATGACACTGACAGGTGGCACTGATGACAGATGGCACTGATAGGTGGCACTGGGGACAGATGGCACTGGTAGGTCCTGTGGGCACTGTATTTACTGTGTTTTATGGAGTGTTCACTCACGCTGCAGCACAGGTCGGTCTCTCTCCTCATTCGCGGTCTCTGTGTGAGGAGGGAGAGCTGGCAATGAGAGATGATCTCATATGTTTACATTTGAGATCATCTCTCATTGGACACGCTGATCGAGTGCTAAATGGTCGCTGTGATTGGCCATTTAGCACGATCTGTGATTGGCTGTGTCCAAGGGACACCGCAAACACAGATTTTCCCCGATGCGCGCCCGTGATGGCGCGCGGGGAACAAGTACTGTAAACAGGAGGACGCCCTACCGGCAATTGAGCGCCATGCTGTAGACGTCTTTCGTCTATAGCGCGGGCGCGAAGTGGTTAAAAAGTGATTGTTTACAATCACTTTAATATTTATTCTGGTCATTGGATTGCATTAACGCCCTAATGCTAGGCTAACATTTTTGCTCAAAAGCTCCTCTCTCTGTTGGTTTTGCTTTCAGCCTTTAAATTCTCCTCTTCTAATATGCCTATATATGCGAACTGATTTGGGGGTGTTAACTCTTAACTGACACTCCCCAGCAGTTCGCATAGGGCAGTGTGAACTGCCGCCGGGAGACATGCGATGCTGGAACCGCAGTGGATTCGCAGGGTTCCTGCATCGCTGCAGTATGAAACCGGCCCTTAAGCTGATCAGTTAGTGCCTCAGGCATCTGTTTCTCAGATTTGCAAGGCTGCCACCTGGCCTTTACCAGGTAAATATTCAGGCCTCAGCTGATGCTGACTTCGGTCGTAAGGTTTTTCAGGCAACACTGATGGTTTTCATGGGCCTGTTAGCCTTTTGTTTACTGTGTTCTTCACCCCCCTCAGTTGGACTACTTTTGGATATCCCAAAGTACCTTAATTACTTCATCCTGTGCTCCTAATGTACTCAAAGAAATTAATTTTACTGTAAGTTAAAAATCTTATTTTATTGATGACTATTATTATATAGCTTGCCGTTATTAGATATTTTCCAGGCCGCAATATCGCATTTCTTGTTTGGGCAAGATGTGACCATCACAAAATTCTTTAGTCATTCATTAAAGTGATACTAAAGTCTCCTTTTTTTTGCTTAAAAATAAAAAACATGTTTTACTACCTGCTCTGTGTTGTGGTTTTGCACAGAGCAGCCTGGATCCTCCTCTTCTAGGGCCCCTCTTCAGCGCTTCTGGCTTCTCCCTTCTAACGAGTGCCCCCACAGCAAGCAGCTTGCAATAGGGGCACCTAAGCTGAGCCGCAGCTCTTTATGTGCATTCAGACATAGAGCCGTGACTAGGCCCAAACCGCTCCCTCTCCCCATTTGCTCACTGACTTTTATTGACAGTAACGGGAGCCAATGGTGCTCCGCTGCTGTCTCAGCCATTGAGTCCCGGGCAGCCGAGTCTCTCCTGCAACATCGCTGGATTGAGATGGACTCTGGTATTAGGGTGGCTGAGGGGGGCTGCTGCACACAGGTTTTTTTATCTTAATGCATATAATGCATTCAAATAAAAAACCTTCTATCTTTACAATCACTTTAATTGTTCTTTTTAAAAATTTATGCATTTAGGCATTTCGGTTTGGCTTTTGAATTTGGTCTTGTGCAGCACAGTACAGTTTCTTTTAATGTTGCTTTTGGCATGCATCATATTGCATTTTCTTAATTCCTCCAAGTTTAAAACTCCTCTCAGACTGAGGTCAGACTGATCCAAAATGCAAGTAATGCCCTGAGTGGCAAAATGAAGAACTGTCAGCCTGTATTACATTCAGCTTAACCACTTAAGCCTCGAAAGGATTTACCCACTTCCTGACCAGGCCAATTTTTGAGTAACAGCGCTGTTATTTTAACTGACCATTGCGTGTGCAATGCTGTACCCAAACAAAATTGACATCCTTTTCTTCCCACAAATAGACCTTTCTTTTGGTGGTATTTGATCACCTCTGCGATTTAATTTTTTTTGCGCTATGAACAAAAAAAACCGACAATTTAAAAAAAAAAATAAATAAATAAACTTTTTTACTTTCTGCTATAATACATATCCAAAAAAAAAAAAAGTGTTCATCAGTTTAGGCCAATATGTATTCTGCTTCATATTTTTGGTAAAAAAAATCGCAATAAGCGTATATTGATTTGTGCAAAAGTTATAGCGTCTACAAAATAGGGGTAAGATTTAGGGATTTTTTAATTGTTTTTACTAGTAATGGCGGCGATCTGCGATTTTTAACGGGACTGTGACATTGCGCCAGACAAATCTGACCCTAAGTGACACTTTTTGGTGACCAGTTACACCAATACAGTGATCAGTGCTATAAAAATGCACTGATCACTGTCTAAATGGCACTGGCAGGGAAGGGGTCAACACTAGTGGTGATCACTCGTGCCCACAAAAGACAGTGCACGAACCAATATGTCGTTTCGCACAGCCGAGCCAACTTGCCGCAGTATAACTGCGGCAGCTGGTTAAAGTAGAACTAAAGGCAAAACTTTTTTTTTATTTTTTTTAGTTTTGGATAGAGTGGAGATTTATTAGAACACCTGTCAGTTTATATTGCTGTCTGTGTTCCCATTAGGGAAAATCGTCCTTTCTATTTGTCATGTTTACTGTTATCACTGAAAGTGAAAGTAAATAAAGAAAAAAAAAACATACATTTTGGGTTGTCCCAATAAAAGCAATACAGGGGAAATCTTCCAATTGGGACACTAGTTCTGGTGCCCCTAAGAGATTACCTTAAAGCGGAGCTCCACCCAAAAGTGGAACTTCCGCTGATCGGAACCCTCCCCCCTCCGGTGTCACAATTGACACCTTTCAGGGGGGAGGGGGGGTGCAGATACCTGTCTAAGACAGGTATTTGCACCCACTTCCGGGAGTCCTCTCTTCGGGAAATCTGCGGGAAGCACAGAACACAGGGGACCATTCAAAACGGCGCAGCGCGACTCGCGCATGCGCCGTAGGGAACCGGGCATGAAGCCGCAAAGCTTCACTTCCTGGTTCCCTCACCGAGGATGGCGGTGGGGGCAGCAGAGTGACGAGCAATTGCTCGTCCTCTGCTGCAGACGTCGCTGGACTCCAGGACAGGTAAGTGTCCATATATTAAAAGTCAGCAGCTGCTGTATTTGCAGCTGCTGGCTTTTAATATATTTTTTTACGCGGCACCTCTACTTTAATTTGCAGGGATTTCCTCTCACTTCCTGTTTGTCTATGGGACAGGAAGCGGAGATAGATCTTCACAATGGGACAAAGATGGCAAAAATAAACCTTGCAGGGGTTATAACTCTCCCTTACTCTATCCAAAATGAAAAAATAAATTTTGCCTATAGTTCTACTTTCATTTATTCTTTGCCCGATATTCTCCACTGCTACTCTGAAAACAAGTAGGGACCTACATATTTGCTACAGACAGTAAAAACATTTTCTCTTGTTCATGGACGGACACAACCTTAATCTCGACAAAGTGAGTATTAGCCTTCCTTTAGGAGTGACTAGGCAGAAAGTGTTAACTTCAAAGCTTAACAGACCCGGTCCTACTGACTATATTCTCTCAGCCTGCACTAAGCAGATCAGTTTTTTTCTGCCTAGCTAAGGAGAAGACATGGCTCCCTTCGTGCCCATAGGCCTGGAGGTTTTTTATTCCAGATTGATATTTTATTTTTATTTTTGTTCCTGTGATCTTCGATCAACTGCCGACTGGGCGACAGGCTGGATCCCAAATCCTTGTCCCCCCAGTTTCGGCCATCGAGCGTGTGCCGACCATAGCTACGCACTGGGTCGTCCACGACATGCCCGTCGCTCTACGGGTGGCCGGTGAGCTATACGCTCCAGGGCTTGCATATGACCGGTCTATAGGGTCGAGTCGCAGTAGCCTGGCCGACAGTCACCTCCATCACCATGCGGAAGATGGTCTGTCTGGGATGCTTCCAGCACAATCCCGCAGGAAGGGTAAGTAGTAATTCCCTGCTTCGGCAAGAAGACAGAGCTGGGTATTCCTGGAGAGGTGAGTAAAGGGTTCTATCCTTCCCCTCCTCCCTAGGCTCTCTGAGCTAGGCTGGCTGCTGGGGCGGGGGTTGACCTGGGGAGGGCTTCACCTGTGGGGAACTGTGCATGTACGTCCGCTAAATCATGTTATAAGCTGCTTAATGAGATTTGCTTACCTGTGTGTCCTGCTCCATGCTGCCGGCGACCATTTTTGCTGTGATCCATGCTGTATTGCTCTAGCTGCACTGGCGGCCATGTTCTTGTGGCCGCGCTGTATTTGGCCTCTATCGACTGTTTGGCGCCCATGTTTTTAGTGATGCCTGCTGTGTTTACTTTCTATCTACGCTGGCAGGCATGTTTTGGTGGCTGCGCTGTGTTTTGACCTCTAGCGGCCGCTTGGCGGCCATTTTTCCTGTACTCCATGCTCTATCTAAGCCCGACAGCCATGTTCTTGTGGCCCGCGGCGTTGTTTGGCCTCTATCGGCCGCTCGGCGGCCATTTTGCCATCGATCAGACATCATTTAAACAGGCGCAAACCGACAGACACACTCTGCTGGGTCAGACTGTATAGCTGACAAGGAAGCAGCTCTACTAGGTAGCGGACAGCAGCCCTACTCTGTTCCAGGGTGGTGAGTCCTCTGGGGGGGGGGGGACCCTCGTCTCTGCTGCAGCTAGGAGGGTGGGTAACTGTACCTTTCCTGGGAGTCCCTGTGTCAGGCGTGTGGGTCAGCACGGTGTCAGAAGCGTTTTTCCCCTGAAACACCTGAGCTTGCAATTGATGCTTTATTGCCAAGGTGGAAGCAGCACATGGGAACACGGGGGCTAGAAAGCGCCCCCTGTCCCCGCCATCTTCTGGGGACAACTCAGATATGGAGCCGAGTCCAGCTACAGCTTATGGCCTGGCTCTGATGTATCTGAGGATGCGGACCGAGATCGACCGGACAGTGAGAAAGTCTCCGGATCCCGGTCAGCACGCGATAGGGCTTTGGTAAGTGACCTTATCACCGCAGTGTAAGATACTCTAAAAAGAGTCCCCTTTGGGTTCCGTAAGGCGACCCGCACTGTTAAGGTGTTCCCTTGTGTGTCTTTTATATAGACTTTTATACAAGGAGTGGGACAAACCACAGAAGGTTTTTTCAGTCCCTAAAGATCTGGCGGTGTGTTAACCTCTTTAAAAAAGTTTCTTAAAAAGATTGACCTTGCCCCCGATAGTGGACCCTTATATGTCCAGACTAGCCACCGTTCTGGTGGAAGGGGCTCCTGCCTTCAAGGACCCTATGGACAAGAAGGCTGAGGCGATCACCCGCAACCTGTACACGGTAGTGGGTTCGGCTGTGCGCCCGACGATAGTTGGGACCCTGGTGTCTCAGACACTCACTGAATGGGCAAAGATGCTGCACAAGGGGTTAAAGGCACATCAGGTTTCCCCAGACAGCCCTAGCTGACCAAATGGTACAGGGCCTAAGATCCGTTTGCAAATCAGCTTTGGACACGATTCCTCTGCTGGCCAGAGCTTCATATGCGGTGGTGTTACGCCGTCTACTTGGAAGATTGGTCCGCAGACAAATCCTAAACCAAGAAAGCTCTGATGGATTTGCCCTTTAAGGGCGACATATTTTTTTTTTGGAGCATCCCTGGATGACCTTATTAAATATGCCATAGGAGGTAAGAGCATGCTGCTCCCACAATCCAAAAAAGGGTAAGGAGCCACACCTTTGGCTAGGGCCCTCCTTCACCGCGAACAAGCATTTTTTTCGTCCGCCTAGTGCGGCAAATAGACGATCCCAGGCCGAAAAAGCGCCTGCTGAGGGACAAAAGCATCCCTGGTTTCGCAAGCCCAACAAGCCTGCGAACAAATCTACATCCACATAAAGGTCTGTCCCCACCCATCTCTCGGGTAGGGGGACGTGTTTGCTAAATCGCAACCTGGTGGACATCTCAGATCCCCGACCGGGGTTTTGCGAAGTAGTTTCCTCAGGGTTGTCTCTTGCCCTCCGAACAGATTTAGGATTTGTTTCCTCCAACCGCCAGCTTCAGCCGACTCGTCTGGAAGACCTAGATGGGGCGGTTCAAGACCTGCGGATACGTAGGGTGATATTCCTGTTTTCAGTACAGGAACGGTTTCAGGGGTTTTTACTCAGACCTGTTTGTAGTACCAAGAAGGAGGAGTTTCACCCAATCTTGGATTTCAGGCCCCTCAATTGCTTTGTTAAGGTATAAATATTCCGGAGGGAGTTGGTTCGCTCTGTTGTCGCTGCCCTCCATCCGGGGGATTTCTGGCATCCTTGGCAAGGACGCATACTTGCAGGTCCCCGTATGCACCAGGCATCAGAGAGGTCTGCGCCACGGCGGTGGCGTATGTCAACCATCATGGAGGAACAAGAAGCTTGGCTACAGCATCGCAGGTCGCTCACACCCTAAGGTGGACAGAAAGGAGCGCACCGGCCCTGTCGGCCGTATACATTCCGGGCGTGGAAAACTGGCAGGTGGAGTCGCCAGATGCTGGACCAAAGAGAATGGTCTCTACACCCCGAGGAGTTTCAACTCCTTTGCCAAAAATGGGGCACGCCAGACGTAGATCTCCTGGCTTCTCAACTCGATCGGAAGGTATGAGGTTTGTGGCCAGGTCAAGAGACCCATGGGCAGACGCGACAGATGCGTTAGTGGCACCGCGGAGTCAGTACCGGCTAACCTACGCCTTCCCTCCTCCTTCTTTATCTGCTTCGCAGACTGGAGGCAGAGAGGATTCCAAGAATCCCATTTGCTCTGGATTGGCCTCAGCGTCCTTGGTACGCCGATCTAGTGTGGCTGGTAGCAGACGCCTTATGGCGCCTACTGCTAAGAAAGGACCTGCTGTCGCAAGGTCCCATACGCCATCCCGTTTTACAGTCACTGGCTTAACGGCATGGCTATTGAGAGCCAGGTGCTAAGAGACCGGGGCCTGTCAGAATCCATATTCTCTACCATGGGGAGTGCTCGGAAATCGTCCTCTAGGAAGATTTACCATCGCACTTGGAAGACCTACATATCCATTTGTGAGGAAATAAGGTGGAATCCGCATACTTATTTTGTTCCAGAGTCCTGCTGTTCTTACAGCGTGGGGCAGACCAAAAATTTTGCTTAAGTACAATTAGGGGGAAGATATCTGCCCTGGCTGTCTTTTTTCAATGACCCTGGGTGGCTCACTCTCTAGTGAGAACGGTTGTAAAGGGGGTTCGGCATGCAGCCCCTCTGGTCAGCCCTCCACTACCTCTGTGGGGCTTGTATAGCAGACGTCCCTTGGCGTCTACCGCTACGAGAGGACCTGCTGTCGCAAGGTCCCATACGCCATCCTGCTTTACAGTTAAGGGCATGGCCTCTAGGTGCCTCAGAAACCACCGTTTGAGAACATTAGGAAAATTCCCTTATTGACACTTTCTCAGAAAGTGGTCCTTTTGGTGGCTGTTGTGTCAGTTGAGACGGGTTTCTGAGCTGGCAGCCTTGTCATGCAAGGCTCCCTATCTGATCTTCCACAAGGATAAGGTGGTGCCGCGTCCGCAGCCTTCTTTTCTTCCTAAGGTAGTTTGACCTTCCATCTCAAGGAAGACATTGTACTGCCATCCTTGTGTCCTCATTTGTCGAATCCTAAGGAGACGACGTTGCATTCCTTGGACGTTCTCCAAGCTCTAAGAGTATACTTGTCTCTTACTGCTCCGTTCCGGAGTTCAGACTCACTGTTTGTTTCAGTGTCTGGTCCCAAGAAGGTCCCAAGAAGGGCCCAGTGGTCTCGTCGGCCACCATCTCAAGGTGGATCCGACAGATCGTGATTCAGGCTTACGCCATAAAGGGTCGGGCGCCTCCCTGTTACGGCGCATTCGACCAGGACAATAGGTGCCTCTTGGGTTAACGGCATGGCCTCTCGGTGCTTCAGAAACCACCGTTTGAGAACATCAGGGAGATTCCCTTGTTGACACTTTCTCAGAAAGTGGTCCTTTTGGTGGCTGTTACACCAGTTAAGACGGGTTTCTGAGCTGGCAGCCTTGTCATGCATCTGATCTTCCACAAGGGTAGGGTGGTGCTGCGTCCGCAGCCTTCTTTTCTTCCTAAGGACGTTTCGACCTTCCATCTCAGGGAAGACATGGTACTGCCATCCTTGTGTCCTCATCCGTTGAATCCTAAGGAGACAACATATTTCTTGGACGCTGTCCGAGCTCTGAGAGCATCAAGCGTCTGTTTCCCAGGTGTGTAAGGCGGCGATCTGGTCGTTCGTTCACACTTTCACTAAACTTTACAAGTTGATGTGTGTGCATCTTCGGATGCTTCTTTTGGCCGCAAGACATTGCAGGCGGCTGTTTAGCATTGCAACTCCTCAGTGGAGGAGCTCTGTTTTGTTTTGGGGTGAAGTTGTTTTAATTCCCACCCCTCATTTTTGACACTGCTTTGGGATGTGAATTGAAGAAAAGGAATGCTGCCTGCCCAGGGTCCAAATAACTGCAGCATAAGCATGCATTAGTCATCGTTAAACTGGACTAGGAAGGCTAGCCTTGACATTTTTCGTGTCCAGATGGCCAGGTCCAGTATCCTAGTTGGAGTGCCTTGTACTGAGACTGGCGTAGGTCGTAAAAGTAAACTAGGAACAAAAGGAGGATATGGAAAACCGGGAAAGGGGCAAGACAATAGCTGGGAAATGACAGGGGGTGCAGTTTTTCCTCTGGGCTTAAATTCAAACACTCTAAGTGCCTCAAGGTAGCTAAAGGGTAGCCAGATCCAGGGTAGGTAATGTATAACAGGGCCAGGGTTTCTAAGCTTTAGGAATTTTTTATTGGGAATCCGTAGGAATGCTAGAGAGTTTTCCGTTATTAGTAACTTGTTCATACACCCTTAATCTCAGCTTGATAATCTCCAGGCTTTTTCTATGCTTTAGCAATGGACTGTTAAGCTGCATTAGAGAAAAGAGTAGTCAGTTCTTGTTTTGTGACAGTGAGTACCAGGACTGAGTGGCACAGTAGAGTCTTTAGGAAAGGAAACAGTCTAGGTAAGGCTGAAAATGCTTGTCCAAAATTAAATCTGGTTCTTCCAGGACCGCCGGACATGAAAAACAACCCCTTTCTAACCACAGCCACTCGGTCTCTTTTTAATCTTTTTTTCTTTTTTTATGACTGTTAATGGAGAATGTGCAGAGTATTCAATTAGAATGTGTTTGATGTGTATTTTGAGTTGCTTCTACTGTAGTGATTTTTTTTTATAAGTAACAACTGGTAATGATTTATGAAAGTGGTTGTAAACCCTCGTTTACAACTTTATGTTACAGGTAAGCCTATATTAACCACTTAAGCCCCGGACCATTTGGTAGCTAGAGGACCAGAGGTGATTTCAGAATTTTGCACTGCGCTGCTTTAACTGTAAATTGTGCGGACATGCAATGTTGTACCCAAACGAAATTTGCGTCCTTTTCTTCCCACAAATAGAGCTTTCTTTTAATGGTATTTGATTGCCTCTGCGATTTTTATTTTTTGCGATATAAACGGAAAAAGACCGGAAATTTTGAAAAAAAATGATATTTTCTACTTTTTGTTATAAGAAAAATCGAATAAACTCAATTTTAGTCATACATTTAGGCCAAAATGTATTCAGCCACATGTCTTTAGTAAAAAAAATGTCAATAAGCGTGTATTTATTGGTTTGCGCAAAAGTTATAGCATTTACAAACTAGGGTACATTTTCTGGAATTTACACAGCTTTAAATTTATGACTGCCTATCTCATTTCTTGAGGTGCTAAAATGGCAGGGCAGTACAAACCCCCCCCCCCCCCAAATGACCCCATTTTGGAAAGTAGACACCCCAAAGGAAATTGCTGAAAGGCATGTTGAGCCCATTGAATATTTTTTTTTTTTTGTCCCAAGTGATTGAATAATGACAAAAAAAAATACAAAAAGTTGTCACTAAATGATTTATTGCTCACACATGCCATGGTTATATGTGGAATTGCACCCCAAAATACATTCTGCTGCTTCTCCTGAGTACGGGGATACCACATGTGTGGGACTTTTTGGGAGCCTAGCCACGTACGGGACCCCGGAAACCAAGCACCGCCTTCAGGATTTCTAAGGGCGCAAATTTTTGATTTCACTCCATACTACCTATCACAGTTTCGAAGGCCATAAAATGCCAAAATAGCACAAACCCCCCCAAATAACCCCATTTTGGAAAGTAGATACCCCAAGCTATTTACTGAGAGGCATGTTCAGTCCATGGAATATTTTATATTTTGCCACAAGTTGCGGGAATATGACAAACCTTTTTTTTTTGCACAAAGTTGTCACTAAATGATATATAGCTCACACATGCCATGGGCATATGTGAAATTACACCCCAAAATACATTCTGCTGCTTCTCCTGAGTACGGGGATACCACATGTGTGGGACTTTTTGGGAGCCTAGCCGCGTACGGGACCCCAAAAACCAAGCACCGCCTTCAAGGTTTCTAAGGGCATACATTTTTGATTTCACTCCTCACTACCTATCACAGTTTTGAAGGCCAAAAAATGCTAAGATGGCACAAAACCCCCCCAAATGACCCCATTTTGGAAAGTAGACACCCCAAGCTATTTGCTGAGAGGCATGTTGAGCCCATTGAATATTTTTTTTTGTCCCAAATGATTGAATAATGACAAAAAGAAAAAAAAAAATTACAAAAAGTTGTCACTAAATGATATATTGCTCCAACATGCCATGGTTATATGTGGAATTGCACCCCAAAATACATTCTGCTGCTTCTCCTGAGTACGGGGATACCACATGTGTGGGACTTTTTGGGAGCCTAGCCACGTACGGGGCCCCAAAAACCAAGCACCGCCTTCAGGATTTCTAAGGGCGTAAATTTTTGATTTCACTCCTCACTACCTATCACAGTTTTGAAGGCCATAAAATGCCAAGATGGCACAAACCCCCCCCCCCCCCCCCCAATGACCCCATTTTGGAAAGTAGACACCCCAAGCTATTTGCTGAGAGGCATGTTGAGCCCATTGAATTTTTTATTTTTTTTTGTCCCAAATGATTGAATAATGACAAAAAGAAAAAAAAATGTACAAAAAGTTGTCACTAAATGATATATTGCTCAAACATGCCATGGTTATATGTGGAATTACACCCCAAAATACATTCTGCTGCTTCTCCTGAGTACGGGGATACCACATGTGTGGGACTTTTTTTGGAGCCTAGCCACGTACGGGGCCCCAAAAACCAAGCACCGCCTTCAGGATTTCTAAGGGCGTAAATTTTTGATTTCACTCCTCACTACCTATCACAGTTTTGAAGGCCATAAAATGCCAAAATAGCACAACCCCCCCCCCAAATGACCCCATTTTGGAAAGTAGACACCCCAAGCTATTTACTGAGAGGCATGTTCAGTCCATGGAATATTTTATATTTTGCCACAAGTTGCGGGAATATGACAAACTTTTTTTTTTTTTGCACAAAGTTGTCACTAAATGATATATTTCTCACACATGCCATTGGCATATGTGAAATTACACCCCAAAATACATTCTGCTGCTTCTCCTGAGTACGGGGATACCACATGTGTGGGACTTTTTGGGAGCCTAGCCGCGTACGGGACCCCAAAAACCAAGCACCCGCCTTCAAGGTTTCTAAGGGCATACATTTTTGATTTCACTCCTCACTACCTATCACTACCTATCACAGTTTTGAAGGCCATAAAATGCCAAGATGGCACAAAACCCCCCCAAATGACCCCATTTTGGAAAGTAGACACCCAAGCTATTTGCTGAGAGCCATGTTGAGCCCATTGAATATTTTTTTTTGTCCCAAATGATTGAATAATGACAAAAAGAAAAAAAAAATTACAAAAAGTTGTCACTAAATTATATATTGCTCAAACATGCCATGGTTATATGTGGAATTGCACCCCAAAATACATTCTGCTGCTTCTCCTGAGTACGGGGATACCACATGTGTGGGACTTTTTGAGAGCCTAGCCGCGTACGGGGCCCTGAAAACCAAGCACCGCCTTCAGGATTTCTAAGGGCACAAATTTTTGATTTCACTCCTCACTACCTCACTACGAAACCCCCCCAAATGACCCCATTTTGGAAAGTAGACACCCCAAGCTATTTGCTGAGAGGCATGGTGAGTATTTTACAGCTCTCATTTGTTTTTGAAAATGAAGAAAGACATTTTTTTTTTTCTTTTTTCAATTTTCAAAACTTTGTGACAAAAAGCGAGATCTGCAAAATACTCAACATACCTCTCAGCAAATAGCTTGGGGTGTCTACTTTCCAAAATGGGGTCATTTGGGGGGGTTTTGTGCCATCTGGGCATTCCATGGCCTCCGAAACTGTGATAGGCAGTGAGGAGTGAAATCAAAAATTTACACCCATAGAAATCCTGAAGGCGGTGCTTGGTTTTCGGGGTCCTGTACGCGGCTAGGCTCCCAAAAAGTCTCACACATGTGGTATTCCCGTACTCAGGAGAAGAAACAGAATGTATTTTGGGGTGCAATTCCACATATAACCATGGCATGTTTGAGCAATATATAATTTAGTGACAACTTTTTGTACATTTTTTTTTTTTATCTTTTTGTCATTATTCAATCACTTGGGACAAAAAAATAAATATTTAATGGGCTCAACATGCCTCTCAGCAAATAGCTTGAGGTGTCTACTTTCCAAAATGGGGTCATTTGGGGGGGTTTTGAACTGTCCTGGCATTTTATGCACAACATTAGGAAGCTTATGTCACACATCATCCACTCTTCTAACCACTTGAAGACAAAGCCCTTTCTGACACTTTTTGTTTACATGAAAACATTTTTTTTTTTGCAAGAAAATTATGTTGAACCCCCAAACATTATATATTTTTTAAAGCAAATGCCCTACAGATTAAAATAGTGGGTGTTGCATTGTTTTTTCCACACAGTATTTGCGCAGCGATTTTTCAAACGCATTTTTTGGGGGAAAAACACACTTTTTTTTATTTTTAATGCACTAAAAAACACTTAATTGCCCAAATGTTTGATCAAATAAAAAAGATGATCTTAGGCCGAGTACATGGATACCAAACACGACATGCTTTAAAATTGCGCACAAACGCGCAGCGGCGACAAACTACATTCATTTTTAAAAGCATTTAAAAGCCTTTACAGGTTACCACGTTAGATTTACAGAGGAGGTCTACTGCTAAAATTACTGCCCTCGAGCTGACCTTCGCGGTGATACCTCACATGCATGATGCAATTGCTGTTTACATATGACGCTAGACCGACGCTTGCGTTCGCCTTTGCGCAAGAGCAGGGGGGGACAGCGGTGCTTCTTTTTTTTTTTATTTATTTTGCTTTTTTATTTTATTTTTAAACTGTTCCTTCCATATTTTTTTTTTTTTTTTTACCATTTTTATTGTTATCTCAGGGAATGTAAATATCCCCTATGATAGCAATAAGTAGTGACAGGTACTCTTTTTTTGAAAAAAAATGGGGGGTTAGACCCTAGATCTTTCCTCTGCCCTCAAAGCATCTGACCACACCAAGATCGGTGTGATAAAATGCTTTCCCAATCTCCCAATGGCGCTGTTTATATCCGGGGGGGACATTCGCTCCCACTGCTTGTAAAAGCAGTCTAGAGGCTAATTATCTGGTAGAATTGCTTTTACATGAAAGCCGGCCACTGGCTGAAAAGAATGATACCAAGATGATACCTAAACCCGCAGGCATCATTCTGGTATAAACATTCAAAGTCCAGCAACATACCAGTACGTTGCTGGTCCTTGTTGGACATGTATTGTAATCTTTTTTTTCATGCAGCCTTTTGGCTGAACGAAAAAAAGAGATTGATCGGTGGGTATGCCCACCATTAGAATACCTCCCTTCATCCACCCACTTCTAATGATGCCGCGTACACACGGTCAGACTTTTCCACGGGCAAGCCTTTCGTCGGAATTTCGACCGTATGTACGCGGCATAAAAGGTTATGCCGCGTACACACGGTCGGACTTTTCCACGGGCAAGCCTCCATTGGAATTTCGACCGTATATACGCGGCATTAGGAGCAAAATCGCTCCTCTGCCCCTGCTGCCCCCATGCTTCGGCATATATGCTCTTTTTTTTAACTGTGGTGGTGAAATCACCTCCTACAGCGTTGGAGTCACGGCTTTATGTATCGTGGGAGCAAACGCTGTTGCTGTCAAGATAAATAAATCCGCGATGCAACTGAATGGCGTACCTGCTAAGCAAATGATGGTTAACATTAAAACAAAGTAACATTACAGTACAACAGTAAGACCTTACCATACCATACCTGCAAAGCAAATACCAAAACAAAACCTAGTAAAAAATAAAACATTTTTTTAACGCAACCTGTGGCTAAAATATATATATGCCGAAGCATAGGGGCATCCTCCCGCAAAAAAGTTATGCCGCGTACACACGGTCGGACTTTTCCACGGGCAAGCCTTTCGTCGGAATTTCGACCGTATGTACGCGGCATAAAAGGTTATGCCGCGTACACACGGTCGGACTTTTCCACGGGCAAGCCTCCATTGGAATTTCGACCGTATATACGCGGCATTAGGAGCAAAATCGCTCCTCCGCCCCTGCTGCCCCCATGCTTCGGCATATATGCTCTTTTTTTTAACTGTGGTGGTGAAATCACCTCCTACAGCGTTGGAATCACGGCTTTATGTATCGTGGGAGCAAACGCTGTTGCTGTCAAGATAAATAAATCCGCGATGCAACTGAATGGCGTACCTGCTAAGCAAATGATGGTTAACATTAAAACAAAGTAACATTACAGTACAACAGTAAGACCTTACCATACCATACCTGCAAAGCAAATACCAAAACAAAACCTAGTAAAAAATAAAACATTTTTTTAACGCAACCTGTGCCTAAAATATATATATGCCGAAGCATAGGGGCATCCTCCCGCAAAAAAGTTATGCCGCGTACACACGGTCGGACTTTTCCACGGGCAAGCCTTTCGTCGGAATTTCGACCGTATGTACGCGGCATAAAAGGTTATGCCGCGTACACACGGTCGGACTTTTCCACGGGCAAGCCTCCATTGGAATTTCGACCGTATATACGCGGCATTAGGAGCAAAATCGCTCCTCCGCCCCTGCTGCCCCCATGCTTCGGCATATATGCTCTTTTTTTTAACTGTGGTGGTGAAATCACCTCCTACAGCGTTGGAGTCACGGCTTTATGTATCGTGGGAGCAAACGCTGTTGCTGTCAAGATAAATAGATCCGCGCTGCAACTGAATGGCGTACCTGAAAACAAAAAATTACATACCTGAAAAGCAAGCATGATAAAACATTGCAGAATAGAATACAGTAAAAAAGAGCAGAACAATAGAGAAGAAAATAGAGAGAGCGAGAGAGAGAACAATAAAACGACAACTATTTTTGTTTTTTTTATTTTATATTTTTTTTGTTTTGTTTTTTACGTTTTTTTTTCTTTTTTACACTTTTTTTTTGTAACTTTAACAACTGTAATGGTTCGGGTCTCTCAAAATGTAATGGCATCTTGGGAGACCCTGTGTAAGTGTGTCCTAGTCTGTGAAATGCTGTACCCTACGCTAAAACTTCACTTTTGAGTGGTAGCGTTCAAAACATTCACCAAGGCAAAGACCAGGTTTGTCAGGACAGAATGGACAAAAAACACGGGTGTCACGCTTAAATCCGCGCTTGCTACAGACACGACATCTTTTTTGGGGGGTTCGTTGGGTAGGGGTACTCGGGAGGGCATACGGATAATGCCTCTCATGCAGCCGGCTTACTGCATTTGGTTGGGAATGGTGAGGTGCAGAACCGCCTGGATACAGGAGTTCTGTGACTGTCTCATTCTGGAATTTTAGAAGAGATAACGTCCCGCCTAAAGCTCTGTATAGCACATGAGCGTTCAGCAAAGCCAATTGGAATAAGGATAGAAACACTTTTTTGTACCAGCGTCTCGCTTACGGTCAATTAGATACGGCGCTAACAACTGGTCGTTGAGGTCCACCCCTCCCATATTTTGGTTATATTCGTGGACACAGAGGGGTTTCTCCACAACACCAGTCGCCGTACGAATTTGGACTGTCGTGTCTGCATGAAGGGAGGTAAGAAGGAAAACATTCTTATTGTCCCTCCACTTCATAGCGAGCAAGTTATTACACTTCAAGCAGGCTCTCTCCCCCAGCCTAAGACGGGCATCTACAAGCCGCTGGGGAAAGCCCCGGCGATTAGGTCGCACGGTGCCACATGCTCCAATCTGATGATCAAACAAGTGACTAAACAGTGGCATGCTCGTGTAATAATTGTCCACATACAAGTGGTACCCCTTTCCGAATAAGGGTGACACCAAGTTCCACACTATCTTGCCAGCACTCCCTATGTAATCCGGGCAGTTGACCGGCTCAACCTGACTATCTTTTCCCTCATAAACCATAAAGCTCCATACATAGCCTGTTGCCCTGTCACAGAACTTATAGAGCTTGACCCCGTATCTGGCACGCTTGCTGGGAAGGTACTGCTTGAAAGCCAAGCGGCCAGAAAATTTAATCAGGGACTCATCAACGCAGACAACTTGATCGGGAATAAACAAGGCTGCAAAACGTTCGTTGAAGTGGTTTATGAGGGGCCGAATTTTATAGAGCCGGTCGTATTCAGGGTCCCCACGTGGACGACAAAGTTCATTGTCGTTGAAGTGCATGAACCGCAAAATCTGCTCGTATCGTGTCCTGGGCATGGAGGCAGAGAACACGGGCATGTGGTCAATTGGGTGCGTGGACCAATAAGCACGCAATGACGGGAATTTATGTGTGCCCATGTTGAGGGAAAGGCCCAGAAAGGTCTTAAAGTCGGAAACCGTAATTGGTTTCCAATCTTTGGCAATTTTAGGCAACTGGGGGTTAGCGGCGATGAATTGACCAGCATACAAATTACTCTGGTCCACAATAGATCTATAGAGATCTTCAGTGAAAAACAGCGAATAAAAATCAATTGGCATAAAATCAGCTGTTTCTACCTGAATACCGGGTTGGGCAGTGAATGGGGGAAGTACGGGTTCTGCAGAAGTGATTGGGACCCAATCAGGATAGGCAAATTCTGCAGGAAGGGCACTATGGGCACGACGGGCCTGCCTTTGTCTTCTTGGTGGCAGCGGGACACTACTTGTGCTTGCCACCTCGCCAGCTTGAACTGCACTTATGGGACTCGCCACGTCACCACGTGATACTGCAGTGCTGGATGTACGCCCAGGCTGTACTAGGCCGCTGGTGCTTGCCAACTCACCAGAAGGAATAGCGGCGCTAGTACTACTCTGCTCCATGATACGAGAGCCCTGCGGTTCTTGCTCCTCAACAACCTCAGAAGATCAGGATCGGGTACGCCTGACCTTAGCAGGGACCTCAACTTCGTCGTCCGAGCTATCTGACGTGGGGCCGCTGACGTCACTGTCTTCTACGGGAAGATATTCTGAGCCTGAATCTGACAGATGCGTGACTTCCTCTTCACTATCTGTCATGCTCAGAATCTCGTAGGCCTCTTTACTAGTGTACCTTCGTCTTGCCATTTTGGGCTCTAAATTTAGGGGTACACTAGTAAGATTCACAGGTAAAAAAAGCACCTGACTGTCACCAAATGTATCAAACGCTACCAAAAAAACTGTTAGCGATCGCAGGGATCAGGACTGTCTCTGCGAACGCTGCAGTTGTGTGTTGTGTTTGGTAAGTGACAGTGATCGATCGATACTGCACTTGGGTGGGCTGGGCTGGGCGGAGGGGCTAAACGCAGGTGCTAGCAGGTATCTGGGCTGATCCCGCTAACACTGCGTTTTTGGGAACCCTAAACCGCTGGGGACGCTAGTATAGATCTGATCAGATCAGATATTGATCTGTTCAAATACTATACCACTAAGGGAGGTGTATGCTTTGCGTGTGGGTGTTAGCGTTACTGGCACTAACCTGACGCTGCCTGGGGCGACGCAGACCCTCTCTGATGCTAAAACCTAATTGATATCAGCCGCCGGGCGATCAGGGGGTTAAACCTTTATTGGGTTATATACGGCGGGTGCCCTGATGCTATAAAAAGCAAACTAACCAACCAGCGTCACCTGTAACCTTTATATGGTGATCACTGGTGAAAGGGTTAACTAGGGGCAATCAGGGGGTTAAAACCTTTATTAGGTTAAATATGGGGGTAACCGACGCTATATAAAAACCTGACGGGTTACCTAAATAACTAACTGGGTAACCAGTGTCACCAGTGACGCTTATACGGTGATCACTGGTGAAAGGGTTAACTCTAGGGGCAATCGGGGGGTTAAAATAATATATGTGGGTACCTGACGCTAATAAAAACCTGCGGCGAACCTAAAAATAATTAACTGGCTATCTAGGACACCAGCGACAAGAAAAAAGCGATCGGAAAAACGATCGCTTAGTGACGCTGGCGTTAGGGGGTGAAAGGGTTACCTGGGGGGCGATCAAGGGGTTAAACCTTTATTAGGGGGGGTTAGGGGGCTACCCTGGACCTAAAGGGGCCTAATCCTAACTGCCCTTTTTACAGTCACAAATGACACTGAGTGCAGTGATCAGTAAAAAAAATGATCACTGCAAAACGGTGCACTGTGACTGGGGGTACTGGGGGTGACTGGGGGGTGTAAGTGTGCCTAAGTGTACTGGTGTCAGTGGGCTGTTGGTGCACTTACTATGTGATGTCTTCTCTCCTCGCGCCGGATCGAAAAGACTGCCACGAGGAGAGATGACATCACTTCCTCTGCCTGTGTTTACATTACACAGGCAGGGGAAGCTCTCTCATTCGCCGGGAGCGATCGAGAGGGGGTGGCCGGAATCGAACGGCCGTCCCCTCATGCCGGATCGCTCCCGAACACTTAACCACCGCTCACTGTACAGAAGGGGGGTCCGATCGGACCCCCCAACTATACAAAGGCGATCACGTAGATCTACGTGATTCTGCCTGTCGATACCATTCTGCCGACGTAGAATTACAGTGGGCGGTCATTAAGTGGTTAAGGCCTACCTGTAGCTAACAAGGATAGCTCCTAAACCTGCACGGTTTAAGAGATATCCCTGTATTTGCATGTGCCGACGTCATGCGACAAATGCGCACTTAAGCCAACTGAAGCAATGTTACTATGTGCCGTTCCTTCAGTTGTACTGTGCCGTTCCCGTGCGCATGTGATCTCATCGCGGCTTCGGCCAATCACAGCGCCGGAGCCGCGATACACAGAAGTCACTGCGGGACAACATGTCGGCGGCCGGAGGGGGAGACATGGACCGCTGCGGGGGCTTCGATCTGAGGTAAGTAATACATAATCAACTAGTATGCTATGCATACTAGCTGATTATGCCTTTGTCTTGCAGGTTTTTTTTCGGAGGGTTTACTTCCTCTTGAAATGCTAAAGCATCACAAATACATTTCAGACACATTGTAAACAAATATCAGACATGTTGCTAATACATCTTATATTGAGTAAATTTTTCCTGAAGGAGCGTAAAGGAAGCATGCTTTTTTGAAGACAAGTACTGAAACTCTTAAAGGATAAGTTCACCTTTTGGAACATATTTTATGTTCCACCCGTTTGTACGGTTGAACATGTTCCCCCACTGCTGCATCCTCTCCCGACCCGCCACCTCTGGTGACAGCAAGCCGGAGACCTTCTTCCCAAACTCGCTGTCACAATTTAAAAAAAATAACAAGGCTATGCAGGGCTCTGCCCACCCGACCGCATCATTCATTTACAGAGTTCCGAGAATGGGAGAACTTCAAGTACTTGACAGCCTTTGTGGCTTTTCGGCTTGTAGTTCTCAATAAACTACCAAAGTGCTGTTGAGCACTCTAGGTTGTTCTTGGTTTCTTCCCATCATTGTGTAACTGCCTGCTCATATAATCTATGAGCAGACTGCTTACTCTGACAGTCTGCAGAAGTTCTGCATTGCACTCGCGATCTGCTGATTGCAGGTGCAATGTTTTTCAGACTCCTAGTAAAATAAATAAATGCACATTTTTTTTTTAACTGCTAAAAGATGTGCAGTTATTATTTTATTTTTACAAAGGTGAACTTATCCTTAAAGAGCATGTAAAGACAAGAAGTAAATAGTACTATTGTCTTGGCAATGCTAGATTGCAACTGTGGGGCAAACAGGCCATGTGTTTATATAATATTGTTCCAGTCAGGGATTTGATAATGCCTAGAGGAGTGTAGGGGTATAACTTTTTAGCTTTTTTATGTCATTCTATACCATACAGCCTTCTGCTGAACTACCTATCCCTACATTACTAGTGGATTGGGGGTATAGCCATTTCTCTTTACAGTGGTGGCCAACTCTCTTAATTTAGGGGGCCTCACATGCCGCCCCCGACATCACCAAAGGGCAGCACATAAAATGCACTAAATATTTCTTAGTAGAGACAGCAGACACACAACAAGATATAGTCCAAAGTTTATGGACATGATGCAAGAGATGATCAGAGACTTTTACATGCTATAGAAGTCGTTGGAGACTGAGGCATGCTATAGAAGACAGTCCTAGCCTGGAATCATATTAAACAAGGCTGCTAGAAATCACTACTATAACAAGCATTATGGAAACAAAAATGAGTGTCTGCAGGGGCCCTGAGGGCTGCACAAAAAGGGGCAAAAAGTTGCAGGTTTGACACCAGGGCTCCAGAATAATAAAGGTGTGTTTATTATTTTCTTACTGGCAATCATCTAGTATTTTCAAGAGAGGTATTGTTGTTTACAAAATTTAGAGAGGATCAACTAAAAATATGTTTATATTGAAGACCTATGGGGGAATAGGGTCACCATATTTCAGGAAGACCATTTTTTTTTTTTACAATTTTGAGGGCGGGGGGTGGAGTTGTAAGCCTATTGCTACTTTCATATCATTTATGCTGTTTGTGTTGATGCTGTCCATTCTGCTTAGTGTTTTTATTTTATTTTTTTAAATAATGTCTACTGCACACAATTTTACAAGGGTGTTTTATTAACGGTCATGAGGAAAACCCCCAGCTGATGCAGTAGACTACTTCTTTAGTTCTGTTAGGCTAGGGTCTTGAAATTTATCCTCGAGAGGGGGTTTTTAAAGTGGTAAACCCTGAACTAAAAATGTAATACAATGCAGCTTACCAATCATTAAATGTAGTGGTTGCATGGGTTTTTGTTTTTGTAATGTTTTTTTACCTCTGTTTTAACCCAGTAATCCAGACAGTCAACGCTGTATCTTGGCCTAGGCCAACAAGGCCCAGGCCTAGGGCAGCAATTTGCAGGGGGTCAGCATGAAAAGAGTCCCCGCCGGCTTGCGCCAGTCTTATGAGGTGGACTGGGCTGCAAGACAAATTGGTCTGGTGCCCCCATAGAGAGGCCGCACTGCTGCCGGTATGATAGGGATGGCGCATACACAAGGGGCACTGACATGGTCACCTATACCTGTCAGTTAGGTAGTAGGACTCTCCTGCAATCCTTTGCTTGTGTCAGTTTGTACATATTAAAGAATCTTAATTTTATTTCTGTTGATTGCTTATGAGAAAAATAAACAGATTTATTTGTTCCTGCCCCCCAATCCTTCCTTTTCTCACTGCCTGTACCACATACCTTCATCACTGTGCTATATGTTTTCTGCTGCATCACTGGCATGGTTATATCTTTTTAGTCCTCTCCATAAATTTAGCAGAAATTTGTGCTTTTTTTTCCGTTTTGGATAGAGTAAGGGATGGTTATAGCCCCAGTTAATTATTTTTTTTGCCATCCGTTCATTTCTCTTTATTTCCTGCCCCATAGCTAAACAGGAAGTGAGAGGAAATATCTGCAGATTAAGGGAATCCCCACCCCCCCCCCTACAAGGCCCTCAGAACTAGTGTCCCCCCTGAAAATTTTCAGGGGGGACACTAGTTCTGAGGGCCTTGTGGGGGGGGGGTGGGGATTCCCTTAATCTGCAGAGATTTCCTCTCACTTCCTGTTTAGCTATGGGGCAGGAAATAAAGAGAAGGGGTGTGACCTTGACAGGAAGGGGTGGATCATATTTAAATTAGGGGTTGCATGAGTTTAGTCAGGCCTAGGGCAGCACAAAACCTAAATACACCCCTGCAGCCAGTATCCCACCTCCTGTTAGAGTGCCCCCACTTTGGATGAAGGAGCATCAGAGAGACCTTTGGACAGCAGCATTGCTAATCTGGGGGGAGGGTAGTGCTAGATGTTCTAGCAGATTTAGATGCACTAAACAAGTTGAGGCCAAACGCCACCTAACAATTTTTAAGCAGTTAGAGCAACCATTTTTTTTTTCTTCTGGGATAAGGGTTTACATAAATAAAAGCTGATCATTGTATGCACCCCTGTCAGGGTAAATGGTTTGTCTCTTAACTGCTACAACTGCAGGACAACTTGTTCTGTTGAAAAACAGCAGACTTACTGGATAGATCACCAGGTGAAAATAAAGGAAAGAAATTCTAAAAAAAGAAAACAAATGCAGCCATCACATCTAAGAATTGTCACGCTGCATTATAATGTTTGATTTTGGATTTAATATCACTTTAATAACTCTTTGCTCTTCAATACTGCAGCCTTTATGCTCTGAAATTCTCTTTAAAAACTTTAATATTGTATCTCAACCATATCTCTTCAAAATTGCTTTTCCATCTCTCTGTACTACAACTGTTCATCACCAAGTAACCAATCTGTCACCTGTCCACTGCTGCCACTGCCACATCCTTTGCTTTTCTAGTGTTTGTTTACATCTTGGCTTGTAGGCTCTCAAGAGTAGGACCCATTTCAGCTTTCAAGTAGAATTGTGTAAAATTGCCTAATTTACCTTTGTCCATCATGCAACTTTGCAGAATAACTAATGGAGACATAGTAAATTCTCCTGTGATGGCATCTCATACCATTGCAAATTCCCTTCTCAGCTGGCAAAAGAATTGTAGATTGAAGGCATCCTTTGGCTTTCTCCAAATGCAAAACTGTCTGAATGTAGGAAATAGGGTGAAAGGTGATTTACCAAACCAGTGTGATTTTCATCTACTTGGCGTTCCATTGTTTGTGCTCCAGGTTGTGCACCTTTCTGTGTTGTGCTTGGATGTAAGTAGATTCCAAACTTGAGTCCTGCCATAGATTTCAGCTTTCTAAAACTTATAATATACTGTACTGTTTTTCTGAGACTGGGCCACAGAGGTGCATTTGTGGCATTCACCATCTATGTAGCTAAGGGCCTGTTCACACCAGGTACAGTAGGACTGCGATGGGCAAGACAGCGCAAAATGCCTGGCCTCCTTGAACCTGGCCAGTTCACACCACCACATTGCAGTGTTGTGTGCTGAAATAAAGTATTGCGTAATATACTTGATTTTAGCACAATGCAATACATTGCAATCACCGCCTTGCATCATGCTGCAGCCAATAATAAATGGTCACTGTGACATAGGGATGAGCCGAACACCCCCCAGGTCAGTTTGCATCAGAACAGGCAATAAATTAGTTCGAACATCCAAACACAGTTAAAGTCTATGGGACACGAACATGAAAAATCTAAAGTACTAATTTTAAAGGCTTATATGCAAGTTATTGTCATAAAAATTGTTTGGGAACCTGGGTCCTGCCCCAGGGGACATGTATCAATGCAAAAAAAGTTTTAAAAACGTAATTTTTTTCGGGAGAAGTGATTTTAATAATGCTTAAAGTGAAACAATAAAAGTGAAATATATAGCTGAAGACGGGGCCACCCATCACGTGACCCTGTCCCCTCTGATGCAAGGGTAAACCCGGGCTTTCCCAGTGACGTACGGGTGACCCCGCCCCCCTCAAGCAACGGGAAACCTGAATTACATCAGAGGGGGCGGGGTCACCCGTCACTGGGAAAGCCCGGGTTTCCCCTTGCGTCAGAGGGGGACGGGGTCACGTGACGGGTGGCCCCGTCCTCAGCTACATAAGACCTGTCAGGCTGCCTCAACATCATTCCCGGGGTGTCTCCGGTGGAGACAGGACCGTGTGCTGTTCCTCGCTGGACATCATCACTGGAGCCTGCAGATCATCCGTCGCTGGATACCGACATCACTGGAGTGAAGATCGAGAGTGGATTACCACCGCTGGAATCTTTATAAAAAAAAAAAAAGGACTTATCCTAAATATTTTATTTTTTTATTTTTACACTCTTTGTGAAATAGTAGGGGTACTGTACCCCTTACCAATTCACATAGGGGGGCTGGGATCTGGGGGTCCCCTTTGTTAAAGGGGTCTTCCAGATTCCGATAAGCCCTCTGCCCGCAGACCCCCACAACCACCGGGCAAGGGCTGTGGGGATGAGGCCCTTGTCCCCATCAACATGGGGACATGGTGCTTTGCGGTCCAGAGCCCAAAGCATCCTCTCCATGTTGAGGGCATGTGGCCTAGTACAGTTCAGGAGAGGGGTTGCTCTCTCGTCCCCCCCCCCCTCTTTTCCTGCGGCCTGCCAGGTTGCGTGCTCGGATAAGGGTCTGGTATTGATTTTTGGGGAGAACTCCACGCCATTTTTTTTTTATTTGGCGCGGAGTTCCCCTTAAAATCCATACCAGACCTGAAGGGCCTGGTAATTGAATTTGGGGGATCCCCACGCATTTTCTTGGTTTTTTTTTTATTATCAAAGACTTTTCTCTGTATTGCCGGGAAGCCGACAATTAATTTCAGCCGCGAGTACTTTTAAATTCCTTTTTTTCCTTCAGAAATGACATTTTGCTCAGGGACAGTTCTAAGCACCGGAAACAAGCGCTTCTTTACAGGCATACTATACGCACCCCCCAGGTACGAAATTTAAATGAATATTTCACTTTTATTGTTTCACTTTAAGCATTATTAAAATCACTGCTCCTGAAAAAACTGCAGTTTTTAAAACTATTTTTTGCATTGATACATGTCCCCTTGGGCAGGACCCAGGTCCCCAAACACATTTTATGACAATAACTTGCATCTAAGCCTTTAAAATTAGCACTTTAGATTTCTCCCATAGACTTTTACAGGGTGTTCCGCGGCTTTTCGAATTTGCCGCGACCACCCCAAATTGTTCGCTGTTCGGCGAACAGGCAATGTTCGAGTCGAACATGAGTTTGACTCGAACTCGAAGCTCATCCCTACTGTGACATTTAAAAAAAAAATATTTAAAAAAAATAAAAAATCGAAACCGTGCGCAGTGCTTCGTCAGATGCATTCTATTGTAGCCAGTGGTGTGAACCAGCCCTAAATTTTCATTTTTCTCTGTCAGTGAAGTTCATTTGCAGTTCTTTTCCAGCGCAATTGGTTTGTTTGGCATATGCTGTCGTAATCCTTTTTGGGCCCACAACTATTTGGCCTTTGTTGGTTGATGTGGTAAAGAGTGTCTGCATTACTATTAGTTTTACTTAGTACCCATTTAGCTGGGTAACCTCAGGTAGGATTGAGATTAGTTAATTTTATTTGCTTAGGCCCCTTTCACACTTGTGCGAATTGTACCCCATGAGTACCATTCATATCTGTGTGACTTGAAGTCGCACCGACTTCAAAGTAGTCCTGTACTACTTTGGTCCGACTTTGATGCAAGTTGAGGTCCATAGACCTCAAGTTTACACAGGCATTCCCTGAAATTGCGTCAAAATCGCAGCAGCGTGAAAAAGGCCTTAGATCTACTGCAAGTCGCTTTGTTCCAATGTCTTAAACTGAGCAGAATGACTTGAAAATTGTTTTTTGTTTCCCTTCCTTCAGGCAAAAACTATTTCTCTATGATGAAGACATGTCTATCATCATTAACACATACCACAGCCAAAAGATTATAGCAAACCAGAATGAAGATACAGAGGATAAGACCTACTGCTCAACTTCACCAGTAAAAAAAAGATTGGTACCATTATCAGTAGTATTTCAATTAGATAATGGAAATTCTAGCTGTCATGTAGAATGCCAAAGCAGGCAGCAAGTGAGTATGTACAAATGTGAACACATTTTTTTTTTCTTGTTAACTATAAAGAGGTTATTCTTTTTATTTTTAAATTGTATGTAGTATATTGGCATGCTTTTTTTGTTTACTACACAATACATTATCTTTGTCTATCCGTATATTTTAACCACTTCAGCCTGGAAGGATTTACCCACTTAAAGACCAGTCCATTTTTTTGCGATACGGCACTGCAACACTTTAACTGACAATTGCGCGGTCATGCAAAGTTGTACACAAACAAAATGCAAAATGTATGTCCTTTTTTCCCACCAATCGAGCTTCTCCTTTGGTGGTATTTGATCACCTTTTATTTTTGCGCCATAAACAAAAAAAAGACCGACCGTTTTGAAAAAAGAAAATACAATTTTTACTTTTTGCTATAATAAGTATCCCACATTTTTTTTCTTTTTTTTTTTCAAAAACAAATTTCTTCGGTTTAGGGCAATATGTATTCTTCTACATATTTTTGTTACATTTTTTAGCAATAAGCGTATATTGATTGGATTGCGCAAAAGTTATAGCGTCTACAAAATAGGGGATATAGTTATGACATTTTTATTATTATTATTTTTTACTATTAATGGCGGTGATCAGCTAATTTTTAGCGGGACTGCTACGTAGCAGCGGACTGATCGGACACCTTTGACACTCTTTTGGGACCAGTGACATTTATACAGTGATCAGTGCTAAAAATAGCTGCTGATTAGTGTGTAAATGATACTGGCAGGTAGGGATGAGCCAAACGAACCCCCCCCCCCCCCCCCACGGTTCGGTTTGCAGCAGAACATGCAAAACATTCGTGCGAACACTGTTAAAGTCTATGGGATGTAAACGTGAAAATTCAAAAGTGCTAATTTTAAAGGCTTATATGCAAATTATTGCCATAAAAAATGTATGGGGACCCAGGTCCTGCCCCAGGAAACATGTATCAATGCTATTTTTTTTTTTTTTTAAACGGGAGCAGTGTGGGAGCAGTGATTTTAATAATGCGTAAAGTGAAACAAAAATCAAATATTCCTTTATATATCATGCCTGGGGGAGTGTCCTTAGTATGCCTGTAAAGTAGCACATCTTTTCCATGTTTATAACAGTACCACAGCAAAATGACATTTCTAAAGGAAAAAAATTAATTTAAAACTGCGGCTGTAATGTATTGTCGGATCCCAGCAATATAGATAACAATACCAAAGAAATATGATATGGATTCCCCCCCAAAATCCATACCAGGCCCCTCAGGCCTGGTATGGATATTAAGGGAAACCCTGCACTAAAATGTTAAAATGGCGTGGGGGTCCCCCAGGCCCCCAGACACTATATACTCTGAACAGCAGTATATAAACTATACAGCCTGCCCTATATACTCTGCAGAAAAACTGGGCCTTAGGTGTTGGTGGTACTAGAACACTGTAATCCCTCACAGTTACTCTTGTTGGGGGCAGGAACGGGGCCCTGCTGTGAAATATTGCATCAAAAATTGAAATTACATGGCCCTGTTAAACAGGGGCAGAAATATTGGGCCTTTGGTTTTTGTAGCGCCAGCACACTAACCCCTCACAGTTACTCTTGCTGGACGCAGGAACGGGCTCAGCTCAACTATTATTTCAAAAATAGTAATTGCATGCCCCTTTTAAACAGGGGCATAAAAATTGGGCCTTCGGTTTTGGTGGCGCCAGAACACTGTAAGCCCTCACAGTTGCTCTTGGGTGCAGGAACGGGCTCAGCTCAACTATTATTTCAAAAATAGTAATTGCATGCCCCTTTTAAACAGGGGCATAAAAATTGGGCCTTCGGTTTTGGTGGCGCCAGAACACTGTAAGCCCTCACAGTTGCTCTTGGGTGCAGGAACGGGCTCAGCTCAACTATTATTTCAAAAATAGTAATTGCATGCCCCTTTTAAACAGGGGCATAAAAATTGGGCCTTCGGTTTTGGTGGCGCCAGAACACTGTAAGCCCTCACAGTTGCTCTTGGGTGCAGGAACGGGCCCTGCTGTGAAATATTATATCAAAAATTGTAATTGCATGCCCCTGTTAAACATGGGCAGAAAAATCGGACCTTGGGGGTTGGTGGTGCCACAACACTGTAAGCCCTCAGTTACTCTTGTTGGGTGCAGGAACGGGCCCTGCTGTGAAATATTGGATTAAAAATTGTAATTGCATGCCCCTGTTAAACAGGGGCAGAAAAATTGAGCCTGTGATGGTGGTGCCCTAAACCAAAAATATTGTTGGAAACTAGCATCATCAAGATTGAGGAGGAATATGATAGTCAGCACAGGCAGTCTTCAATGGATCACAGATCCATAGCAAATTACATAGTTACACAGTCAGTTTGAAAAAAGACCATCCAGTTCAACCATAAAAAAACAAACAAAAATTAAATAATTTCATACAATCCCATATACCCAATCTACACCCAAAGTTGATCCAGAGGAAGGCGAAAAACCCCAGCAGAGCATGATCCAATTTGCTACAGCAGGGGGAAAAATTCCTTCCTGATCCCTCAAGAGACAATCGGATTTTCCCTGGATCAACTTTACCTATAAATGTTAGTACCCAGTTATATTATGTACATTTAGGAAATAATCCAGGCCTTTCTTAAAGCAATCTACTGAGCTGGCCAGAACCACCTCTGCAGGGAGTCTATTCCACATTTTCACAGCTCATACTGTGAAGAAACCTTTCCGTATTTGGAGATGAAATCTCTTTTCCTCTAGATGTAAAAAGTGCCCCCTTGTCCTCAGTGTTGACCGTAAAGTGAATAACTCAACACCAAGTTCACTATATGGACCCCTTATATATTTTTACATGTTGATCATATCCCCCTTAATCTCTTCTTCTCAAGAGTGAATAAATTCAGTTCCTCTAATCTTTCCTCATAGCTGAGCTCCTCCATGCCTCTTTTCTTTCTCGTACATCACGGGACACAGAGCGACATAGTCATTACTAATGGGTTATATAGATACCGTCAGGTGCTGGCACTGGCAACTTCCAAAACCGGAAGTACCCTCCCCTATATAAGCCCCTCCCATCCGGGAGCACCTCAGTTTTTTGCCAGTGTCTAAGGTGTTGGCCAAGAAGAAACATGTGTTTTTCACTGAGCTTGCGTACAGGTTCTTTTGGGCCTCAGTAAGCTATTCCGGATCCGACCAAAAAAGCTTCATAGCTAAACGGTCGGTACCCGGGCCTTGCAGAGAAGAGCAAGGTTTTGCCTGTAATGCTTCTCTTAGGAGAGCTGGACCCTGGGATCCAGAGCTCTGGTCATACCCACGACCAAGATGTTTTCTGTGCAGGGTGCTATACAGGTCCAGGGGAGTGGAATCCTTGGGAACCCGGTCCCTGAAGGTTTGATTACAATGCCTGCCGTGATAGGTGAAGTTTGGGCTTTTGTGGACCAAACAAAGTCCTGCGGCGGGGAACAGGTAAGTGGGGGCCCCCAGGAACTTGGTTCTATTGGGGGACCCCCAAGCCTAATTTGTCTTTCTGTCTGTTACCTAATGGTATTCCCGCAAAATTCTGTGCATGCCTGTAACTACTAAAAAAATGTAATAATTTTTAATGGTGGTCAAGAAAAAAAAAATATATATATTTTTTTATATATATTTAAGATATTAGACTGCGGTACCTGTGTTTGTCCACTAGAGGCCGCTGTGGAATGTTTTCTTGTCATGTGGACTAGTTTCTTCTCAGCAGAGCAAGTCCAGGCAGATGGTGAGTTCTCTTATGGGAAACTGCTTCCTCTGCCATGTTGCAATGCTCGTCCATCCCCCGGCCTGCGGCAAAGAGGGGCCCTGGCTCTTGTCCCTAGTCTCCATTTTTCAAAATTAGCGCCGAAGGCGCACGTGGCCGCGCGCGTGCGCGTGCACGCGCCTCTATATATAGAGGTGAGCCAGGAAAGGGGGCGGAGCCTGGGGGATGACGCTCTGTGTGCGCCGCAGCGCTTCTGCGCATGTGCGGGCGTCCCAGCATGTAAAAACCACAGTTTTGTGTGGTGAGCTGGCTATGAAGTACAGAGACAGAGCTGGCAACATTTAAAAAAAGGGCATACAGCAAGCGGTTGATACAGGCATCCCCTAGAAAGGCACATTAGTAGACACCAACTGTGATATAGCAGCAATTGTGCTAGACTATTCTCAGTAAAAGTGGTGTATTACGGCTGGAATACCTCAGCTTTAGGCTTAGGAATATGCCGTCCAGAAGCTCCGGAACTGAATCTTCCAGGAAGCGAAGGGGGTCTCATCGGGCTCGGAGGATCTTGGGCATACTTCTGCTGCACCAGTCTCCCCTGAAGTTCAGAGGTAAGTGACCGTAGAGACCCCGCAGGGGTACTTGGTACTGTGGCTGTCCTCAGTTCACCTGCTCCTGTGTATGTAACAGAGGAGGTTTTTTCCTCAGCTCTGGGAGGATTAGAGAGAGATTGTCAACATTTATCGCTGCCTCCCTGTCAGGGAAAGCACGCCCGATCTCCGTCTCCTCCTTCAGAGTGCCTGTTAGCAGAGCAACAGTCCCATACAGGGATCGACCTGCCTGAAGGGGATCAGGATGAGGTTGATTCTGTTATAGAGGAATCAACAGTGGGAGAACCTTTTCTCAGCATCTCAAGCTGAAAGATTATGGGTTCAGTCTCTGACTAACATGGTCCGATCAGCATTTAAAAATGCACCTTGCGGAACCATCAACCACTACTGTATCCTCGTTGGGGTCGCTAGAAGCCCCCAGACTGTTTGTTCTTTTCCACTTCACCCTTTACTGAAAGGGCTCATTTACCAGGATTGGGAACGTCCTGAGAAAATATTTATTCCCCCAAGAGATTTCCGGTGGTCTATCCCATGGAGGATAAGTTCATCAAAAAAAAAAAAAAAAAAAATGGAAGGTCCCTACAGTGGACGCAGCCATCTCTTGTATGTATAAATCACTGATATGTCCAGTGGATAATGTCCAAATGTTCAAGAACCCAATAGATAAAAGATTGGAGTCCTTATGAAAATCTGCTTGGTGATACAACCAGCAGTAGCAGCTATTGGGGTCTGCTAAGCAGTGAAGGATCAGTTGAAACAGGTCTTGAGGGACTTGACAGATCAGCAGGCTTTGCCCTAGCTGATCTACCTAGAGCCTTAGGCTTTGCGGTTGACGCCATAGAGGATTCAGTCCATCAGGCCTCCCGCCTTACGCTGTCTATAGTACATATGCGTAGGCTCCTATGGCTCAAAAACTGGTCTGCTGAAGCTCCCTGTAAAGAATGGCTGGTTAGCGTCCCATTTCATGGTGAACGCTTATTCAGGGAAAACCTGGACAAATATATCCAGAAAATTTCCAGCGGTAAAAATACGCTCTTGCCGGTTAAAAACAGAGTTAGAGGTCCCTCTTTAAGAGGCCTGCTTCTCCAGTCCCTGGGGCATCGGCTGTGTAACAGTTCCGACGGCCTCCTCGGTCAAATCCCGGGGGTAAAAAACAGGGACAGTAGCAGGGTAATGAGAAACCCTGGGTCAGGGGAGGTACAAAACCTCCCCCAAAGTTAAATTCATTGAAGCCCCCACTCAGTCGGGTGGGGGGAGGACTCCAGTTGTTCGCAAGAGACCTGGCGGGACACGATCAAGACAGATAGGTGCTCTCCGCAGTAGGTTTGGGATACAGTTTGGAGTTAAAACACTCTCCTCCTTCCCATTTTTGAGGTCAAACGTGCCAAGGGATCCCCGGAAGAGAGAGTCCCTCCTGTTGGCACTAGAACAACTATTGCTCCAAGGAGTAATTATGGAGGTTCCCCTGGAAGAATGAGGGTTCGGGTTTTACTCAAACCTCTTTACAGTCCCGAAGCAAACGCGGACGGGAGGCCCATATTAATTCTAAAAGGGCTATACAAATTCCTGTATATCAGGACTTTCCGATGGAGTCGATCCGATCGGTGGCCACTGCCCTACAAGGGGAGGATTGGTTAGCCGCGATCGACATCAAAGATGCTTATTTGCACATTCCCATCTTTCCAGTCCACCAAAAATTTCTACGCTTTGCAGTAGAAGGGCACCATTTTCAGTTCAGAGCCTTACCCTTCGGTTTGGCCACAGCACCACGAGTGTTTACAAAAATTCTGGCCCTTTATTGGCCAATCTAAGAACACAAGGTGTAATGATAATGGCATATCTGGATGACTTGTTGCTGATAGACCACTCAGTGAAAAAACTAGACGTGGTCGTTCACAAGACAATCAAGTATCTGGAATCTCACGGTTGGATTATCAACCGAGACAAGTCAGCCCTAAAAACCAGTCAAAAGTCTGGAATACTTGGGGCTAAGGTTGGATTCAGGCCAGAGAAAAATATTCTTGCCTCGAGGAAAGGTGTTGTCTTTGAAAGATTTGATCCACTTAGTGGGTACAAAAAAGACAGTCGTCCATACGCCTGTATATGAGGCTGCTGGGAAAAATGGTGGCATCATTCGAAGCAGTACCCTACGGTCAATTCCATTCAAGGAATTTGCAAGGGGCCATACTGTCAGCCTGGAACAAAAAAGTTCAGGCCCTAGACTTACAATGTCCTTGTCCCCTTCCGTTCGCAAGAGCCTCCGTTGGTGGTTGGTTCCCCAGAATCTGGAAAAAAGGAAATCCTTCAGTCCGATTCCTTGGAAGGTGGTCACTACAGATGCCAGCCTTATAGGCTGGGGAGCAGTACTGGAGCAATAGTCTCTCCAGGGCAGATGGTCGGATGCAGAAAAGGCCCTGCCCATCAATCTCTTAGAGATACGAGCAGCCCGGTATGCCCTAGTAGCATGGACATCCAAACTCCAAGGGTCCCCTGTCAGAATTCAATCAGACAATGCCACAGCAGTGGCATATATCAAACATCAGGGGGGCACCAGGAGTCGTGCAGCCCAGAGGGAAGTAAATTACATCCTGAAATGGGCAGAAAAATATGTCCCAGCCATATCTGCGGTATTCATTCCAGGAGTGGAGAATTGGAAGGCGGACTTTCTAAGTCGCCAGCAATTAGGCCCAGAGGAAGGGTCCCTTCACCCCGAGGTTTTCTGGACAATATGTCAGCGGTGGGGAACATAGGATGTAGATCTTCTAGCATCCAGATTCAACGCAAAGGGGGACAGGTTTGTCTCTCGGACAAGGGATCCCCTAGCTTGCGGTTCGGATGCCCTAGTGTTCCCTTGGGATCAGTTCAAGCTGATATATGCATTCACACCGCCACAATGGTTACCTCGATTACTCCGCAGAATCAGGGTAGAAAAGAAACCAGTGATTCCGGTGGCTCCAGCGTGGCCCCGAAGAGCGTGGTACGCGGAGATTGTAAAATTTCAGTGGGGAGTCCTTGGACTCTCCCACGTCGTCCGGACCTGCTTTCGCAAGGACCGATATACCACCCTTCCTTACCAGCCCTAGGTTTGACGGCCTGGCTATTGAAGCCCACATTCTAAAAAAGAGAGGGCTCTCTAATGCTGTGGTATCTACCATGATCAATGCCAGGAAGCCGGTATCCAGGCAGATCTACTATAGAATCTGGAAGGCGTACATCGCGTGGTGTGAGGCGAAGAAATGGCATCCACATAAGTACATAATAGGTAGGATTCTGGACTTCCTACAGTGGGCTGTAGATAGGAAGCTTGCCTTGAGTACTATCAAGGGTCAGATTTCGGCCTTGTCAATATTTTTTCAAAGGCCCTTGGCTTCGCATTCACTAGTCAAAGCCTTTATACAAGGAGTGATGCGTATTAGTCCTCCGGTTAATATTCCCATATGTCCATGGGATCTAAACTTGGTTCTGTCGGTTCTACAGAAACAACCATTTGAACCATTACAGCATATTTCCTTGGTGCTTCTCACCAGAAAATAGATTTTTCTAGTAGCCATTTGTTCGGCTAAAAGAGTATCTGAATTAGCAGCTATGTCCTGTAAGGAGCCATATCTGGTTATCCATAAGGACAGAGTAGTGTTATGTCCTCATCCAGCCTTTCTTCCTAAGGTGGTATCGAGGTTTCATTTGAACCAAGATGTGGTTCTTCCTTCTTTTTTCCCCAAACCTACTTCGGTAGAGGAAAAGTTATTGCATTCTTTGGATGTAGTAAGAGCAGTTAAAGCTTATCTAAAAGCCACTGCTCAGATTCGCAGAACGGATACTTTGTTTATTCTGCCGGAAGGCCCCAGAAAGGGTCAGGCAGCGTCAAAATCTACTTTAGCCAAGTGGATTCGACAGGTCATTATGCAAGCTTATGGCTTGAGAAGGAGACCGCCTCCGTTCAAAGTTAGAGCGCACTCCACGAGAGCAGTTGGAACTTCATGGGCAGTGCATCACCAGGCCTCCCTGGCTCAAATCTGTAAGGCCGCAACATGGTCTTCAGTTCACACGTTTACTAGGTTCTACCAGGTGGACGTTAGAAGTCAGGAGGATGTCGCCTTTGGGCGCAGTGTGTTGCAGGCCGCAAAAGATCCTCATGTCTGATAGCGCTCAGCTTATATATGGTGTATCCCCCCCTCATTTGGCATTGCTTTAGGACATCCCATTAGTAATGACTATGTCGCTCTGTGTCCCGTGATGTACGAGAAAGAAAATAGGATTTTTATAACAGCTTACCTGTAAAATCCTTTTCTTGGAGTACATCACGGGACACAGAGCTCCCGCCCCTCTTTGGGGACACTTATTGCTTTGCTACAAAACTGAGGTGCTCCCGGATGGGAGGGGCTTATATAGGGGAGGGTACTTCCGGTTTTGGAAGTTGCCAGTGCCAGCACCTGACGGTATCTATATAACCCATTAGTAATGACTATGTCGCTCTGTGTCCCGTGATGTACTCCAAGAAAAGGATTTTACAGGTAAGCTGTTATAAAAATCCTATTATCAGTTTGGTTGCACTTTTTCCAGTTCCCCAAATTTTTTTATGAGAACTAGTGCCCAAAACTGAACTGCATATTCCAGATGAGGTCTTACTAATGATTTGAACAGGGGCAAAATGATATCTCTCTCTCAATCAGTTACATCAGCATCAGGTGCTTGATGGCTGCTGATCCATGACTGATCCATTTTTTGAATGTGAGCCTATCAACGGAGTCTGTGGACAGGAACACTCTTTGATCCATTACAAACCCTCCGGCAGCACTGATTGTGCGTTTCAGAAAGCATGCTGGATACAGGACAGGCCAGTAGCTCAATTGCATATTGAGCAAGTTCTGGCCAGTGGTCCATCCTCAAGACCCAGTAACCCAGTGGATGCTCTGTTGGAAAGGTCTCCAAGTCTGCTCTTGCTCCTAGATAGTCCTGCACCAAATAATGCAGACGCTGGCGATGGCTGCTTGAACTGATCAGACCTTGGCACTGAGGACTTAAAAATTGTTTAAAGGCATCAGTCAGCCGACCACCTTCTCCACCACTCTTCCTTGGACCCAACGAAGCCTCAGCAACAAGTTGTCCAGCACCGGGAAATTGTAACCTCCCAGGGTCTAGAAATGCATTACACAAACCTTCCTTCAAGTTCTCCTGAAGAGGTTTCATCCTCTGCTCCCTATGCAAAGACAGGATGAGTTCTGCAACTTTACCCTTGTAACGTGGATTAAGAAGGGTTGTCAGACAGTAATGATCCCTCTCCTTGATACCACAAATCCTAGGGTCGTTTTGCAGAATCAGGGAGGCCATGCAGCGTAAGTTTGCAGAGGCATTCGATTCTGAGTCCTCTGGGTAACTAAGGATCACATTATCCAAAACTATCTCCTCCCAGCAACGTACAACTCCTTGGGTTTCTGGGGACTGAAAACCATCCCTGAAGACTGCTGCTGAGTGTTATCCTCTACATCCATGCTGACACAGTCCTCCTCCTCCTTATTCTGTGTGTTTGGTGGGCAGGCAGGAATGCTATCTGTATATCTGTATAAAGGGGTCCTTCAAAGGAAGTCCTCCTCTTCCTCCCACTGTTCTGCCCCAAGTGCCCTGCCCATGATTCCACAAAGCATGTGCTCCAGCAGGAAGACTAGAGGGGCAGTGTCACTGATACATGCATTGTCGCTGCTCACCAACCTTGTGGCCTCCTCAAATGGTGACAGGACAGTGCATGCATGTAGCCACTGGCGTGGTTAAAAGAAGCCAAGCTCCCCTGACCCTGTCCTGGTGCCATACTCGCACAGGTACTCATTTTTGACCCTCTGCTGTGTGTGCAGCCGCTGCAGCATTGCCAACGTTGAGTTCCATCTGGTGGGCATGTCACAAATGAGGCGGCTGATGGGTAGGTTGCATTTCCTTTGAATGTTGGCCAGCCGAGCAATGGCATTGTATAACCGGCAGAAATGACCACAGACTTTTCTGGCCCGCCTCAGGAGATCTTGTAAGCCTGGGTACCTGCTCAACAACCGCTGCACCACCAAATTCCCTGTCGGAGGGCGGAGAGAAGGTTGGTGCCATTGTCGCATACAATTCCTGGCTGAAGCTGGCGTGGCGTCCGCCACCTCTGAGCCTGCCCCTGAAGAGCTGACAGAATCTCTGCCCCAGTGTGGCTCCTGTCCCATAGGCAGACCAACTGAAGCACCGCATGGCATCTTTTAGCCTGACTGCTTGCACAGCCCCTTGAACGCTTACAGAGCACCGCTGGTTCAGAGGACAAATCTGCAGAAGAGGCCATAGAGGAGGGGGTGAAGGAGAGAGCTGTGGCACAATCACCACTAGCATTTTGGAGGCATGGTGGCGGAACAGGCTCCAACAACACTGAACCCTGTCCTGCATCCTTCCCAGCTGCCAGAAAAGTTACCCAGTGCGCCATGAAGGAAAGGTAACGTCCCTGCCCATGCCTGCTGGACCATGAGTCAGCGGTAATATGAACCTTGCTGCTGACCGCCCTGTCCAATGAGTCCAAAACATTGCCTTCCACATGCCGGTAGAAAGCTGGAATGGCCTTCCGTTAAAATAAATGGCATTTTGGAACCTGCCACTGAGGTACAGCACATTTTATACATTCATGAAAGGGGGCAGAGTCTACCAACTGAAAAGGCAGCAGTTGCAGTGCTAGCAATTTGGCCAAGTTAGCAATGAAACGCTGAGCATTTGGATGGCTGGGACTGAAATTTCTTTTTACTGTTCAGCAACTGGGGTAGGAAAATTTGCCTGCTAAAATCAATTGGTGGTGTACTGCTAGCAGATTGGTTGCAAGTACTTGGGACACCTATTGCTATAACTTCATTCCTCTCAGTGCAGGTTTTTGAGAGGACTGGAGGTATAGTAGGGTTGGAGATCCCAAGTGAGGAGCAAGGAGAAGTCTGCCTTTTTCTTTGATGTGGGTCTTTCAAGTGCTGTTGCCAACAGACTGCATATCAGTTCGACATATGTCTGGTCAAGCATGTGGTGCCCAAGCGGCTGCCGTTCTGGCCACGCTTGATCCAATTTAGACATAGGTTGCAAACGGCAACGGTACGATCTGCTGCACACATGTCGAAAAAGGCCCACACAAGAAACTTTTAAAAGTCAGCGGGGAGTCGGCAATGCCCTGCACCTGCGGTGCTCTGCGTTGTAATGCAATAGGGTGGCTGCCCTTATGCTGCCCCCTAGAGGACATCCTGTTTCGTTGGATTTGTGCCTCCTCACTTTCCTCCTCTCTTCTCTCAGGCACCCAAGTACAGTCAGTGACCTCATCCCCTCCCTCCTCGTTAATGAAGCAAACTTGACAATATGCTGCAGCTGGGGGAACATGACTGCCAGTTTCTTGTCCTTCTGTGGCACCCCCTCTCTCTAGGCTCACGTTACTCCCTTCCTCAACCTGGGAAAACATCGGAGCCTTCAAATCGCTGCGCATTCTCCAGCAGCATGTAACCGACACTGAGGTCGAATAATTCTGGGGAGGACTCCTTGCATGATGGTGAGGCTACGGAAGGAGTAACTGTGTACAAGGAGCCAATGGAATCATCCGCTTTTGCAGCTGCATTGGAAGGCAAACTACTCTGAGCCTGGGTGACAGAGGATGAGGACGGCTTTGTTATCCTCTCCACCAACTCTTCTGCATGTTGTGGCTCAATAACACAGCCAGCAGCAGCAAAAAAGGACAAGCCTGACCCACAGCCACCTGCAGAGGATCCACCATGTCCCCGACCACCACTGTTGAACCAAAGGCTGCTTGCCCTATTTTAGTGGCCTGTGAGCGTCTGCCTCTACTTGGTGGCCTTCCGGGTATGATGTATTTTTTGTTTTGCAACACCACACTACACTGTATTGGATACTGTGTACACCGCCTGAAGTGTATTCAAAACTATTCACCACCGAATGCACTGTATATATGGGCTACACTGAATGCAGAGTGTGTGTGTGTGTGTGTGTGTGTATCGCCTGAAGTATATTAGAAACTGTACACACTGTATTAGATACTGTGTACACCACCAAGATACTGTGTACACCACCAGAAAAGTAGTAGAAACTGTACACACTGTATTATATGTTGTGTACCCCGCCTGCACTGTATTAGAAACTGTACAACGGCTGCACTGTATTTTATACTGTGTACACCATCAGAAGTGTAGTAGAAACTGTACACACTGTATTAGATACTGTGTACACCACCTACACCACCAGAAAAGTAGTAGAAACTGTACACACTGTATTCAATATTGTGTACACCGCCTGCACTGTATTAGAAACTGTACAATGCCTACACTGTATTTTATACTGTGTACACCACCAGAAGAGTAGTAGAAACTGTACACACTGTATTAGATACCGTGTACACCACCTGCACTGTATTAGAAACAGTACACCACCAAATGCACTGTAGATATAGGCTACAAAGAATGCAGTGTGTGTGTGTGTGTGTGTGTATATATATATATATATATATATATATATATATATATATATATATATATATATATATATATATATATATATACACACACACATGAGGCGGTGTGTTTGTATGTATGTATATATATATATATATATAGATATATATATACATACACCGACTGAAGTGTACTAGAAACAGTACGCCACCTAATGCACTGTAGATCTAGTCTACACTGGATGCAGAGAATGTGTATGTAATATATATATAGTCGGGTCCATAAATTTTGGGACATCGACACAATTCTAATCTTTTTTAGCTCTATACACCACCACAATGGATTTGAAATGAATCGAACAAGATGTGCTTTTGAGGGTATTTATATCCAAATCAGGTGAACGGTGTAGGAATTACAACAGTTTGTATATGTGCCTCCCACTTTTTAAGGGACCAAAAGTAATGGGACAGATTAGCAATCGTCAATCAAACTTTCACTTTTTAATACTTGGTTGCAAATCCTTTGCAGTCAATTACAGCCTGAAGTCTGGAACACATAGACATCACCAGACGCTGGGTTTCATCCCTGGTGATGCTCTGCCAGGCCTCTACTGCAACTGTCTTCAGTTCCTGCTTGTTCTTGGGGCATTTTCCCAGTTTTGTCTTCAGCAAGTGCAATGCGTGCTCAATCGGATTCAGGTCAGGTGATTGGTTTGGCCATTGCATAACATTCCACTTCTTTCCCTTAAAAAACTCTTTGGTTGCTTTTGCAGTTTGCTTTGGGTCATTGTCCATCTGCACTGTGAAGCGCCGTCCAATGAGTTCTTAAGCATTTGGCTGAATATGAGCAGATAATATTGCTCGAAACACTTCAGAATTCATCCTGCTGCTTTTGTCAGCAGTCACATCATCAATAAATAAAAGAGAACCAGTTCCATTGGCAGCCATACATGCCCACACCATGACACTACCGCCACCATGCTTCACTGATGAAGTGGTATGCTTTGGATCATGAGCAGTTCCTTTCCTTCTCCATACTCTTCTCTTCCCATCACTCTGGTACAAGTTGATCTTGGTCTCATCTGTCCATAGGATGTTGTTCCAGAACTATGAAGGCTTTTTTAGATGTTGTTTGGCAAACTCTAATCTGGCCTTCCTGTTTTTGAGGCTCACCAATGGTTTCCATCTTGTGGTGAACCCTCTGTATTCACTCTGGTGAAGTCTTCTCTTGATTGTTGACTTTGACTCACATACACCTACCTCCTGGAGAGTGTTCTTGATCTGGCCAACTGTTGTGAAGGGTGTTTTCTTCACCAGGGAAATAATTCTTCACCAGGGAAATAATTCTTCGCGCATCCACCACAGTTGTTTTCCGTGGTCTTCTGGGTCTTTTGGTGTTGCTGAGCTCACCGGTGCGTTCTTTATTTTTAAGGATGTTCCAAACAGTTGATTTGGCCACACCTAATGTTTTTGCTATCTCTCTGATTGGTTTGTTTTGTTTTTTCAGCCTAATGATGGCTTGCTTCACTGATAGTGACAGATCTTTGGATCTCATATTGAGAGTTGACAGCAACAGATTCCAAATGAAAATAGCACACTTGAAATGAACTCTGGACCTTTTATCTGCTCCTTGTAAATGGGATAATGAGGGAATAACACACACCTGGCCATAGAACAGCTGGGCAGCCAATTGTCCCATTACTTTTGGTCAAAAAAGTGGGAGGCACATATACAAACTGTTGTAATTCCTCCACCGTTCACCTGATTTGGATGTAAATTCCCTCAAATTAAAGCTGAAAGTCTGCAGTTAAAGCACATCTTCTTAGTTTCATTTCAAATCCATTTTGGTGGCGTATAGAGCCAAAAAGATTAGAATTGTGTTGATGTCCCAATATTTATGGACCTGACTGTATATCTATATATAAATACACTGCCTGCACTGACTGAATATATAGTCTATGCTAAATGCAGATTTGTGTGTGTGTGTGTATCAAATACACTGCCACTAACTGAATAACCTGCCTGCTTAATCGAACTCAAGCTATCTCTCTGTCCACGCCAACAACACTACACATGGCCGCCGTGTAAGCAGCCTTCTATAGTGTGGGCATGGACTTAGTCCCCCAGAACCATGATTGGCCAAAGGCACCCTGTCTTTGGACAATTATGGCTCTCTCAGCAGAGCGCGCTGTGATTGGCCAAAGCATGCAGGTCAGGTGTATGCTTTGGCCAATCATCATACAGCAATGCACTGCGATCTCGCAGTGCATTATGGGGCGTTCCGCGACGCTCAAATTTCCTGTGGACGCCCTATAATGTTTGCTGGTCTGCGAACGGGCGAACACCTGATGTTCGAGTCAAACTTATGTTCGACTCGAACATTGAGCTCATCCCTACTGGCAGGGAAGGGGTTAACATTAGGGAGCGATGAAGGGGTTACGTGTTCCCTAGGGAGGAGTTTCTAACTGTGGGGGGGGAGTGGACTGACTGGGAGTAGAAAGAGATCTCTGTTCCTGATCACTAGGAACAGACAATTTCAAACTATTCCCCTGTCAGAACGGGGATCTATTTGTTAACATTGACAGATTCCTGTTCTGGCTCTGTGGAGCAATCGAGGGTGGCCGGCGCGCACCTACTATTGATCTAAAAGCGGACGACATTCAGCTACGCGATTCGCCCAGCGGTGCCAACCTGCCACAGTATAATGACGGCGGCTGGTCGGCAAGTGGTTAAAGTGGCACTTTACTGAAATAAAAGAATAAATGTGAACAATAAAACAACAAAAAAAATGTTGCCGCTTCGGATGAAAATGTGATAACAATTAAGCTGCAGCAGCTGCACGAAAAGTGCTAAACTTTAAACGTGAAAAACATATATTTATAAGCAGCGCTGGCAGTAAACTTGTGTAAAAACACAGTCCTCAAATGAGTAAAAAGATCTCTCTTCAGGGACCTAACTCACCGAATGGAGATGATCAGCAGCTTCCTGGTCTGGAGTTGTGGATGTGAGCAATTGCTGGTGTATTACTTGATGGATGCTATAACACAGGACTGTGTTATATAAGTGTTACATTCAGCAATTTTCCATGCATGGACAATAAGTGGGTTTTCGTTTTTTGTTGTTTTTTCTGACACTATTTTGATTTTGTGGACACTTTAGTGAGTGGAGTCTCCGCAGTAGGATGAACTCTTCTCGATGTTAAGTTTCACTTTGCTCAGTACTATCATTATTTGATGAACTACTACACCCAGCTGTATCACCAATACAAATATATATTTTTCATATATATTTTTTTATTTATGGACTTGTTCCTAAATCAAGTTTTCACACAAGTTTACTGCCAGCGATGCTTATAAATATGTTTTTCACAATAAATGTGAACAGGCTGATTGTTTAATACAGAAGAGACATACTATTTCTCTTCTGCATTGAAGTATTCTCACGTTCCTCAACAATATAGTGGCCATCTGCACATGACTCCCTGTTGCACAAATGCAATTAGTTGGGTAAAAGATGGCTTCAGCTCCTCTTCTGCACCTTTTAGGAAACTCCTTGGATGCATTTTGTCCTTTTTGTGGCTTAATAGCGCCTGTGCCTTGAGATTTTAATATGCTTGAGATTCCATTTAATCAACTGCTCAGATATCAGCTTTAAGTTAAATCCTATGGGCAGTGAATAAAGACCTTTATGACGTATTTTGTATTTACATTGGGTACGGAAAGTATTCAGACCCCCTTAAATTTTTCGCTCTTTGTTATATTGCAGCTTTTTGCTAAAATCATTTAAGTTTATTTTGTTCCTCATTAATGTACACACAGCACCCCATATTGACAGAAAAACACAGAATTGTTGACATTTTTGCAGATTTATCAAAAAAGAAAAACTGAAATATCACATGGTCCTAAGTATTCGGACCCTTTGCTGTGACACTCATATATTTAACTCAGATGCTGTCAATTTCTTCTGATCATCCTTGAGATGGTTCTACACCCTTATTTGAGCCCAGCTGTGTTTGATTATACTGATTGGACTTGATTAGGAAAGCCACACACCTGTCTATATAAGACCTTACAGCTCACAGTGCATGTCAGAGCAAATGAGAATCATGAGGTCAAAAGGAACTGCCTGAAGAGCTCAGAGACAGAATTGTGGCAAGGCACAGATCTGGCTAAGGTTACAAAAAAAATTTCTGCTGCACGTAAGGTTCCTAAGAGCACAGTGGCCTCCATAATCTTTAAATGGAAGACGTTTGGGGCGACTAGAACCCTTCCTAGAGCTGGCCGTCCAGCAAAACTGAGCTATCGGGGGAGAAGAGCCTTGGTGAGAGAGGTAAAGAAGAACCCAAAGATCACTGTGGCTGAGCTCCAGAGATGCAGTCGGGAGATGGGAGAAAGTTGTAGAAAGTCAACCATCACTGCAGCCCTCCACCAGTCGGGGCTTTATGGCAGAGTGGCCCGAGGGAAGCCTCTCCTTAGTGCAAGACACATGAAAGCCTGCATGGAGTTTGCTAAAAAAAAACACCTGAAGGACTCCAAGATGGTGAGAAATAAGATTCTCTGGTCTGATGAGACCAAGATAGAACTTTTTGGCCTTAATTCTAAGCGGTATGTGTGGAGAAAACCAGGCACTGCTCATCACCTGTCCAATACAGTCCCAACAGTGAAGCATGGTGGTGGCAGCATCATGCTGTGGGGGTGTTTTTCAGCTGCAGGGACAGGACGACTGGTTGCTATCGAGGGAAAGATGAATGCGGCCAAGAACAGGGATATCCTGGACGAAAACCTTCTCCAGAGTGCTCAGGACCTCAGACTGGGCTGAAGGTTTACCTTCCAACAAGACAATGACCCTAAGCACACAGCTAAAATAACGGAGTGGCTTCACAACAACTCCGTGACTGTTCTTGAATGGCCCAGCTAGAGCCCTGACTTAAATTGAGCATCTCTGGAGAGACCTAAAAATGGCTGTCCACCAACATTTACCATCCAACCTGACAGAACTGGAGAGGATCTGCAAGGAGGAATGGCAGAGGATCCCCAAATCCAGGTGTGAAAAACTTGTTGCATCTTTCCCAAAAAGACTCATGGCTGTATTAGATCAAAAGTGTGCTTCTACTAAATACTGAGCAAAGGGTCTGAATACTTAGGACCATGTGATATTTCAGTTTATTTTTTAATAAATCTGCAAAAATGTCAACAATTCTGTGTTATTCTGTCAATATGGGGTGCTGTGTGTACATTAATGAGGAAAAAAATGAACTTAAATGATTTTCACAAATGGCTGCAATATAACAGAGTGAAAAATTTAAGGGGGTCTGAATACTTTCAGTACCCACTGTATGTAGTCTGCCTTGAAACAAAAATAAATAAATAAATCTGTCCTATTCATTGACCCTTGTTATTTGTCATACTTTTCCAGGTTTCAGTTGCCAGTGCAATTCAAAGTTTAATTTGCACTCCTGAGAACAATCTTTGTGCAAGATTCAGGACAAACGACTCTTTACTGGATTTGGTGGAAACCCAAGGAGCTGCTTGGTGGAAAGGTGTATGCATCTGTGTTGTTCAGCGAATTTATTGCCTTACTTTAAGGGATAGTCCAAGACATCTTCATCAAGAATGTATGAAAAATATTCTTGACACTACAGCAATTCCACAAAAGCCAAATTTCAGGTAGGTTCAACAAAATTCTAATTATTGCAAAAAGTATAATTACTTGGTATTCCATCAGTAAAGTTGCTGTCAGCTTGGAGAGAAAAATCCTCTTAACTGAGGAAATCCTCCTGTGCCAGTTTTTAATGGGCCCAGTCTATATTGGGTAGATCCTACAAAATCAGCAGAGTCTTAAGTGTTAGGGATGGATAAAACAAATCTGAAAAATAATGGAGATTTTCAAAACCATACCCCAGGAAAATATCGATGAAAGGCCTTTCATACATATGCATACAATGATTGACAAAATTTTATTACAAACCTTAAAAAGTTCAATTGTTGTACAATAAAATCATACAAGGTGTCAATTGTTTCCCAACTTAAAGGGTAACTCCACTTTAGTGGGGAAAAAAAAGGGAAATAAAGAAAAAATAATATAGCGCATGTGATTGCCACACTAATCATTTTGTAATTGAATGTTATTAACCACTTGCCGCCCGCCCTATAGCGGATTGACGGCGGCAAAGTGGTTTCAAAATCCTGACTGGACGTCATATGACGTCCTCAGGATTTTGAGCCACTGCCCGCCCCCGGGGGCGCGCATTGCGGCGATCGTTGTTGCAGGGTGTCAGTCTGACACCCCGCAACACCGATCTAGGTAAAGAGTCTCCGACGGAGACTCCTTACCACGTGATCAGCCGTGTCCAATCACCGCTGATCACGATGTAAACAGGAAAAGCCGGTCATCGGCTTTTCCTCTACTCGTTTCTGTCAGACGCGAGTAGAGGAGAGCCGATCGGCTGCTCCTCTGACAGGGGGGGTTTTTACTGATCGATTATCAGCGCAACCCCCCTGAGGATGCCCACACTGGACCACCAGGGATGCCACTGGACCACCAGGGATGCCCACCACCAGGTATGCCTCCCTAGACCACCAGGGATGCCAATCAGTGCCCCTAATGGATGCCAATCAGTGCCCACAATGGGCATCACTGATTGGCAGGCATTATTGTTTGGCACTGATTGGCATCCATTAGTAACACATTACAGTACAGTGCCACCTATCAGTGCCCATGCATGCCACCTATCAGTGCCCATGCGTGCCGCCTATCAGTGCCCATGCGTGCCGCCTATCAGTGCCCATGCGTGCCGCCTATCAGTGCCCATGCGTGCCGCCTATCAGTGCCCATGCGTGCTGCCTATCAGTGCCCATGCGTGCTGCCTATCAGTGCCCATGCGTGCTGCCTATCAGTGCCCATGTGTGCCGCCTATCAGTGCCCATGCGTGCCGCCTATCAGTGCCCATGCGTGCCTCCTATCAGTGCCCATGCGTGCCGCCTATCTGTGCCCATCCGTGCCGCCTATCGGTGCCCATCCGTGCCGCCTATCGGTGCCCATCCGTGCCTCCTTATCAGTGCCTGTCAGTGCAGCCCCATCAGTGCCCATCAGTGAAGGAGAAAACTTACTTATTTACAAAGTTTTGTAACTGAAACAAAAAAAATGTTTTTTTTTCAAAATTTTCGGTCTTTTTTAATTTTCTTTAGCAGAAAATAAAAATCGCAGAGGTGATCAAATACCACCAAAAGAAAGCTCTATTTGTGGGAACAAAATGATAAAAATGTAGTTTGGGTACAGGGTAGCACAACCGCGCAATTGTCATTCAAAGTGCAACAGCGCAGAAAGCTGAAAATTGGTCTGGGCAGGAAGCTATGGAAGTGGTTAAAAATAGCCTTTCCTTTTCAATCTGCAGCCAATGTAATTTTCTGAGAATACATTGCAATATGGATACCTGGAGTTTTCTGTACACAGAGTGTGTACTGACCACTCGCCAGAAACATAATTTCCTGCTTGTGTGATTGGCTCACCAATTTTCCCAGAAGTCTGCCTTAGCCCCCTTTCACACTTATACGATTTGTAAAGGCAAAGTAGCATGACAAGTCGTTTCCCATGATTTCCAATGATAACCATTCATATTAGTACGACTTCAAGTCGTTCCGACTTCAAAGTAGTCCCTTCACTACTTTGGTCCGATTTTGATACCACTTACACAGGCATTCCCTGAAATCGCGGCTGCAAAGTCGCACTAGTGTGAAAGGGGCCTAAGTCAGATTTCAGGCATTCCTTGCAACAAAAATGTCATTTTTTTAACCACTTAAGCCCCGGACCATTTGGTAGCTAAAGGACCAGAGGTGAATTCAGAATTTTGCACTGCGCTGCTTTAACTGTAAATTGTGCAGACATGCAATGTTGTACCCAAACGAAATTTGCGTCCTTTTTTCCCCACAAATAGAGCTTTCTTTTAATGGTATTTGATTGCCTCTGCGGTTTTTATTTTTTGCGATATAAACGGAAAAAGACCGAAAATTTTGAAAAAAAAATGATATTTTCTACTTTTTGTTATAAGAAAAATCGAATAAACTCAATTTTAGTCATACATTTAGGCCAAAATGTATTCAGCCACATGTCTTTAGTAAAAAAAATGTCAATAAGCGTATATTTATCGGTTTGCGCAAAAGTTATAGCGTTTACAAACTAGGGTACATTTTCTGGAATTTACACAGCTTTTAATTTATGACTGCCTATCTCATTTCTTGAGGTGCTAAAATGACAGGGCAGTACAAAACCCCCCCAAATGACCCCATTTTAGAAAGTAGACACCCCAAGGAAATTGCTGAGAGGCATGTTGATTCCATTGAATATTTTTTTTTTTTGTCCCAAGTGATTGAATAATGACAAAAAAAAAAATTACAAAAAGTTGTCACTAAATGATATATTGCTCACACATGCCATGGTTATATGTGGAATTGCACCCCAAAATACATTCTGCTGCTTCTCCTGAGTACGGGGATACCACATGTGTGGGACTTTTTAGGAGCCTAGCCACGTACGGGACCCCGGAAACCAAGCACCGCCTCCAGGATTTCTAAGGGCGCACATTTTTGATTTCACTCCTCACTACCTATCACAGTTTTGAAGGCCATAAAATGCCAAAATAGCACAAACCCCCCCCCCCAAATGACCCCATTTTGGAAAGTAGACACCCCAAGCTGTTTGCTGAGAGGCATGGTGAGTATTTTACAGCTCTCATTTGTTTTTGAAAATGAAGAAAGAACATTTTTTTTTCAATTTTCAAAACTTTGTGACAAAAAGCGAGATCTGCAAAATACTCACAATACCTCTCAGCAAATAGCTTGGGGTGTCTACTTTCCAAAATGGGGTCATTTGGGGGGGTTTTGTGCCATCTGGGCATTCCATGGCCTCCGAAACTGTGATAGGCAGTGAGAAGTGAAATCAAAAATTGACACCCTTAGAAAGCCTGAAGGCGGTGCTTGGTTTTTGGGGTCCCGTACGCGGCTAGGCTCCCAAAAAGTCTCACACATGTGGTATCCCCGTACTCAGGAGAAGCAACAGAATGTATTTTGGGGTGTAATTCCACATATGCCCATGGCATGTTTGAGCAATATATCATTTAGTGACAACTTTGTGCAAAAAAAAAATTATTTTTTTCCGCAACTTGTGTCAACATATAAAATATTCCATGGACTCGACATGCCTCTCAGTATATAGCTTGGGGTGTCTACTTTCCAAAATGGGGTCATTTGGGGGGGGTTTTGAACTGTTCTGGCATTTTATACACAACATTAGGAAGCTTACATCCACTCTTCTAACCACTTGAAGACAAAGCCCTTTTTGACACTTTTTGTTTACATGCAAACATATTTTTTTTTGCAAGAAAATTATGTTGAACCCCCAAACGTTATATATATTTTTAAACAAAGGCCCTACAGAATAAAATGGTGGGTGTTGCATTTTTTTTTCTACACAGTATTTGCGCAGCGATTTTTCAAACGCATTTTTTTGGGAAAAAATACACTTTTTTTAATTTTAATGCACTAAAACACACTATATTGCCCAAATGTTTGATGAAATAAAAAAGATGATCTTAGGCCGAGTACATAGATACCAAACACGACATGCTTTAAAATTTCGCACAAACGCGCATTGGCGACAAACTACATACATTTTTAAAAGCCTTTAAAAGCATTTACAGGTTACCCCGTTAGATTTACAGAGGAGGTCTACTGCTAAAATTACTGCCCTCGATCTGACCTTCGCGGTGATACCTCACATGCATGGTGCAATTGCTGTTTACATATGACGCCAGACCGACGCTTGCGTTCGCCGTTGGGCAAGAGCAGGGCAGGACAGGGGTGCTTTTTTTTTTTTTTTTTTATTATTATTAATTTTGCCTTTTTATTTTATTTTTAAACTGTTGCTTCCATATTTATTTATTTTTGTCACTTTTATTGTTATCTCAGGGAATGTAAATATCCCCTATGATAGCAATAGGTAATGACAGGTACTCTTTTTTGAAAAAACTGGGGTCTATTGGACCCTAGATCTTTCCTCTGCCCTCAAAGCATCTGACCACACCAAGATCGGTGTGATAAAATGCTTTCCCAATTTCCCAATGGCGCTTTTTATATCCGGGGGGGGGGGACATTCCCTCCCACTGCTTGTAAAAGCAGTCCAGAGGCTAATTAGCCACTAGGATTGCTTTTACATGAAAGCCGGCCGCTGGCTGAAAAGAATGATACCAAGATGATACCTAAACCCGCAGGCATCATTCTGGTATAAACATTCAAAGTCCAGCAACATACCAGTACGTTGCTGGTCCTTGTTGGACATGTATTGTAATCTTTTTTTTTCATGCAGCCTGTTGGCTGAACGAAAAAAAAGATTGATCGGTGGGTATGCCCACCATTAGAATACCGCCCTTCATCCACCCACTTCTAATGATGGGCATACATGCACCATTTATATATGCCGAAGCATGGGGGCATCTTCTCGCAAAAGTTATGCCGCGTACACATGGTCAGACTTTTCCACGGGCAAGCCTCCGTCGGAATTTCGACCGTATATACACGGCATTAGGAGCAAAATCGCTCCTCCGCTCCTGCTGCCCCAATGCTTCGGCATATATGCTTTTTTTTTTTAACTGTGGTGGTGAAATCACCTCCTACAGCACTGGAGTCGCAGGGATCAGGCCTGTCTCTGCGAACGCTGCAGTTATGTGTGTTGTGTTTTGCAAGTGACAGTGATCGATCGATACTGCACTTCGGTGGCCTGGGCTGGACGGAGGGGCAAAACGCAGGTGCCAGCAGGTATCTGGGCTGATCCCACTAACAGTGCGTTTTTGGGAACCCTAAACTGCTGGGGACGCTAGTATAGATCTGATCAGATCAGATATTGAGCTGATCAGATACTATACCACTAAGGGGGGTGTATGCTTCACGTGTGGGTGTTAGCGCTACTGGCACTAACCTGACGCTGCCTGGGGTGTGACGCAGACCCTCTCTGACGCTAAAACCTAACTGATATCACCCGCCGGGCGATCAGGGGGTTAAACCTTTATTGGGTTATATACGGCGGGTGCCCTGACACTATAAAAAAGCAAACTAACTAACCAGCGTCACCCGTAACACTTATATGATGATCACTGGTGAAAGGGTTAACTAGGGGCAATTAGGGGTTAAAACCTTTATTAGGTAATATATGGGGGTACCTGACGCTATATAAAAACCTGACGGCGAACCTAAAAAAAAAATTACTGGCTACCTATCGGCATAACCGACACTAAGACAACGATCATAAAAACGATTGCTTAGCGACAGTGGTGATAGGGGGTGAAAGGGTTACCTGGGAGGCGATCAGGGGGTTAAACCTTTATTAGATAATATATGGGGGTACCTGACGCTATAAAAACCTGCGGCGAACCTAAAAAAAATTACTGGCTACCGATCAGCATCACCGACGCGAAGACATCGATCAGAAAAATGATCGCATAGTGACGGCGGTGCTAGGGGGTGAAAGGGTTACCTGGGGGGTGATCAAGGGGGTTACACCTTTATTAGGTAATATATGGGGGTACCCGACGCTATAAAAACCTGCGGCGAACCTAAAAAAAATTACTGGCTACCGATCAGCATCGCTGACGCTAAGACATCGATCAGAAAAATTATCGCTTAGTGACAGTGGTGATAGGGGGTGAAAGGGTTACCTGGGGGGGGCGATCAAGGGGGTTAAACCTTTATTAGGTAATATATGGGGGTACCCGACGCTATAAAAACCTGCGGCGAACCTAAAAAAAATTACTGGCTACCGATCAGCATCACCGACGCTAAGACATCGATCAGAAAAATGATTGTTTAGTGACGGCGGTGCTAGGGGGTGAAAGGGTTATCTGGGGGGTGATCAGGGGGTTAAACCTTTATTAGGGGGGGGTTAGGGGGCTACACTGGACCTAAAACTAAATGTAGTGACACTTTTACAGTCACAAATGTCACTGATTGCAGTGATCACTAAATAAATGGTCACTGCAATCAGTGACACTGTGACTGGGGGCTGGGGGGTGATCTGGGGGGGCGATTTATGTGCCTATGTGTCCTGGTGTCAGTGTGCTGTTTTGTGTACTAACCTGGCATCTTCTCCTGTACGGCGCTCGGTATATGTGAGCGCCCCAGGAGAGATGACATCACTTCCTCCTTCCTGGCAGGCAGGGGAAGCTCTCTCATTCACCGGGAGCGATCGAGAGGGGGTGGCCGGAATCGAACGGCCGTCCCCTCATGCCGGATCGCTCCCGAAGGTAAAACGACCACCCACTGTAAAGAAGGGGGGTCCGATCGGACCCCCCAACTATACAAAGGCAATCACGTATATGTACGTGATTCTGCCTGTCGGTGCCATTCTGCTGACGTATATTTACAGTGGGCGGTCGTTAAGTGGTTAAAGATACTTTCAATAGGAACCCGTCTAAAAGGGATGCAGGGCGTCCAGTCAGGATCCAGTCGGACAACACCACGGCGGTGGCGTATGTCAACCATCAAGGAGGAGCAAGGAGCTCGGCTGCAGAATCGGAGGTCACTCACATCCTGCAGTGGGCAGAAAGGAGCGTGTCGGCTCTTTCGGCTGTATACATTCCGGGCGTAGAAAACTGGCAGGCGGACTACCTAAGTCGCCAGATGCTGGACCAAGGAGAATGGTCGCTACACCCGGACGTGTTTTAACTCCTTTGCCTAAAATGTGGCACGCCAGACGTGGATCTCCTGGCTTCTCGACTCAATCAGAAGGTGTCTTATTTCTATGCAATACTAATTAATTTAGACATACCACAATAACTTAAGTTCCTTCAGGCTTGGGAGAGGGACTTGGGGTTAACAATCTCCCAAGAACAGAGAGATAAGATCTTGTTATTTACACACAAGGCCTCAGTAGCCAGCAGATACCAGGAGGGAGGATACAAAATTTTAACTAGATGGTATAGAACACCAACAGTAGTGCATCGAATATATCCTCAGACGTCAGATGCCTGCTGGAGATGTCACATGGCAGAAGGGACTCTATTACATTTTTTCTGGGAATGTGTGAAAATACAAGAGTTTTGAAAAATGGTAATAGAAACTATAAAAATAATTACAGGAGTGTCTTTAGAAGACAGAACAGCAGCCATTCTAATACTAGATATAACTATATCAGTGGAAAAATACAAAAATTCACTACTAAGACATCTTCTTATAGCCACGAGGGCGTGTGTCCCTGTCCTGTGGAAAAAGGAGAGTCCACGAACTAGAGCACAATGGTTTGCTAGAATCGCAGAGATTCAACAGATTGAGAACCTCACGATGGCAATGAAAGATCAAGATGGGAGATACCGGACGATATGGGCACCCTACTTGAAATATAGGGAGGAGCGGGGAGGGGGTGGGGATCGGAGAGAGAGGAGGTGTGAGGGTGGGAGGGTGTAATCTCTCCCGCCCTCTTTTTTCCCCTTTTTTTTTTTGTGTTTGGTTGGGGGAGGGAGGGGAGGCTTCACGGAAAAGAAAGGCAGAGGTTAAAGAGGAAAAGAGAAGTCACATTGAATTAATGAAGCATAAAGGAGGTGGGAGAATACAAGATTGTAGTCTTTTTTTTTTTTTTGTGTTTGATTTTTGATTGATATAAGCAGATGGTATAAAATGTGAAAACATGAAAAAAAAAAAAAGCTATTGAGGTTTGTGGCCAGGTCAAAAGATCCCTGGGCGGAGGCAACGGACACGTTGGTGGCCCCGTGGGGACAATATCAGCTGATCTATGCTTTTCCCCCACTGAAACTTCTTCCTCGTCTGCTCCGCAGAGTGGAGACCGAGAGGATTCCGGTAATCCTAATTGCTCCAGATTGACCTCGGCGTCCCTGGTACGCCGACTTGGTGCGCCTGGTGACAGATGCCCCTTGGCGACTGCCGATGCGGGAGGACCTTCTGTCGCATGGTCCCATACTTCATCCTGCTTTACTGTCGCTGGCTTTAACGGCATGGCTATTGAAAGCCAGGTACTAAGGGGCTGAGGCCTGTCGGATTCAGTAATTTCCACTATGCTGAGGGCACGGAAGTCATCTTCTCAGAAGATCTACCATTGCACGTGGAAGGCATACATCTCTGTGTGAGGAGATGGAGTGGCGTCCACGGCATATTCGGTTTCCAGGATCTTGCTTTTTCTAGTGTGGAGTGTATCAGAAACTTGCCTTAAGCACCATTAAGGGGCAGATTTCAGCCTTGGACTCTTTTCTTTCAACGACCCCTGGTGGCTCATTCACTGGTGAGTACGTTTGTGCAAGTGGTCCGACGTGTGGTTCCTCCGGTTCGACCACCACTACCTCCGTGGGATTTAAATCTGGTGCTGTCGGTACTTCAGAAACCTCCCTTTGAGAACATCAGAGAGATTCCTCTTTTGACACTCTCAGAAATTTGCCTTTCTGGTGGCCATTACATCTGTCAGGAGGGTTTCTGAGTTGGCGGCCTTGTTTTGCAAGTCCCCCTACTTGATCCTCCATAAGGATAAAGCGGTGCTACGCCCGCATCCTTCGTTTCTTCTGAAGGTGGTTCCGGCTTTTGATCTGAATGAGGACATTGTACTTCCATCCTTGTGTCCTCAGCCGTCGCATCCCAAAGAGGTTGCTTTACACCCGCAGAGCACGTACCATGTCTGAGGAATGTATCTGTCTGCTACGGCTCCGTTTCGGAGGTCAGACTCACTGTTTGTGTCGGTGATTGGTCCAAAGAAAGGCCTGGCGGTCTCGTCGGCCACCATTTCTCGGTGGATCAGACAGATTGTGATTCGGGCTTATGCCCTTAAAGGGCGGGCACCTCCCTTTCCTGTCACGGCGCGTTCGACCAGGGCGATTGGTGCCTCCTGGGCTTTTCAACATCAAGCGTCTGTCTCACAGGAGTGTAAGGCGGTGACCTGGTCGTCCGTTCACACCTTCACTAAATTTTACAAGGTTGACGTGCATGCATCTGCAGATGCTTGCTTCGCCCGCAAGGTTTTGCAGGCGGCTGTTTAAGGTTGCAACTCCTCTGTTGAGGGGCTCTGTTTGTTTGGAGTGAAGTTTGTTTGCTTGCTGTTCCCACCCCTCGTTTTTTTGACACTTGGGGACGTCCCACTTGTCAAGACTAAAGGAGCGTTGTCCGTCCATGGACAAAGGAGAAAATAGGATTTTTGTACTCACCGTAAAATCCTTTTCTCTGAAGTCCATGGACGGACACAGGACCCACCCCTCCTGTTTGAGTTTGTACTGCTTTTTGACTAGCTGAGCTGCTGAGTGCAGGGTGAAGGGTTATGATCAGAGGGACCGCCCCCTTGGCAGGGCTGTTCAGCTTTGTTATAATTACATGTTTTTGTATATCTTAACATGTCTGCCTAGTCCTCTCCTAATAGACGGAACATAACCCACTTGTCAAGATTAAAGGAGCTGTGTCCGTCCATGGACTTCAGAGAAAAGGATTTTACGGTAAGTACAAAAATCCTATTTTTCCATCCGTCTGAAGAGCGGATCAGACGGTCCGTGTTCATTCGATCCCCCCATAGAGGAGAGCGGAGATCTGACAGGGCGGTCTTCGCACAGTGTGCAGGGACCGCCCTGTCATCTGCCGCCTCAGCGGGGATCAACGTAGCGATCCCCGCTGAGCAAGCGGATATTTTAGGAACGGGTCTTCACGGGATTCGCCCGTGTGAAAGGGCCTTAAAGTGCAAACAGGAAGATGCCCCTGAAACCCGCCCAAAGAGGGGGGTGGAAGTTCTTATTTTAGAATTTCAAAGTATGCCTGATGTAGTATAATTTTCAGCTGTCTGTCTATAAAAGCTGAATACTAACTTCATTTTAAATAATTTCCAGAAGATTTGAAAATTAATCACATGCATTTATCTTATGTTTTGGTGGTTTAGTTTGCAGCAAATATATCAAAAAGAAATGGCAAATGTTCAAGCATCTCTCACTAAAATATGTTCTTAAATTCCTAAACGCTACAGGAGCATCTCATGTAGTAAGTTCAGATTTACAGAACAAAGCAGAGAAAGTTTGCATGGATCATTGACTGTACTTATGAATTACTGTAATTATTTACTGCTATGCTCTGGATGGCACAAAGTGTACCTCTCACAAACTGACTCCCCTTAATTTTTTGGCAGGATTTGATACTTGCATTGCCAAGACATTAGGTTATTGAATGGTTACACGCAAACTTTTATGAAAAGACAATACACAAAAAAAAAGTGTTTGCCTGTATATGATATATACAGGCAGGGGGGTATGTGACAGCAGGCAGATTAAATCACCTGGTTGCATCCGGGATGCAATATATATATATATGTCCTACATTCAGGCTTTATGCCAGTTTGTACCTCTAGGGGGAGTGCTGGGAGTCCTGCAGGGGAGGACTTGATGAGCCCAGCTGAATTAGGTGGGCTCATTAGGTCCTCCTACAAAAACTCCCAGCATGCTAAGGGAGATGCTCCAACCTGGAACCAGATCTGTGTGTATAGACTGGGGAGTGTGCTTTTTGTGCGGTGAGACAAAGCCTGTGTGGCTATTGCTAAGAACTTCTAAAAGCAGGGAGCTAGGGACTGGGGCAGCACAAGGCTTTACCCAGTTGTTAGTTAGGGACACCAACGTGTGTAGTGAGCGGTCAAGTTAACCAGGATTTCTTTTCCTGTTTCTTTTGTTTTCTGTTATATATATTTTTTCTGTATATAGTTCAAATAAAACCGCACCCTTTTGTTTTCTCCTACCACTGTCTGCTGTGCCTAATTTTGTGTGGTGAACTCATCCAGGGGGTCACACACACCCGCTGCCGAGCTTAACCCCCTGACAGTTGGAGAACCAGTGGCAGTTTTTTTAAAGGCCAGCATTAGGAGATACTGAAACAGCTATCTCTAGCAAATGCCAATCAGCAGCAGACAAATGCAGGTTTGCAAAAGAGCCTTGCAGCTCAACAACAGAGCCTTGCAGCCCAGCAGCAAGCTCAGCAACAAGCCCAGCAGCAATCTGAGACCCGCTTCATAGACCTGTTGTAGAAGCAAGAGCAGAGACTACAACAACAAATGGAAACATTAATGCAGCAACGTCTGCAGACCAGTGAGGCAAGTGGTTCCACTAATACCGCATCCTTTGGGGTGAGTCGTTTACTGACAAAAATGACTGGAGAGGATGAGTGAGTGAGTGAATAACTTGTATAGTGCTACAAATGCGAACTAAATTGCCTCAAGGCGCTTTGCATCCAGTGACGTCCTGATCCATCAGAAGAGGTGGGTGATCCAGAGGTGTTTTTGACCACATTTGCAAGGACTGCTGAAAGGGAAAAGTGGCCTAAGGAGCAGTGGGCTGGACTGATGGCCCCTCTATTAACTGGGGAATCGCAGAAAGCTTATGACCTAGAGCCTGACCAAGCAAAAGACTATGTGGTGCCAAAAAGTGAAATATTGGCACGGCTGGGTGTCACCCTGGCCGTCCGGGCTCAGCGTGTACATAACTGGACTTCCCGGCTTGGAAAACCCCCTAGGTCTCAAATGTATGATCTCATTCACCTGAGCAGGAAGTGGCTACAGCCAGAGACTGTCTGCACCAAAGATTGTGGAACGTGTTGTGATGGATCGCTTCCTGAGACTTCTTTCTACGCCCATCCAAAAGTGGGTAAACCATGGAGACCTAGAAACGACCAATAAGCTTGTGGATTTTGTAGAGAGGTACTTGGCTACAGAGAACCTGACTGCCTCTTCCAGAGACTCATGGACTTTCCACCCTAAGACCAGACCATCCCCAGTGGCGGGTAAGATGATTCCAAGGGGTGAGGGTGGAGAGAGTGAGAGGGTGCGAGTTCTACCTAATGTCTGGCGAGAACAGCCCGGGAAGTCAAGGCCTCAAGAGGCAGCAAAAAAGATTTTGCTACCGCTGCCGGCACTAGGAACATATTGCAGCGAATTGCCCGGTTGTGGATGAACCTATGCAATGTGATTTTCTAAGGGACAGACGTCAGTCGCTGTTTGCGACAGTTGCATGCACTGCCATTCAGGGAACTGAGAAACATTTATGCAAAATGTGTATTAATGGTAGAAATGTTGTTGTGTTGCTGGATTCAGGTAGCCTGGTGACACTGATGAAAGCTGAATTAGTTACTACAGAGGTCTTGGGGACTAACAAGGTAGCTGTTATTTGTGTGCATGGGGACCAGGGATGAGCCGAACACCCCCCTGTTCGGTTCGCACCAGAACCTGCGAACAGACAGAATGTTCGTGTGAACTTTAGAACCCTATTAAATACAATAGACTCGAACGTTCAAAATCTAAAGTGCTAATTATAAAGGCTAATATGCAATTTATTGTCCTAAAAAGTGTTTGGGGACCCGGGTCCTGCCCCAGGTGACATGTATCAATGCAAAAAAAGGTTTAAAAAATAGACGTTTTTACGGGAGCGGTGATTTTAATAATGCTTAAAATGAAACAATAAAAGTGAAATATTCCTTTAAATTTCGTACCTGGGGGGTGTGTATGATATGCATGTAAAGTCGCGCATGTTTCCCGTGCTTAGAACTGTCTCTGCACAAAGTGTCATTTTTGAAGGAAAAAAAGTCATTTAACCACTTAAGCCCCGGACCATTTGGTAGCTAAAGGACCAGAGGTGAATTCAGAATTTTGCACTGCGCTGCTTTAACTGTAAATTGTGCGGACATGCAATGTTGTACCCAAACGAAATTTGCGTCCTTTTCTTCCCACAAATAGAGCTTTCTTTTAATGGTATTTGATTGCCTCTGCGATTTTTATTTTTTGCGATATAAACGGAAAAAGACCGAAAATTTTGAAAAAAAATGATATTTTCTACTTTTTGTTATAAGAAAAATCGAATAAACTCAATTTTAGTCATACATTTAGGCCAAAATGTATTCAGCCACATGTCTTTAGTAAAAAAAATGTCAATAAGCGTATATTTATTGGTTTGCGCAAAACTTATAGCGTTTACAAACTAGGGTACATTTTCTGGAATTTACACAGCTTTTAATTTATGACTGCCTATCTCATTTCTTGAGGTGCTAAAATGACAGGGCAGTACAAAATGACCCCATTTTAGAAAGTAGACACCCCAAGGAAATTGCTGAGAGGCATGTTGAGCCCATTGAATATTTTTTTTTTTTGTGTCCCAAGTGATTGAATAATGACAAAAAAAAAAAAAAAATTACAAAAAGTTGTCACTAAATGATATATTGCTCACACATGCCATGGTTATATGTGGAATTGCACCCCAAAATACATTCTGCTGCTTCTCCTGAGTACGGGGATACCACATGTGTGGGACTTTTTAGGAGCCTAGCCACGTACGGGACCCCGGAAACCAAGCACCGCCTTCAGGATTTCTAAGGGCGCAAATTTTTGATTTCACTCCTCACTACCTATCACAGTTTTGAAGGCCATAAAATGCCAAAATAGCACAAACCCCCCCCCCAAATGACCCCATTTTGGAAAGTAGACACCCCAAGGAAATTGCTGAGAGGCCTGTTGAGCCCATTGAATATTTTTTTTTTGTCCCAAGTGATTGAATAATGACAAAAAAAAATACAAAAAGTTGTCACTAAATGATAAATTGCTCACACATGCCATGGTTATATGTGGAATTGCACCCCAAAATACATTCTGCTGCTTCTCCTGAGTACGGGGATACCACATGTGTGGGACTTTTTAGGAGCCTAGCCACGTACGGGACCCCGGAAACCAAGCACCGCCTCCAGGATTTCTAAGGGCGCAAATTTTTGATTTCACTCCACACTACCTATCACAGTTTTGAAGGCCATAAAATGCCAAAATAGCACAAAACCCCCCCAAATGACCCCATTTTGGAAAGTAGACACCCCAACTGTTTGCTGAGAGGCATGGTGAGTATTTTACAGCTCTCATTTGTTTTTGAAAATGAAGAAAGAACATTTTTTTTTTTTTTTTCAATTTTCACAACTTTGTGACAAAAAGCGAGATCTGCAAAATACTCACAATACCTCTCAGCAAATAGCTTGGGGTGTCTACTTTCCAAAATGGGGTCATTTGGGGGGGTTTGTGCCATCTGGGCATTCCATGGCCTCCGAAACTGTGATAGGCAGTGAGAAGTGAAATCAAAAATTGACACCCTTAGAAAGCCTGAAGGCGGTGATTGGTTTTTGGGGTCCCGTACACGGCTAGGCTCCCAAAAAGTCTCACACATGTGGTATCCCCGTACTCAGGAGAAGCAACAGAATGTATTTTGGGGTGTAATTCCACATATGCCCATGGCATGTTTGAGCAATATATCATTTAGTGACAACTTTGTGCAAAAAAAAATAAAAAAAAAATTATTTTTTCCGCAACTTGTGTCAACATATAAAATATTCCATGGACTCGACATGCCTCTCAGTATATAGCTTGGGGTGTCTACTTTCCAAAATGGGGTCATTTGGGGGGGGGGTTTGAACTGTTCTGGCATTTTATACACAACATTAGGAAGCTTACAGCCACTCTTCTAACCACTTGAAGACAAAGCCCTTTTTGACACTTTTTGTTTACATGAAAACATATTTTTTTTTGCAAGAAAATTATGTTGAACCCCCAAACATTATATATATTTTTAAAGCAAAGGCCCTACAGAATAAAATGGTGGGTGTTGCATTTTTTTTTTCTACACAGTATTTGCGCAGCGATTTTTCAAACGCATTTTTTTGGGAAAAAATACACTTTTTTTAATTTTAATGCACTAAAACACACTATATTGCCCAAATGTTTGATGAAATAAAAAAGATGATCTTAGGCCGAGTACATAGATACCAAACACGACATGCTTTAAAATTTCGCACAAACGCGCATTGGCGACAAACTACATACATTTTTAAAAGCCTTTAAAAGCATTTAGAGGTTACCCCGTTAGATTTACAGAGGAGGTCTACTGCTAAAATTACTGCCCTCGATCTGACCTTCGCGGTGATACCTCACATGCATGGTGCAATTGCTGTTTACATATGACGCCAGACCGACGCTTGCGTTCGCCAGTGGGCAAGAGCAGGGCAGGACGGGTGCTTTTTTTTTTTTTTTTTTTTATTATTAATTTTGCTTTTTTATTTTATTTTTAAACTGTTGCTTCCATATTTATTTATTTTTATCACTTTTATTGTTATCTCAGGGAATGTAAATATCCCCTATGATAGCAATAGGTAATGACAGGTACTCTTTTTTGAAAAAACTGGGGTCTATTGGACCCTAGATCTTTCCTCTGCCCTCAAAGCATCTGACCACGCCAAGATCGGTGTGATCAAATGCTTTCCCAATTTCCCAATGGCGCTTTTTATATCCGGGGGGCGGGACATTCCCTCCCACTGCTTGTAAAAGCAGTCCAGAGGCTAATTAGCCACTAGGATTGCTTTTACATGAAAGCCGGCCGCTGGCTGAAAAGAATGATACCAAGATGATACCTAAACCCGCAGGCATCATTCTGGTATAAACATTCAAAGTCCAGCAACATACCAGTATGTTGCTGGTCCTTGTTGGACATGTATTGTAATCTTTTTTTTCATGCAGCCTGTTGGCTGAACGAAAAAAAAAGATTGATCGGTGGGTATGCCCACCATTAGAATACCGCCCTTCATCCACCCACTTCTAATGATGGGCATACATGCACCATTTATATATGCCGAAGCATGGGGGCATCTTCTCGCAAAAGTTATGCCGCGTACACATGGTCAGACTTTTCCACGGGCAAGCCTCCGTCGGAATTTCGACCGTATGTACACGGCATTAGGAGCAAAATCACTCCTCTGCTCCTGCTGCCCCAATGCTTCGGCATATATGCTTTTTTTTTTTAACTGTGGTGGTGAAATCACCTCCTACAGCACTGGAGTCGCAGGGATCAGGCCTGTCTCTGCGAACGCTGCAGTTATGTGTGTTGTGTTTTGCAAGTGACAGTGATCGATCGATACTGCACTTCGGTGGCCTGGGCTGGACGGAGGGGCAAAACGCAGGTGCTAGCAGGTATCTGGGCTGATCCCGCTAACACTGCGTTTTTGGGAACCCTAAACTGCTGGGGACGCTAGTATAGATCTGATCAGATCAGATATTGAGCTGATCAGATACTATACCACTAAGGGGGGTGTATGCTTCATGCGTGGGTGTTAGCGCTACTGGCACTAACCTGACGCTGCCTGGGGTGTGACGCAGACCCTCTCTGACGCTAAAACCTAATTGATATCACCCGCCGGGCGATCAGGGGGTTAAACCTTTATTGGGTTATATACGGCGGGTGCCCTGACACTATAAAAAGCAAACTAACTAACCAGCGTCACCCGTAACACTTATATGATGATCACTGGTGAAAGGGTTAACTAGGGGCAATTAGGGGGTTAAAACCTTTATTAGGTAATATATGGGGGTACCTGACGCTATATAAAAACCTGACGGCGAACCTAAAAAAAAATTACTGGCTACCTATCGGCATCACCGACACTAAGACAACGATCATAAAAACGATTGCTTAGCGACAGTGGTGATAGGGGGTGAAAGGGTTACCTGGGGGGCGATCAGGGGTTTACACCTTTATTAGGTAATATATGGGGGTACCTGACGCTATAAAAACCTGCGGCGAACCTAAAAAAAATTACTGGCTACCGATCAGCATCGCCGACGCTAAGACATCGATCAGAAAAATTATCGCTTAGTGACAGTGGTGATAGGCGGTGAAAGGGTTACCTGGGGGACGATCAAGGGGGTTAAACCTTTATTAGGTAATATATGGGGGTACCCGACGCTATAAAAACCTGCGGCGAACCTAAAAAAAATTACTGGCTACCGATCAGCATCACCGACGCTAAGACATCGATCAGAAAAATGATCGCATAGCGACGGCGGTGCTAGGGGGTGAAAGGGTTACCTGGGGGGTGATCAGGGGGTTAAACCTTTATTGGGGGGGGGGGGGTTGGGGGGCTACACTGGACCTAAAACTAAATGTAGTGACACTTTTACTTTTACAAATGTCACTGATTGCAGTGATCACTAAATAAATGGTCACTGCAATCAGTGACACTGTGACTGGGGGGGGGCCTGGGGGGGCGATTTATGTGCCTATGTGTCCTGGTGTCAGTGTGCTGTTTTGTGTACTAACCTGCATCTTCTCCTGTACGGCGCTCGGTATATGTGAGCGCCGCAGGAGAGATGACATCACTTCCTCCTGCCTGGCAGGCAGGGGAAGCTCTCTCATTCGCCGGGAGCGATCGAGAGGGGGTGGCCGGAATCGAACGGCCGTCCCCTCATGCCGGATCACTCCCGAAGGTAAAACGACCACCCACTGTAAAGAAGGGAGGTCCGATCGGACCCCCCAACTATACAAAGGCAATCACGTATATGTACGTGATTCTGCCTGTCGGTGCCATTCTGTCGACGTATATTTACAGTGGGCGGTCGTTAAGTGGTTAAAACTCACTCGCGGCTATTAATGAATTGTCGGCTTTTATCAATACATAGAAAAGTCATTGATAAAAAAAAAAAAAAGCGTGGGGGGGGGGGTTCCCCCAAATTCAAATACCAGGCCATTCAGGTCTGGAATGGATATTAAGGGGAACCCCGCCGCAAATTTAAAAAAAAAATGGCGTGGGGTTCCCCCTAAATATCCATACCAGGCCCTTCAGATCTGGCATGGATTTTAAGGGGAACTACACCCCAAATTAAAAAAAAATGGCGTGGAGTCCCCCCAAAAATCCATACCAGACCCTTATCCGAGCACGCAACCTGGCCGGCCGCAGGGGAAGAGGGGGGGACGTGAGAGCGGCCCCCTCTCCCTCCTGAACCGTACCAGGAGGGAGAGGGGGCCGCTCTCACGTCCCCCAGGGGACCCCAGATCCCGGCCCCCAGGGGACCCCCAGATCCCGGCCCCCCCCTATGTGAATTGGTAAGGGGTACATTGTACCCCTACCATTTCACGAAGAAAGTGACAAAAAATGTAAATAAAAACACACAAACACCTTGAAAAAGTCCTTTATTAAAAAAAAAATAATAATAATAATAAAATAAAAAAAACATTCCAGCAATGAAATCCAGTGTCCCGCGGCGATCCTATGTCCAGCGCTGTCCGTCATTGGTTGTGCCTGTGCGGACCTGATGGGGAACTTCCTCCGCTGTGTTTTAAATATATAGACCCGCCCCTTCTAAAGTTCCCCATCAGGTCCGCTGTGTAATTTAAATTACACAGTGAAGGAAGTTCCAAGCTCAGGCCAATGACGTAGGCGGGGTCGGACATACCGAGGGGGCGGACCTGATGGGGAACTTCGTTCGCTGTGTAATACATGTATAGACCCGCCCCTTCTCATGTCCCGCATCTGGTCCGCTGAGCCGACCTGATGGGGAACTTTAGAAGGGGCGGGTCTATACATTTAAAACACAGCGGAGGAAGTTCCCCATCAGGTCCGCACAGGCACGACCAATGACGGACAGCGCTGGACATCGGGATCGCCGCGGGACACTGGATTTCATCGTTGTAATTTTTTTTTTTTTTTTTTTTAATAAAGGACTTTTCCAAGGTGTGTGTGTTTTTATTTACATTTTTGACACTTTCTTTGTGAAATGGTAGGGGTACAATGTACCCCTTACCAATTCACATAGGGGGGGGGGCCGGGATCTGGGGGTCCCCTTTGTTAAAGGGGTCTTCCAGATTCCGATAAGCCCCCCGCCCGCAGACCCCCACAACCACCGGGCAAGGGTTGTGGGGATGAGGCCCTTGTCCCCATCAACATGGGGACATCCTCCCCATGTTGAGGGCATGTGGCCTGGTACGGTTCAGGAGGGGGGGGGCGCTCTCTCGTCCCCCCCCCTCTTCCCCTGCGGCCGGCCAGATTGTGTGCTCGGATAAGGGTCTGGTGTGTATTTTTGGGGGGACTCCACGCCATTTTTTGTTTAAATTTGGAGTGGAGTTCCCCTTAAAATCCATGCCAGATCTCAAGGGCCTGGTATGGATATTTAGGAGGAACCCCACTCCATTTTTTTTTAATTTGCGGCGGGGTTCCCCTTAATATCCATTCCAGACCTAAAGGGCCTGGTAATTAAATTTGGGGGAACCCCCACGCTTTTTTTTTTTTTTTAGTCCATTACTTTTCTATGTATTGATAAAAGCCGACAATTTATTAATAGCCGCGAGTGAGTTTTAAATGACGTTTTTTCCTTCAAAAATGACACTTTGTGCAGGGACAGTTCTAAGCACAGGAAACATGCGCCACTTTACATGCGTACTATACACACCCCCTAGGTACAAAATAAATTTAAAGGAATATTTCACTTTTATTGTTTCATTTTAAGCATTATTAAAATCACTGCTCCTAAAAAAACGTCTGTTTTTAAAACTTCTTTTTTGCATTGATACATGTCCCCTGGGGCAGGACCCAGGTCCCCAAACACTTTTTAGGACAATAACTTGCATATAAGCCTTTATAATTAACACTTTAGATTTCTCCCATAGACTTTTTGAATTTGCCGCGAACACCCCAATTTGTTCGGCGAACAGGCAATGTTCGAGTCGAACATGAGTTCGACTCGAACTCGAAGCTCATCCCTAATGGGGACACCCGAGAGTATCCTGTGACTACAGTGTGTTTTGAGACCTCCAAAGGTAACCTCCTCTCATTATGTGGGGTTAGTGGCTCACTTTCCACATGATGCCATTGTGGGAAGGGATTTTCCAAAGTTCTGGGAACTATGAGATTATCTTGAGCCCCCCACTGGTGCCCCTATATACCAGGAATGTGATAACCAGAATTCCTCAGAGTGGTGAGGACTCTCCAGAATTTCCCTTGTCAATATTGGCAGGGGAGACTCGAGGAACTGGGGAGGAGCCAACATCCTCAGACGAAAACATGCCGTCTGTGGAGTTTTCTGATCTCGAGGATCACTAGGAAAATTTTGCCACAGAGCAGTTAAAAGACCCCACCCTGATAAAGGCACGGGAAAACATAGTGAAAATAGATGGCGAGTTAGTGAACCCAGATAAGACCTGCACTTACCCGTACTTCATCGTGGAAAGGGACCTACTGTATCGGGTGGCTCAAAGGGCAGAAGAAACCATTGAGCAACTTGTGGTGCCCAAACCTTACAGGAAGTTGGTGTTGGAGTTGACCCATGGGCACATTCTTGAAGGTCATCTGGGGACAGAGAAAACCCGAGAGAGAGTATTGCAGAGATTCTATTGGCCTGGGGTCATGAAGGAAACAGAAAATTGTTCCTCCTGCTCTGTGTGTCAGAGGTCAGCACCTATGTGTCAGGGAAATAGCCGAAGAAGGACTGGCAATTCTGCCCAAGACAATCATGGCTGCCATGGTGCACAGCATGACTAAGGTGGGCGGTACTTCCTCCTTGTAACCTGAACAGATCACATGACTAACTTCCTGGTCTATTTAAGCCTGCTGCTGGAGCTGCTCATTGCTGGATTATCTCTTCAGTCTCCTGTGTACCTTGACCTTGTCTCCTGATCCGTGCTTATCCGTTGTGACCCGGCTTGCCTTAACCTCGCTTCCTGTTCTCCTGTGTTTGACCCTCGGCCTGCTTCTGGACTCTGCTTCTGCTTCCTGACCACCCGGCTTGACCCTCGGCTTGTACCTGGACCCTGCACGTGTATGACCCCGGCTCGCCCCTGTATATGCTCTGGACTGATCTCCTGTGTTTGACCCCCGGCCTGGCTTCCGATATCTCCGTTCATCTGAATATAACCAGCTCAGTTCTGCCTGCCTCCGCCATCCCTCAGTGGCTGAGCTCATCAGACTGCAAGCAAGCACCTGCCCAACCGTGCTTCTGTGGGCACCGCGCTCCCTGTTCCCAACTCCAGGGGTGCGCTGCACTCAGCCGCAAGGGGAGCCCTCTTAGCATCTCGATCTCCATACTCGTTCCTGACACTATGCCACATTTCCGTAACCTGCTGGTACCTATTCCCATCATTGAGGTCCCATTTGAGAGGATCGCAATGGATTTGGTAGGTCCGATAATGAAGTCCGCTAGGGGCATCAGTACATTTTGGTTATATTGGACTATGCCACCCGTTATCCGAAAGCGATTTCTCTCAAAAATACCTCGGCCAAAACCATAGCCAAAGAGCTATGTCTTGTTTTTAGCCGCGTGGGTATTTGTAAGGAACTGCTTTACGGACCAAGGTACTCCCTTTATGTCCCGAGTTATGAAAGAACTATGCAAGTTGTTCAAAGTAACACAAATGCTTACATCTGTGTATCACCGCCAAACGGATGGGTTGGTTGAACGTTTCAACAAAACCCTAAAACAATAGTTAAAGAAGGTGGTGGATAGAGATGGAAAGGATTGGGAATGGCTAATACCCTATCTGATGTTTGCCATTAGGGAGGTACCCCAATTGTCTACGGGTTTCTCACCCTTCGAATTACTCTATGGGAGAAACCCCAGAGGGCTGCTGGATATCACCAAGGGGTGTGATTGAGCATGTCACCCTGATACAAGATAGAATTGCACAGGTAATGCCAATTGTAAAGGAACATTTGGCCCAAGCGCAGTTGGCACAGCAGAGTGTACACAACCGTGGGGCCACGACCCGTACCTTTTCCCCGGGGGACAGGGTATTGGTACTTATCCCTACGGTTGAAAGCAAATTCCTCGCCAAATGGCAAGGCCCCTACGAGATAATGGAAAAAGTGAGTAAAGTGAATTACAAGGTCAGACAACCAGGAAGGCAAAAGCCCGAACAGATCTATCATGTTAATCTGTTGAAAGCCTTGAGGGATAGGGAATCCCTAGTCGCAGAAACTTTGTCACCAGCTCAGTATGATTGCGTGATTCCTGAGGTTGGAATAGCAATCACCTTGTCAAAGCCCCAACAACAGGAGATTAAGGAGTTTGTGCTTCGCAACAAAGAGGTTTTCTCTGAGCTGCCCGGACAAACGTCTGGGGTAGAGCATGATATTTTTACCCCGCCCGGTGAAAGGGTAAAGCTAAAACCCTATCGCATCCCAGAGGCCCGACGGGAGGCAATACGTGAGGAAGTACAGAAAATGTTTAAGTTGGGGGTGATAGAGGAATTACAAAGTGATTGGTCCAGTCCCATAGTGTTAGTGCCTAAACCGGATGGGAGCTGGCGATTTTGTAACGATTTTCGACAACTGAACAAAGTTACAAAATTTGACACCTACCCCATGCCAAGTATAGATGAATTGATCGACCGGCTGGGAACAGCCCGATACATGACAACTCTCGATCTCACAAAAGGGTATTGGCAAATTCCCCTGGCCGAATCGGCCAAGGAGAAAACCGCATTTGTAACCCCAGACGGGGCGTTCCAATATAAAAGAATGCCGTTTGGATTACAGAATGCATCGGCAAGATTTCAGCAGAAAATGAACCAGATTCTGAGGCCCCAACAGAAGTATGCTGCAGCTTACCTGGATGATGTAATTATCCATAGCACAGATTTGGCCTCACATCTGCCAAAAGTGCAAGCAGTCCTAGACTCTATCCGGGAAGCTGGGTTTACGGCCAACCCAAAGAAGTGTACCATTGGACAGGAGGAGGCCAAATATCTTGGGTACACCATTGGGAGGGGAGTGATAAAACCCCAAGTCAATAAAGTCGAGGCCATACAGAGTTGGCTACGTCCCAACAGCAAGAAGCAGGTACGAGCCTTTCTGGGAATTGCTGGTTATTATCGGCGATTCATTCCCCACTTTGCTTCTCAGGCTGTGCCCCTAACCAACCTGACAAAAGGGAAAGAGTCTGTCATGGTTAAGTGGACCCCAGAGGCTGAAGAAGCATTCCAGTCCTTAAAAAAAGCCTTATGTAGCCAGCCAGTGTTGTACTCACCAGACTTCTCTAGGGACTTTGTTGTACAAACTGATGCATCAGACGTTGGGTTAGGAGCAGTATTGTCCCAGGTCTGGAACGGGGACGAGCACCCGGTCATTTACCTCAGCAGGAAATTGAAGTCCCATGAGGTAAATTACGCCACAATTGAGAAGGAGTGTTTAGCGGTGAAGTGGGCTCTAGATTCCCTTCGGTACTATCTGCTAGGTAGGCACTTTGACCTGGTTACTGATCACGCTCCTTTAAAGTGGATGTGTAAGAGAACCCTCCGTTTTCTTCCAATGCGCATGGGCACAGGCGCACCAATGCGCGAGCGCACCAATGCGAATGCGCGCAACGGATTGCGTACACGCGCAGGAGCGCGTCCCTAGCGCCAATTGGCGCCAGGCGGCCTATTTAAGGAAGTGCCCTGACCCCCAGACCCTTGCTGACTGGTCTTCAGCTGTTACCCGATATCCTGAACCCTGTTGTGATCTTGCTTGATACCTGTTGCTGAACTTGGCTTGCCTTGACCCTGCTTCCGGACTCTGCTCTGTTCTGATTCCTGTCTACCCATTTGACCCTGCGTTTGCCTGCTGCCTTGTACTTCGCTGCCTGCCTGTTACCTGACCCGTCTACCCTTGTGACCTTGCATCTGCTTCCTGTGTCGCTCCTCTTCAACCTCCGAGTGTCTGCGACTCTCTGCAACTTCCTGCTGCAAGTCTTCCAGGGACTTAACCTCATCTGACATTCCAGTGCCACTGTTCCAGCGGAGTGCCTCTTTAACCCCGGCCAATCCTTGGTGCACAGCTACCTTTCGTGATCTGATGGTCCTCCTGCTCATCCAGGCTCGCACCCCCTGCTACTGGTTTCCGGGTCTACATCTGCAGGCACTCGTGTTCCTCCTGTCCCTCGGTTCCCTCTGCTCCACCTCCAGTGGGACCAGGGCTGGAGATACAAGAGAGGCCGACCTCGTCACTTCAGTCTCCCTTCAGGTACGTGACAGGATGGCTCAAAACAAAGAGACAAATAGAAGAGTAAATAGGTGGTTCCTGGCCCTACAGGAATTCAACTTTACGGTAAAGCATCACCCTGGCGTTCAAATGGGGAATGTGGATGCTTTGTCTCGGGTACATGCATGCCTGAATGCTTGTGTTCCAATCCCAAGGTTAAAACAAGAGGAGGGGGGTATGTGACAGCAGGCAGGTTAAACCACCTGGTTGCATCCAGGATGCAATATATATATATATATATGTCCTAGATTCAGGCTTTATACCAGTTTGTACCTCTAGGGGGAGTGCTGGGAGTCCTGCAGGGGAGGACTTGATAAGCCCAGTTGAATTAGGTGGGCTCATTAGGTCCTCTACAAAAACTCCCAGCATGCTAAGGGAGATGCTCCAACCTGGAACCAGATCTGTGTGTATAGACTTGGGAGTGTGCTTTTTGTGCGGTGAGACAAAGCCTGTGTGGCTATTGCTAAGAACTTCTAAAAGCAGGGAGCTAGGGACTGGGGCAGCACAAGGTGCCCCTAACTAACCAGTTGTTAGTTAGGGACACCAACGTTTGTAGTGAGCGGTCAAGTTGACCAGGATTTCTTTTCCTGTTTCTTTTGTTTTCTGTTATTTTTTTTTCTGTATATAGTTCAAATAAAACTGCACCCTTTTGTTTTCTCCTACCACTGTCTGCTGTGCCTAATTTTGTGTAGTGAACCCATCTAGGGGGTCACACACACCCGCTGCCGAGCTAACCCCCTCACAGTGATTATATATATATATATATATATTTTTATATATATATATATATATATTATATTATATAGTTGAAGCCCTATATCCGATACGGATATGAACAAGATAGATAGACTTAACATAAGACTTACAACATGAAATGGACCTGAAGTGTGCCCTGATCTGATGGACGGTCTGCCAAAATAAGGGGGCAAAAACATTCAGGTAGGGGTGTAGTTTTATTGGTTTTAGCTTTATTCATTGAGCAAGTTTGGTGAATGCTTGTGCCATTTCCACCTGAGGATTGGGGATGTTCTGGGCGAAGCAGGCAGACTTCCACCTGTAAAGTCTCTTAATTGTCGTGATCTGGGACCCCACACCGGGATGTGGCCGAGGCCGCTCCAATACGATAAGAGCGACTGGAACACTGACTGGGGTTGAGGTGTACGTAGCGTGAAAGAGTGGGTGAGTGAGTGTGAAGGTGACAGGACCCAAATTGACCTAACCGCCCCACCGTTGATCCAGAGGAAGGCGAAAACCCCAGCCGAGCCTATACTGGCCATATATATATATATATATATATATATATATATATATACACATATATATATATATATACACACACACACAGAACTGTGCAAAAGTTTTAGGCAGGTGTGAAGAAATGCAAAGTATCTAAATCAAATCAATATTTGGCGTGACTACCTTTTGGCTTCAAACATAGTTATAGTTAGTCTGGTTGAAAAAAGATACAAGTCCATCTATTTCAACCAATAGAAGGAGAAAAAAAATATATTATTCAATCTTATACAAGCCTATACCCACAGTTGATCCAGAGGAAGGCAACAACCCCAATATACATGATCCAATTTGCTCCAGCAGGGGAAAAAATTTCTTCCTGATCCCCCAAGAGACAATTGGATATTCCCTGGATCAACTTTACGCTCACCAGCCAGCCACCAACCAGCATCAATTCTTACACTTGCATAATTTGTACACTTGCACAAGCTCAGGCATTTTGTAGGATTAGAGTCAGGCGTATGATTAACCAATTATTCCAAGCAGATGCTAATGATCATTAATTCCATACGTAGGTTGCAACCCCCAAACAGATGGGTTGGTTGAAAGATTCAACAAAACCCTAAAGCAAATGTTAAAGAAGGTGGTGGATAGAGATGGAAAGTATTGGGACTGTCTAATTCCCTATTTAATGTTTGCCATTAGGGAGGTAACCCAATCCTCTACGGGTTTCTCGCCCTTTGAGTTACTTTATGGGAGACACCCAAGAGGGCTGTTGGATATCGCCAAGGAAACTTGGGAAAGTGAGTTCTCCCCACAGGAGTGTGATTGAGCATGTCGCCCTGATGCAAGATAGAATTGCACGGTTAATGCCAATCGTAAAGGAACATTTGGCCCAAGCGCAGTTGGCACAGCAGAGAGTGTACAACCGTGGGGCCAAGACCCATCCGTACCTTTTCCCCGGGTGATAGGGTATTGGTACTTGTCCCTACGGTTGAAAGCAAATTCCTCGCCAAATGGCAAGGCCCCTACGAGATCATGGAAAAAGTGAGCAAAGTGAATTACAAGGTCAGACAACCAGGAAGGCGAAAGCCCGAACAGATCTATCACATTAATCTGTTGAAAGCCTGGAGGGACAAGGGAATCTCTAGTCGCAGAAACTTTGTCACCAGCTCAGTCTGATTGCGTGATTCCTGAGGTTGGAATAGCAGTCACCTTGTCAAACCCCCAACAACAAGAGGTTAAGGAGTTTGTGCTTCACAACAAGGAGGTTTTCTCTGAGCTGCCGGGACAAACGTCTGGGGTAGAGCATGATATTATTACCCCGTTCGGTGAAAGGGTGAAGCTAAAACCCTATCGGATCCCAGAGGCCCAACGGGAGGCAATACGTGAGGAAGTACAGAAAATGCTTAAACTGGGGGTGATAGAGGAATCCCAAAGTGATTGATCCAGTCCCATAGTGTTAGTGCCTAGACCGGATGGGAGCTGGCGATTCTGTAACGATTTTCGACAACTGAACAAAGTTACAAAATTTGACACCTACCCCATGCTACGTATAGATGAGTTGATCGACCGGCTGGGAACAGCCCGATACATGACAACCCTTGATCTCACAAAAGGGTATTGGCAAATTCCCCTGGCCAAATCGGCCAAGGAGAAAACCGCATTTGTAACCCCAGATGGGGCGTTCCAATATAAAAAAAATGCCGTTTGGATTACAGAATGCACCGGCAACATTCCAGCGGAAAATGGACCAGATACTGAGGCCCCATCAGAAGTATGCCGCGGCTTACCTGGATGATGTAATTATCTATAGCACAGATTGGGCCTCACATCTGCCAAAAGTGCAAGCAGTCCTAGACTCTATCCGGGAAGCTGGGTTTACGGCCAACCCCAAGAAGTGTACCATTGGACAGGAGGAGGCCAGATATCTTGGGTACACCATTGGGAGGGGAGTGATAAAACCCCAAGTCAATAAAGTCGAGGCCATACAGAATTGGCCACGTTCCAACAATAAGAAGCAGGTACGAGCCTTTCTGGGAATCGCTGGTTATTATCGGCGATTCATTCCCCACTTTGCCTCTCAGGCTGTGCCCCTAACCAACCTGACAAAAGGGAAAGAGTCTGTCATGGTTAAGTGGACCCCAGAGGCTGAAGCAGAATTCCAATTCTTAAAAAAAAGCCTTATGTAGCCAGCCAGTGTTGTACTCACCAGACTTCTCTAGGGACTTTGTCGTACAAAGTGATGCATCCGACGTTGGGTTAGGAGCAGTATTGTCCCAGGTCTGGAACGGGGAAGAGCACCCCGTCATTTACCTCAGCAGGAAATTGAAGTCACATGAGGTAAATTATGCCAAAATTGAGAAGGAGTGTTTAGCGGTGAAGTGGGCTCTAGAGTCCCTTCGGTACTATCTGCTAGGTAGGCACTTTGACCTGATTACTGATCACGCTCCTTTAAAGTGGATGGCTCAAAACAAAGAGACAAATAGAAGAGTAAATAGGTGGTTCCTGGCCCTACAGGAATTCAACTTTACGGTAAAGCATCGCCCTGGCGTTCAAATGGGGAATGTGGATGCTTTGTCTCGAGTACATGCATGCCTGATTGCTTGTGTTCCAACCCCAAGGTTAAAACAAGAGGGGGGGTATGTGACAGCAGGCAGGTAAAATCACCAGGTTGCATCCAGGATGGACGATATATATGTCCTAGATTCAGGCTTTATGCCAATTTTTACCACTAGGGGGAGTGCTGGGAGTCTTGCAGGGGAAGAGTTAATGAGCCCAGCTGAAGCAAGTGGACTCATTGGGGCCTCTACAAGAACTCCCAGCATGCTAAGGGAGATGCTCCATCCTGGAACCAGTTATGTGTTGTGTAGACTGGGGAGTGTGCTTTCTGTCCTGTGCGGTGAGACAAAGCCTGTGTGGCTAAAACTTCTAAAACAGGGAGATAGGGGCTGGGGCAGCACAAGGCTGCACCTAGTTGTTAGATAGGGAAACTACGTGTGTAGTAGGCGGTCAAGCTGACCAGGATTTCTTTTCATGTTTCTTTTTGTTTTGCTGTTATATTTTACACTGTATATAGTTTAAATAAACTGCACCTTTTTGTTTTTCACCTACAACTCCATCTGCTGTGCCTGTTTTTGTGTGGTGAACCCATCCAGGGGGTCACACACCCGCTGCTGAGCTAACCCCCTCAAAACATATATACGATTTTCACTAATCCACATGGTTCCAACGAGCTGTGAACATGGAGTAGCAGCTTAGTCTTCGTATTTCCATTGGAGTATTCTGCTCAACGATATTCTCATGAATTTTCTATTAATGCTTCAGTTTCCTTCCTTCCACAGTAAAAAGATAATCTTAACCTAAAGGAAAAATGCACTTAAAAGCAAAGCACATTTACCTCTTCTGCACCTTTAGGCAGGTCATACATGGGTCAAATTTCGAAATAATTTTCTTTCGAAAATCTTATCTAAGAATTTTCGTTCGTATTTCACACCATTAGTGGGCTGCAGCAACAGACGATTTTCGTGCGGCCATGGAATTTGAGTAATCGGACATGTTGGAAATTCTTTGAAAAACAAATGATTTTCTAATCAATGATGGGAGAATTGTCCGAGAGATGTAATCAAAAGAAATGTGCATGTGCATGTGCAAGAAAAGAAAATTCCCGGAAATAAAATGAGATTCCCAGCCACGAAAATTCTTTTCTGTAGCAAAATGAGGCGAAATTTAAGGCTTGGTTGGTCGAATTTCGTAATCAATGGTGAAAACGCAAAAATTTTCTGATTTTCAAAAGAAAATTCTTTTGAAATTCTACCATGTATGGTGTCAGCCTTACCCTCACCTAACCTTACCTACTCTCCACCTGCACAGATTCTACTCCTTTAGTTTATCATTCCCCTATTCTCAATTTCTAAATAAATAAGGACATTTTTTGGGGAAATAATAAACGTCCCTTCAAAAAGTCATTGCCTGATCACTTTCTATAGAGTTTTTGAATAGATATCAAAGAGGAGCTCCAGTAATTTTTGTATTTATTAAAAGTCAGCAGCTGCAAAACCTGTAGCTGCTGACTTTTAATGAACACACACTTACCTGTCCGAGGATCCCAGCGATGTGCTCTCCCGAGCCGCCCTTTCCCTCTGTCTTCTCTGTCTGGCACTGACATCTCAACTGTGGGGACCCGGCTGTGACAGCTTGCAGCTTCACAACCGGGTCCCCATTGTGCATGCACGAGCCACGCTGTGCATTATGAATGGTCTTGCAGTCTTCTGAGACCTGTGACGTATCCCACGTGATTGTGGAGAGGCAGGGGAGGAGGAGAACATACTAGGTGATCCGAGCGTAAGTGGGGGAGTTAAAACCAGGTACCCGGAAGCTGAGCTTCCTCTTTTTTTTATTAAAGCTCTAAACTGTAAGATTTGAAGTGATCAGGTCCTGCAGAGTTACCCATAAATACAGAAGAGCATAATAGAAGACCTATGTTGGCATCCATGTAATAAAATTTAGCAGGATCATCCTCATAATATAAGATTATTAATAAAAGTAATTGAACTCATAAATTTGTCTTTATACCACAGCTTAAAGGATAAATTCACATTTAAAAATAAAAATATGGGGCGTGGCCTGACGCGGCATGTGAACAGACCTGTTCGACGGAGCTCCCGCTGTAGATCCTGTCTGTGATCCTTTCCTCGCCACCTACAACGCCCGATTCAGCCAGAAACCTGCGCCTAAAGACCCCCAGAGACCCCCGGTTCCAGCGGTGCTCGACAATCCCGGCATGATGACCCGGGGAAACAAAGGAGACGCCGCGGCTGCGGCCTCCCAGGCCTTCCAAGATGGTGCCTGGATGTCTCAGTCTCTGCCTCCCAGGACTACACGAGGGCAGGAGAAGAAGACGGAGCTGGGGGGTAAGTCCAACAAAGCCCCTAAAGGGACAGACCAAACGAGAAACATGCTATATTATACCAGGAAACTGACAGGCCCGGACGATTCCCTGCAGACTGTTGCACAGGGTCATACAGTGCCCGCAGAGCAGGCTGAGCAGGGACACACTGACATGCAGGAAGCTGAGGATGAAGAAATGGAGTCAGCCCCTGGTTCTATTCCAGCCTTGCTTGACCAGCAGACAGAGGACAGTCCCCAGCCCACACTCAGTGAAATCCTGCATGCTGTTCACAGGTGCACTGCCTCAGTGGATGCCCTGAAGGAGAGATTTTGGGGGCTGGAGGAGAAAGTTAATCTCCTGAGACATGATATACAGAAGGTCAGGGAGAGGACCACGGCCGTGGAGGGCAGAGTCAGTGATATAGAGGATCAGGTGCCACACATGACCCGGGAAGTGAGAGTCACTGCTCAGCAGGCACGCCAGGCCTTTGATCGCCATGATGAGATCGAAAATCGCCTGAGACGCAACAATGTACGCATTGTGGGGCTCCCAGAAAAGGTGGAGGGCAGGGACTCCACGACGTTCATAGAAGGCTGGCTACAGGAGACCTTTGGTAAAGAGGCTTTTTCTCCGATTTACACGGTGGAACGGGCGCACAGGGTGCCACCTCGCCCCCTCCCCCCCGGTAATCCCCCGAGATCCATGCTTGCTAGACTCCTTAACTACAGGGACCGGGAAGTGATACTTCGAATGGCCAGAGAAAGAGGGGCTGTACATTTCAACGGAGCCCGGATTTCCTTTTATCCTGATTTCTCTGCAGAAGTGCAACGCAGAAGATCAAAGTTTTTAGATGTCAAGAAAAGGCTGCAGAGGCTTCAGCTATCATATGCCATGCTATACCCAGCCAAGCTTCGCATAACAGCCAGAGATGAGGCCCACTTTTTTGAGAATGCACAGGATGCTGCTGACTGGCTAGACTGCAACGAACAAGACATCCGCAGGAGGGGACCGGAGAATGGTGCAGGTTGATGCGGACAATCCTATCTATATCAAGAGCAATCCGGGTAAAGAAGTGCTGTTGCTGAAATGATGTCACTATGAGAGGACCAATACCTACTTGAAGATACCAGTGAATAGTTTTCCACTAACTCTTCTGGGTTTTTTTTTCGCTGACCTGAGTTTATGGGTGGAGTGTGTCTCTACACCCCCCCCCTATGTACTGTTTGCTGCCATGGTGGACATGGATTTTGTTTTTGTGCCCTGTTGGCACTAGAAATGCCTGTGTTGCTATTACTTAACACCGGTGGGGAGTCCCCAGTGACGCCCTGTTGGCAGTCCAGGAGCCACCGGCAGATGCAGATAAGTTTTACTGTTCTTGTTTTTCTCATGCTTCCTACTTCTATTTTTACTGTACTGACACCAAAGCGCCGTTGCGCAGGAATTTCTGCCACAGTTTCTGCAGGATTTTTTTTTCTTTCCCAAGGTACTGTACTGTTCTAACTGATGCACCACAGTCAAAGCTGTTTGAACCAAAGGGCTGTTTTTTGCTAGCTGGATGGGGGGATGCAGGACTGTTGCTCTCTTCTGGGTACTCCTCCCATTCAGACAGAACTCTTAGTATACACTCACCATGTCTTCTACACCCATAGTGTCGTGGAATGTCAGAGGGGTAAATGATCCTCTGAAAAGGACCATGATATCCACTGTATTACGTAAATTTCACCCGGCCATAATTGGCTTACAGGAGACCCATCTATTGAAAGACACGACTAGTTTCTTGGGATATGCGTGGGTAGGGCAGGCCTATCACTCCACTCACTCCGCTTTTTCACGCGTATTGATCCACAAGGCTCTGGTATACCAGGAGTTAGATTCGCTTATTGATATATCTGGGAGATTTGTATTTCTTTATTGCAAACTGTTTACCGTTACTATGATTCTGGCGTTTGTATATGTGCCTCCACCTTTTTCTAGAGAGGTGCTGCAGTTGCTGCTGTCTTACCTGGCAAACAAGCCTGACGTCCCACTACTGCTGCTAGGGGACTTTAATTGCTACCTAGACCCTAAATTGGATAGACACCCCCCGGTGATGCCCCCTAAGGGCAACCGGGGTACGGCTCTTGGACGCCTGATGGAGGAGGTGGGGTGGGTTGACATCTGGCGGGTTAGGAACCCCAAGTGTAAACAATTCTCCTGTTTCTCCAAGTCGCATGGTTCCCTCTCCCGTATAGACCTGTGTCTGGGCACTCCCAACATGGTTAGTTGCACCTCTAAGGTGGAGTATTTCCCACGGGGGGTATCAGACCACTCTCCGCTAGTACTTTGGCTGGTAACTCAACCGTCTAGCTCCCTACCTAGAGCCCCATGGAAACTGAATGCTTATTGGCTCAAACTGTTTACATCCCCAGAACGTATTGAAACCAAGATTGAAGTCTTTCTCCGGGCCCATGAGCACTACCTAGACCCACTGCTAAAATGGGAAACCTTGAAAGCCTATCTTAGAGGGGTATTTATCGAGGAAATACACATTGTCAGGAACAACTCCTCTGCCTTGGTGGAGCGGGTGGGAGACCAGGTGAGACAGCTGGAACTCGCTTATGTGACTTGGATGTGACTAGGCTTGGATGTCGGCCCAGGACTCTCTGGACCGTCTGCGATCCTCAAAGGCAGAGCGGAAGAGGTTCTTTACCAAACTTGCATTTTATGAGGAAGGGGAACAAACTGGGCGATTGCTGGCCAAGATAGCGAGGTCTCAAGCACAATCCCTGGCCATCGGTGCTATACGCACCTCTACGGGTAAAGTGGTTAATACCCCTGAAACCATTATATCCGAGCTGGCATCCTTCTATGAAGGCCTTTGTGGATCGAGGGATGCCTACTCGGATGCAGACCTTGAAACATACATGACTAGTATTGATCTGCCTGCTCTCTCCACATCTGCCAGAGAACAGTTAGATGCACCAATTACTCTGGGCGAGCTGCAACTAGCGGCAAGCTCTTTTCCTACATGTAAAGCCCCCGGAGAGGATGGCCTGCCCATAGAAGTGTACACTCAATTTGGGGAGCACTTGTTACCTGAACTATTGAAGGTCTTTAACGCCACACTAGAGGGTGGTCAGCTGCCTGGTTCCATGGCTAGGGCTAATATTATTTTACTGTTGAAGCCGGGGAAGGATCCGGTTGACCCTGGCTCCTATAGGCCTATATCGTTGCTTCAGAGCGATGTAAAAATCCTGGCAAAGGTCCTGGCGCGCAGGGTTAACGGGATAATCACGTCTATTATCCACCCAGACCAGGCTGGCTTCATGCCGCAGAAGTCCACCGCCACCAATTTGAGGCGCATGTTCTTGAACATGCAGGTGCAGGCAGACAATGGGGGCCGTAGGGCGCTCTTATCCCTTGATGCCAACAAGGCATTTGATAGTGTCAGTTGGAGGTTCCTCTGGGCGACGTTGGCCAAGTTTGGCTTTGGGGACAAATTTATAGAGTGGGTCAGGCTGCTGTACGCGTCCCCCCAGGCGACCATTAGGGTCGCGGATAGGATGTCACCGGCCTTTGCTCTGGGTAGGGGGACAAGGCAGGGATGCCCCCTGTCCCCCCTGCTCTTCGCGATCGCTATAGAGCCATTGGCAGCCCTGGTGCGAGCTAGTGCCCGCGTCCGGGGATTCCAATACGGCACGCTGCAAGAAAAAATCATGCTGTACGCGGACGACATGCTGCTGTTCCTGGAGGACCCCACGCACTCCATCCCCGGGGCTATGTCAATAATAGAGCAATTCGGCCACTACTCGGGATTGACCATTAACTGGTCGAAATCCGCCCTGATGCTGTTGGATGAGGATGGTGGGGTAGCCCTGCCGGACTCTTGTCCCATCCCAGTTGTATCTAGCTTTAAATATTTGGGGGTGCAGGTGTCGCCCAGGCTGGGGGACTACTGCTCCCTTAATGTGCACCCATTGCTGTCCCGGTTTAGGGACAAAATTAATACCTGGAACACCCTAAAAATGTCACTTGCAGGTAAAGCCAATCTGATCAAAATGATTTTAATGCCACAACTACTCTACTTTCTTCATAACTCGCCTGTAGTGATACACCTGAAAATCTTCCGAATAGTGAACACTCTCTTCCGACGGTTGTTATGGCATACTAGGCCCCCTCGGATTAGACTGGAACACTTGCAGCGGGCCAAGGACAGTGGGGGGCTGGCGGTTCCCAACCCTTGGCTGTACTACATAGCGGCCCAGTTATAGCATTTGATCGGCTCTATGTCCCAGGACCCGGGGAGCTCAGCGGCACGACTGATGCTATCGGCCACTGGCGCTGAGACTGTCCCGATGGGGCTGGAGGCGCAAATGTTCCTAAAATCCAACAAGCAGACCCCGACGCTCGCACTTATCCAAAAAGTCTGGAATAAGGGCTGACAACTCCAGGGAGTGCAGGGATTCACGGAAGACAGCCCAATATGGGGCAATAGGTCTTATGTGGAGTTGGTGAAGCTGCAGCAGGGGCCCAGATGGCGTGCCCATGGTGTGGCTCTGCTGTCCCACATTTTCGTTAACGGCAGGCTTCTCACTTTCCCCGAACTGCAGGCCAGATTTGACCTCCCAGCTCATATGCATTATTACTACATGCAGCTTCAACATGCGGTTGCTGCACATGGGAATGCGGTGGAATGGGTTCAGTCGCCCACCCCGGTGTTCCGTGTGCTGCACACTAGCACTGAAACAAAAGGATTTATCTCACAATGCTACCAGATGTTACTGGCAAGTCACCTACAGGCATTCCCGAGCAGGGCGGAATCCATGTGGGAGAAGGACATAGGTACACTGTCAGGGGACCAATGGGAGGAGGCGTGGCAGTCAGTCACTACTTGTTCTTTAAACGTTGCGCAGAAAGTGTCACAGCTATATATATTATTGAGGGTACATTACACCCCGCTGAAATTATATAAGATGGGTAAGCTCGGGGACCCTGTGTGTGGTAGATGTCAGAGGCACAATGGAGATCTCATTCATCTCCTGTGGAGATGCCCTAAGCTTCACAGGTATTGGACTGAGGTGGTGGGTACAATAAACAGAGTGTTTCAAACTACGATCCCTTTGGACCCTAAGTGCTGCCTGCTGGGGATCTTGGAGGAAGCGATCCCTGGGGAGTTGACCAGGGTCGCGGTCTCTTGGGCCCTGTTTCAGGCCAGGAAGCTTATTTTGATGGGTTGGAAGTCGGTCTCACCGCCTACCACCACCTCTTGGGTAGCACACATGGGGAATACTCTTATAATGGAAAAGTACATATACCAGCACAGGGGAAGCCCGGGCAGGTTTGAGAGAATTTGGTCCCAATGGCTTGATACCCCTGGCCTGAGCCCCAGGGAGCTGGTGATGTCCCGACTTTTGCAGTAAATTTGAAACCAAGCGGCCAAGGATTAATATGCTTATATATGCAAGATTGTGGTGCTGTTCTTATGTGATCTTATATGTTGTTTTACAGTTCGCCAGCAGAGGGAAACCTTTGCTATTTTTTGTACAATGGAAACTGTTGTGATCTATCTGGTGTTCAATAAAAACCTTTTTGATTCAAAAAAAATAAATAAAATGCATTTATATATTTGGAAACTGTAAAGTGTTGCACCAGCGATCAGCAGATTGCTGGTGTCATGTAGATCTGTCAGTGTATCTGTTTCCCCATACATCCCGTACAGGCAAGCAGATACACTGACAGGAATAATCAATGAACTACATGGCCCTCCACAGTGCCATAGTAGTTCATTGAGAATTACAAGCCGACAGCCACCTAGGATGTTGGGGCTTCTAGTTCATTCACATAGAGCTGTGTGAATGAATGATGCAACCGTGTGGGTGGAGCCTTGCTGATTTGAAAAAGTGGCAGCTAGGTACGGGGAACTTCTCCCCGTACTGCTGTCACAAGGAGTGGGAGCATTGGGCAGCGGCTGCAGCACTGTAAACACAGCTCCCGGTTCTTTCAGGGGAGAAATGCCTGATCGGCTGTTCATACAAAGTATGAACAGCGATCTGTCATTTCCCCTAGTAAGTCCCATCCCCCTTCAGTTAGAACACACTATTGGGAACACAATTAACCCCTTGATCGCCCTCTAGTGTTAACCCCTTCACTGCCAGTGACATTTTTACAGTAATCAGTACATTTTTATAGTACTGATTGCTGTAAAATTGTCAATGGTCCCAAAAATGTGTCAAAAGTGTCCGATCTGTCCGCCATAATGTCGCAGTGAGGATAAAAATTAAAGATCGCCGCCATTACTAGTAAAAAAAATAATAATAAAAATGCCAATCCCCTATTTTGTAGACGCTATAACTTTTGTGCAAACCAATCAATATACCCTTATTGCAAATTTTTTTTTTACCAAAAATACGTAGAAGAATAAATATCGGCCTAAACTGAGGAAAAAAATCGTTTTTTTTTTGAAAAAAAAATATTGGGATGTTTATTATAGCAAAAAGTAAAAGATAATGTGTTTTTTTTTTTTTTTAATTGTCGCTTTTCTTTTGTTTATAGCACAAAAAATAAAAACCACAGAGATGATCAAACACCACCAAAATAAAGCTCTATTTGTGAGAAAAAAAGGACGTAAATTTTGTTTGGGTACAGCATCGCACGACCGTGCAATTGTCAGCTAAAGTGACGCAGTGCGAAATTGTAAAAAGTGCTCTGGTCAGGAAGGGGGTAAAATCTTCCGGGGCTGAAGCGGATATTCTACAGTAGATCTAAATTGTGATCAGCAAAGTTGAATGTTCCCAGTGTATTACAGTCTGTATACACTTCCTTCTAAAATAATCAGAGCCTTAGTGTTTTTTCAGCTTTTTTCAATATCTGAATTAAAGAAAAAGTTCAGTACTTAAAAGTGAACTCCTTTAGTGATCAGTACTAAGAACTAGGGCTGCAACTAACGATTATTTTCATAATCGATTAGTTGGTCGATTATTGTTTCAATTAATCGGTTAATAACCGGAAAAAAAATAATAATAATTTTGCTGCATTTTTACATTTTTTTGGGCCAATTTGTTGTTGGGTAGACTAAAAAAACACAAATTGCCGCAAAAACACATTATTACATGCTTTTCTGCAGCTTCTCTATTGAAGTATATTGAACCAAAAAAACAAAATAGCACCGTTTTGCGTTAAAAAAAAGACCTTGCCCTTTCCAAATATGTAGCAGCTGAAAAAATCATGGATGTGAACGTGTCCCATAGGAAACCATGTAATTGAGCTGTAGTGTGTTTCTGCAAAAAGCACCAAAAAAACAGAGGCGTGACCCAGGCCTGAGATGTTTAGTAACATAATGGTGTTAAAAAAAAAAAAAAAAAAATTAGTACAAAAAGAGCAAATAATCGCTGTAAAGGGTTCATTTTTTACTGTGGGACAGTGAAAGTAATATTTACAGTAGCGATTTGCTCTTTGTACTGTAAAGGGCTCATTTTAGTTTTTTTTAACCCCATTATGTTACTGGCCGATTAATCGATTATGAAAATAGTAATCGATTAATTTCATAATCGATTAGTTGTCGATTAATCGATTTAGTTGTTTCGGCCCTACTAAGAACTGTGAACTTTAATAGCCATCCAACATTCTCAGTTGCATGTGTTCTCAACCAAACTGTGAAGCCATCAAATAGCTGTTGTCATAACCGATGACATGTGAAACATTATAGCAATTGCAGATTAAACAGAGGTTTAGCACCTCTATACTTATGGATACGCACACCAAATTCCTGAAGGTTTGGGACCCATGGATAACTTATAATGATCGCCTAATCCTGGACCGTTCTTTACTTTCTTTATGACTGCCAGGAATGGTCCACCCCAGTGTTGCGTTATGGGCCAGACCGCAATGGAAATTCCTCCCTTTCCCATCCCCTCTCCCAGGCAAACTTCTTTCCCTTCCTACCTTCCCCTCTTTTCTACTAGCCGCTGAGGACAACAGGCACTTATTCGCCATCCCCTTTTATTCCTCTTTAACACTGTGCTCTCTCATGAGCTTCAGGCTCCATGTACACTGAAGCTGATAAACTGCAGTTTATTGGTGTTTTTTTAAAAAGCCCATTAACTGCACTCTATGTTAGCCTATGTGTTCATGTACACATAGCGTTTTTTAGCGTTAATGAGCAGTGGAGTTAATGGGCTTTTTTCTGAACGCAAGAAATTCGCGTTCAAAGTGCCTTTTTTTGTCAGGAAAAAATGCAAAACGCTAATAAACGCTCAAACGCTGGTCGCCAGAGTTTTTTAGCGTTTTTTGATCCATTGAAAAAAAAGCTAAAAAAACGCTACACTGAAAAACGCTAATAAACGCTAGTAAAAAACGCTGATAAAAGCTATATTTTAAAGCAGCTTTTTCTGCCAGAAATCTGGCGTTCAAAACAACAGTTTTTGAGCTTCTGTGTAAATGGAGCCTAAAGCCCCGTACACACGGTCAGACTTTTGCCCAACAAACTTAGTTTTAAGCAAGTTGGACCAACAATCCGACCGTGTGTTTGCTCCATCGGACAAACTTTTTTTCGTTTGGTTTTGTTTTCATCGGACAAAAGTTGGGTCTGCAAACGGACAAACTTTTGCCCAACAAAAGTCCGATGGAGCAAAGTCCGACCGTGTGTACAGGAAACCATCGGACTTTTGTCCGATGGACTAAACAACTAATGTTAAAATCAACCAACAATAGCAGAGGTTGACCAAAGGGTGGCGGAAAAGAGCAGAAAAACCACGTGATGTTGCCAAAAGTTTTGGGAAAGTTTGCAGAAAAGTCCGAGCGTGTGTATGCTATGGGTGTTCCCGGCCAACTCCGTTCGGACAAAAAAACACGGAAAAGTCCGACCGTGTGTACGAGGCTTTAGAGTTTCTTCCCCTATTTCCTTACCCCTGCTGAGGAGATTGGCTTTGTTGACAATATGCACTTCTCCTTATACTGAGATTAACCCCTTCCATACCGGGCCATAGTAAAATGACGCTGGCAGGAACCCTCTCTCCCTCCGGGTGGACGTCATATGACGTCCTGGGTTTGAGGGGGGATATCTGAATGATGCCTGCAGCTAGAGGCATCATTCAGATATCCTTTTTTTCAGCCGGCGATCCTGCGTACCATAAGAATGATCATAGCGGTGGTTCCGCCGCTTGATCGTTCTTATAGGCAGCGGGAGGGGACATCCCCCCACTCCCGCCGCCATCCGGTGCTTCTCCGGGCTCTCCCGTGCCATCGGGGGCCCGGAGAGAATCATCCGGCGCCGTTGGTGGGTCACGTGACGAGCATAGAGATGACTGGTGACCAGATGGTCACCAGTCATCTCTATGACCATCGGAGGCCCGGGCGCGATGTGATGACGTCACGCCCGGGTCCTCAAATGTAAACAAAGCCGCCATTGCGGCTGTAAGTATGAGATCAGTGAAATTTTTTTCACGATCTCATGCTTTCCAGCCTGGAGGAGAGATGTGGGGTCTTATTGACCCCGCATCTCTCCATAAAGAGGACCTGTCACACACATTCCTATTACAAGGGATGTTTACATTCCTTGTAATAGGAATACAAGTGATCAAAAAAAAAAGTAAAAATAAAAAAAAATAAGTAAAATAAAAAAAATAATAATATTTTTTTTTTTTAAAACGCCCATCCCCAATAGCTCGCGCTTAGAAGCGAACACACACGTAAGTCCCGCCCGCATATGTAAACGTCGTTCAAACCACATATGTGAGGTATCGCCGCGTGTGTTAGAGCGCGTGCAACAATTCTAGCACTAGACCTCCTCTGTAACTCTAACCTGGTAACCTGTAAAAACGTTCAAAGCGTCGCCTATGGAGATTTTTAAGTACCGAAGTTTGGTACCATTCCATGAGTGTGCGCAATTTTAAAGCGTGACATGTTAGGTATCTTTTTACTCGGCATAACATAAGCTTTCATATTTTACAAAAAAATTGGGCTAACTTTACTGTTTTGTTATTTTTAATTCATGAAACAATTTTTTTCCCCAAAAAAAGGCGTTTGAAAAATCATTGCGCAAATACCGTGCAAGATAAAAAGTTGCAACAACCGTCATTTTATTCCCTAGAGTGTCTGCTAAAAAAAAACATATATAATGTTTGGGGGTTCTGAGTAATTTTCTAGCAAAAGAATGATGATTTGTACATGTAAGAGAGAAGTGCCAGAATAGGCCCGGTATGGAAGTGGTATAAAAAGCCCTGTATGGAAGTGGTTAAATTACACACAGGTGGACTCTATTTACTAATTAGGTGACTTCTGAAGGCAATTGGTTTCACTAGATTTTAGTTAGGGGTATCAGAGTAAAGGGGGCTAAATACAAATGCACGCCACACTTTTCAGATAATTTGAAAAAAAATTTAAAACCATTTATCATTTTCCTTTCACTTCATAATTATGTGCCACTTTGTGTTGGTCTAACACATAAAATCCCAATGAAATAAATGTAAATTTTGGGTTGTAACATGACAAAATGTGGAAAATTTCAATTGTTATGAATACTCTTTCAAGGCACTGTATTATATCATTCATTCATTTAATCTTTCTACATTCCTCTAAATGTTACCACCCAACCCTTTTCTCTTGCAAATGGCATTCCTTTAACTTTTCTTTATCTGTCTGGAAGCATATACCGTATTTATCGGCGTATAACACGCACAGGCGTATAACACGCAGCCTAACTTGAGAGGGAAGTTTCGGGAAAAAAACTTTCCTCAGCCCCCTGCATATAACACGCAGGCACAGATTACCCTCCATTTTCAGGGTAAAAAAGTGAGTGTTATACGCCAATAAATACAGTATCTATATCCAAAATGTATTTATATTTTACTTTATTATAATCTATTTATACAGTGAAACCTCGGATTGCAAGTAACGCGGTTAACGAGTGTTTCGCAATGTGAGCACTCTTTTATAAAAAATTCTGACTCGGTTTGCGAGTGTTGTCTCGCAAAACAAGCAGGATTCAAGCCACAGCGGTGTGCAGTACCGCATTTGGGCTTAGGTGGGGGGGCGCCAGAGCCTATCTGAGCCGTTCTGAAAAACTCAGAAATAATCTGTTCCCGAGCCTTTCCGAGGTTTTCCGAGCTGTCCCCGAGCCTTTCCGAGTATTTCCGAGGCTCTCTGGCACCCCCACCTCTGGCCACATGCGGTATTGCATGCCAAAGAAGTCAATGCAGAACAAATTATTTTTGTTTCCATTGACTTTTATGGGGAAACTCGCTTTGTTATGCGAGTGCTTTGGATTACGAGCATTCTCCTGGAATGGATTATGCTCGTAATCCAAGGTTCCCCTGTATGTGCCTCCTCTTCTATCCTTCAGTCATCTAGCAGTGCTTCCAACATGCATTTTATTAACCACTTAAGCCCCGGACCCATACGCAGCATGAAGACCAGAGGTGTTTTTACAATTTGGCACTGCTCTGCTTTAACTGGAAATTGCGTGGACATGCAATGTTGTGCCCAAACGAAATTTGCGTCCTTTTCTTCCCACAAATAGAGATTTCTTTAAATGGTATTTGATTGCCTGTGCGATTTTTTTTTTTTTGCGATTTAAACGAAAAAAAGACGAAAATTTTGAAAAAAATTATATTTTCTACTTTTTATTATAAGAAAAATCGAATAAACTCAATTTTAGTCATACATTTAGACCAAAATGTATTCAGCCACATGTCTTTAGTAAAAAAAAATGTTAATAAGCGTATATTTATATAAAAGTTATAGCGTCTACAAACTAGGGTACATTTTCTGGAATTTACACAGCTTTTAATTTATGACTGTCTATCTAATTTCTTGAGGTGCTAAAATGGCAGGGCAGTACAAAACCGTCCAAAATGACCCCATTTTGGAAAGGAGACACCCCAAGCTATTTGCTGAGAGGCATGGTGAGTATTTTACAGCTCATTTGTTTTTGAAAATGAAGAAAGAAAATAACAAAAAGCGAGATCTGCAAAATACTCATCATACCACTCAGCAAATAGCTTGGGGTGTCTACTTTCCAAAATGGGGTCATCTGGGCGGTTTTGTGCCATCTGGGCATTCCATGGCCTCCGAAACTGTGATGGGCAGTGAGGAGTGAAATCAAAAATTTACACCCTTAGAAATCCTGAAGACGGTGCTTGGGTTTTGGGGTCCCGTACGTGGCTAGGCTCCCAAAAAGTCTCACATGTGGTATCCCCGTACTCGGGAGAAGCAACAGAATGTATTTTGGGGTGTAATTCCACATATGCCCATGGCATGTTTGAGCAATATATCATTTAGTGACAACTTTGTGCAAAAAAAAACAAAATTGTCTTTTTCCCGCAACTTGTGTCAACATATAAAATATTCTACTTTCCAAAACGGGGTCATTTGGGGGGGTTTTGAACTGTCCTGGCATTTTATGCACAACATTAGGAAGCTTAAGTCACACATCACCCACTCTTCTAACCACTTGAAGACAAAGCCCTTTCTGACACTTTATGCTTACAATTACGTTGAACCCCCAAACATTATATATTTTTTTAAAGCAAAGGCCCTACAGATTAAAATGGTGGGTGTTGCATTTTTTTTCCCACACAGTATTTGCGCAGCGATTTTTCAAACGCATTTTTTGGGGAAAAATACACTTTTTTATATTTTAATGCACTAAAACACACTACATTGCCCAAATGTTTGATGAAATAAAAAAGATGATCTTAGGCCGAGTACATGGATACCAAACACGACATGCTTTAAAATTTCGCACAAACGCGCAGTGGCGACAAACTACATACTTTTTTAAAAGCCTTTACAGGTTACCACATTAGATTTACAGAGGAGGTCTACTGCTAAAATTACTGCCCTCGATCTGACCTTCGTGGTGATACCTCACATGCATGATGCAATTTCTGTTTACATATGACGCCAGACCGACGCTTGCGTTCACCTTTGCGCAAGAGCAGGGCAGGACAGGGGTGCTTTTTTTTTATTTTTTATTTTGCTTTTTTTTTTTTTTAAACTGTTCCTACCATTTTATTTTATTTTTTATCATTTTTGTTATCTCAGGGAATGTAAATATCCCCTATGATAGCAATAGGTAGTGACAGGTACTCTTTTTTTGAAAAAACTGGGGTCTATTAGACCCTAGATATTTCCTCTGTCCTCAAAGCATCTGACCACACCAAGATCGGTGTGATAAAATGTTTTCCCAATTTCCCAATGGCGCTTTTTATATCCGGGGGGCAACATTCCCTCCCACTGCTTGTAAAAGCAGTCCAGAGGCTAATTAGGTTCTAGGATTGCTTTTACATGAAAGCCGGCCGCAGGCTGAAAAGAATGATACCAAGATGATACCTAAACCCGCAGGCATCATTCTGGTATAACCATTCAAATTCCAGCAACATACCAGTACGTTGCTGGTCCTTGTTGGACATGTATTGTAATCTTTTTTTTTTTTTTCATGCAGCCTGTTGGCTGAACGAAAAAAAGAGATTGATCGGTGGGTATGCCCACCATTAGAATACCTCCCTTCATTCACCCACTTCTAATGATGGGCATACATGCACCATTTATATATGCCGAAGCATGGGGGCATCCTCCCGCAAAAGTTATGCCACATACACATGTCTGACTTTTCATGGGGCAAGTCTCCATCGAAATTTTGACCGTATGTACGTGGCATTAAGAGCAAAATCGCTCCTCCACCCCTGCTGCCCCCACGCTTCGGCATATATGCTCTTTTTTTTAATTGTGGTGGTGAAATCACCTCCTACTGCACTGGAGTCGCAGGGATCAGGCCTGTCTCTGCGAACGCTGCAGTTATGTGTGTTGTGTTTTGTAAGTGATCGATCGATACTGCACTTGGGTGGGCTGGGCGGAGGGGCAAAACGCAGGTGCTAGCAGGTATCTGGGCTGATCCTGCTAACACTGCGTTTTTGGGAACCCTAAACTGCTGGGGACGCTAGTATAGATCTGATCAGATCAGATATTGATCTGTTCAGATACTATACCACTAAGGGAGGTGTATGCTTTGCGCGTGGGTGTTAGCGTTACTGGCACTAACCTGACGCTGCCTGGGGCGACGCATACCCTCTCTGACGCTAAAACCTAATTGATATCACCCGCCGGACGATCAGGGGGTTGAACCTTTGTTGGGTTATATACGGCGGGTGCCCTGACACTATAAAAAGCAAACTAACTAACCAGCGTCACCCGTAACACTTATACGGTGATCACTGGTGAAAGGGTTAACTAGGGGAAATCAGGGGGTTAAACCTTTATTAGGTAATTTATGGGGGTACTTGACGCCAAAAGAACCTGGCGGCGAACCTAAAAAAATAACTGGCTACCTAGCAGCACCATCGACACTAATACAGCAATCAGAAAAACGATCGCTTAGTGACACTGGTGATAGGGGGTGAAAGGGTTACCTGGGGGCGAACAAGGGGTTAAACCTTTATTAGGGGGGGTTAGGGGGCTACCCTGGACCTAAAGGGACCGAACACTAACTGCCCTGACACTTTTACTATCACAAATGTCACTGATTGCAGTGATCAGTAAATAAATGATCACTGCAATCAGTGACATTGTGAATGGGGGCTGGGGGTGACTGGGGGGGTGGATTGTGTACCTATGTGTGCTGGTGTCAGTGTACTGTTGGTGCACTAACCTGATGTCTTCTCTCCTCGGCGCTCTGGACGAATAGAGCGCTGCATGGAGAGATGACATCACTTCCTCTGCCTGTGTTTACATTACACAGGCAGATGAAGCCTTTCATTCGCCGGGAGCGATCGCGAGGGGGTGGCCAGAAACCAATGGCTGCCCCCTCATGACGGAACGCTCCTGGACCGAAAACGACCGCCGCATGTACCGGTGGACCCCCCACCCATACGAATGCAGTCATGTACAGGTACGTGATTGTGCCTGTCCGTGCCATATTGCTGACGTATATGTACATGGGGCGGTCGTTAAGTGGTTAATTATATCACATATTTAGACTCAGATGGGATAAACTGCTCCACATAATGACCATGTATATGAACTTGAATAATTCTTGAAAGCATTTAAAACTATCTGCACATATGTTTGTTCAAGGTTAAATCGTTTATGCTTCCTCCAGAACCTAAGCTAATGTTCGAAGATATTGCAACCGTTTAAAGTATTTAACATTACTTCTTTCAGCTAGTTTAGTGCAAAGTGTAGCACCCATAACAATAGTCAGTCTATCGCATGCTACCCTGGCTTTAATAAAGGAAATTCTCACTGGTTGTGATGGTTACTACACATTAGGCTTAGATCTTTCCTGCTTGGTTAGCTTTTTGTAGAAGCCTGACATTTTAGTATGTCCTTTCCGTAATTTAGATCATGCATAAAATAGCCTGCAATATAACCTGCTCTTCTACCACATTGCTTGGGGATTTGGACACAATTACTGACCATGAGGTAGGGAGAGTCAGACACATGAAAAAGTTTTGATCCGTGTGCCCTGGTTTAAGGGACAGCGCAAAATGCTCCCATGGTCTCTGATAGAGGGTGATCTTTTAACAGCTCTTAATTCAAGACCTTTTTGAAAATGTAAATTCTGGTTATGAAAGTGATTTAGTTTGCAGGACATAAGACTGCAGGACTACTGGATAAAATCATTATATAATAGACCAACGGCAAGAGTCAAAGTAAATGGGACAGTCTCAGCGCCATTTGAGATGAAGAATGGCACTAGACAGTGGTGTCCCCTGTCACCGCTACTATTTGTCCTTGCGCTGGAACCTAACTAACCCTAGAATAACCCTACCTAATTTAATGAAATCCCTTAAAGAGTACGGAAATATGTCTAATTGAAAAAAAAATCCGGCCAAATCTGAAATATTGAGTATTAATATACCTAAAGCAGAAAGGAACACCTACCAAGAAGATTTCCCATTTAACTGGGGAAAAAAAGAACCAAAGTACCTTGGAGTTAAGATAACAACTACTACTGAGACATTATATAAAGCTAATTTCATCCCATTGTTAAACAACATTAAGGCAGAACTTAATAGAATGACACCGGGGCAACTATCTTGGAATGGTAGAATAAATATCTTAAAAATGGTAATCTTACCCAAAATAGTATACAAAATGCAAATGCTCCCAATTCCATTACCACATGCATATTTTAAAAAGTTACAGACAATGTTCCTATAATTTATTTGGCGAGGGGAAAAAAACATGTATTAAACTGACACTATTGACAAAGGAAAAGGCACAGGGGGGATTGGGGGCACCTGATTTGAGAAATTATTATTACGCGATCGTCTTATCACGAATAATAGATTGGGCTAAAAATAATACAGAAAAGAGGTGGGTAAATATGGAATTTACAACTAGTAAAACATCACTGGGGAAGGTAATATGGATTCCTGTACAATACCAAGAACTTAGCACAGACATACACAGTATCACTAGGAATGCATTAAAAATATGGGACAAGATACACAAAAAGGAAAAATGGGATTTTAATTCACCTCTAATACCATTAACCGACACACAACATTTTGCACCGGGATTGGAAAAAATGTTTGGAAAGTGAATCATACAAGAAAATGCACAATTTTTTTTAAATTTCATATCTTTATTAAACCATTTTCCAACAATGCATACAATCCCTCTTTCCCTCCCCACCCAATCTCCCGTACAAATTTGTTTTTAAAACATATCACTTTAAAACCAATACAAAATCCCCTTCCTTCTTCCCCACTACCTCGTACCTCTCACTCCATTCTACATCCCCCATCCTTCCACTGGTTGGCCTATGCCACACGCGCTCACACTTCCTTCCTCCAGATCATCCATTCCCTTCTACAAGGACTTTACTTATATTTAATTACGATTTTTTCTCCTGCCACGGTTTCCAAATCTTATCAAATTTTTTTAAGGCTCCTTGTCTGATATAGTCCTTTCCTTTAATATTGTTATGTTCATATTTTGCTCCCAGTCCTTGCTAAGGGATGGGGAGACTGATTGCCATCTCTGTGCGATCAGCCTCCTTGCTTGAAATAAGCATCTTGTTATTGCTAACTGGGTATTGACATTTGACCCCTCACCCTCTGCCCAGCCCAATACACATTGTAGGGGTTCCAGCTCTATGTGAACCTCAAAAGTTTGCTCGATAATTCTCACTACCTCCCTCAAATACCTGAGTAACCTCGGGCATCGCCAGAACATGTGGATCATGCACAATTGAAAGATGTAATGGAGCACAATAAATTGTTAATTATAAATGTCTCTTTCCTTGGTATCTAACTCCCGACAAGGTACATAAATGTTCAAGGGAAGCTTCACAGTTATGCTGGAGGGGGTGTAAGGAAATTGGGACTATGGCCCACATTTGGTGGACATTAGAGGTGCGCATCTTTACTGGCCTCACGATTCGATTACGATTATCAGGTCAACGATTCGATTCCGTGATGCATCACGCTTACAGCGCAAGTGTGCATGGTTTTCATCAAAAAAATTAAAGCAGTCAGGAGAACTCCATTTTTTTTAATTCTATCTGTTCTTTTAAAAAAAAAAAAGACAACACTCCCTGCATGTAGCAAAGTCTAAACATAGCAGACAACAACTTAAATGAGCTCCATGCTCTCCTCCAAAATACTAGAGGATATGGTCAGACTGCAGACCTACTGCAAGAGATGGTCAGAGACTGCAGACCTACTGCAAAAGATGGTCAGAGACTGCAGACAATAGTACAGGAGATGATCAGAGACTGCAGACGTAGTACAGGAGATGGTCAGAGAGACTGCGGACATGCTAAAGGAGGTGGTCAGAGAGACTGCGGACATGCTACAGGAGGTGGTCAGAGAGACTGCGGACATGCTACATGAGATGGTCAGAGAGACTGCAGACATGCTACAGGAGGTGGTCAGAGAGACTGCGGACATGTTACAGGAGGTGGTCAGAGAGACTGCGGACATGCTACAGGAGATGGTCAGAGAGACTGCGGACATGCTACAGGAGGTAGTCTGAGAGACTGCGGACATGCTACAGGAGGTGGTCAGAGAGACTGCGGACATGCTACAGGAGGTGGTCAGAGAGACTGCGGACATGCTACAGGAGGTGGTCAGAGAGACTGCGGACATGCTACAGGAGGTGGTCAGAGAGACTGCGGACATGCTACAGGAGGTGGTCAGAGAGACTGCGGACATGCTACATGAGATGGTCAGAGAGACTGCGGACATGCTACAGGAGGTGGTCAGAGAGACTGCGGACATGCTACATGAGATGGTCAGAGAGACTGCGGACATGCTACAGGAGGTGGTCAGAGAGACTGCGGACATGCTACAGGAGGTGGTCAGAGACTGCAGAAATGATACAGAAGATGAGCAGATAAGTATGATATCTTTTTTACTTTAAAGAAAAAATAATACCCTTTAATATCACTTTAAGAAATCATTGAGTCTTTTGGCAGCAACTTGGATAGTAAACAAGTCAACATCACTGCAAAAATAAAAAAAAGAAGAAATTCCAATCAGCAAGAAACATACTGCTTGCAGATCAGTAGATGGTTCCAGAGGGGAGAGATGATGGGAAAATCTCAGGAAGAAATTAGACAAGTGTTTGTGCAGCCCCCAATGTATTAGGCACACAGTACACACACAGCGGATAGCTGCAGCAGGTGGGGGGATGTGCAACTTCTATACAACCACACATATATCAAAGCATGACAGGCTGATCTATCACCTCTGGAGCACTCCCATCCCCCCCTCCTCTCAGCTCCTTTCCTAAAGCCGACTCTTTGCCTCATCCCACGGATGTTAAGACAGCTACAGCGATCTGTGTGTCTTAGCTCCGTGCAGCATGTGTGTGTCTCAGCTCTGTGCATTGATCTGTGTGTCGGCGCGGCGCCCACCTATCAGGGAGATGACCAGTGTCAGTGTCCAGAGAAGGGGGAGAGCGTGGGTGGGGGCAGAACTCTGAGGCTACAGTCAATTGAGGAAGGAACAGCACCAGGCGCAGCCAGCCGTACGGCGGCTTGTCATTCCAGCAAAGACACTGCCGCGCGGGGGGGAGGAGCCAGAATGATGTCACACATAATCGATTATTGCTGAATACCGCATCGATGCCGAATCGGGAAGGGTCTAATCGTAATGCGGCGATCATTTTCAACACCCCTAGTGGACATGTCCCAAAATTATATAATATTGGGGGGAGATTAGGCATACAATTAGAAATAACCAATATTGTAGTTCATGACGACCCGTGGGGATGTTTATTACACGGGATTCGAATGCCAACTAAACATTACCTGAGAACACTGCTCCCACAGCTTTTAAACGCTGCAAAGAGCCAAATACCTACACACTGGCAAGAACCGGAACAACCTACACAGAAGGGTTGGTGCAATAAAATAGATTAAATATACAGCTTGGAATACCGAAGGTTCAGTGAGGGGGAGGTAATGGAGGAGTTTGAAGAAAAGTGGAAGGAATGGACAGTTCACAAGCATACAATGGGATACGCAGAAGTGATGGGAGCATAACAAAACATAACATAACAATAACAAAATATATTAAAATAAGAATATAAATAATCTGAACTAAAGAAGGGAGAAGAGGGGAAAAGTACATAATAAAGAGAGAGTATGGAAGATGGAGAAATCTTAGATGGGAGAGGTCGGGGAATTAGGGTGAGGGGGGGTTGGGTATATTAATAATTCTCTTTTTTAAATGTAATGCATTAGGTTACAATGTGTGGGGGTGGCTAGTTAGTCCCTTATTGGATACAGCACCTCATCCCGGTTGAGTATACAAACAAATGGAGGGGATGTGGAATTATAGCGGTGCCAATGAAAGATTCACAAAAAAGTTTTAAATTTGTTTATATTTATTTTGATTATCAAAAAACATTTTTTAATAAATATGAGAGAACAATAATAGTGAGTTACATATATTGGTTACATACAATCAATCATGGTAGCCCAACATGTTTCACCAATACATTGGCTTCCTCAGGGGCAATCGATTAGACCAATACAGTATTAAAACGGTCTAGAGAGAAAGACATTCAATTAGTTCATTACATAAATATATTGTAATAATCACAGATAAAGAGCAAAGGAAAATCCAAACCAAAAGGCCAAAATGGGACATGTTGGCTGCCATGCTATAGCACATGGTCGAGCATACCTACAGGGAACCCAAGCACCAGCAATCCACAACGTCCAAATGCCGACAACCGAAAATAGCGACCATACATGTGACTTCAGAGGGCTTGAAAGCAACTAAGAGACAAAATATAAAAAATTAATATGGGGTTAGTTTCCGGGGCATAAATCTCAAACGGAAATGAACCAACATGGGCTAACATAGCCTCCAAATACATACCCATATAGAGGAATAAAAATTAAGAATTGAAGCAGGGGCGCTGAATCATGAAGCCTACCAATTGCACATAGTAATGAAAAAGTTTGCCTATTGAAGTGAAAAAAGGAAAAAAGATGAGCAATAAAAGAAAAAAGGGGGACATTAACATCCCATGAACAATATAAATATATTTCAGTATAGAAGCATTTATATAAAGGGATTTGGGAATAAAACAGTTTTACCAAATAGGAGCCAAAATTAAATAAAATTAAATAAAATTTCAGAATGATTGTATCAAGAGATAGATGGAAGCTGACAATTCTTAAAAGAAGGAGACCGGAGAGATCCCAGGAAGGTAGTGTTACAAGCAGACATCCAGATACACTAACGTGGAACTTGGCAATCCAGGAAAGCCTATAGATAACCAACAGGTATCAGATCCATAGGTAAATACTAATAGCAAAGCATGATGCAAGGTCATAGTAAAAGATTTAGCTGAGCAGAAGCAAAATATAGCATCAGCGCCCCAAACCAGCAGACAAATGAATGCTGGTTGTAGCAAGTTTATAAAGCTCTCCAGCCGCTCGCCTTCTCAGTTTTCCCTGCTGGTTCTGCATTGTGGGTGCTCCCTTCCAGGGAGCTGCCATGTGCTTTACTGTGGCTGAAGGCCATTTTTCCAGTGGACTTTCCTATTAACTTGTATGTCAGCTGTCTAGGGAAGTGCATGGTGGCTATTTTCTTGTAGCCACATGGCAGTGGCCATCTTGCCAGTGATCCCTCCTCTCAGACTGGATACAGAGGCAGTCTCTAGGACAGGAGGGCGTACTATGAGACACGGTCACCACAGCAGCAGCCACAGCTGGTTCACTGACACATCCACAAGCAGCATCCATGTGGGTAGCCACAGCGCTCCCCTGGCGGTTGGGAATCCTCCCTGGGATACCTCCTTCTCTGCTGCAATCAGCCTGGTGGGGGCATATTGTTCCTGACTTCCCCTTTGGTTTTATAATTTTTAGTGGGTGGGCTGTATGTAGTCTTAGGTGCATGTGTCCCCTTCATAGGGTCCTCTGACCCCCTCTGTCAGCGGTCCTGGAGTCGTTCATCTCTCAGGTGGAGACTATGTTCAGGCACAAGATGAGCAGGAAGTGTTCCCCTTCTATTGCGTGCTTCTTTGGATGTTTATGAGCCCAAGTCGAGTTCCGCGGACTCTGCGTTTTCTGCAGACCCTGGAGATTCCTCTCCTGATTCCTCAGACAGCAAGGTTTAGTTTAGTCCAAGGAGAAATTGCTGGTGATCGCACTGATTACTTCCGCGCGAGAGATGCTTAAAACTCGAGGACTCTGCTGGGGTGGCTGATGTCCCCTTTGGTATGCAAAATCCAGCTAGGTCTTTTAAAGTTTTTCCTTACCCCTCATGCTATGGTAAGTTTATTTACAAAGATTGGGAAGCACTTTTTTGGTACATTACCCCTTTAAGGTGTCCCTTCTGAAGAAGTGGACCTCACCTCCTATGGTGGATCTTCCTATTTTAAGGTTGAATAAAGCAGCTGTGATATGGGTGGAGGAGTCTCCCTCCTTTAAAGATCCTGCAGACTGCTTAGCAGAATTGCTTGCCCACTCTATCTTCACCTCTCCAGGGTCGGCGTTGTGTCCTGTATTGACCATGACCCTGGTGTCTCAGATGCTTATTTAATGGGCCAAGGTTCTGCAACAAAGTTTGTTTACCCGGCAAGTGAATAGACGGACAGGATATAATTTTTTTCTTATTCGCAAGAAAAACTTTTTCCCTCCAATCTTTGCCTTCCAGCATCACAGGTCCTGTGCAGAACAGGACAGGATCTGCTGGACCAGGGAGCGATAGTCCCTGTGCCAGAGCGAGAACAGTTGCCGGGGAGGCTTTACTCTGTTCACGGTTCCAAAATTGGACAGAGCTCACCCATTTTGGACATCCATGGCCTTGAATTTCTTTTTGTTGTGTGAGAACTAGCATTGTAGAGCTTTTAAGGACACCTCCACTTGCTTTTCTTTTTAAGGGCTTTGCTTGCCCATTTTTGTCAGAAAGTTCAGCAAACACAAAACATGAGTTTCCCTTGCAGGTGTTTTAGGCATTTCGCTCTTCAAAACAAATGCTCACTCAGCCCTTATGGTTTGCACTTGCAGTACACCTGCTCTGGACTTACTCTTTAGGCCTTGGTCTGTTTCCCACAGACTGGTCGATCACTGATTCTGTGAAAACAGCTAGCAGCCTTTTGCTGCACTGTTTTCCACTTCTCTCCTAGGTGGAGCTTTCCTGACTCCTGGGCCAGACCTCCTGTCTGCCAGGGTGGAGCTCAGAACCATGGTCAGGTCATTACTAAAAGCCCAGCACACACCTTACCAATTAGTGTGCTGGCTGTTCCGAATGCCTGGACCCAGGATTGGAGATTTCCTCCCACCCGAATCACTTAGAAATCTCCCAGGCTCCAGGTCCCCAAATGAATTTTTAGAAAACAATGAGGAAACTGAAAAGCCAGTTTCCTCTGGATTAAGCAAACCCCTGGAGCCCTTCAACCCTCTTGGTTGAGAATTCTGGGTCAAAATTGCTTTCTAGACCCTGGCAGGACAACACTCTGCCACAGTGGGTACAGAAGTTCAAGTTCATCAGGGGGATTTTCTGGTATCCATAGACATCAAGGATGCATACCTGCATATTCCCATCTTCAAGAACATCAGCGGTTATTTTGCTTTGCAGTGGGGGATGCAAATTATTATTTTGTGGTGCTCGCCTTTGGATTGGTCTCATGCCCCAAGGTGCTGGCCCAGTCCTGGCATTACTGAGACAACTTGGGATTTCCCATGACAGGTTATCTGGATGCCCTGCTCCTGTGGGCGAACTCCCAGGCCACACTGACAGACAAGGAGATCACAATGCACTCCCTGCAGGGACTTCGGGTGGGTCCTGAACCTCAATAAGTCTTCGCTGTGCCCCGTCCAGGAGACTGAAGTGTCTGGGCCTGAGTCTCGACTCAAAGCCGACCACTGTTTCACCTGGCGGACAAGCTCTGAAAGCTTCGGTTCATCTAAGACTGTGGTTCATCTACACTGGTTCTGCAAGCAGTTCTCCCCTGCTGGCTTGCTAGCAGGCTCTGGGTCTTATGGTGTCCGCCTTCAAGGCGGTCCCATATGCATAGTTCTGTACAAAATCCTGTTGACATCGGACAAGTCTCTTGCTTCCCTGGACAACCAGATTTGTCTGGGCCGGTTGACAAGGGCTTTTCTCAGGTGGTGGCTCCAGTTTTTTCCCCAGCAGACCAGAACGTACCCGTCCCCCCAACTGGATGATAGTCACGACGAATGCCAGCCTGTCCAGCTGGGGAGGTGTCCTGGGTTTGAGATTAGCACTAGATCTCTATACTCTAGAGTTGCGTTGCACTCCTTGGATGTGGTCTGTCTGTCTGCCATGGCCTCCTTCCAGAGGTCAGATTCTCTTTGTGCTCACAGACAGTCCAAATAATGGCCTGGCGGTCTCCTCTGCTACTATATTCTGTTGGATTCGGCAGTCGAGTGTTCTGGTGTATGCCATTAAGGATAGGGCTCCTCTCTTCCCCATTGCGCCATACTCCACCAGGGAAATTGGTGCCTCCTGGGTTTTCAGGTCTCCGGCGTCTGTGTTTCAGGTTTGCAAGGCAGCATTCTAGTCATCTGTGCACACTTTTGGAATTGTAATATGTAATGAGGTTCCCCTATGACTCATTCACGTTGTGTGTGTACATTTCAACCTGAGCTATTAACCACTTAACGACTTGCCCATAGATGAATGACGTCTATAGGGTGGTTCGTTAACTCTGGGAGGGCATACATGGACATCATCCCAGAATCGCGCTCCCATGCGCCCCATGGGGCACGCACACGTGAGTGTCCATGACCGCCGGGTCCAGGGGACCCGGCAAATCATGGATCTTGGTAAAAGGCCACTGATAGTGGCTGTTTACCACATGATCGCTCCGTCAAATGACGGAGCGATCACTTGTAAACAAACCGGCGTCATGTCATGACGCCGGTTCCTCTCTCCCCTCTGTACCGATCGGTACAGTGTGAGAAGGGAGAGATTCAGCCATCCCTGCCCTACCCTGCAATACTCTGCAATACCCAGCCATGCTCTGCAATGCTCGGCCATACCCGGCCATACTCTGCCATGCTCAGCCATGCTAGGCTGTACTCGTCCTCTATATGTGGCCAGGCTAAGGAAGTCTCACACATGTGGTATCGCCGTACTCAGGAGGAGTAGGAGAATCTATTTTGGGGTGACATTTTTGGTATGTATATGTTATGTGTTAGAATTATTGTATAAATGGACAACTTTGTGTTTAAAAAAAAAATGCGTTTTAACCACTTCCCGCCCGACTTTGTGCGGGAATATCTCAATGATGCCTGCAGCAAATATTTGTAATTTTTAAATTGTGCCTTTTTGCAAAATGGTGAAAACTGAAAGTACGCAAAAAATGTAAATACCAGTAAACACTTTTTAAAAAAATCTGAAGGTTTTCAGTGTTCCCTTACAGCTTTCAGGGTTTGTTAAAGATCCCCCAAACCACATATTTTCAGAAAGCATAGGACCAGTAGATTAAAAAGAAGGTGCTACTGATTTTTAAGGCCCCACGATAATTGCGCAAATGTTTACCAAAGCAATAGTTTCGTAGAAAATACACTAAATCATTATTAGCACATACAAACAGCAAATTTTACACAATTCTTGCTAAATTCCTACTAAATATAAAAGTTTAACCTGTATTGAGTTAAAAAAATAACAAATATTTGTAGATTTTAAATTGCGCCTTTTTGAGAAATAGTGAAAATCGGACATATGCAAAAGTTTCTCAGAAAATCTGGAGGTTTTCCTTTTTCACTTACAGCTTTCAGAATTTATAAAAGACCCCCCAAAACATAAATTTTCTGAAAGCACATTGCCAGTAGAATAAAAAGAAGGTGCAACTGATTTTTAAGGCAGCTCGATATTTGCCCAAATGTTTATCAAATAATATTTAAAAATACACTAAAATCATTAATAGTGTATTTATACATGGCAAAATGTACAAAATTCATGCTAAATTCTTAGTAAATATAAGTTAAAACTGTTAAAGGGTTAAAGGGGTTGTAAACCCTCATGTTTTTTCATAGGATACATTAAGGTGAAAAAACACCTGGCAGTGACCGGCTCCCCAGCCCCCACGTTTTACTTACCTGAGCCCTGAAATTTCCCACGGCGGGGACGTGCTATCCCTCTGCCCGGGATTCTCGGCTCTTGATTGGATAGATTGATAGCAGCACAGCCATTTGCTCCCGCTGCTGTCAGCAAACTCCAATGACGCGGGTGCCTGGGGGCGGGGCCGAGTCCTACATTCGGGGTCTATGGACGTAGAATGATGGACTCGAGAGCACGCCGGCATTGTAACCTCTCAGGAGAGCGCTTTTCTTCTAGGGGGTTATACGATGCAGGAAGGAGCCACGAGAGCCGCCGAGGGACCCCAGAAGACTGTGTTCGGAGCCACTCTGTACAAAACGAACTGCACAGTAGAGGTAAGTATGACATGTTTGTTATTTTTTTTTTAAATCAAAGCTTTACAATCACTTTAACCACTTCAGCCCCGGAAGGATTTACCCCCTTCCTGACCAGGCCATTTTTTGCAATACGGCGCTGCGCCGCTTTAACTGACAATTGCGCGGTCGTGCGACACTGTACCCAAAGAAAATGGACTTCCTTTTTTTCCCACAAATAGCTTTCTTTTGGTGGTATATAATCACCTCTGCGGTTTTTATTTTTTGCGCTTTAAACAAAAAAATACCGACCATTTTGAAATATATAATAAATATCCCCCAAAAAAATATATTAAAAAAAATTGTTTTAGGCCCATATGTATTCTTCTACATATTTTTGTAAAAAAAACGCAATAAGCGTATATTGATTGGTTTGTGCAAAAGTTATAGCATCTACAAAATAGGGGATAGATTTATGGCATTTTTATTATAAATTCTTTTTTTTTTTACTAGTAATGGCGGCGATCTGCCATTTTTATCGGGACTGCGACATTGTGTTGGACAGATCGGACACTTTTGACAATATTTTGGGACCATTGACATTTATACAGCGATTAGTGCTATAAATAGCCACTGATTACTGTAGAAATGTCACTAGCAGGAAAGGGGTAAACACTAGGGGGCGATCAAGGGGTTAAATATGTGTCCTAGGGAGTGTTTCTTACTGTGGGGGGATGGGACTGCCTGGCAGAGGAGACCGATCAATGTTCCTAAGCAGTAGGAACAGATCAGTCTCCACACCCCTGACAGAACGAAGATCTGTCGGTTTACATTGACGGATCTGCGTTCTGTCCTCCTCAGGAGCAATCGCGGGATGGCTGCCGGCCATGTGCTTTGGCTCCTACATCACGCGGTGGGCGCACGTGCCCCCTATACTCAAGGCGCCCGCCGTGCCATGGAGTGCCATGACAAAGGAGTGTCGATCGACGACGGGCGGTCAGCAAGGGTTTAATTTTTTTTGTTAAATTATCTTTATTTGAAAAAAAAAAAATCATTACAATAACATATACAATCCATAACATACGTATTCAAATTATGAGAGGTGGCCCCCCTGATGTCCCCCATGTTACCCTATGCTACCCTCCCCCCTTAATACAACAAAGTTCATAAAAAAAAGGGGCCAGAGGGGAGCGGAGGAGGAGGGGCGTAGAAAATATGTCCCCGTCCCTCCCTCTCTCCTCCTTGACGCAAGGGTGAGGGGCCTAGAAAAGGGGGGTAAGTGGAGGGGGAGAGGAATGTGAAAAGTATAAATGCTGGGATGAAGTAGGATAAGGCCCTGCTCTATGTCCTACTATGATAGGTTAGTAAAGTACAGCGCTGAAAAAAAGTGATCAAAAATCCTATGGATAGGACTTGATAAATGATTATACCCAATAGAACGGGGTCTAAAAAATTAATATAAAACAAATAATAATAAAAATAGTGAACAATTAATAAGTGAAACTGATTAAATCTAAGGCACAGTGCCTAAATGAATAGATCAACATCACATATGAGCAATGCGGCTTGCACATTAAAAACAATAAAATGAAATAAACGAATTAAGCAATTTCCACTGTGAAGAAAGGAAAAAGTTAATGTGAGGATTAGAGTCCCAAAACAGTGAAAAGGTATTTTTTTTGCTTGCTGACGGACAAATCCTAGATGTTATGAGAGGGTTATGAGAGGATTAATCCTGAAGCAAATCAGTCCTTATAGGGTTCATAGTATAGCAAGGTAAGGGAAACTTGAAACAGGAGAAACTTCCATCCACCAGTTAAGGCACCCGAGAAGTAGTGTTGTAGTCTCCTTACCCAAAATATTTGACCACTATCACGGCGGTCACTGCAGACACAGGGGTTTAAAGTCTCCCTATAGACCCACAGCTGGTGGCCGGATAAGGGTATGGGCGATGTCTGGTATCTCAAGAAGACATAAACAAAAAGGACTCCATAGTGTAATAATGTATGTACAGTATATTTAATAATACGAAGAAGTATTGCACTTGCAGAGTAATAGCTGTATAGGCGCGTGTATATTAATAAAGTGAGCGCGGCGTCTCCTCCAGGCTTCCTCCACTTGTTAGCTTGCCGTGTCAGTGTATCTCCGTATGGAGAGGCCGTAATGACGTCAGAACTACAGGCTACCCCCTACGCATTTCGTCACTACAGGACGTCGTCTGGGAGTGGCTGCTGTGTCCGCATCATCACGCATGCCCTTATATAATGCCGCAACTCCATCTTGACTGAGGGCAGAAGCGGAAGGGCTTTAGAGAAACACAAGGTGCCGCCATGTTGATTATTGGACACTATAGAAGCAAGAAACGGAAGCCTGGGTGATGCATCTGCCATTTTGTGGCAGAAAAAGTGAATGTATATATGAAAAATAAATGAATAAAGACACAAGGCAAGAGACACAAGCAGAGGAGATATACAAGGAGGAAACACAGCGGAACTGATGACAAAAAATGCAAGTAATTGACTACCAGGCAATATTAAACTACAAGTAACAATTTAAAACCACGTAAAACCAATGATTCTTTAAAATATGTAAGGTTGGTAAAAAGTTTAAACCAACTCAAATATCGTACAAAATTTAAATTAATAAAAATATTTATTTCTTAAAAAAAGCCAGAGATGAACTAGGCATTGTTTATAAAACAGTTGATTTCCCAATCCACATTTAACCCATGAGGCACATAGGATTTCATGTCAAATATCCACTTCGTTTCAAGTTTGGATATGGAACGAACCTTATTCGTACCTCTCCAGTGTGGACGGAGTTTTTCAATTGGAACAAAGAGAGAGTCCCTTTTAGTTGATTATGATATTGGGCATAATGTTTAGATACAGTAAATTATGCTTGGGAAATCCTCGTCTTCTATTCCCCACATGTTCTTCCAATCGTACATGGAGAGCTCTCTTAGTACGTCAAATATATTGCTTTGAGCACTGGCACTGGATGAGGTAAACTACACACTCACTAGAACAAGTAATAAACAAATCAATATTCTAAGTCCTATCTGTCTTTGTAGATTGAAAGGATTCACATTTGCGTCCTTGAAAAGAATTGACTTGACAAATCTTACATTTCCGACATGGAAAAAAAAACATTTCATGGTTTGGAAAAATGAAATGATTTTAGGAGGGTCAATCACATTAGGGGCCACCCTATGTCGTAAGGATGGTGCTCCTCTAAAAATGAAAACTGGCCTGTCCGGAATGGCTGGGGCATATTTGCCAGTTTTGTTAATTCTGTTCCACACTGCCAATGTGTTCCAGGTTAATGGGCATGTCCATTTTGAGAGTCCTCTCACCTTAGATGGTATCCATGGTGCTCCTTCTAAATTTCTACCTGCCATATTTTTCTCTATGGAAACCCATGCTTTATTCTCTGCATCGTGACACCCATTCTATATGCGTACCAGAGACATTGCTCTGTAATACCGTGCAATGTCTGGTAGCCCTAGTCTCCCCTCCTCCTTACTTCTGTGTAGAATATTACAGTATACGCTATTTTAGCATTTCCATCCTTCCATATGAAGGACAAGAATGCTTTACGTATCTTTTTGAAGAATGTTTGGGGGAGCGGTATGGGTACTGTATATAGAACATAAATGAATCTAAAGTGGTTAATAATTAACAATTATTTGTACGTTTTTAAATTTCACCTTTTTGTGAAATGGTGAAAACTTGTACATTTTGCCATGTATGAATAAAAATGAATGATTTTAAGTGTATTTTTAGCATAAATATTGTTTTGATTAACATTTGGGCAAATATCACACTTTTTAATCTACCGGTCCTATGCTTTCTGAATATATATGGTTTGGGGGATCTTTAACCACTTAAGCCCCGGACCATTTTGTAGCTAAAGGACCAGAGCTGTTTTCAGAATTTTGCACTGCGCTGTTTTAACTGTAAATTGTGCGGACATGCAATGTTGTACCGAAACGAAATTTGCTTCCTTTTTTCTCCCACAAATAGAGCTTTATTTTAATGGTATTTGATTGCCTCTGCGATTTTTATTTTTTGCGATATAAACGGAAAAAGACCGAAAATTTTGAAAAAAAAATGATATTTTCTTCCTTTTGTTATAAGACAAATCGAATAAACTCAATTTTAGTCATACATTTAGGCCAAAATGTATTCAGCCACATGTCTTTAGTAAAAAAAATGTCAATAAGCGTATATTTATTGGTTTGCGCAAAAGTTATAGCGTCTACAAACTAGGGTACATTTTCTGGAATTTACACAGCTTTTAATTTATGACTGCCTATCTCATTTCTTGAGGTGCTAAAATGGCAGGGCAGTACAACCCCCCCAAATGACCCCATTTTGGAAAGAAGACACCCCAAGGAAATTGCTGAGAGGCATGTTGAGCCCATTGAATATTTTTTTTTGTCCCAAGCGATTGAATAATGATAAAAAAAGAAACATTTTTTACAAAAAGTTGTCACTAAATGATGTATTGCTCACACATGCCATGGTTATATGTGGAATTGCACCCCAAAATACATTTTGCTGCTTCTCCTGAGTACGGGGATACCACATGTGTGGGACTTTTTGGGAGCCTAGCCGCGTACGGGCCCCCGAAAACCAAGCACCGCCTTCAGGATTTCTAAGGGCGCAAATTTTTGATTTCACTCCTCACTACCGATCACAGTTTCGAAGGCCATAAAATGCCAAAATAGCACAAAACCCCCCCAAATGACCCCATTTTAGAAAGTAGACACCCCAAGGAAATTGCTGAGAGGCCTGTTGAGCCCATTGAATATTTAATTTTTTTGTCCCAAGTGATTGAATAATGACAAAAAAAAAAAAAGTTGTCACTAAATGATGTATTGCTCACACATGCCATGGTTATATGTGGAATTGCACCCCAAAATACATTTTGCTGCTTCTCCTGAGTACGGGGATACCACATGTGTGGGACTTTTTGGGAGCCTAGCCGCGTACGGGACCCCGAAAACCAAGCACCGCCTTCAGGATTTCTAGGCACAAATTTTTGATTTCACTCCTCACTACCTATCACAGTTTCGAAGGCCATAAAATGCCAAAATAGCACAAAACCACCCCAAATGACCCCATTTTGGAAAGTAGACACCCCAAGCTATTTGCTGAGAGGCATAGTGAGTATTTTACAGCTCTCATTTGTTTTTGAAAATGAAGAAAGAAAATATATGTTTTTATTTTTTTTTCAATTTTCAAAACTTTGTGACAAAAAGCGAGATCTGCAAAATACTCACCATACCTCTCAGCAAATAGCTTGGGGTGTCTACTTTCCAAAATGGGGTCATTTGGCGGGGTTTTGTGCCATCTGGGCATTCCATGGCCTCCGAAACTGTGATAGGCAGTGAGAAGTGAAATCAAAAATTTACACCCTTAGAAAGCCTGAAGGCGGTGCTTGGTTTTGGGGTCCCGTACGCGGCTAGGCTCCCAAAAAGTCTCACACATGTGGTATCCCCGTACTCAGGAGAAGCAACAGAATGTATTTTGGGGTGTATTTCCACATATGCCCATGACATGTTTGAGCAATATATCATTTAGTGACAACTTTGTGCAAAAAAAAAAAAAAATTGTCTTTTTTCCGCAACTTGTGTCAACATATAAAATATTCCATGGACTCGACATGCCTCTCAGTATATAGCTTGGGGTGTCTACTTTCCAAAATGGGGTCATTTGGGGGGGTTTTGAACTGTTCTGGCATTTTATACACAACATTAGGAAGCTTACATCCACTCTTCTAACCACTTGAAGACAAAGCCCTTTTTGACACTTTTTGTTAACATGAAAACATTTTTTTTTTTTGCAAGAAAATTATGTTGAACCCCCAAACATTATATATATTTTTAAAGCAAAGGCCCTACAGATTAAAATGGTGGGTGTTGCATTTTTTTTTCTACACAGTATTTGCGCAGCGATTTTTCAAACGCATTTTTTGGGGAAAAAATACACTTTTTTAAATTTTAATGCACTAAAACACACTATATTGCCCAAATGTTTGATGAAATAAAAAAGATGATCTTAGGCCGAGTACATAGATACCAAACACGACAAGCTTTAAAATTTCGCACAAACGCGCATTGGCGACAAACTACATACATTTTTAAAAGCCTTTACAGGTTACCACGTTAGATTTACAGAGGAGGTCTACTGCTAAAATTACTGCCCTCGATCTGACCTTCGCGGTGATACCTCACATGCATGGTGCAATTGCTGTTTACATATGACGCCAGACAGACGCTTGCGTTCGCCATTGGGCAAGAGCAGGGCAGGACAGGGGTGCTTTTTTTTTTTTTCTTTTTTTTTTTTTTTTTCCTTTTTTTTTCTTTTTTTTTTTTATTATTAATTTTGCTTTTTTATTTTATTTTTAAACTGTTGCTTCCATATTTTTATATTTTTTTATCATTTTTATTGTTATCTCAGGGAATGTAAATATCCCCTATGATAGCAATAGGTAGTGACAGGTACTCTTTTTTTTTGAAAAAACTGGGGTCTATTGGACCCTAGATCTTTCCTCTGCCCTCAAAGCATCTGACCACACCAAGATCGGTGTGATAAAATGCTTTCCCAATTTCCCAATGGCGCTTTTTATATCCGGGGGGGGACATTCCTTCCCACTGCTTGTAAAAGCAGTCCAGAGGCTAATTAGCCACTAGGATTGCTTTTACATGAAAGCCGGCCGCTGGCTGAAAAGAATGATACCAAGATGATAACTAAACCCGCAGGCATCATTCTGGTATAAACATTCAAAGTCCAGCAACATACCAGTACGTTGCTGGTCCTTGTTGGACATGTATTGTAATCTTTTTTTTTTTCATGCAGCCTGTTGGCTAAACGAAAAAAAAAATTGATCAGTGGGTATGCCCACCATTAGAATACCGCCCTTCATCCACCCACTTCTAATGATGGGCATACATGCACCATTTATATATGCCGAAGCATGGGGGCATCTTCCCGCAAAAGTTATGCCGCGTACACATGGTCAGACTTTTCCACGGGCAAGCCTCCGTCAGAATTTCGACCGTATGTACGCGGCATTAGGAGCAAAATTGCTCCTCCGCCCCTGCTGCCCCAATGCTTCGGCATATATGCTTTTTTTTTTTTTTAACTGTGGTGGTGAAATCACCTCCTACAGCACTGGAGTCGCAGGGATCAGGCCTGTCTCTGCGAACGCTGCAGTTGTGTGTTGTGTTTTGCAAGTGACAGTGATCGATCGATACTGCACTTGGGTGGCCTGGGCTGGACGGAGGGGCAAAACGCAGGTGCTAGCAGGTATCTGGGCTGATCCCGCTAACATTGCGTTTTTGGGAACCCTAAACTGCTGGGGACGCTAGTATAGATCTGATCAGATATTGATCTGTTCAGATACTATACCACTAAGGGAGGTGTATGCTTCACGCGTGGGTGTCAGCGTTACTGGCACTAACCTGACGCTGCCTGGGGTGTGACGCAGACCCTCTCTGATGCTAAAACCTAATTGATATCACCCGCCGGGCGATCAGGGGGTTAAACCTTTATTGGGTTATATACGGCGGGTGCCCTGACACTATAAAAAGCAAACTAACCAGCGTCACCCGTAACACTTATATGGTGATTACCGGTGAAAGGGTTAACTAGGGGCAATTTGGGGGTTAAAACCTTTATTAGGTAATATATGGGGGTACCTGACGCTATATAAAAACCTGACGGCGAACCTAAAAAAAAAATACTGGCTACCTATCGGCATCACCGACACTAAGACAGCGATCAGAAAAACGATCGCTTAGCGACAGTGGTGATAGGGGTTGAAAGGGTTACCTGGGGGGCGATCAAGGGGGTTAAACCTTTATTAGATAATATATGGGGGTACCTGACGCTATAAAAACCTGCGGCGAACCTAAAAAAAAATACTGGCTACCGATCTGCATCACCGACGCTAAGACAGCGATCAGAAAAATGATCGCTTAGCGACAGTGGTGATAGGGGGTGAAAGGGTTATCTGGGGGGCGATCAAGGGGGTTAAACCTTTATTAGGTAATATATGGGGGTACCCGACGCTATAAAAACCTGCGGCGAACCTAAAAAAAATAACTGGCTACCGATCGGCATCACCGACGCTAAGACAGCGATCAGAAAAATGATCGCTTAGCGACGGCGGTGCTAGGGGGTGAAAGGGTTATCTGGGGGCAATCAGGGGGTTAAACCTTTATTAGGGGGGTTAGGGGGCTACACTGGACCTAAAACTAACTTTAGTGACACTTTTACAGTCACAAATGTCACTGATTGCAGTGATCAGTAAATAAATGGTCACTGCAATCAGTGACACTGTGACTGGGGGGTGTCTGGGGGGGCGATTTATGTGCCTATGTGTCCTGGTGTCAGTGTAGTGTTTTGTGCACTAACCTGCATCTTCTCCTGTACGGCGCTCGGTATATGTGAGCGCCGCAGGAGAGATGACATCACTTCCTCTGCCTGTGTTTACATTACACAGGCAGGGGAATGATTCGATTCGCTGGGAGCGATCGAGAGGGGGTGGCCGAAATCGAACGGCTGTCCCCTCATCCCTGATCGCTCCCAAAGGAATAACGGCCGCTCACTGTAAAGAAGGGGGGTCCGATCGGACCCCCCAACTATACAAAGGCAGTCACGTACATATACGTGATTCTGCCTGTCGGTGCCATTCTGCCGACGTATATTTACAGTGGGCGGTCGTTAAGTGGTTAACAAACTCTGAAAGCTGTAAGGTAACAATGAAAACCTTCAGATTTTTGGAGAAATATGGTTATTTACTTTTTTTTGCGTACTTTCAGTTTTCATTTTGCAAAAAAGGCGTAATTAAAAAATTACAAATATTTGTTATTTATTAACTCAATACAGGTAAGCTTTTATATTTAGTAGGAATTTAGCAGGAATTTAGTAAAATTTGCTGTGTTTATATCTGCTAAAAATGATTTTAGATTTTTTTGGACAAATATATTGTTTGATTAACATCTGTGCAAATACCATGGGGCCTTAAATTCAGTAGCACCTTCTTTTTATTCTACTGGTCCTATGCTTTCAGAAAATATAAGGTTTGGGGGCTCTTTAACAAACTTTGAAACCTGTAAGGGAACAATGAAAACCTTCCAATTTTTTGAGAAATGTGGTTAATTACATTTCACTGACATACTTTCAATTTATGCCAATAAAACATGTTATTGATTTGCAGGAGCACAGTCTGAGATAACTTAAATCAGAATTCATTTATTTTTTGTATATCATTTGTAACGTACTAGTTTTACCTCTAGTAGATGTACAACTGCCTGATTGTGCTTTTGTCTTATTATTATTATTATTATTTTTTTAAATTAGGCAGGTAAATAGAACATCCTTGGTTGTGGCCTTGTTTTCCTATGATGATCTTGATGGAACAGCTTATTTTGCACTTCTTAAATCTTTGCACAACTATTGTGGCAATCAATGCTTGATAAAAATCTGCACTGAGCTATATCACAATAATGCACTGAGAACTTGCCACTTCCTTTACCTGTTTTGCTTATCACAGAGAGAGGCAGGGGTCCTAGAACTCCTACCACTTTATTATATACATCAGACACTTCAAATTCATATGAAACTGAATGCTCAATGGAGTAGGATATCTCCAAAAGGGACCAGATTCGTTTTAATGAGGAACACCACAAATATTTTGATAACTGAATGCAGTTAATATGATTCAAACCAAGTGAAGAAAAGGCAACAACTGTAAGCACCTATGGCCATGCTATGATGTTTGTCCTAACCGCTGCCATTGTCTTTTTTGCTTGACAACTCTGCCTATGTGTGAATATGGAAGAACAAGATAAACACATAACATAATCACAGAACAGATGCTCTGATTACTACAATTATATGTATTGACCACTTAACCCCCGGACCATTTGACTGGCCAAAGACCAGAGCACTTTTTGCGTTTCGGCACTGCGTTGCTTTAACTGACAATTGCGTGGTCATGTGAAATGGCCCCCAAACAAAATTGGCGTCCTTTTTTTCCCCACAAACGGAGCTTTCTTTTGGTGGTATTTGATCACCTCTGCCGTTTTTTATTTTTTGCGCTATAAACAAAAAATGTTTTCCTCAGTTTAGACCGATACGTATTCTTCTACATGTTTTTGGTAAAAAAATGCAATAAGTGTTTATTGATTGGTTTGCGCAAAATTTATAGCGTATACAAAATAGGGGATAGTTTTAGGGCATTTCTTTTAATATATTTTTTTTTTACTAGTAATGGCGGTGACCAGCGATTTTTATCATGACTGCGACATTATGGCGGACACATCAGACACTTTTGACACCATTTTGGGACCATTGTCATTGATACAGCGATCAGTGCTATAAAAATGCACTGATTACTGTTAAAAATTACACTGACAGTGAAGGGGTTAACCAGGAGGGGGCGCTGAAGGGGTTAAGTGTGTCCTAGAGATGTGTTCTAACTGTGGGGGGGTTGGGCTACATGTGACACGACACTGCTCACCGCTCCCGATCACAGGGAGCTTGTGATTAGTGTCATGTCACTAGGAAGAATGGGGAAATGCTTGTTTACATTAGCATTTCCCCATTCTTCCTCTCTGTGAGATGATCGCGGGTATCCCCGTGGACATCAAGTCCGCTGGACCCGCGGTCAGACTCACGGAGCTCACAGCGGGCGCACGCACCCACAATGCCGCATCTTAAAGGGGACGTACAGGTACGTCCATCTGCCAAGCCGTGCCATTTTGATGATGTATATCGTCGTGTGCTGGGCCTTAAGCGGTTAAGCTCAAAGATCGGCAATTTTGAAAAACAAAAACAACTTTTTTTTACTTTCTGCTATAATACATATCCAACAAAATATAAAAAAAAAATGTTTCATTAGTTTAGGCCGATATATAGTCTTTTACATATTTATAGTGCAGCACTTAGACTCAAGAGTTGCTGGAAGTAGCTCTGAAAAGTGAATAACTAATAAACCACTCTAGGTTAGTGATAAATAAAATTCATAAATAGTCCATTCCAATGGATGTTTTCCCATATGAGATGACCTCCATGAGGACTAGGGAACGTGACACCTTATAGGTTGAATAAGTGAATTCAAAAAAGTCCAAACAGCATGTATGTGATAAAAGTGAATGTCTTGTTCATGGACAACACTGCCACAGCATAAATCGACTAGAAGACCTCAAAGTATCAGATGAGAGTTGACAATAAGGCACAAAAGGTAAGGTTGGATACTCTTACCGGACGTGGTGGACCCACCTGTCATATGACAGTGGGTCAAACGAGCTTGATGGTCACCGTGACCAAGAGTGAAGGGAACTCGATATCCAGGATACCTCAGACCGACTTCCACGGGATAGCAGATGACCGACTCACACGATGGAATTTCCTCCGGTCATACAGGCTCAAAATCCATCCAAGATAGACACAAGGGAAAAAAGGAAAGAAAAACTCCAGATGGTGCAGGTCAATATAACCATGAACGGTTTATTGAATGGGTTTTGTCTTATATGAATACAGACAAAAAATAAAAAGTGATCACAAAGTAAAACAATACAAGCAATGTGGGGTGCAGCATAAGCAGGCCCTACGCGTTTCGACTACAGAAGTCTTCAACAGGGGCATATAAGACAAAACCCATTCAATAAACCGTTCATGGTTATATTGACCTGCACCATCTGGAGTTTTTCTTTCCTTTTTTCCCTTGTGTCTATCTTGGATGGGTTTGGAGCCTGTATGACCGGAGGAAATTCCATCGTGTGAGTCGGTCATCTGCTATCCCGTGGAAGTCGGTCTGAGGTATCCTGGATATCGAGTTCCCTTCACTCTTGGTCACGGTGACCATCAAGCTCGTTTGACCCACTGTCATATGACAGGTGGGTCCACCACGTCCGGTAAGAGTATCCAACCTTACCTTTTGTGCCTTATTGTCAACTCTCATCTGATACTTTGAGGTCTTCTAGTCGATTTATGCTGTGGCAGTGTTGTCCATGAACAAGACATTCACTTTTATCACATACATGCTGTTTGGACTTTTTTGAATTCACTTATTCAACCTATAAGGTGTCACGTTCCCTAGTCCTCATGGAGGTCATCTCATATGGGAAAACATCCATTGGAATGGACTATTTATGAATTTTATTTATCACTAACCTAGAGTGGTTTATTAGTTATTCACTTTTCAGAGCTACTTCCAGCAACTCTTGAGTCTAAGCGCTGCACTATTTTTCCTTTATCTGTTTATACTTTGTTTGTTTGAGTGCTAGCAGCTTTGTTGTAAAATTTGGTTTAGCACAGTTTTTTTTTACTTTCACATTTTTACATATTTATATTGATTGGTTTGCGCAAAAGTTATCGCGTCTACAAACTATGGGTTAGATTTAGGCATTTTGGGGACTGCAAATTTGCTGTGGACAAATCTGACCCCAAATTACACTTTTTTGGGGACCAGTGACATTTTTACATTGATCAGTGCTATAAAAATGCACTGATCAATGTAAAAATGACACTGGCAGGGAAGGTGTTATCACTAGGGGGCGATCAAGGGGTTAAGTGTGTTCCCTGGGTGTGTTCTAATTGTAGGGGGGATGGGCTACCAGGGACATGACAGAGATCGCTGTTCTCGATTACTGGGAACAGAAGATCTCTGACATGTCATCTGGCAGAACTTGGAATCACGTTGTTTACATAGGCAGTTCCGCGTTCTACCTCTGTTCACCGCGATCACGGTTCGCCGGCAGACAGTCTGCCAGACCCACGGGCACGCGCTCGCTATCTCCTATGCAAAGACCGACATACACCTACGGCAGTTTGCGCAGGAGAGCCGACCTGCAGCAGTATATTGACAATGGCTGGTTGGCAAGCGGTTAACAAGGGGGGGCCCCAGATCCCACCCCCCTCCCCTTATGTGAATGAGTTTGGGTTACATAATACCCCTACTCATTCACCAAAAAAGTGTAACCGGCTATTTATTGTTTAAGGTGCCTTTTCTAGAAAGAAAAATGCAAAAGGCATCACAAACGCAACACTTGCCTTTTTTGGTACGGGTCCATTGAAGTCTGTTACACGCAAAGCGCAATCTACTGCGGGATAAAAAGTCCATTACTCTTTCCAAAAACCGCAAAATGTGAACTAGATCCATAGGAATCATGCTAAATAAAACTGCTTTCTGCAAAACTAAGTAAACGCATAGGTGTGAACCAAGGATAATACAGGAAGTGTAGCCTAAAAAAATAAAACTAATGCAGCCACCACATCTAATGATTTTTGAGTTGCAATATATTACATTTTTGTTTTTCGTTGAAACAAGCAAATAATTGCATGAAAAAATGTCTGTTTGATAGTATGGCTGACATTTCATTTGATTATTGCTCAGCAAACTCTGCTGTAGCTTGTATTCCTGTTGTCTTTATATCTTTTTATGATGGCTTAGTTTAGAGCATTAAAAATCCTGATTTGGCTGTACAAAACAATTGTGAGATCTTTTTTTTATTTTTATTTTTCTGGGTCCTTTCTGACAAATTTGCAGCCCTTTTGATGGTGTTTACAACATACCATTCATATTTTCAGCACAACATGTAGAAGTGCTCTTAGCAACACAGATGACATTAGATTGTGTGCTGGCTGCACTCTTTTTGTAGCTTAAAAATAAACAGGAAATGGATAACTAAAATGCACTTATATGCCCCTCATTCACACAAATCTTTTTCATGATCTGCTGATTCAGTATCTCCTTTCAATACAGCAAATTTTAGTTTGTTTGGTGCATTCTGCACTTAAACAGACTATAGAAGTAACGTTCAACGTGTGAAAAAACGGTCCCTTACAACAAAATATGCCATGTAGCATTCCAACATGTTTTTCATTTTCTATAAAGAGTTTACATTGCCAGTGTTACAGTCTCTTGGTAAAATAAATTATAACAAACGAAAGATGGCACCATAGTACACTTTCTTCCTGTTTGTAAGACCTACATGAACAAACTGCAGATGCACCCCAGCACAGTTATAAAATGTGGAAAACTAATGCGTGGGGACCGCAATATAAACAGTCAATCAACAGTTTTGGCTCAAGTCATTGATTTGAAAGATGTGCTGCTGTACTTAGACACCCTGTCACCAGACATACCATCCCACCTGTAAGATTATATGTGCATTAAGAAAGGTTATGCAGAGAGAGGGGGGGTGGAAAAGCTTGGCCAATACATTCCTATAAGAGTAGAGGGCTATGACGTGCAGGGAGGGAGGGGCAGGGAATCGACTCTTCCTGAAGTAGGTAAATTTGCTAGTAAGTTCAGAGAAGCTTTGCGAGTCAATAAAAAATGTTTATAGAAAGGAAAAACTCTGCAAGTAAGCAATAAAATACTTTATTTTTCTGTGTTTTTTTTACCTGCAATTTAAACATAGGGTCTCATTACAAAGCTAATTCACTTAATAAATCGAGTGGACAATTGAAGTGAACTTTTAATCATGTGAAAAGCAGTTTACTATTCATTTTAAATACCAGTTCATCTACAGATTAATTAAAGCGGAGGTTCACCGGAATTTTTTTTTTTTTTTAAAGCCAGCAGCTACAAATACTGCAGCTGCTGACTTTTAAAAAATGGACACTTACCTGTCCAGGTCGCCCGCGATGTCGGAAGCTGAGCTGCCGCTCCGCTCTCGGCTTCCCCCGCCGCCATCCCCGGTGAGGGAATCGGGAAGTGAAGCGCTGCGCCGTCCTCACTGGTCCCTGCTGTGTTCTGGGAGCCGTGTGTTTCCCAGAACACAACGGGGGGTGACGCGAAGAGGCGGGACTCCCGCGGGAGTCTATACCAGGAAGTGATCCAAATACCTGTTTTTATACAGGTACATGCACCCCCTCTCTCCTGAAAGGTGCCAAATGTGACACCGGAGGGGGGGAGGGTTCCGAAAAGCGGAGGTTCACTTTTGGGTGAACCTCCGCTTTAAGTAAACATAAATTTGCTATTCACATGGTTGGATAATTAAATATTCAGTACATTTATTGAATGAAGATTCTAAACTCCTCTAGTAAATCAACCTCATTGTGTGTATAAAGATTTTTTTTTTACATTTGGATGGAGTGGGGAACCCTCTGTGGGATTTTTATTTCTCTCTGGAGCTTCATTAGAGTGATTTATGTTCACCTACTATCCGCTGACAGTGGTTTCAACAGGCACAAAGTGAGGGAAAATCTATAATAGCAACACAGACCGAAACAAAGTTGATTATAGGAAATATACTGTAGTAAATATGTTAGACAAGTTATTGCTGTCTGTGCCCCTGCTAGAGATTTTTGTCTGCTAAAACCATTGTCACTGTGACAGTAAATGAAGGGGGAACTCATTATCAGAGATCATGATAACAGTAAAAGCCTAAGGCCCCTTTCACATGGAGAAGATCCGGTGGACGGACTCCGCCAGCTCAGCGGGGGATCGTTCCGTTGATCCCCACTGAGTATGCGTTTGACAGTAACGTTTTCGGCTGACTGTGCAGGGATGGACCTGTCAGAGCCCAGCTTTTCTCTATGGTGAGATCCGATGAAAATGGACAGCTGTCTGTTTTCATCCGATCCGCTGGACGGATGGCAAACCTATAGCCATCCGTCTGTTTTGAGTGGATCTTGTCGGATCGGATGGCAGGCGGCTGTCAGCGGACACATCTCCACTGACATCTGCTTGCCCATTGAAGTCAATGGGTGGCCCGCTCGGATCCGCCTGTCCGTTTTTCAGGCGATTCTGAGCTGGCCACCCATTGACTTCAATGGGCAGGCAGATATCAGCGGAGATGTGTCCACTGACACCCGCCTGCTATCCGATCCGACATGATCGTGTGAAAGGGGCCTAAGAGAGGTTTTCATTTATTTCCCACTCTATTAAAAACTAAAAAAATAATAATATCTGTTACATGTACAAGAAGGTATCTGAACCAGAATCAGAAAAGGGCAGAATCTTGGAGGCCAAGGTAGTGAAGGGTTTGGAGGATGAGCAGGTGGTTAACTGTGTCAAAAACAGCAGAAAGGTCTAATAGTATGAGTCTTGAGTAGTGGCCATTGGTTTTAGTAAACAATAAGTCATTACTCAGTTTTGGGGGGGGGGGGCGTTTTCTGTGGACTGTTGCTGGCAAAAACCAGATCACAAGGGTTCAAAAAGGTTATCAGTGAGGTAGCAGTTTGATGATCTGGCCAGTCAGGCACTCCACTCGATCTTCCCCTTGACATAAGATGTTTGAGCCGTGGCACTGATTGCATGGCTGGCTCCTAATGATGAATGTCATGAGTAATGTAAAATGTGAGCTATGTAAATATTTCAGCAAACCGTATACTTAACAGTGTTACTGATATGCAAATTTCCATTTCTACAGAAAACATGCCTATTACAAAATAGTTGAGGTGTGTCTCAGGTGTGAATTTTAAAGTGACACTGAAGGTTCCCTTTTTTTCTTTTAAAATAACAAACATGTCATACTTACCTCCACTGTGCAGTTCGTTTTGCACAGAGTGGCCCCGATCCACCTGTTCTGGGGTCCCATGGTAGCTCTCGCGGCTCCTCCCCGCATTAGATAATCCCCTCTGGGAAGCTCTCTTCCGAGGGGGTTACCTCCTGTGTCATACACTCGGCGTCCATAGATGCTAAGTGTATGACTCTGCCTCGCCCTCGGCGCCTGAGGCATTGGATTTGATTGACAGCAGCAGAAGCCAATGGCTGCGCTGCTATTAATCTATCCAATCAAAGCCAGGATGTGCCCACGGAAATTCAGGGCTCGGGTACGTAAAACGGGGGGGGGGGGGGCTGGGGGGCCCGACACTGCAAGGTGTTTTTTCACCTTAATGCATAGGATGCATTAAGGTGAAAAAACACGTAGGTTTACAACCCCTGTAATTTACAGCCTGGCCTAAGGCCAGCCATAGATGGATCAAAATTCGGCTTGTTCAGCAAGGATCAGACACATTTTGACTCATCAATGGGCAGGCTGGTTGCACAGAAGTGGATCTCAACTTCTGTACAACCAGCCTGTTGGAAATGTTTCATTCAACTATTGCCACTGACTATAGCTGGCAGCGCTGATGAGTGTATGCTGATGGAGGGAAAGTCTCCCTGCTGTCGAATACCCTCCGCGGGGAGGATTCCCCCATCCACATCAAGTGTGTGGATACCGAAATCAATGAATTTTCTTTCATTCAACCCGCTGACTCATGTATGGCATGCCTTACCTTTGCATGATTTGCAAGAGGCAAGATTTTAATGCTAAAGATTCTAACAGGAATAACTGAGTCTTGGGGAACATAGTAAAGCAGAGTTTGTTCAGTGATTATTTGTGTTTTTTTTTTTTTTTTCAACTGGTGTTTAGAGCAGTGGATCCAAGGATAATGGAAGCAAGACTCTATGTATAAATCTTTTTTTTCCTGACAGGCTCAATGGCAGTTTGGGTAGCCCTACCCCCACTCCCATATATTTTCAGGCTGAGCCTGAGGCCACATTCCTTTTTTGTTGTCCTTCCCACTCATAAGGACCATTTTGTATGAAGTTTTTCTACCTTTTGAAAGTATCAGTGGCCAGGTCTCACATGGGACAGCTGTGCGGATGTCAGAAGCGTCCTGTGGTGTCTCCCTTAGACGTGCAGGGATTTATTTATTTCTGCAACAGATCCTTGTGCAGCCACAGCCTAATCCTTTTAAGCTGCGACTGCTCTATGCAGGTTATAGCTGGAGGGGGCAGTGTCTTCCTTACTGGTACTGTTCCTGGATTGTCAGCCCTTCTTTGGGCCTCTTGGTGTATGGGAAGCTGATTAATGGGCACATGCTATTAAACCTCTCCAGATATGCATGTATTATGCACACCATGAACTGGGCCTTTGGTGCTCGTGCCTTGGCTGGCAAAACCCTGTATGAATTTGCTGCTTTGTTCAGGCATCCAGGGAGGAAGATGACAGTGACCAACAGGTTGCCAAGACATTCTAAATAAGTCTGTTACAACTCTCCATGTGCTCAATTCTCAACTCTGACAATGTCAAGCTTTTTCCTTGCAGGACCAAGGCTTCTTGATTCATTCCTTCTTTAGACAGCAATCCCTGTCGAGAATACAGAGGGAATTCTCAGAACCCTGCATGTGATTGACTGGCTAGTCTTTCAAAAATGGTCATGTGATTCCTACGCAAATTCTTGTGTATCTGAGCGCCTAATCCATCACGGTTCAGGATACATAGTTTTTGCCACTAGAGCATACTGGTGGTAGGACATAGTTATTGCCAGTGGAACTCCGCTGTCGGAAAGTTGTTTTGCCAGTAGAACTCCCTGGTTGGGAAGTTGTTTTGAACATTCTGGTTTTCTGGTCAGCTCTTTTATGCTCCCTTTGTCACCTGACACCAGGCCTTTTAGCCCTCATGTACACTGCTGCTGGTAAACAGACGTTTAGGAGCAGTTGGCCATTTTTTTCAACTGCTCCCGAACTCTCCTCTGTTATCTTATCAGTACATGTACACAGGGTCGTTTACAGTCGTTTCTAGGCAGTTGCGTTTAGAGGCTTTTTCTAGAACCCAAAAAAATGCGTTCAGAAGCTGTGTTTAGAGGCATTTCAAGCGCCAAACACAGCTACTCACATTTAGCAGCGTTTCATTTACAGACCTTTTTCATTTTAACACAAAGATAAAATAATTTTTTTTTTTTTTTTATCAAACGATTCTAGACGCAAACACGGCTAAACGGCCTTTTTTAGACGCCGGTTTCTAGCTGTCAAGTTAAATCCTTCAGGAGAGGTTGAACAACGTCCCGTGTACATAAAGCCTTAATCTCCAGTGAGGCTGAACAACATCACAGTCTTGTCTTACATCAGGGGGCAGGTCAGAACCTGCAGGGTCAGTCCACTCTGAGAAGAGGTAGAGGTGGCTGATTTGGGTGGAGTAAAGTTAGATCTGCTAGCACCTCCTTACTGTTTCAAGCTGGAAAGCTTTTCCCTATGGGCCTGGGCCAAGCCCTGGGTGTGGATGCTGTGACAGATCAGGAAAGGTCTCACAAGCCATATGCTTTCCCTCCAGTCCGATCAATATACCGTTTTTTGGTGTCTGTTGCTAAAAACTGTGGCAATTATTGCAGTAATTCTCCATTGACCAAACAAGCCTCGGTTCCTGCCTTTGATACCGGGTTATCGGTTTGAAGTCCTTTCTCTCGGATGATATCTTCTGTTGCAGAGTGCAATACTCCACCCTTGTTCATTTATCTCAGTTTCTCATCCTGGCAGGAAGAGACTGATCAGGCTTGCCTGTTGTTTCTCTAAGCTAATATCTATAAATCCTAAAAAAGGATTTGAATAATGCTTGTTCAGTTTTGACTGCTTTGTTTTGTTTTATTTTGCTATAGTCCTTTGGTCAGGTGCATTCTGGACTTCAGCTAATCCTAAAGCTCTCTAAGTGGGCAGATCTCTGCAGTCACCGTCATAGCCGACGTCTCATGGGTAGACTATCCCTTACTCATCCAATACTTTGATGGGGGGGGGCTGCATCTGAACTTCGGAGAGCCCAAACTCTCTAGGTGGGATTTGCTACTTGCTCTGGACTTCCTTGCCAGCTCCAGATGAGATCTTTTCAGTCCAGCTTGGGTAAAGACAGAGCTATGAAGGGCTATCTCTTCAGCCCGGAAGTTTGCCAAGATCAAAGCTTTAGGCTAGGAATGATCCTTTGGTGATTTACAGCTCCAGGTGGGATCACCTACAGTCCAGTTGGAGTAAAGATTGAGCCATGATGTCATTCTCTCTAAGGGCTACATTCTCAGCAGGAAGTTTGCAAGAATCGGGACCTTTAGGACCATTTGGCATTTTGCTGCTCCAGATGGGATCTCTTTCAGTCCAGTTTTGAGTAAAGGTTTGGTCATGAAGGCAGCCTGTCTAAGGGTTCTTTTTTCCCTCAGTCAGGAGGTTTGCCGGGATCTGGCCTTTTTTGTCATGAGGGATCCTTGTTGGCATTCTGCCTAATATGGGTAGTGTTTATATGCATACTGGACTGCAATCTGAGGTGGCTTCAGCATCCTATGAGAACAAGAGTTTGGTTTTTCCCATATGCAGTTCCATGCCATGGATATTGGGATACTTCAAGCATGCTCTTAAGCTATAGCTTTGGTCAGAGTTTTAGGACGTATTTGTCACTCTCTCTAGCAAAATCAGTGGGACAGAGATATCATCCAGAATCATCACTGGATGAGTCATTTCAGCTAGCCAATAGGCTTATAGGGCTTAGTTCCTACGGAAGCAGTGACAACACACTCAACAAGGACTGTATTAGCTTTGTGGGCTCCCTTTTGAAAGGGCACCAGGAAAATTTGTATTAAAGCTGTTCTGGCTCATTGTGGGGTGTAGCTAGCTTCCTTTATACTGTTACTATCTTTCCATAAGGTTTCTGTTGGCTAAGTACTATGTTGGAAACCTTACGTTTTCAGCATCCCACCCTCGTTTGTTGGGCTAGTTAGTTCTCAAACATATGCTGCCCTGGAGCCTGTCAGGAAAACTGAACATTTCCTATCAAATACTTATCATACTTTTCCTTTCCTGATGGGCTCCATGGCAGCAGTAGTTATCTCCCAGTGTCATGAGTAGGCTAGTTACGGAACACGGCCTCTGACTCAGCCTGAAATTTTATGGAAGTAGGGTCCTATGGGGTAGGAGCGAGGGCGGGGCTACCGAGGCATATGCTGCCATGGAGCCCATCAGGAAAGTAACATTATGGTAAGTATTTGATAGGAAATTTTCTGTTATTACTTCTGGTCCATTAGTAAATAAGTAAAAACAATCCAATTGCTTGAAAGTAGTAACCACCAGCTATCTGTACATCTAGTAGCCTGAATTTCAACTAAACTAGCACTTAACAAATTCCAGCTTTCTAGAAAGTTGATGCCACTGCGTTCATTGATGCTATGAATGTGCCAATGACAGGCACCCATGTGGCTTAAATGCGTTTGTTACCCTAAAAACACAGTGCTTGTGCTGTGTAACTTGCCCCCCTGTATAACCTGAATTACCTGGCTGATCCTGCCCCCCCTGTAAACTGACCACTGTTTATCATTGCTGCTGAGCCCTGACACCATGGTCAGTTTATGTGTCTCTCATCTGCAGCTCTCCTGTGTCCTCCTCTGTCCTCCCCCCACTCCCCCTACCTGCCTGTCAGCTCTGTGTCAGGGCCCACCCCTCACCTCCGGCTGAAATAACAGTGTTATTTTCAGGCATTTGCCTGTCTTCCTTAATGCAATGTCTCCAGTGTATCTGTTTATATTTAAAACATGCCCTTCTATAGTGTATTTATGAGTGCCGCCAGGCGCTCACGTGACCGTCCGCCTCTCTCATCTTCTCCACTCCTCTTCTCTCCTCCCGACTGACGTCAGTGGGGGATTCTCGCCCCCCCCCCCCCCCCCCCCGCCAGCTGTACCTATCAGATTGGGAGAGGGAGCAGTGGCCGGTCACATGAGCGACGCTCGGAAGTACAGTATAGAACGGCTTTTTTTAATAAAACAGATACAATGGAGATATTGCATTCAGGAAGACAGGTGAGTGACAGAAAATAACTGAGTGCAGTTACAACCACTTTAAGTCATGCTGCAAAGGTGTAGTAAAGAATCTGGCCTTTTGAGAAATAAATAAAGTTCAGGGGCTCCTGGAGTTCTGCATAAAGGAATTTCCAGCTTTTACATCTGCATACATACCTGCTTTTACGCAAGCAGTTTACATTTTCTTGTTTACTTATGTTGTAGTATTGTAATGTGATGATACATAGGAGGGTTTGGGAAGTGTGGAACTCGTCTTGGATTTTACAGGAAAAAGTCTAGATTTACATAGAAGCTCAGTTGCCATATCTTTTACATTAAGTTAACCGTTACAGATGTAATCTTCACTGCATTTTATATGCTCAGTTTGAATTACCCATATATGACACGTTGCCTTTAGGATTTGTCACTTTTTTATAATAATAAACCAATATACAATTGACCTCACCCAACAAAATTCAAACAACTTATAAAGTCACCCACATTTGCATCCCCCAGTTACAATAATAACCGAGTCTCAAAATACCAATCAAATCTTTCTCTTTGTTCTTGCCAAGACCTCCTGCTCTCTAGCTCCCTTGTCGCCTCCTCCCATGCTCACCTCCAGGACTTCTTCCAAGTCTCTCACTTTCTCTGAAACTCCCTAACCCAATCTGTCCCACTATCTTTTACTCAGTCCGCTTTTAGGCGATCCCTGAAAACCCTTCTCTTTAGGGAAGCTTATTCTGCTTCCATCTAACAACAACTGTACTTTTATTTTCTCCTTTAGCCCATCCCCCACAGTTATTAGTTTTTGTATCACTTGACCCTCACCTTTAGATTGTAAACTCTAACAAGATTCCTCCTGTATTGAATTGTATTGTAACTATATTGTCTGCCCTCATGTTGTAAAGTGCTGCACAAGCTGTTGGTGCTATATAAATCCTGTATAATAATTATAATTGTAAAAAAAAAAAAAAATTCTGAGCTTGAATATGGGTAGTTTGGTTTGTCTTCAAAATATTTTTATAAATTTACTCAGAAATGGAGATGATGCTGGTAATTAAAATAGGATTTTTAAGCCATGACACATGAAAGTAGCACTCTCTCACCACCTATGTACCATTCATGATCCATTATGCTCCTTAACCACTTGAGGACCCGCGCACGCCGATGTACGTCGGTAAAATGGCACGGCTAGGCACATGGGCGTACAGGTACGTCCCCTTTAAGAGCCCAGCCATGGGTCGCGGAGCGTGCCGCCGGCGGCGCGCTCGCGACCCGGTCCTCTCCTTCGTGACCATCCCCGCGGGAACAGCGGACCAGATCGCGCTGGTGTCCCGCGATCGGGTCACAGAGAGGAAGAACTGGGAGAGGTAAGTGTAAACAAACCTCTCCCCCGTGCTGCTTCCTAGTGTGACTGACACTGATCGTCAGTTCCCTGTCATAGGGAACGACAATCGGTGATGTCATATGCTAAGCCACGCCCCCCCCCCCCCACAGTAAGGAAAACACATTAGTTCACACTTAACCCCTACAGCGCCCCTCCTGGTTAACCCCTTCACTGCCAGTGTCATTTTCACAGTAATCCGTGCATTTTTATAGCACTGATCGCTGTAAAAATTACAATGGTCCCAAAAATGTGTCAAAAGTGTCCGATGTAATGTCGTAGTCACGAAAAAAAACCGCTGATCGCCGCCATTACTAGTAAAAAAATTATAAAAATGCCATAAAACTATCCCCTATTTTGTAAACACTATAACCTTTACCAAAAATATGTAGAAGAATACGTATCGGCCTAAACTGAGGAAAAAAAATGTTTTTTTATATATTTTTGGGGGATATTTATTATAGCAAAAAGTAAAAAATATTGAATTTTTTTCAAAATTGTTGCTCTATTTTTGTTTATAGCGCAAAAAAAAAAAAATCGCAGAGGTGATCAAATACCACCAAAAGAGAGCTCTGTTTGTGGGAAAAAAAGAACGCCAATTTTGTTTGGGAGCCACGTTGCACGACCGCGCAATTGTCAGTTAAAGCGACGCAGTGCCAAATTGTAAAAACACCTCGGGTCCTTATGCTGCATAATGGTCCGGGTCTTAAGTGGTTAAAGCACATATAATCTCTCATTGGCATAAGGGCTTTTAACTGTTAGCTCAGGTCCTTTAGCATTCTTTTTAACATTTTTGTTCAGGAGATTTATCTGCAACAGAAACTCTCAGTAAACCTTATTGTATTTTTTTATTTTTTTTATTTTTTTTAAGTGTTGTCCTGAAAAAAAAAAAAGTATAAAACAGAAATGTGTTTCAGTAGCATACAATGCAATGATTAATCACTTGCCGACCAGCCGCCGCAGTTTTACTGCGGCAACATGGCTCGGCTGGGCGAAACGATGTTATGTTACGTTGCTTCGCCCTGTGGCCACTAGGGGTGCGTGCGCCGCCAGAGGCATGCACCCGCTGCTCGCCCCCAGAGCCAATGCGAGTGCTCGGCGGGCACGATGACTGCCGGGCACCTGCGATCACTCGTGACACAGTGAGAACCGGGATCTGTGTGTGTAAACACAGTTCCCGGTTCTCTTACGGGAGACATGACTGATCGTCTTTTCATACAATGTATGAACAGCGATCTGTCCTTTCCCCTAGTAAGTCCCATCCCCCCTTCAGTTAGAACATGCAGAGGGAACACAGGTAACCCCTTGATCGCCCCCTAGTGTTAACCCCTTCCCTGCCAGTGACATTTTTATAGTAATCCGTGCATTTTTATAGCACTAATAGCTGTAAAATTGTCAATGGTCCCAAAAATGTGTCAAAAGTGTCCGATCTGTCCGCCATAATATCGCAGTCCTGATAAAAAATCGCAGATCGCCGCCATTACTAGTAAAAAAATAAATAATAAAAATCCCATAATTCTATCCCCTATTTTGTAGACGCTATAACTTTTTCGCAAACCAATATACGCTAGTTGCGATTTTTCTTTTTTACCAAAAATATGTAGAAGAATATATATCGGCCTAAACTGAGGAAAAAAAATGTTTTTTTGACAAAAAAAAGTCATATTTATTATAGCAAACACAATATTTTAGTTTTTTAAAAGATATTGTGTTATTTTCAAAATTGTCACTGTTTTTTTGTTTATAGCGCAAAAAATAAAAACCGCAGAGGTAATCAAATACCACCAAAAGACAGCTCTATTTGTGGGAAAAGGGACGCACATTTTGTTTGGGTACATCGTTGCAGGACCGCGCAATTGTCAGTTAAAGCGACGCAGTGCCAAATTGTAAAAAGTGTTCTGGTCATGAAGGGGGTAAAATCTTTCGGGGCTGAATCGGTTAAGGGTTAAAAATCTTTAAAATCCAACTATACCCTACCACCTAGTTCTACCCAGTTTTGTTCTTAAACTGTATTTTGTAAAAAAAAAAAAAAAATCAGAGTTTGTTTAATGCTCACCTTTTAGTGATGTTCTCAGACTTTGTCTCTCTGCACTGGTGAATGCCAGCTCCATTTGCTGCATAATTTTTTGTGACTGCAGAATGCCAATCGCTCACGTGAAGCAGGTCAAATTATGCTTGGCTGCATTTAACCTAGAAGAGGAGCTGTGCCAGTGAGCATTACAATGAGCGCTTTTTTACAGTTGCTTGGGGACTATTGAATTTTTTTTTTTACAAAAAATGGAGTTGGGTCTTAAAAATGTATGATTCAGCATATATTCGCTTATAGCAATACTGAATTAGTAGTTTGACGTTGCTTAGTTGTATGCATGAACTAGGTAGTAGTAGGTTCTAAATTAAGATCTACATAAAGTAGCTTAGGATATATAAATCCTGTATAAGTTGTCAATATGAGCCTCAGTAAAGCTTATTCTGTTATTTGGGGCAGGCATGCCTGGGCAAAATGAAATGCAGGTTTGTTTCTGTTTGGATGCTATGAGCTGTCTGAGACAGTTCATTTCTCTAAATACATTTGTAAAGGTGTTGGGTACTGAAGAATATAAAATGTGCTCTTCTATTTACTACTGGATGTTTTATTTGTTTTTAACAGTCCCCCATTTTTAACACATTATCCTTTTTATTTATCTTATGAAAGCGGAGCTAATTGAGACCAACTCCTTTTTGGTGTGCAGAGAGAGGTGAAAATGTGTATAGATGTATTTGTACTCAACTCTCTAGTCTAGATAGCCTAAATATAATTTATGGACCCTAAAAATTAAATGCAATATTGAAAAAAATAAATCTAATCAAAACACCTACAGAATCGAACCCATGAAGCTTAATTTCTTTCTATGTATAGTATATAATCTTCACCTACATTGTACATCACCTCTTCAATTAGGGATTTTAATTACTTGTGTACTGTAATTGTATGAGTCTCCAATGAAGATGTTGCCTTGAGAAATTCTCTGTAATAGCAAGTTTAGAGCACCAGTGCTCATTAGAATGCCCATGAGACACTTTCACAAAATCTGTCTGCAGCAGTGTTTATAATTTCCAGGGATTTTGTTTAAGGATTCTATAAAAGAACTTCTTAAATTATCAAAGTCTATGGTCTCCCATTCTGCTGTTGTATGCACCCCTCATTTCTTGTATGGACATCATGGGGACAGGAAGCGAGTAAAAATCTCTGCAATGGTGTCACAAATTAAAAACCTAGAAGTAATTGTAGCCCTTCCCCATGTTATCTAAAACAAAATAAAATTGACTTAGGCCCCTTACATACGTGCCTATCCGTTTTTAGACATCCGCTTGCTCAGCGGGAATCACTCCGTTGATCCCCGCTGAGACGGCAAGTGACTTGTCCATCTCTGCACACTGTGCAGAAACGGACCGGTCAGATCTCGGCTTTCCTCTATGGGGATCGGATGAAAATGGACCGTCTGTCCGTTTTCATCCGATCCGATCCGCCAGACGGATGAAAAATAGGGTTTGCATCCATCTGGATTTAGCGTAGCGGATCGGGGTGGATCGGATGTCAGCGGACATGTCACCGCTGACATCCGTCGCTCCATAGAGATGTATGGAGCGTCCGTTCAGGGCCGCCTGAAAAAACTGTCAGGCGGATCTGAACGGACCGCACGTGTGCAAGGGGCCTAAGCTAGGCTTTAAATGTACACTTTATTTAAAATATAGTCCTCATGCACACTGGACGTTTTTACAGCTGCTGTTTTTGGCTGCAGACGTTTTTATTCTACAGTTAATAAACTCTCTATCATGTTATCCTATATGTCCATGCACACATAGGCTGTTAACTATTTTTGGCTGTAAAATAATACAAAACTAGTGGGTTCTGAGAGGAGTTTTTCAGCTGTTTTCTGCTGTAAAAATGCTCTAACGTCAAAAAACGTTTATAAACGCCGATAAACTTTCAAAAACAAGGCTCACCAGCATTTAATGTTTTGGATCCATTGAAAAAAATACACAAACATAAAAAAATAAATAAAAAAAAACGCTAAAAACTGGCGTTTTTATAATGTTATTTTAATGTCCAGTGTGCACTAGGCCATAAAGTTAGGTTTTGAACAAATACAGGGACTACTTCTTACCTACTAAAGCCTTAAAGTAAAATGAAAGGCTTTTCTTTGCAGTTTCACAAGCCTGACAATAGGACTGAATTCAGTGAGCCGTTATGTCACCCGTCGGCTTCCAAACTTTTTTCAGCATTCCCTAACACCAGCCGCTCATTGACACAGGACTGCACCAATGAAGATTTAAAAAAAAAAGTAAAACGGGTTTTGACATTGAGATCTTTTTACGCACAATATGCGGCATGTGAATACAGTAAGCAGGGAGATGTATGTTTTAAACCCTGTTCACTTTAGCCTTCCTTACTACTTTATGTTGTCCATCCAGACCTATTTATTTTTTTGCTAGAAAACTACTTCGAACCCCCAAACATTATATATATTGTTTTCTAACACCCTAGAAAATAAAATGGCGGTCGTTGCAATACTTTCTGTCACACCGTATTTGCGCAGCGGTCTTACAAGCGCACTTTTTTGAATTAAAATATAAGACAACAGTAAAGTTAGAAATCAACTACTAGGATATATAACTAACTGGTAGACAAATATACATATATTCAACATATATGAGAACATATGATGGTCCCATATGGTGCTTGTGACCAATAAAGACTCCTATGGACTGTTGCTCAAACTGGGTGCCCATTGCTCATAGGGATGAATAGGGATCAAGAGAGAAAGAGCCTCATTGCACAATGTCGTTTAAAACATAGGTTCCACAAAATAATAGTCCTGGCACCCGGCGTGTATAGCAGGCGATTGATTAAAAGGGTAATCTGCCCTGAACGGGATAGTCCTAGTAGCGGCATCCTGGTACACGATTCCCTGGTAGTTTCAATTGGGGCGGAAGTAGTACCTCAAAGTTTCGGCCAATCACAGGGCCATCATCAGGAAGTAGTGGACTACTTCCTGATGATGGCCCTGTGATTGGCTGAAACGTCAAGGTACTACTTCCGCCCCAATTGAAACTACTAGGGAATCGTGCACCAGGACGCCGCTACTAGGACTATCCCGTTCAGGGCCGATTACCCTTTTAATCAATCGCCTGCTATACACGCCAGGTGCCAGGACTATCAGGCACTCAGCAATGTAAGTGTAACCTTTTTTATTTTGTGGAATCAATAAATGTTTTAAACGGCATTGCGCAATGAGGCTCTTTCTCTCTTGATCCCTATTCATCCCTATGAGCAAAATCTCTATCAATAAGACGTCATCCTAAAGACCTGAGTTTGGGGTATCCCCACATGCCTAATAGACCACACTAGCGATAGTTGGTTCACACATTACGGTGAGTGCACATCTATGTGGGGCACCCAGTTTGAGCACCAGTCCATAGGAGTCTTTATTGACCGGGACCATCATATGTTATCATATATGTTGCATATACGTATATTTTTCTACCAGTTAGTTATATATCCTAGTAGTTGATTTCTAGCGCATCTTTCTCTCATTCTATATTGCTCTGTTGGTACATAGCAAGTTTTTTTTTTTACAGCTGATATCAGGTACTTTGGGTACTCATTCATATCCAAAGGCGCGTTTTAGTTTAAATACTCAACAGTAAAGTTAGCCCATTTTTTTTTTATATTGTGAAAGATAATGTTACGCTGAGTAAATTGATACCCAACATGTCACGCTTCAAAATTGCGCCTTCTTGTGGAATGGCGACAAACTTTTACCCTTTAACCACTTCAGTCCCGGACCATTTTGGCTGGTTAAAGACCAGGCCCCTTTTTGCGATTCGGCACTGCGTCGCTTTGACAATTGCGTGGCGACGTGACTCCCAAACAAAATTGACGTCCTTTTTTTCCCACAAATAGAGCTTTCTTTTGGTGGTATTTGATCACCTCTGCGGTTTTAATTTTTTGCGCTATGAACAAAAATAGAGCGTCAATTTTGGAAAAAATTTAATGTTTTACTTTTTGCTATAATAAATGTCCCCAAAAAATATATAATTTTTTTTATTTTTTTCCCTCAGTTTAGTTTTATGGCATTTTTCTAAAAAATTTTTTTTACTAGTAATGGCGGTGATCAGCGATTTGTATCGTCACTGCGACTTTATGGCGGACACATTGGACACTTTTGACACATTTTTGGGGGACCATTGTAATTTTTACAGCGATCAGTGCTATAAAAATGCACTGATTACTGTGAAAATGACACGTGTAGTGAAGCTTTAACCTCTAGGTGGCGCTGTAGGGGCTAAGTGTAACCTAATGAGTGATTCTTACTGTAGGGGGGGGTGTGGCTTGGCATTTGACGTCACTGATCGTCATTCCCTATGACAGGGAACAGATGATCACTGACATGCCACTAGGAAGAACGGGGAAAGGTTTGTTTACACTCACCTCTCCCCGTTCCTCAGCTCTGTGACCTGATCGTGGGACACGATCGGGTCCACGGGTCCCGCGGGCATGGAGCTTCGGACCGGGTCACAAGCGTGCCGCCGCCGGCGCGCGTGCGATCCATGGACAGGTTTTTAAAGGGGATGTACCTGTATGCCCTTGTGCCATTCTGTCAACGTACATCATTGTGCTGCGGTCCTTAAGTGGTTAAAATCTCCATAGGCGACGTTTACATTTTTTTACAGGTTGCATGTTTAGAGTTACAGAGGAGGTCTAGGGCTAGAACTATTGCTCTTGCTCTAACAATCGCGGCGATACCTCACATGTGTGGTTTGAACACCGTTTTCATATGTGGACGGCTGACGCTACTCACTTATGCGTTCGCTTCTGCACGCGAGCTCGGCGGGACGGGGCGCGTTTAATTTTTTTTTTCTTATTTTTTTGACCTTTTTATTTTACATTTTTTTCACTGTTCTTTAAAAAAAAATGTGTCACTTTAATTCCTATTATAAGGAATGTAAACATCCCTTGTAATAGAAACAAGCATGACAGGTCCTCTTAAATATGAGATCTGGGGTCAAAAAGATCTCATATTTACACTAAAATGCAATAAAAAATAAATTGTCATTTGGGAAAAAAATAAATATTTTTTTTTCCTTTAAGAGCTATGGGCGGAAGTGACGTTTTGACGTTGCATTCGCCCTTCAATTACTTGGAGATGGGTGGGGGCCATCTTCCCCTCACTCGTCTCCATGTCAGGCTAGGAAGAGGATCCGATCGCCTCTGCCGCTACCGACGGCCACGGTAAGCAGCGGCGGGAGGGGGCCCCTCTCCCGCCGCCGATAAAAGTGATCTTGCGGTGAATCCGCTGCAGAGACCACTTTTATCTGAAAGAGAACCGCCGGCTCTTGAAGATGATACCGGGGTTATGCTAGCTGCTACCATAACAATGGTATTACTCTTCAAAGAGGGGTATGTATATAGTCGTACGGTGGGAAGGAAGCGGTTAAATAGCAAACATGATATACTTATCTGCTGTGCAGAGTGGTTTTGCACAGAGCAGCCTGGATCCTCCTCTTTTAGGGTCCCTCTTCGCTGCTCATGGCCCCTCCCAAGAGTGCAGTCATCCCGCCACACTGACAGTGTGTCGGCATGTGAAGTAAGCTGCGCATGCACAGCTCATTTTATGTTCTATTGGGGATTGCGAACATGAAGGTAAGTGTAAGTGCCTGCTTGTTCACAATTTTTTCAATTTTTGCTTTCTGTTTCACATTAAGGGAAAGTATCCGTGCCTTGAAGTACAATGCCGATCATACATTTTTACATACATACATACATACATACGTTTTTTACTATTATACCAAGGTATATACTTGCTTCCTTACAGCTGAGCACTACAACACGGTTTCCAACAATTAACTCTTAAGCAAAAAATAAATACAGCCATGCCCGGTATCACAGAAGGGTTCAGCATAGGGATATCACGCTGTATATTGAACCGCAGAAGTTTTCCACCACCTTCTGCCTGTCAGTGTGGATACTGAAAACACTTTCCAGAAGTATCCAGACAGCCTTCTTTCTCTTCTATGCTCACAATGTTCCTCTGAAAGAGATAGCACAGCTCTGCTGTAAACTAGAAAAACAAACCTGGTTTAACCTCTGTAAGGCATGTCTACCTCAGACTACCTGCACTTAACTTTCTCTGATGGTAATCCTAAGTAAGCCCCTAGTCATGGCAAGCCTCAATCATATCAGGACATGCTTCGTGGAGCAGCACAGGTGTAAAAAAGGGAATCGGCTACAATGCATATTGGGTGTTCCATGTGTATGCCACTATTTTTCACACACCTTGTAGTGATAATATGTACATGTATGCACACAGTCGTGCATGCATTCATACACATATACTTAATTAAAACACACCATGAAATTTAAATAACATTAAATACAAAAGATAAAAATGATAATCCAGGTATGTGAAAAAAAGACACCAGAAGAGGAAAAGAAAGAAAGAAAGAGAGGAGGCATTCTTAATGTAAGTGCAAGTCCAGATCCCACCTCAGGTTTAACCCCCGAGGCAATCTAGTTTTTAATCTAAAAATCCACCATGCTTCTCTCCCCAATAGTCTTCTCTTCCCATCACCTCCTCTGGGCGAGTGAGACAACCGTTCTATTCCTAAAACGGAAAGGGGAGAGATCGCCCTGATGACATTCCCTCAAGTAACGTGTTGCATTCAAATTATTTCTAGCGTTTGGATTATTTGTGTCACAATAATGTTTCCCTAAACGGGCTCTCAAAGGACATGTGGTACAGCCTACATATTGGAGGCTGCATGAAATCCAGGTGATCAGGTAAATTTACATAGTTTGTGCCACAGTTGATGTATTGCTGTATAGTAAACTCTTCATCTGTAGCTGTGGCAACAAATGTTTTACCCAGATCACACAAATTACAGTACCTACAGGTTTTTATATTCTTGATAGGAGAGCCAGGTGGGTATGCATTGTTTAGATGAGAATAGACTAGGTGATAGTGCAGTCCCCAGTTCATTAAGAGAGGTAAGCGTGTTAAGGGAGAGGATCCCCCACCCGCTGTCACAATGGGGGATCAGATCAGGTTGGCAGCAGGTGATATAATAGACATGTTATATGTTACACCCTAAATATGGGTGTAACATGTTGCTAAAGGTTATCCTTTAAAAAAATCCTTTAGAATCACTTTAAGTTGTACATTTAACACAGGTTATATATAGAGATCAGTTATCCCCCTTACAATGCCGCCTCCTGCTCCATGTCAGTGCCATCTTTGTTTGGGCATCATCCAGGGTGAGCATTTACCTTTTATGCTGGCTCAGAGAGAACCCATCACTTGTACCTTTTATGGTTTTTGGCTGTATTCACAAATGTGTGACACAGATTAGCCCCCTGTTGCAACCTCTCGCCTTATTACACAATACCAATATTGCTGTCTGATCACTGGAGGAGAAGATTGAGGAAATGCTTCCTCCTGCCTGCAGTACTGTTATAATGTAATCCATGCAAAGCCATTTGACTGGAGCTTAACCACTTACCGCCCGGCCTATAGCAAAATGACGGCTGGGCAGTGGTTGCGTTATCCTGACTGGACGCCGTATGACGTCCAGCAGGATAACAGCCGCCGCGCGCCCGTGGGGACACGCATCGCGGCGATCTGTGGTGCGGTGTGTCAGTCTGACACACTGCTACACTGATCTCGGTAAAGAGCCTCTGACGGAGGCTCTTTACCACGTGATTAGCCATGTCCAATCACAACGTAAACAGGAAGAGCCGTTGATCGGCTTTTCCTCACTCGCGTCTGACAGACATGAGTAGAGAAGAGCCGATCGGCGGCTCTCCTGACGGGGGTCTGCGCTGATTGTTTATCAGCGCAGCCCCCTCTGCCCGCCCAGGACCACCAGGGAAGTCCATAACATGTGGATGGCCATGTACATCCCCCATGGCCATCCACATATGCCTATACATGCCCAATATGTGCCAATCAGTGCCCACAAATGGGCACTGACTAGCACCATTATGAAACACTTTAAAACAGTGGTGCCCATCAGTGCCACCCTATCAGTGACGATCAGTGCCGCCTATGAGTGCCCATCAGTGCAGCATTTCAGTGCCACCTCATCGGTGCCGCCTTATCAGTGCCCGTCATTGAAGAAGAAAACATACTTATTTACAAAAAAATTAACAGAAACAAAGAAACGTTTTTTCTTTCAAAATTTTCGGTCTTATTTTTTTTTGTTGCGCAAAAAACAAAAATCACAGAGGTGATCAAATACCACCAAAAGAAAGCTCTATTTGTGGGAACAAAATTATAAAAAAAATGTTTGGGCACAGTGTAGCATGATCGCGCAATTGTCATTCAAAATGCGACAGCGCTGAAAATTGGCTTGGGCAGGAAGGTGTATAAGTGCCTGGTATTGAAGTGGTTAAAGTGATACTAAAGGAAATGTGTTTTTTTTTTTTAAATTACCGTATATACTCAAGTATAAGCCGACCCGAATATAAGCCGAGGCACCTAATTTTACCACAAAAAACTGGGAAAACGTATTGACTCGAGTATAAGCCTAGGGTGTTCATCTGCATGTCTCACTGTGTCCATGTGCATGCCTCACTGTGCCCATGCCTCACTGTGCCCATGCCTCACTGTGCCCATGCCTCACTGTGCCCATGCCTCACTGTGCCCATGCCTCACTGTGCCCATGCCTCACTGTGCCCATGCCTCACTGTGCCCATGCCTCACTGTGCCCATGCCTCACTGTGCCCATCCCTCACTGTGCCCATGCCTCACTGTGCCCATGCCTAGACTGACGTTTAACATAGGAGTCTATGGAAGGGGTGCCTGATTTTGAAAAATCGATGCTCCACAGCCGTAGGTTCTTCAGGCAAAAAACTTTGCACACTTATAGAGGAGATATTGGGCTACAGGTGTGCCAGGTTTCGGCCCCAGGGGACTTACGACCGGCCGGTACCGGGTCCCCAAAATCACCGGAGAAATTAGTTTAACATGGGAGTCTATGGAAGGGGTGCCCAGATATAAAAAATCGCTGCTCCCCGGCCGTAGGTCCCCCGGACAACAAACTTTGCACACTTGTAGAGGAAGAGTGAGGCTACATGTGTGCCACTTTGGGGACCTACGGATGGCCGGTACCGGGTCTCCAAAATCCGTGAGATCAGGCGCAAAAAGGTGACTCGAGTATAAGCCGAGGGGGGCATTTTCAGCATGAAAAAATGTGCTGAAAAACTTGGCTTATACTCGAGTATATACGGTCGGTTATACTTGCCTGCTTTGTGCAAAGATTTTGGACCCCCTGCATGTTACACAGCCCCCTACAATGCAGACCCCCTCCCCATTCAGTGCAGACTCCCTCCCCATTCAGTGCAGACTCCCTCCCCATTCAGTGCAGACTCCCTCCCCATTCAGTGCAGACTCCCTCCCCATTCAGTGCAGACTCCCTTCCCATTCAGTGCAGACTCCCTCCCCATTCAGTGCAGACTCCCTCCCCATTCAGTGCAGACTCCCTCCCCATTCAGTGCAGACTCCCTCCCCCTTCAGTGCAGACTCCCATGCCCCTTCAGTGCAGACTCCCATCCAGTGGCGTAGCGTGGGTTGTCAGCACCCGGGGCAGGGCAAGAGATTTGCGCCCCCTAACCCACGGATTTTTAGCACTCTGAGTCCCTATAGCTAGTACAGTAGTACTGACCAACCTGATTCCTACACCGACCTACTTGACCACTGTACTAACCTACCTAATTCCTATACTGACCTGCCTGATTCCTACACTGACCACTAAACTGACCTATCTGATTGCTATACTGACCACTACACTGACTCACCTGATTCCTACACTGTCCACTACACACCTTATTATTGCTCACTGATTGGTTGCTAGACGATACTGCACATAATTACCGCTTACCCATTGTTTGCTAGAGGTTACTGCACATCATTACTACAAACTGATTGGTTGCTAGAGGTCACTGCAAAATATTATTGCTCACTGATTGGTTGCTAGAGATTACAGCAGATCATTACTCTTTACTGATTGGTTGCTGAAGGTTACTGCACATCATTACCACTCACTGGTTGCTAGAGGTTACTGCACATTATTAATGCTCCCCAATTGGTTGCTAGACATTGCAGCACATCATTACGGCTCACTGATTGGTTGCTAGAGGTTACAGCACATCATTACAACCCACTGATTTGTTGCTTAAGGTTACAGCACATCATCTCACTGCCTGCACACCACAGACTGCAGAAGTGACGGGACCCACCAATAGACAGAAAAGAAGAACTAGAACTAACTATTAGCAATGAGGGTTGAAGGGTGCGCTGTGTATTGAGTGCAAGGCTGAGGGATGCACTTTGTACGTAATGCAGGGTTCAGAGGTGCACTGTGTATGGAGTGCAGGGTTGAGAGGTGTGCTGTGTACTGAATGCAGGGTTTAGAGGTGTGCTGTGTGTGGCGTGCAGCGTTCAGGGGGTGCGCTGTGTACAGCGTGCAGGGTTGAGGGGGGTGCGCTGTGTGTGGCCTGCAGGGTTGAGGGGGTGCGCTGTGTGTGGCATGCAGGGTTAAGGGGGTGCGCTGTGTGTGGCATGCAGGGTTGAGGAGGTTGCTCTGTGTGTGGCTTGCAGGTTTGGGCTGTGGGGCGGGCTAAGTGGACGGAAAGCATGTTGCACAAGCCAGGATCCAGGACCTCGTGTGTGGGGAGTGCCGTGTAGCGAAGCGGAAGAGCTCACAGTCTCCTAGACTGCACAGCGCAGGAGAAGAGCTGCAGGTAACCTGCCGCCTGCTGCTGCGCCCCTCTAAATTTTGCGCCCGGGGCGACCGCCCCCCTGCCCCCCCACGCTACGCCACTGCTCCCATCCCCCTTCAGTGCAGACTCCCATCCCCCTTCAGTGCAGACTCCCATCCCCCTTCAGTGCAGACCCCCATCCCCCTTCAGTGCAGACCCCCTCCCCCTTCAATGCAGACCCCCTCCCCCTTCAGTGCAGAACCCCCATTCAGTGCAGACGGACTGACCCATAATGTACCTAAGATCAGCGCGGTACATCCACAGCAGGTCCCCTCCTCCTGTGTAGACATAAACAAAGAGGAGGGGAGGCGGCTTCACACTGCTCAGACAGCCAGCGGCCACGAGAGGAGGGGATCATTGGTGCAGTGGTGTTGCCCTGGGCCCTGCCGAGGGGTGTCACCCTACTGGCGGGTGTCATCCTACTGGCGGGTGTCATCCGGGTGCGACCCACCCCCCCTTGCAACGCTACTGCAGCTCGCCTCTCCCTGCTCTAATCTGCCCTGTCACCGCACCACTGCCTAAACCCGCCCAGCTCTCCCCGCTTAAGTCACGGAGGGGGGTGCCGGCCTGACACCACCCTCCCAGTATGTGGCCCCTCCGCCCCCCACTTGCTACGCCACCAATAGGGGGGTCATATGAAGTTGCCCTCTCCATACAGGCTATGGCACTAACCTGCAGATAACCAAATGAGCCAGAGCCTTCGCTAAAGGAAGAGTGGACTATAAATATATAATTGGCAGTGCCTCTACCTAGAACAGGGCTCAAGCGTATGTAGAGACGATCCCTTTTAAGGACAATAACTAGTAACTCACCCAAAATAACTGACAGCAGGAGTACTAATACACCCAGCATAGATTTTTAAGATTAAAGATAGGCAGACATACCAGCTGGTGATTAGTGTAACTTTATATATGATAAAGTGATGGCATTACATACAACCAAAGCAATAACAAGACAAACAGTGTATATACATTTGTGCTCATAAGTTTACTTAGCCTTGCAAAAATTTAGATTTCTTGGCCATTTTTCAAAGAATATGATAACACAAAAACTTTTCTTTCACTCATGGTTAGTGTTTGGCTGAAGCCATTTATGATCAATCAACTGTGTTTACTCTTTTTAAATCATAATGACAACAGAAACTACCCAAATTACCCTCATCAAAAGTTTACATACCCTGGTGATTTTGGCCTGATAACATGCACACAAGTTGACACAAAAGGGGTTTGCATGGCTATTAAATGTAACCATCCTCACCTATGATCTGTTTGTTTGTAATTAGTGTGTGTGTATAAAAGGTCAATGCATTTCTGGACTCCTGACAGACCCTTGCATCTTTTATCCAGTGCCACACTGACGTTTCTGGATTCTGAGTCATGGGGAAAGCAAAAGAATTGTCAAAGGATCTATGGGAAAAGGTAGTTGAACTGTAAAAAACAGGAATGGGATATAAAAAGATATCCAAGGAATTGAAAATGCCAATCAGCAGTGTTCAAACTTTAATCAAGAAGTGGAAAATGAGGGGTTCTGTTGAAACCAAACCACGGTCAGGTAGACCAACTAACATTTCAACCACAACTGCCAGGAAAATAATTTGGGATGCAAAGAAAAACCCACCAATAACTTCAGGTGAAATGCAGGATTCTCTGAAAACATGTGGTGTGGTTGTTTCAAGATGCACAATAAGGAGGCACTTGAAGAAAGATGGGCTGCATAGTCGAGTTGCCAGAAGAAAGCTATTGCTACGCAAATGCCACAAAGTATCCCGCTTACAATATGAAGATGAGTCAACAAGGCCTATGATGAAAGCTACAAAGGCACAAGAAATTTGGTCAAAATTGATGGCAAAATGAATGCAGTATGTTATCAAAAATGACTGGAGGGACATTTGCATTCATCAGCCAGGAAGCTTTGCATGGGACACACTTGGACATTCATTTGGGTAGTTTTTGCTGTCATTATTGTTTAAAGAGAGTAAACACAGTTGATTAATAATACATGACTTCAGCCAAACACTAACCATGAGTGAAAGAAAATTTTTTATGTTATCATTCATATTCTCAGAAAAATGGCCAAGAAATCATAAATTCTGCCAGGGTATGTAAACTTATGAGCACAACTGTATGTATCTATATATCCGGATATATAACTGAAGGTCTTTAACACAATACCTCCAATTAGGCCCTGATGGGCTGGCAAGGCATAACACAATCTGGCTTGAGAGGACAAACGCTAATGCATCTGTGGAGCGGTGGCTTCCTGGGGACGCTTGTACAGATGAACACACCAATGGCAAAGAAGTCTGGAACACGCCACCTGCAAGAAAAAATTAGGCCTATCTAGCCTATCTCTTGATCCCTACCCTGACTATAGGCTATCAATGCTACTGGACCGCTACCTATCTAAATGGCCGTTGGAGGTCTATCCTGTCGCTATCCTGAGCTATTTACCGTTCCCTAGGCTAATACTAGCTAGGAACTCCCCTGACCAAAAAGGGACACTGCTGCTTTAAATAATGAAGTGGCAGATATACACTTCAACACAAACCAGTTACTTGATAGGTTATGAACAAATGAGCTTTGCTCTCATACACTTGAGAATAGCTCAGGTATATTGCAGTATGCAAATAGAAAGTTTCAGAGAAGCCTTTGACAGCCATCTCTGATTCCAAACAGGAGTGACAGTAATTTAATAAACAGTGAGCTACACAGTGCAGTAACACTTGCCCATTTCCCTTTTCAGCCTGGGTGGATGGATACAGCACAAAATCATCCTCCAGCACCTCCTGGCTTGCAAAGCATGTGGCTGGCCACTCTCTCTCCACTTCCTGCAAGACATTCACATATGTAGCCTTGAGGGGTTTCCTGACCCTTAAGCAGAGACAGGAAACAACCTCTTAACAGGAAGAATCTGTTTGTAATAAGAGCTCTATGGTAGTTACCAGGCATGAATGTAAACAACCTCAGACGGTGTACAAAAGAACACTTCCCTACACACTCTCCCTGGTGAAACCTTTACATCCCATCAAAGACAACATAACATATGTAACATCCTAACAAAGAAACAACATCAATCCGCTCTCATATTACAATGGTTTGCGAAGGGAGAAGGCAGGTTAATCACTGGTAACATATTGACCAAATTAGAAACCGCTCCTACCCAGGCATGATAAAAGTGAGGCTGAGTAATGATTCTGGGATCCCCCAAACTATCATAAGTCAAGATGGGTGGGTGATGCCTAGCTCGTTCTCCTCTTCGTACGTCTCTCTGAGGTAAAACTATGTTCTCATTCCCTGAACTAGGACTTTAAATAATGGGAAGGGAGGGTACTGGTTGCGAGTCAGAACAAGGCTTGTGACTGAATGTAGGCACTGACTGGGCACGAATTCTGGAGATCCAGGATCTAGCGTCTCCCGGGAAGGAGAAGCGTCGGTGCTGGCAACATCAGGGGTCACATTCCACTCACTCTTATGGACATCAGGAAGATCAAATGAGGCATTCACCCGAATAGGAGGCAGATCATTTACTGGAGTGTCATCTGTGATTTCCTCATCAGACATGAGAAATGGGCAGTAAATGATTGCGATGCCAAGCTTTGATTCGTCCTTCTGGCCCCTTTATCTTGTATACAGGGATCCCATGGTAACTTATTCACCACTGTGAAGATTTTCTTTGGTGACTGATCCCATCAGGGCAGACCCCTAGTAGACGATCAATTGGTAATCTGGGCTCTCTTCCAAACATTAAAAAGTAAGGAGAAAACCCGGTGCTCTCATGCCTTGTATGGTTATATGCATGAACCATGGCTTCAGCCCTACGACTCCAGGTAAGTTTGTCAGCCTGTAGGGTGCCTAGCATATCAAGCAAGGTGGTAAGGTGTAGTCCGACTCTTGCAAATGTTTAGCAGCTGAAGCATTTCCCTGATTACCTTGCTCTCAAAATCCCGACTCTAATCTGAGTGTATTCTGTGTAAATCTGAGTGAAGTTGTTGAATGAAGTTGTTGCGGTTCTTTTGAGACAACTTCTCAACTTGTTTTCTGGACCATCCCAAATGAGTAGTATATTGTCTATGTATCTCTGTCACATAATAATGTGTTGAGTATACACAGACGATTGTTCACCCAATAGGAAGTCTTTCCCCCACTCCTCCAGGTACAGGTTGGCATAAGAGTGGGCACAACCGGAATCTGGAAATTTTCCAAAATCTGCAATAAATGGATGGTATCCTTGGTGTAAGAGGGCAATTCTATCACGTGTGGTCTGAGGTGTTAATAATCAAACTTCCCTCTGAAATACACCCATTACCGGAAATAATGGGTCTTCCAGGTGGATTTGTACATGTCTTTATGCACCTTGGGTAATGCATAAAGAGTGGGCAGACAGGGATGCTTGGTGCGAATAAATTCCCACATATCACTTGTGATTATTCCCTCACTTAGGGCTTCATCTATAAGTGATGAACACATTTTCGTAGTTCTCATTGTCCATTAAGACAATATTTTCCCCTTTTGTCTCATGCTTTGATTGTTATTTTAATGTTATCTTTCAAAGACCTGAGTGCCAGCTGTTGTTCAGGACTGTTCAGTTTTTGATTGTGTTGTCATTTTCCATTGCCTCTATTTCTTTAATTGTTTGTTTTACAGAAAGCGCTAGTGCTGGATTTTGATTTAATGGAGGAAATCTATGTGACTTCTTTAATTTCTTTTGAGGATTATCACTTTTCTCCTCTTCACTATCCAAGTCATCCTCCCAAGTATCATTTGATGATTCACTTTCCTACAGCAGCAGATATAGATCTCAGAGAGCTCTGAAATCTGCTGCAGTAAGATTGGGAGACACCTCTTCCTCTTTGTTAGTTTGTTTGGTATACATTCTTCTAAATAGTAATTTTCTGGCAAACAAATTAATATCTTTTATTGTTTCATAATTGTCCATACTGGTGGTTGAACAAACAGATAATCCTAGTGTAAATACTTGTTTCTCTGCCTGTGTTAGTACATGGGATAATAGGTTGATAACCTTTTAATCTTCTTTCTGTGCAGTTTTCACTACAAAGGGCTCTAACCCCTTCCGTATTGTTGGTGACTGGGGTTCCGTTTGCTTTGTCTAAAAAATCATCCAATTGTGTTTTTAGTGTCTTGGAGGTGGTTCCAGAATCTTTGTTAGTTTTAATAGTTTTACGTCGAGTTGAAATTTTGTTTTTTTGTACCTCCATTTGGTGCACCATTGTTTCTCATAGTGTTATACCCACCACCTTTACCACCAAGTGATAATTCCATCTGATGAGTTCCCATTGTGCGGTTTTTATTAATCTATTGTACTCCCCAGCCCCCCCCCCCCTCCCTCCATTTCATGCTGTTGAGAAAAAGGACCCTTTTCTCTTTCTGAAGGGACAATCTGTATGATGGGAGGAAGCTGAAGAATTAGGTGTATCAGATAGATAATCATTATTTTTGTTACTCTCATGGCTCTTATTCCTACGACTCTTATTTTGATATTTTTTATCTCAATTCCATCTGTATGCTCGACCCTCACTGAAGGCATTTTTTCTCTCTCCAATATTTATTTAATTTTTCCTGGAGTATTGATTTACCAAAATCATCTACGTGTTCTTTCAATTTTTTCTCAAAGTTAGCATATTCTTTATGACTCTTCAGTGGATCAAGTCTAGCATACAGGGAGCCAATTTCATTATCCGGGTTCTCCAATTGTTGCCGATCTTCATTTTGCAGTAGCATTAGACTCCTTGAGCAATCATTTCATTTACTTTCCCAATTATTTTTAAGGTCATTAGTAATATGATCAAGAATGGGAAATATTTGGATCCTCAATCCAATAGGATTGATATCCTCTTTGGCATTTACAGTCCTTGGAAAGGTTATATCAATGTAAGGCCAATTTTATTTCCCAAAATCTTTGTAAGACTAAAGAAAAGACAAGACAAATCAGATGTTACAGGCATACCCCACTTTTAAGTACACAATGGGTTTTATTTACTAAAGCTGAAAAGCGCAAAATCTGTCTCACGTCTGCATAAAAACCAATGAGCTTCCAGCTGGGGTTAGAAGCTCATTGGTTTCTATGCAGAAATGAGCCTGATTTTGGGCTTTCCAGCTTTAGTACCGTATTTTTCTGTGTATAAGACGCTACTTTTTGCAAAAATAATTAGACTGAGAATCAAGCAGCATCTTATACATGGTCAGTCAGCCTTGGAGAGAGACGTGCGGGTGCGTAGCTGGTCATAGGTCGTCGAACGGCTTCCTCCAATCACAAACTTTGTGTTAGTGAGCTAGAGGAGGAGGTGGAGAGTGTGCAGATGCGATCCCATTGGACGTGGAGAGTGTGCAGATGCAATCCCATTGAATTGGGTCCTAAACTCATGGCATGGCATCAAACAAGAGGTGATTGTGAAGTCCTTCAAGAAATGTGGAATCAGCAATGCCATGGACAGAACTGAGGATGATCTCACATATATAAACAGTGACTCAGAAGACAGCAGTGATGCAAACGAAGTTGAAGAAATTCTGTCTGGAACTAGAGATGAAGAAGAGAACATTGATGCAACAGAGGCTGAATAAAGTGATATGCTGCATAATATACTGGTATGTAAACGTTACTAAATAAAAATGTGTTCCATTTTACCTATGTTTAAAATATTGATTTCTTGATTTTGGGTTGGAAAAGTGGGGGATGTCTTGTACATGGGGGCGTCTTATACATGGAAAAATACGGTAAATAAAACCCATTGTGTACTTAAAAGTGGGGTATGTCTGTACTTGATCCTTCACTTGGTAGTTTTTTTTTTGGAATGCTGGACATTTAAATCCTCCCATTTCCCTCCCTATAGGTCTCCCATCCCTGACCGTGGGCAAAAAGGAAGACGACCCAATATTTAAGTATATTCAGTCAGGTGATTCCACCCTAAGCTGAAAAACCCTCCAAAGAATGACAATACATGCATACCCCGCTTTAAGTACACTCACTTTACATACACTCGCGAGTAAGGACATACCGGCGAGTGTATGTAAAGTGCCTCACAAGTACTGTACAGACATTTTGCAGCCGCAGTAGGAGGAGCTGAAGCTCAGAGAGCATAGCCCGCCCTGTTCCAGTGTGCCCCTAAAACCCCCACTACAGCCCCTGAGACCTCAACTACAGCTCCTGACACCCCCACTATAGCCCCTGATCCCCCACTACACCCTAGAAGTGAAAAAAGGTATTGTTTCACTTTAAGTACATTTTCATTTTACATACATGCTCTGGTCCCATTGTGTACTTAAAAGTGGGGTATGCCTGTATATATTTATACTGTTTTTTGGACAAAAAAACTAAATGGGTCCACACCTAGTCTCATGAGTCAAAGGCGCGGTTTTGGGTGTATCGTCCACCCTGGTAAGACATAAATTAAAGACTTGTGTGGCTAGGTGTGTAATTGCCATCATCCCTTTAGTAATAGAACAATGTTTGAACCTCTAGTATGGGATTTTTAAGGCAATTCAACCAAAAAAATTTTTTTAAAGAAAATTATATTTATATAAAAAAGTTTTAAATTAATTGAAGAATTTGTAGAAAAAAATCAACATAAATACATGATATTACAATAGTTAAAATCATTACATGATATAATATGACTTGATGGTCCTGAAGTGGTATTTCCCTACTACTTGCTGGACTACCATTGGTGGAGGGTACAGGTGGTGATCAGTAGAAGGGATGTCAACGCATTTCAAAATATATGAGCATAAACAAAATCTTCGGGGATTTATACCACTTCTGAAATACAAAGTATTCTCATTTTTGAATCCATACAAAATGAATGAATTCCATGTATAACACTTATATCCAATATTTTGCAATTTCATTACATAAACACTTACTATATATATATATATATATATATATATTATATATATATAGATAGATAGATCTATCTCATTGGTAAAGGCACTTCTTAAACCAAAGAGGGATAAAACTATTATCTGCATGACTTGCCCTTCACCTTGTACAGGACCGCTGGATATTATCCAAAAGGTATGGCACCAAAGAAGAGAACATGGAGATATTAAGACTGCAAAACCAAAGGATGAAAAAGAGAAGGAAAAGTAATGAGTCCACTGGGCGATATACACGTTAACCCAGCCAAAAGCTCAATCCATTCGGATGTGCAACATCCCAATGGAGAACAAGCAGCCCAAAATGTTTGAAAAAAGAAACTGTGCTAAGATTGAAACAGGCAATCTGGTGCAAACACAAGAAATGCCTGGAGCTCAATTGGAAGCAGCAACTTTTCTGCAAACATCAAAACCAGTAAACAAGTGAAATGGAAAAAATAAAGTTGCACTAAACCTAAATCATAAACCCTGTGTATGGGTGCTATGTGATAAAAGAAAAAATCACATGAATTACCGTGAATGACCATAAATTCAAAGTGACATAAATTAATATAAGATAAAAGGTCAAATTCAATAAGAAGTGAATCAATAAATGAAAGTGGAATAGTGAATAAACTCAATGGATTGAAAACATAAAGTTCATGAATGGATGATCTGGGTGTAACGCCAATATATGATAAAAATCCACCCGTGCACAAATCCAGTAAAGTCCAAACTCTTCAGATGTGGACTGAAGCCAAAGTGATCTGCACCACCATATGACAAATTTATTTGCTTACCAGAGCCCCGTGGTCCCCTATAACGGAGGACCCGGAGAAGCTTGTAATGAATCTCAGCTGGATGACAGTAGTACCTTAAATCCACAGCCTCGCTAATCAGCATACTTCATGACAGTAAACCAAATGGCAATGGTATGGCATGTAAGGAAAACAGATGCTTCGATAGTGTAAAACCTTTGGCATTTATTGTTGAAACATAAAAAATAAATATTGCACTCACAAAAGTAGTTGACAAAAACAACAGCCTTAAGCCCGCTGCGCCAGCCGGACACAAGCAGGCAAACCCGTCCATCTGGAGATCGAGCAGTGGTATGTGGTGACGTCCGCACTCCGCTCGTTCCGCCCTACGCGTTTCATGATAGGTCACGTCGACTTACCAGCCCAAAATGTTTGCATATGAAATTGGGAAAACACTTACTGAAAAAACCTCCCACATTGTAAAAACCAAGTGCAAGAGCAGTCTTCTAAACATCTGACCTTGTGCTGCCTGCAAAGAGCGCCACTCTGCTAGCCTTCACCCACCTGAACCGTGTGGAAGAGAGGAATGGCGCCAGCTGCAATCCCCGGCGTCTCCCTATATTGTGCATGCATGCCGTATTGGCGTCATGCGTTACCGCATCATATCCAGTCTCCTGGATGACAGCATCTGGAGACCAGACTGGCAGCCATATTGGAGACAAAAACCGCCGACACAATAATCTCTAGTGATTGTAAATTCCAATACAACTTGGAGAAACCAAACGGTTCCTAATACAAGTGCAGGGGCCTTTGTGTATAAGAGTGAGAGCCTACAGAAGAACATGATCCCCTTAACCACTTCAGCCCCGGAAGATTTGGCTGCCCAATGACCGGGCCATTTTTTGTGATGCAGCACTGCATCGCGTTAACTGACAATTGCGTGGTCGTGCAACGTTTTACCCAAACAAAATTAACGTATTTTTTTTCCCACAAATAGAGCTTTCTTTTGGGGGTATTTGATCACCTCTGCGGTTTTTATTTTTTTATAAACAAAAAAAGAGCGACAATTTTGAAAAAAACACTATCTTACTTTTTGCTATAGTAAATATCCCAATTTTTTATTTATTTTTTAATATTTTTTTCTCAGTTTAGGCCGATATGTATTCTTCTACATATTTTTGGTAAAAAAAAATCACAATAAGCGTAAATTGATTGGTTTGCGCAAAAGTTATAGCATCTACAAACTATGGGAAATATTTATGGCATTTATATGGTGTTTTTTTTTTTTTTTTTTACTAGTAATGGCAGTGATTTGCGATTTTTGCGGTATTGCGACAATGTGGCGGACAGTTTGGACACTTTTGACACATTTTTGGGACCATTGACTTTTACAGAGCGATCGGTGCTATAAATATGCACTAATTTACAATGTAAATGTCACTGGCAGGGAAGGGGTTAACACTAGGGGGCGATCAAAGGGTTAAATGTGTACCCTATTTTTGTGTTTTAACTGTAAGGGGGATGGGACTAACTAGGAGATTTGACAGATCATGTTTTCTACTTTGTAGAAAGACACAATCTGTCTGGTCTCCTCAGACAGCACAGGGATTTGTGTCTTTACACGCACACCCCCGTGCTCCCAACATGATTTTAACTATTGTAATATCATGTATATATGTTGAATGTTTTCTACAATTCAATTAATTGACTATGTTTAATAAACATTTTTATATAAATATAATTTTCTTTTAAATTTTTTTGGGTTGAATTGCCTTAAAAATCCCAAACTAGAGGTTCAAACATTGTTCTATTACTAAAGGGATGATGTCAATTACACACCTAGCCACATGAGTCTTTAAATTATAATCAAATGATCTTTGCTCTCATACACTTGAGTATGCAAATAGAAAGTTTCGGTGAATCAGAGAAGCCTCTGAACGCTATCTCTGATTCTCACACAGGAATGACAGTAATATAACAAAACAGTGAGCTACACAGTGAAGTAATCATTGCCTATTGTCCCTTTTCAGTCTGGGTGGATGAATACAGCACAAAATCAGCCTCCAGCACCTCTTGGCTTGCACAGCATATGGCTGGTCACTCTCCTGAAAGACATCCACATATATAGCCTTGAGGGGTTTCCTGACCCTTAAAGAGGAACTGCAGTCTGCTTTCATAATTTGTAATAAAAACATCTTTGCCATTCTGAAGCTTCCCTCCAACCACTTTGCAAAATATTTTATATATACTGTGAATCTGTACTTGACAAATATGCTGCATAAATCTCCCTCCACAGAGTCTGGCTGCAACCATTTTAACTGTGGGCAGCTTCCGGGGAATAGCATTGCTCTATCTCGTCGGGAGGGGTGGGAAGGAGATCAGCTCTCACAGACTTATCTCACACAGACTATGGAAGAGACGGAGAGAGGGAGGGGTTTATGCAGGGAGGCTGAGGAGATAGCTGGATGACAGAGGCACATAAACTGACCACGCTATCAGAGATCAGCAGCCTTGATAAACATGGTCAGTTTACAGAGGGGAAGGCAGGATCAGCCAGGTATTGTACAGAATAGATGTATTGTATATAAAGGGACAATTGAATAGATGTAATGTATAGAAAGGGACAATTGAGCTCTGGGCTATGTCTTGTGCCTTTAAAGCAGGGGTCTCAAACTGGCGGCCCTCCAGCTGTTGCGAAACTACAACTCCCATCATGCCTCTGCCTGTGGGAGTCATGCTTGTAACTATCAGCCTTGCAATGCCTCATGGGACTTGTAGTTTTGCAACAGCTGGAGGGCCACCAGTTTGAGACCCTTGCTTTAAAGGGACAGGAGCATGTGGATTTTTATTTTTATATATGGTTACAACCACTTTAAGCAAGAATGCTCCTGAGTAACCAGGAATATCCTCTATAATGAGATCCTCAACACAATGCCATATTGACCCCAGCCACTTACAGACGAAAAGGGGATAAAGAACTCTAAAGCCCCGTACACACGATCAGTTTAACTGATGAAAACCGTCCGATGGATGGTTTTCATCAGACAAAACCGATCGTGTATGGTACCCATCGGTCTTTTTTCCATCGGATGGAAAAAATAGAACTTGTTTTAAATTTTTCCGATGGATCAAAAACCGATGGGAATTTCCGATCGTCTATGAGCAAGTCCATTGGATAAAAAACCCACGCATGCTCAGAATCAAGTCGACGCATGCTCAGAAGCATTAAACTTCATTTTTCTCGGCTCATCGGAGTGTTTTACGTCACCGCGTTTGGAACGGTCGGTTTTTTGACTGATGGTGTGTGGCCAAGACTGATGAAAAACAGTTTCATCGGATTTCCGATGGTCAAATCCATCGGACGAAAAATCCATAGGTTATCCAATCGTGTGTACGGGGCTTAAGATTACCAAAGGAAGTCTAACTGCGAGATAATGCGAGAAGCATACTGTAGGGTCGCATATTGTGGTGATTGGTAAGGAGGCAGTATCTAATGGTTTCCACAAGTCAGCCAGCAGAAGGTGACTCAAGGCTGGGATTTTGTTAACTACTTCGAGCTGGGGTATGCCCAAAGGCTCTGTTTTGCAAACCTACCTTTTCAAACCTAATAAAAATAATCTTAAAAAAAAAAAAAAAAAAGTCTGTCATCCCACAAAGATGTAGTAGGAGCAGGAAACAAGTATTTCAACTCATCTAATAAAACCACTGAGTAATATTCCCATTCCTCCAACCTTTCTATGTTTAATTAATTGGGCATGAAAGCAACAATCTCTCTCTCTTGTCAAATATTTTTAAGATGAATGGAGGGGGAGTTCCAAGTATGAATGTTTAATATGGATAGGTAGGGTGTGAAACAATAGGATACGACGGAGAATAAGCATCTTAAAGGTGGCTAGTCCGCCCTCCCACGATAACTCAACATGGGAAGATAATCAAGTTCCCCTTCCAATTTAGCAACTAGTAGTTTATAGTTGGCTTCTGCTAGGGATGCACAAGTAGGAGTAACAGTGACGCCTAGGCAGGAAATGGCTTTCTTCGCCCAAATATACAGTATAATTGGTATATCAATGAGGGTGGCATGTGTTGAGAATCAAAGATTTGTTAAAGTTCACTTTAAAGTTGGACAGCTGACTAACTTTCGTCATAATCTGGTAAACCATGTGGGAGGGATGTCAGAAGATTGGTAAACATGAGGATGACATTGTCTGCAAATCGATAACATGGAATTGATATTAAAAACCTTGCAGGTGGGAGCGAATGCATTCTGCTAGTGCTCCAATCATTAAGTTGAGTATGGTGTGGAACAATGGATGCCCTTGGAGAGTGTCATTGGTTATAAAAAAAATGGTTTAGATAGAAGGCTGTGTGCACTTGGACGGATGGAGATGAGTACAAGGCTAACATAGCAGACATAATCATGCCACAGAAGCAAAAATTTCAGTCCTATCTCTCCAAATTCCTTTTCGGTATCTATGGAAAGGTGCAGAGAAGGCGTTCAACTCTGTTCTACATGTTGGACAATATTAAGTATACGCCTGGTGGCGTCTGAGGTTTGCTTTCCCTCTGTGAACGCCGTTTGGTCAGGCTGTACTAGTCTAGGCATAATATCTATCAAACAATATGCTAATATTTTTGTAAATGGCTTGACACCTGAATTCAACAGAAAAATAGGCCTAAAATTAGCAGGTGTATTGGGATCTTTCTGTCAGGGCTGAGCTCAGCCCTTCCTTCTCTGTGCTGGCAGCTCAGCTGTAAGCTAATTGCCAGCTTTCATCTCTCCTCAGTGATCCACCTGTTGTTGATCCGCTCGTCAGTCCTGCCTACTTAAGCCTTCTAGTTAATTTGCTCTTCGCCTTCGCCTGTGTTAACATCACAAGAGACTTTCTCCTGCGTTGCTGTTGAAGACCTGCTTGACTGACGTTTCCGCTGGCTACAGATCCTGCTTTCTGAACTGCTACCTTTAGCACTGGCTCTTGGACATTGGCTTGGCTGACTACCCGATCCGGTTACTAAACACTGGCTAAGTTTTGACTACGCTTACTCTGTTTACCTTTTTATTTTTATTATTAAACAAGTGTGATTTAACTGTACTTCCGTCTCAGTCTGATTCATGGTTCCTGACAGTAGGCAAAGGCCATGACTTCAGAAGATACAGCCAATACACTTGATGATATTTTTTCCAGATTGGATGACCTGGATCACCGCATGGATTAGGTTGCCACGGCGATAAGGACGCTCCTGAGTTGCATGGCTCATCTACAGTCTCCTACTGTGGCCGCTCCGGTAGTCCCTGTGCAGGCAGACCCTGCTGCTGCTCCAGTCTCTGTGCAGGCACCCGCCTCGAGTATTACCTCTCTAAGAGGTATGTCTGGTTCCGCTCCGCTTCCCAAGAAATTTGGGGGCGATCCAGTTCAGTGCAGAAGTTTTCTCAACCAGGTTGAGATATACTTTGAGATGCTGCCCCAGGCGTTTCCCACGGACAGAAGCAAAGTGGGTTTTGTGAGATATCTTTGCTTTCTGACAAGGCCTTGGCCTGGGCAAACCCTATATGGGAGACGCAAAAACCCATGGTCCTGAGTTACCCAGAATTTGTGACTTTCTTCAAAAGGGTATTTGACGTTCCCGCACGCTCCGCCTCTGCTGCCAAGTGCCTCATGTCCATCAAACAGAGTACGAGGACGGTTGCCGATTACGCCATTGATTTCCGTTCTCTGGCAGCAGAGGTTGCTTAGAACAATGAGGCCCTCGTGGCTGCGTTTTCTCACGGTCTCTGGGATAACATTAAAGATGAGATAGCAGCCCGAGATATACCCACTGAGCTGTTTAAAACCTGCTTGACTGACGTCTCCGCTGGCTACAGATCCTGCTTTCTGAACTGCTACCTTTATCGCTGGCTCTTGGACATTGGCTTGGCTGACTACCCGATCCGGTTACTAAACCCTGGCTATGCTTACTCTGTTTACCTTTTTATTTTTATTATTAAACAAGTGTGATTTAACTGTACTTCCGTCTCAGTCTGATTCATGGTTCCTGACACTTTCCCCGGTTTGGGCAGGGTAACGATATGCACTCACAACATCTGCGGGGGAAAAGGATGCCTTATCGGCCGCAGCATTAAAATCACTCATTTAGGGCTAAGATATCCCTGAATGCCCTTTGCCATAGGTTTAATTGCACAGATTATCTCCAGGTTAGGAAAGGGTTGGTTTAGTTGGTCAAGGTCAGGTGTAGGTAAATAGGGGGTGTTACAATTCATGAAATCGCTGCTTCTGAAGGTTGAGGTGTATTTTATATAGGGGGCTGAAGTAATCTGCAAATGCGCCCGCTATATGTTGATATTTTTGATAAAAGAGCGGATAAGATAGGCAATTTTAGATTTAATTATTTTACGATTTTATACGGGAAGCTAAGAACTTTCCAGCTCTATTGTGGTGAGTGTAATGGTGTTGCTTATACTGGCAGGAGATCAAATCGTGTTGGTCATAAAAAAAGATCTCTCAATTCTAAGCAGGCCTTCTAAAGTTTAGATGCTATGGCAGGATCTGGTGAAGATTTATTCTGGAGTTCCAGAGTGTGAACAGAGTCAAGAGGTACCTGCAGCTTAGCCAATTTTTTGTTTTTTTAGCTTGTGCACTTAATTGAATGAGAATGCCACATATATGCCTTATGGGGGTTCCAAATCGCAAAGGCATCCGTATCCGGTAAATCATTGTGGTGGAAATAGCCGCAGAGATGTTGAGAAAGCACATTGCTAGTAGCCGGTTCTTTCGAGAGCTTGTCATTACACCTCCAAATATGGATAGGGTGACAATTGTCCCGCTATAATAACGTAATGATGATCGCTGTATGGTAAGGCCATGTTATATCAGCGATATTGGAGGAGAAGACCTTCTGGAGGAACTATTTGTCAACTAGAAACATATCGATACGTGAATATGAATTATGCCTGGGGGAATAGTATGTGTAGTCTTGTTTGGAGGAATGTTGGCAACACCACACATAATAATCTTCAGCGTGAAGTAATGATTGCAGGGAGTATGAGTGATCTCACTGTGTGGAAGTCGCATCAATGTGAGGGTCAACCATTGAGTTAAGGTCCCCACGTACTATTAGGTTGCCTCTTCTAACTTCAGCAATGCGTTTAAAAAGCTTGCGATAAGACCTTACCTGATGGGAATTAGGGCCATATACTCCTACAATATTAAGTACATGACCATTAATATCATAAATTAAAATGATATATCATCATCCTTCATCCATAACGGAGGAGTGGAGCTTGAAGGATACTGAGTTCCGAATGGTGATGAGAGCTTCCCTTTTTTTAAAAGAAAAATTGGCAAAAAAGTAATGAGAGGAAGTCTTGTGTTGACATTTTGGAGTGGCTGAGGCCTGGAAGTGAGTTTTTTCTGGACCACTTGGATGTCAGCCTTGGCCGAAATAGCCATTATCCACATAGAGAATATCTTGGCTGGGTGGTTCAGGCCACGGAAATTTAGTGATAAGAACTTTAGGAGTGATAAGAACAGCAGATTAATAAGAGCTGTGATGGACTCAACAGTCAGCTCAATGGCGAGGCAGTAAGCAAAGTGATGCAAACCGAAGGCATTGAAGATGCTGAAGTACGCTTGAGATTGAGAGTTGAGGGGCTCATAGAATGCATTTTAAAAATATGTGCTTGGTACCTTGAAGATAAGCCAAAACACATAAATCAAAAAATTGGGTGAGATAGCAGAACACCTACTTGGGGAGTAACTGTAAACCCAGGATTAGGCAAAAAGAGTTCCAAATAGAACTAGGAGCAGAAAGACTGCTATTCCAGGCGGGGTAAGACAGCAAGTGTCGGCTAAGGCACAATCATTCCCCTATGGGAGTTTAGTCTGACAGAGTCAAACTGTTTAAGTAGTAAAGCCCCTGGAAGGCTGCTTCTTGTTGGAGTGAGAATGTTTAACCCTCCACTATTCTGGAGTGGCTGAGCGGGAGGGGCGAGGTGGCTCAGATGGTGGTGGATCCACAGGAATTATTCCCCTGCTTTGCAGGAGATGTAGACGCTTTGAAAGGCTGCAGATAGTATGGGTAGCACAGTCCTCGGTGATGATCAATGTGGCTGGATTTTTCCATGTGTAAGCTGTTAGATGGTTGCATAAAGCTTTCGTGGTGGAGATCATATTCATACGTAGTTGCAAAAAGTGATCAGATAGATCGGGAAGCACCTGTAGTGTAGCTGCTTGTTCTAGCGGGGGTTCTTTCTGTCTAAATGCCTACAGCATACATTATTTAACCTGGTAGAAACGCACCCTCAGTAACACATCCGGGTACTTCTGGAGAAAGGAAAGAGGGCTTGGGCACACGATGCACATGGTTAATAGTGAGATCCGCAGAGGTGAGCAAGGGCAGGACATTCTTAAAGAGCTCTTTGAATTAGTGAGGTGATTGTGAAGCCTGCACCGATTCGGCAATACCGCAAATCTTGATATTATTGCATCAAGATCTGTCAGCCACCTTAGATTTCAGCCAAGGTGTCTCCCCACTATGAACATTGTGTGCATCCATGATAGTGTTATAGGATGTTATACAGGCGCTTAAGCTATCTTCCACATGTCTCAGCCGCTCTCCTAGCTCTTGAGCTCCAGCCACATATTTATAAAAGCAGGAGAACACATCTGCTTGCAGAGAGAAAGTAGCATTTCCTTTACCATGGTGTTGAAGACCGGCTACCCAGCCATAGGGAAAGAGGCAATAGGACCACCACGCTGTGTGTTTGAGGAAGACTGGTTTATCAAGGCAACCTACCTCCACACCCTTCTGAGTAGCATTGTCCAGTGTTGCCTCCTAACTGGGTCATGACTTCACCGGACTGTGAGTGCTAGGGGTAGAAGATGCAGATCCTCCAGCGGTGTCCAGGCGATTCTGCGTAGAGGCATCAGCCATAGGATGTAGCAAGGAAGCTGCAACTAGAAGTCTCGCAGTGGCCAGCGACGGTGGACTACCTCCGCCATTTTGTTGTGGTCCATGCTCATCTGTCAGGAAGAAACCCAACAGTTTCTTAAGCTTCAACGGTTCTCCCTGGCCCCCGGGCAACGGCAAGGATGGTGGCGGAGCAGTAGGGCACAAGTGGGAGGTTGGCAGCAGCAGAGGGCGGACGTGTATCTAGAAATTCCTGGAGAACTGGTGGAGCTAGCAGCTCATGCAGCCATCTTGCACGCCCCATCAGGTGTTGGACTTCTATTTTGCCTTTTATTTAATAAATCTGGGCTACCAATCCCTTTAAAAATAGTTTGGACTGACGTGAACTCACTTCAAATGTGCATCTACCATGAGAGCTAAACATCTCCCATATTCTCTCCTCTCTTCCTGATTCTCCACCTCCTGAGCTGGAGAAGCTGAGAGGGAGAATTTTCACAGAGATGGCCAGTGAGGTGCTGAAATCGTACCTTCATAAACTGCTCATTTCTGTTACTGTGAATGCCAACTTCTCTGTGTGCTGAGGTGATCAGCTGAGAACATGACCATCTCTGTTACATGAACTAATGATTTGAGATGATCTGTGATCATCAGGATTGCAGCTGATTTCAGTTTCCTAAAAGGACACCTAAATTCATACATAGAAAATAAGTTAAAGACAGCTTAATGGCTAGGTGAATATTACTGTAGTCTTGCAACACTGTATATTAACATAGATGACTACCTTTTATATATTTGTAGATAGAGATGTAAAATGATCAAAATACACAAATCCATACTAGGCATTCCTTTGAGAATGAAAACAACTGACACTTATTTTGTATTGTTAAGTGTGCTGCAGTAATGTCAAGATGATGCTTGTTTCCTATAAATTTTCACATGAATTTACGGTTTATTCGATGTTATACATTTTATTTTGATGAGTGTGGTACATTGAGTTCTAGGTTGTAAATTACACTAAAGTATAAATACATAGCTGACATCTGATCTGTCTGTGTCTTTGGCGATTATGCAGACATATGTCTACAATGTCACCTGGGGAGCTGCAGACGCTGGATGAAGAAATCACGCAGTTACATAACTACTTAAGATGTCTGTCATACAAAATGAACTGCAATTTTATCCAGCTTCACTTCTATTCAGTCACTTTTAATCGTGTAAATATTTGGAAAGTGAATCTGCAAATGCTGCTTTCTGCAATGTGTTATGATAATAAGCCTATGAAATGAAAAAGCTTTGCAGATATTTTTATTTTTCTGCAATGAACTATTTGGTGGCCATTCTTGGTACATTATGACCACTTGGCTTGCCTCACACTCTCACCAAATTTGGTGGACAACAATGTACAGTGTTCCTTGTCAAGATTTTTGAAGGCTGCAGCCCTATTCTCAAAAAAATGCTAGTTCTATGAGTGAAATTTTCATTAAGCAGGCCATTTGCTCCCCCCTTAACCACTTAAGACCCGGACCATTATGCAGCCTAAGGACCCGAGGTGTTTTTACAATTTGGCACTGCGCTGCTTTAACTGGTAATTGCGCGGTCATGCAATGTTGTACCCAAACAAAATTTGCACCCTTTTCTTCCCCCAAATAGAGCTTTCTTTTGATGGTATTTGATTTCCTCTGCGATTTTTTTATTTTTTTGCGATATAAACAGAAAAAGACCAACAATTTTGAAAAAAAAATATATATTTTCTACTTTTTGTTATAAGAAAAATCGAATAAACTCAATTTTAGGCCAAAATGTATTCAGCCGCATATATTTAGTAAGAAAAATGTCAATAAGCGTATATTTATTGGTTTGCGCAAAAGTTATAGCGTCTACAACTAGGGTACATTTTCTGGAATTTATACAGCTTTTAATTTATGATGGCAGGGCAGTACAAAACCCCCCTAAATGACCCAATTTTGGAAAGTTGACACCTCAAGGAAATTACTGAGAGGCATGTTGAGCCCATTGAATATTTATTTATTTTTGTCCCAAGTGATTGAATAATGCCCAAAAAATAAAATACAAAAAGATGTCACTAAATGATATATTGCTCACACATGCCATTGTTATATGTGGAATTGCACCCCAAAATAAATTTTTCTGCTTCTCCTGAGTACGGGGATACCACATGTGTGGGACTTTTTGGGAGCCTATCCCCGAAATCCAATCACCGCCTTCAGGATTTCTAAGGGCGCAAATTTTTGATTTCACTCCTCACTACCTATCACAGTTTCGAAGGCCATAAAATGCCAAAATAGCACAAACCCCCCCCCCCCCCCAAATGATCCCATTTTGGAAAGTAGACACCCCAAGCTATTTGCTGAGAGGCATGTTGAATCCATGGAATATTTCATATTTTGCCACAAGTTGTGGAAAAATAACAAACTTTTTTTTTTTGCACAAAGTTGTCACTAAATGATATATTGCATACACATTCCATGGGCATATGTGGAATTACACCCCAAAATACATTCTGCTGCTTCTCCTGAGTACGGGGATCCCACATGTGTGGGACTTTTTGGGAGCCTAGCCGCGTACGGGACCCCGAAAACCAAGCATCGCCTTCAAGATTTCTAAGGGCATCCATTTTTGATTTTACTCCTCACTACTTATCACTACCTATCACAGTTTTGAAAGCCATAAAATGCCAAGATGGCGCAAAACCCCCCCAAATGTCCCCATTTTGGAAAGTAGACCCCCCCAAGCTATTTGCTGAGAGGCATGTTGAGCCCATTGAATATTTTTTTTTTTGTCCCAAGTGATTAAATAATGACAAAGAAAAAAAAATACAAAAAGTTGTCACTAAATGACATATTGCTCAAACATGCCATGGTTATTTGTGGAATTGCACCCTAAAATACATTTTGCTGCTTCTCCTGAGTACGGGTATACCACATGTGTGGGACTTTTTAGGAGCCTAGCCGCGTATGGGCCCCCAAAAACCAATTACTGCCTTCAGGATTTCTAAGGGCGCAAATTTTTTATTTCACTCCTCACTACCTATCACAGTTTTGAAGGCCATAAAATGCCAAGATGGCACAACCCCCCCCCCCCCCCCAAATGACCCCATTTTGGAAAGTAGACACCCAAATCTGTTTGCTGAGAGGCATGTTGAGCCCATTGAATATTTCATTTTTTCCCCCAATTGATTGAATAATGACAAAAAAAAAAAATTTTTTTTTTACAAAATGTTCTCACTAAATGATAAATTGCTCACACATGCCATGGTTATATGTGAAATTACACCCCAAAATACATTCTGCTGCTTCTCCTGAGTACGGGGATACCACATGTGTGGGACTTTTTGGGAGCCTAGCCACGTACGGGACTCTGAAAACCAAGCACCACCTTCAGGATTTCTAAGGGTGTAAATTTTTGATTTCACTACCTATCACAGTTTCAAAGGCCATAAAATGCCAAGATAGCACAAAACCCCCCCAAATGACCCCATTTTGGAAAGTAGACACCCCAAACTATTTGCTGAGAGGCATGGTGAGTATTTTACAGCTCATTTGTTTTTGAAAATGAAGAAAGAAAATAAAAAATAGTTTTTTTTTTTCTTTATTTAAATTTTTAAAACTTTGTGACAAAAAGCGAGATCTGCAAAATACTCACCATACCTCTCAGCAAATAGCTTGGGGTGTCTACTTTTCAAAATGGGGTCATTTGGGGGAGGGGGTGGGTTGTGCCATCTGGGCATTCCATGGTCTCTGAAACTGTGATAGGCAGTGAGGAGTGAAATCAAAAATTGTCTTTACAGGTTACCACATTAGATTTACAGAGGAGGTCTACTGCTAAAATGACTGCCCTCGATCTGACCTTTGCGGTGATACCTCATGCATGGTGCAATTGCTGTTTACATATGATGCCAGACCAACGCTTGCGTTCACCTTTGTGCAAGAGCAGGGGGGGGACAGGGGTGCTTTTTTTTATTATTATTATTTATTTTGCTTTTTTATTTTTAAACTGTTCCTTCCATTTTTTTTTTTTTTTTACCATTTTCATTATTATCTCAAGGAATGTAAATATCCCCTATGATAGCAATAGGTAGTGACAGGTACTCTTTTTTTTTTTTTTTTTTTTTAAATTGGGGTTTATATCCGGGGGGGCATTCCCTCCCACTGCTTGTAAGAGCAGTCTAGAGGCTAATTAGCTGCTAGGATTGCTTTTACATGAAAGCCGACCGCTGGCTGAAAAAAATGATACCAAGATGATACCTAAACCCACAGGCATCATTCTGGTATAACCATTCAAAGCCCAGCAACATACCAGAACGTTGCTGATCCTTGTTGGACATGTATTGTAATCTTTTTTTTTCATGTAGCCTGTTGGCTGAACGAAAAAAAGAGATTGATCGGTGGGTATGCCCACGATTAGAATACCTCCCTTCATCCACCCACTTCTAATGATGGGCATACATGCACCATTTATATATGCCGATCCTCCCACAAAAAATTTATGCCGCGTTCACACGGTCGGACTTTTCCATGGGCAAGCCTCCGTTGGAATTTCGACCGTATGTACGCAGCATAAAAAGTTATGCTGCATACACACGGTCTGACTTTTCCACGGGCAAGCCTCCGTCGGAATTTCGACCGTATGTATGCGGCATGAAGTTATGCCGCATACACACGGTCGGACTTTTCCATGGGCAAGCCTCCATCGGAATTTCAACCGTATGTACGCTGCATTAGGAGCAAAATCGCTCCTCCGTCCCTGCTGCCCCCATGCTTCGGCATATATGCTCTTTTTTTTTTTTTAACTGTGGTGGTGAAATCATGTCCTACAGCGTTGGAGTTACGGCTTTATGTATCGTGGGAGCAAACGCTGTTGCTGTCAAGATAAATAAATCTGTGCTGCAACTGAATGGCGTACCTGCTAAGCAAATGATGGTTAACATGAAAACAAAGTAACATTACAATATAACAGTAAGACCTTACCATACCATACCTGCAAAGCAAATACCCCAAAAAAAAAACATAGTAAAAAATTAAATATTTTTTAACGCAACCTGTTCCTAAAATATATATATGCCGAAGCATGGGGGCATCCTCCAGCAAAAAAAGTTATACCGCGTTCACACGGTCGGACTTTTCCATGGGCAAGCCTCCGTTGGAATTTCGACCGTATGTACGCAGCATAAAAAGTTATGCTGCATACACACGGTCTGACTTTTCCACGGGCAAGCCTCCGTCGGAATTTCGACCGTATGTATGCCGCATGAAGTTATGCCGCGTACACACGGTCAGACTTTTCCATGGGCAAGCCTCCATCGGAATTTCAACCATGTGTACGCGGTATTAGGAGCAAAATCGCTCCTCCGTCCCTGCTGCCCCCATGCTTCAGCATATATGCTCTTTATTTTTAACTGTGGTGGTGAAATCACCTACTACAGCACTGGAGTCACAGCTTTATATATTGTGGAAGCAAACACTGTTGCTGTCAAGATAAATAAATCTGCACTGCAGCTGAATGGCGTACCTGAAAACAAAAAAATGGTTAACAATAAAACACAGTAAACCGTAAAGTATAAAAAAATTACATACCTGAAAAGCAAGCATGATAAAACATAACAATAATAAAACATTGCAGAATTGAATACAGTAAAAAAGAGCAGAAAAATAGAGGGAGAATAGAGAGGGAGAGAACAATAAAACGACCACTATTTTTGTTTTTTTTATTTTACATTTTTTTTTGTGTTTTTTATTTTTTCCTTTTTTTTAACACTTTTTTTTGTAACTGTAAAACTTTTCGGTTCCAGGTTTGGGTCTCTCAAAATGCAATGGCATCTTGGGAGACCCTGTGTAAGTGTGTCCTATCCTGTGCATTGCTGTACCCTAAAACTTCACTAGTGTGTGGTAGCGTTCAAAACATTTACCAATGCAAAGACCAGGATTGTCAGGACAGCAGGGACAATAATAACGGGTGTCACGCCTAAATCAGCGCTTTCTACAGAGACAACATTTTCTTTGGGGGGCTCGTTGGGTAGGGGTACTCTCGAGGACATAAAGAAAATGCCTCTCATGCATCCGGCTTACTGCATTTGGTTGGGAATGGTTGAGGTCCACCCCTCCCATATTTTGATTATATTCGTGGATACTGAGGGGTTTCTCCACAACACCAGTCGCCGTACGAATTTGGACTGTCGTGTCTGCGTGAAGGGAGGAAAGAACAAAATCATTCTTATTATCCCTCCACTTCACAGCGAGCAAGTTATTACACTTCAAGCAGGCTCTCTCCTCCAGCCTAAGATGAGAATCTACAAGCCCCTGGGGAAAGCCCTGGCGATTAGGTTGCACGGTGCCACATGCTCCAATCTGATGATCAAACAAGTGACTAAACAGTGGCACTCTCGTGTAATAATTGTCCACATACAAGTGGTACCCCTTTCCGAATAAGGGTGACACCAAGTCCCACACAATCTTGCCAACGCTACCCAAGTAATCTGGGCAGTTCTCTGGCTCTACCTGACTGTCTTTTCCCTCATAAACAATAAAGCTCCATACATAGCCTGTTGCCCTGTCACAGAACTTATAGAGCTTGACCCCGTATCTGGCACGCTTGCTGGGAAGGTACAATTTTCTGGCCGCTTGGTGAAAGACAAGCGGGCAGAAAATTTAATCAGGGACTCATCAACGCAGTCAACTTGATGGGGAGTATACAAGGCTGAAAAACGTTTGTTGAAGTGGTTTATGAGGGGCCGAATTTTGTAGAGCCAATCGTATTCAGGGTCTCCACGTGGACGACAAAGTTCATTGTCGTTGAAGTGCATGAACCGCAAGATCGACTCGTATCGTTTACTGGCCATGGAGGCAGAGAACACGGGCATGTGGGCGTGTGGACCAATACATCTGCATCTTTGGGAATTTATGTATGCCCATGTTGAGGGAAAGGCCCAGAATAATCTTAAATTCGGAAACCATAACTGGTTTCCATTCTCTGGCAAGGGCGGACTGGGGACAAGTGGCGATGAATTGACCAGCATACAAACTAGTTTGGTCCACAATAGATCTATCTTCCGTAAAAAAAACTGCGAATAAAAATCAAGTGACGTAAAATCAGCTGTTTCCACCTGAATACCGGGTTGGCCAGTGAATGGGGGAAGTACAAGTGCTGCAGAAGTGGTGGGGACCCCATCAGGATAGGCGAATGCAGCAGGAAGGGCACTATGGGCACAACGGGCCTGTCTTTGTCTTCTTGGTGTCAGCGGAACACTACTTGTGCTTGCCACCTCTCCAGCTTGAACTGCACTTATGGGACTCGCCATGTCACCACGTGATACTGCAGTGCTGGTTGTACGACCAGGGTGTACTAGGCCGCTGGTGCTTGCCAGTTCACCAGAAGGAATAGCGGCGCTAGTACTGGCTCTCTGCTCCATACGAGGGACCTGCAGTTCTTGCTCCTCAACAACAGCAGAATGGGGTGGGGTATGCCTGTCCTTAGCAGGGACCTCATCTTCGTCGTCAGAGCTATCTGACATGGAGCCGCTGTCTTCTATGGGGATGTATTCTGAGCCTGAATCTGACAGATGCGTGACATCCTCTTCACTATCTGTCATGCTCAGAATCTCGTAGGCCTCTTTACTAGTGTACCTTCGCTTTGCCATTTTGGGCTCTAAATTTAGTGGTACACTAGTAAGATTCACAAGTAAAAAATGCACCTGACTGTCAGCAAATGTATAAAACGCTACCAAAAAAACTGTTCGCGATCAGGCCTGTCTCTGCGAACGCTGCAGTTGTGTTTTGTAAGTGACAGTGATCGATCGATACTGCACTTGGGTGGGCTGGGCGGAGGGGCAAAACTCAGGTGCTAGCGGGTATCTGGGCTGATTCCGCTAACAATGCGTTTTTGGGAACCCTAAACTGCTGGGGACACTAGTATAGATCTGATCAGATCAGATATTGATCTGTTCAGATACTATACCACTAAGGGAGGTGTATGCTTTGCGCGTGGGTGTTAGCGCTACTGGCACTAACCTGACGCTGGCTGGGGCGACGCAGACCCTAACTGACGATAAAACCTAATTGATATCACCCACCGGGTGATCAGGGGGTTAAACCTTTATTGGGTTATATACGGCGGGTGCCCTGATGCTATAAAAAGCAAACTAACCAACCAGCGTCACCCGTAACACCTATACGGTGATCACTGGTGAAAGGGTTAACTCTAGGAGCAATCAGGGGGTTAAAACCTTTATTATTTGTCCTCTTTCGCCTCTTCTGTTTGCCCTGGTGCTGGAACCATTTCTACGCACTGTACGGGCCAACACTGATATCAAAGGACTGACGATGGGTCGTACAGAGCACAAACTTTCGGCGTACGCCGATGATGTGCTCTTCCACCTGACGGACCCCCTGATCTCTTTGCCTAATCTGATGCGGGAACTTCAACACTTCGGGTCAATCTCAAATTTCAAGATCAATTACGCCAAGTCAGAAATACTGCCCATCCAGTTGCCGCCCTCTCTGGCGGGCAGGCTACAAATTGCCTTTCCTTTCACTTGGGCTAAATCGTCCTTGAAATATTTGGGTATACGGCTGACGGACAGGTTTGACACTCTTTATGCGACTAACTTTCCTTCCTTGATGACAGCTGTGAAGACTGACCTGGCCCTATGGACCAAGACGGCCTTCACCTGGATGGGGCGACTTAGTATCATAAAAATGAACATTCTCCCACGCATACTGTTCTACTTGCAAATGATACCCATGTCCTTGCCTAGGCGATTTCTTTTTCGTACATCACGGGACACAGAGCGACTTAGTCATTACTAATGGGTTATATAGTTTACCTTCAGGTGTTGGCACTGGCCAATTCCAAACCGGAAGTACCCTCCCCTATATAAGCCCCTCCCACCCGGGAGCACCTCAGTTTTTTGCCAGTGTCTAAGGTGTTGGCCAAAGAGTAACATGTGTTTTCACTGGGCTTGCGTACAGGTTCTTTTGGGCCTTAGTAAGCTGTTCCGGATCCCACCAAAAAAGCTTCATAGCTAAACGGTCGGTACCCGGGCCTTGCAGGAAGAGCAAGGTTTTGCCTGTAATGCTTCTCTTAGGAGGGCTGGACCCTGGGATCCAGAGCTCTGGTCATACCCACGACCAAGACGCTGTCTGTGCAGGGTGCTATACAGGTCCAGGGGAGTGGAATCCTTGGGAACCCGGTCCCTGAAGGTTTAATTACAATGCCTGCCGTGATAGGTGAAGTTTGGACTTTTGTGGACCAAACAAAGTCCTGCGGCGGGGATCAGGTAAGTGGGGGCCCTCAGGAACTTGGTTCTATTGGGGGACCCCCAAGCCTAATTTGTCTTTCTGTCTGTTACCTAACGGTATTCCCGCTAAATATCTGTGTTTGCCTATAACTACTGAAAATGTAAAATTTTAATAGTAGTCAAGAAAAAAAAAAAAAAACAGGGACCGCGGTACCTGTGTTAAACCACTAGAGGCCGCTGTAGTCCATTTTTCTTGTAATGTGGATCTTTGGTTTTCTCAACTCAAAAGATCCAGGCAGCTGGTAAGTTTCTCTGAGGGAATCCACTTCCTCTGCCCTGTTGCTGCGTTCATCCACCGCACAGGCCCTCCGGCAAAAAGGGCCCTGGCTCCTAGTCCTCTGTTGGTTTTCGAAAAGGGCGCCATTGGCGCACGGGCGCGCGCGCGGGCGCGTGCACGCGCCTCCTATGAAAAAAAGGGGCGGGGCGGGTGGATGACGCTCGATGCGCGCCGCGGCGCTTCTGCGCATGTGCGGGCGTCCCAGCATGGTTAAAAGACACAGTACAAGTGTCAGCTGCATGCAAACAGAGCTAGCAACAAACAGTGGCACACAGAGGCGGTTGATGCAGGCATCCCCATAGAAAGGCACTTTAGTGGACACCAGCTGGTATATAGCAGCACCTGTGTTAGACTATTACCAGCAAAAATTGGTGTATGACGACGGGAATACCTCAGCTTTGTGCTTAAAGGATATGTCGTCCAGACGCTCCGGAAATAGATCTTCCAGGAAGCCAAAGGGGTCTCCATCGGGCTCTGAGGATATTGGGCATGCTTGCACTGCACCAATCTCCCCTGAGAATGCAGAGGTCAGTAGCCGTAGAAACCCCGCAGGAATGCCTGGTGCTGCGGCTGTCCCCAGTCCACCTGCTCCTGTATATATAACAGAGGAGGTTTTATCCTCAACTCTGGGAGGATTAGAAGAGAGATTAACAGCATTGATCGCTGCTTCCCTATCTCAGGGAAAGCGCGTCCGATCTCCGTCTCCTCCTTCAGAGTGCCTGTTAGTGGAGGAACAGCCCCACACAGAGATCGACCTACCTGAAGGGGATCAGGATGAGGTTGATTCACTTATAGAGGAATCAACAGTGGAAGAACCTTTCTCAGCTTCTCAGGCTGAAAGATTATGGGTTCAGTCTCTGACTAACATGGTCCGATCAGCATTTAAAATGCCTCTGGCGGAACCACCATCCACTACGGTTTCCTCGCTGGGGTCGCTAAAAGCTCCCCAGGCGGTCTGTTCCTTCCCAATCCACCCTTTATTAGAAGGGCTTATTTACCAGGATTGGGAGCATCCTGATAAAATATTTGCTCCCCCCAAGAGATTTCCAGTGATCTATCCCATGGAGGATAAGTTCATAAGAAAATGGAGGGTCCCTATAGTGGACGCAGCCATCTCTTCTGTTAACAAATCACTGACATGTCCAGTAGATAATGTTCCAATGTTCAAAGACCCAATAGATAAAAAATTGGAGTCTTTACTAAAATCTGCTTTCTCTACAGCAAGTATGGTGACACAACCTGCGGTAGCAGCGATTGGAGTCTGCCAAGCAGTGAAAGATCAGTTGAAACAAGTCTTAAGGGACTTACCAGATCAGCAGGCTCATGCCCTAGCTGACCTGCCTAGAGCCTTGTGTTTTGCGGTGGACGCCATAAAGGATACAATCCAACAGGCCTCCCGCTTTACGCTGTCTATAGTACATATGCGTAGGCTTCTGTGGCTCAAAAACTGGTCTGCTGAAGCTCCCTGTAAAAAACTGCTGGTTAGCTTCCCATTTCATGGAGAACGCTTATTTGGAGAAGATCTGGACAAATATATCCAGAAAATTTCTGCCGGTAAAAGTTCACTCTTACCGGTTAAGAACAAGGGTAGAAGTCCTTCTTTTAAGAGGCCTACCTCTCCAGTCCCGGGCACATCGGCTGTGAAGCAGTTCCGACGGCCTCCGCGGTCAAATTCAGGGGGCAGAAATCAGGGACAATCACAGGGTAACAAGAAGCCCTGGATCAAGAGAGGTACAAAACCTCCCCCTAAGGCATGAAGTATTGCCCCCGCTCAATCGGGTGGGGGGAAGACTTCAGTTGTTCACAGAGACCTGGCGGGACACCATCAGAGACAGATGGGTGCTCTCCGCAGTAAGTCTGGGATACAAGCTGGAGTTAAAAGGCACTCCTCCTGCCCAATTTATGAGGTCAAACGTGCCAAGAGATCCCCAAAAGAGAGGATCCCTCCTTCTGGCACTAGAACAACTATTGCTCCAAGGGGTAATCATGAAGGTTCCCCTGGAAGAAAGCGGATTCGGGTTTTACTCGAACCTTTTCACAGTCCCCAAACCAAATGGGGACGTGAGGCCCATATTAAATCTAAAAGGGCTAAACAAGTTCCTAAATATCAGGACTTTTCGGATGGAGTCGATCCGATCAGTGGCCACCGCCCTACAAGGGCAGGAATGGCTAGCCTCGATCGACATAAGGGATGCTTATTTGCATATTCCCATCTTTCCGGCCCATAAGAAATTTCTACGCTTTGCAGTAGAAGGGCGCCATTTTCAGTTCAGAGCCTTACCTTTCGGTCTGGCCACAGCACCACGAGTGTTCACAAAAATTCTGGCCCCATTATTGGCCAATCTAAGAACACAGGGTGTAACGATAATGGCATATCTAGACGACCTGCTACTAATAGACCACTCAGTGGAAAAGCTGGAAGTAGCTATTCACAAGACAATCGAGTATCTGGAATATCACGGTTGGATTATCAACCGGGACAAGTGAGCTCTAAGACCAGTCAAAAGTCTGGAATACTTAGGGCTAAGGCTGGATTCAAATCAGAGAAAGATTTTCTTACCTCCAGAGAAGGTGTCGTCTTTAAGAAATTTGACCCACTTAGTGGGTACAAAAAGAAAACCATCCATACGTCTCTGCATGAGGCTGCTGGGAAAGATGGTGGCTTCATTCGAAGCGGTACCCTACGGTCAATTCCATTCAAGGAATTTGCAAAGGGCCATACTGTCAGCCTGGAACAAAAAAGTTCAGGCTTTAGACTTACCAATGTCCCTGTCCCCTTCCGTTCGCAAGAGCCTCCATTGGTGGTTGGTGCCCCAGAATCTGGAAAGAGGGAAACCCTTCAGTCCGGTTTCTTGGAAGGTGGTCACTACAGATGCCAGCCTCATCGGCTGGGGGGCAGTGCTGGAGCAATGGTCTCTCCAGGGCAGGTGGTCAGAAGCAGAAAAGGCCCTGCCCATCAATCTCTTAGAGATACGAGCAGCCCGGTATGCCCTAGTAGCATGGACATCCAAACTCCAGGGGTCCCCTGTCAGAATTCAATCAGACAATGCCACGGCAGTGGCATATATCAATCATCAGGGTGGCACCAAAAGTCGTGCAGCCCAGAAGGAAGCAAATTGCATCCTGGAGTGGGCAGAAAGATATGTCCCAGCCATATCCGCGGTTTTCATCCCAGGAGTGGAAAATTGGAGAGCGGACTTTCTAAGTCGCCAACAATTATGCCCGGGGGAATGGTCTCTTCACCCCGAGGTTTTCCAGGCAATATGCCAGCGGTGGGGAACACCGGATGTAGATCTGCTAGCATCCAGATTCAACGCAAAGGTGGACAGGTTTGTGTCTCGCACAAGGGATCCCCTAGCTTGCGGCTCGGATGCCCTAGTGTTCCCTTGGGATCGGTTCAAGCTGATATATGCATTCCCACCGCCACAATTGTTACCGCGATTACTCCGCAGAATCAGGGTAGAAAAGAAACCAGTGATTCTGGTGGCTCCAGCGTGGCCCCGAAGGGCATGGTACGCGGAGATTGTAAAAATGTCAGTGAGGAGTCCTTGGACCCTCCCACTTCGTCCGGACCTGCTGTCGCAAGGACCGATATACCACCCTTCCTTACCAGCCCTAGGTTTGACGGCCTGGCTATTGAAGCCCACATTCTGAAAAAGAGAGGGCTCTCTAATTCTGTGGTATCTACCATGATCAATGCCAGGAAACCGGTATCCAGGCAGATCTATTATAGGATCTGGAAAGCGTACATTACGTGGTGTGAGACCAAGAAATGGCATCCACGTAAGTACATGATAGGGAGGATTCTGGACTTCCTACAGTGGGCTGTAGATAGGAAGCTGGCCTTGAGTACTATCAAGGGTCAGATTTCGGCCTTGTCAATATTTTTTCAAAGGCCCTTGGCTTCGCATTCACTAGTCAAAGCCTTTATACAAGGAGTGATGCGTATTAGCCCTCCGGTTAGTATTCCCATATGTCCTTGGGACTTAAACCTGGTTCTGTCGGTTCTACAGAAACAACCGTTTGAACCATTACAACACATTTCCTTGGTTCTTCTCACCAGGAAATTGGTTTTCTTAGTAGCCATTTGTTCGGCTAAAAGAGTGTCGGAATTAGCAGCTATGTCCTGTAAGGAGCCATATCTGGTTGTCCATAAGGACAGAGTAGTATTACGTCCTCATCCAGCCTTTCTTCCTAAGGTGGTATCGAGGTTTCATTTGAACCAAGATGTGGTTCTTCCTTCTTTTTTCCCCAAACCTAGCTCAGTAGAGGAAAAGTTATTACATTCTTTGGATGTAGTAAGAGCAGTTAAAGCTTATCTAAAAGCCACTGCTCAGATTCGCAGAACGGATTCTTTGTTTGTTCTGCCGGAAGGCCCCAGAAGGGGTCAGGCAGCATCAAAATCTACTTTAGCCAAGTGGATTCGACAGGTCATAATACAAGCCTATGGCTTGAGAAAGAGACCGCCTCCGTTCAAAGTTAGGGCGCACTCCACAAGAGCGGTTGGAACTTCATGGGCAGTGCATCACCAGGCCTCCCTGGCTCAAGTATGTAAGGCCGCAACATGGTCTTCGGTACACACGTTTACTAGATTCTATCAGGTAGACGTTAGAAGTCAGGAGGATGTCGCCTTTGGGCGCAGTGTGTTGCAGGCCGCAAAAGATCCTCATGCCTGATGGCGCCCAGCTTATGTACCCCCCCCTCATTTGGCATTGCTTTGGGACGTCCCATTAGTAATGACTAAGTCGCTCTGTGTCCCGTGATGTACGAAAAAGAAAAAGGGATTTTTATAACAGCTTACCTGTAAAATCCTTTTCTTGGAGTACATCACGGGACACAGAGCTCCCACCCCTCTTTTTGGGACACTTATTGCTTGGCTACAAAACTGAGGTGCTCCCGGGTGGGAGGGGCTTATATAGGGGAGGGTACTTCCGGTTTGGAATTGGCCAGTGCCAACACCTGAAGGTAAACTATATAACCCATTAGTAATGACTAAGTCGCTCTGTGTCCTGTGATGTACTCCAAGAAAAGGATTTTACAGGTAAGCTGTTATAAAAATCCCTTTTTTTCACACAGATGTCCAGCTTGATCTCGACCTTTGTGTGGAATAATAGGAGGCAGAGAGTTGCGCTCCGACTGTTGAACCGACCGAGGGACATGGGGGGTCTAGGCCTCCCGGATATTCAGCGGTATTATAGGGCTATCGTCCTCCAGAGGATTCTTGACTGGCGCTTTCACACTAAATCCAAACTTTGGGTCTCCCTGGAAAAATACATGGCGGGCAGGAACTTATCCTATGCCCCGTGGTTGACCCGGGAGCACAGGGGACTGTCTGATTTTGTTTCTCCGCTAACGGTCCAGGCCCTCCGGTCCTGGGATCGCCTCAATGCCACTCTACCGATGGCGCCCCCTGTCTCCCCGTTGGCCCCCCTGGGAGGCTATCTTTGGTTCCCACCTGGGGAACAGACGGCCTTTTTTGGCCCTTGGGTAGACGATGGTAGCGCCAGTTGTGGAAAACTTATGCAGGATGGTAAGCTACTCTCTTTGGCGGCCCTTAGAGACCGTAAGGGGGGTTTCCCTATGGACTTCTGGCGCCATAGACAACTCCACCATTTTTTAAGGCTCAGGGGAATTCCATACGAGATATCTCAAACCTCACGCCCTTGGAACGTCTCTTTGTGGCAGAAGAACCGATCCCACACATGATTTCTGAGCTCTACCGCCTGCTCGGGTCCACTGTCTCAGTAATGAAACCTGCGTACATCAGGGCCTGGGAAAGGGACCTGGAGCTGGTCTTTTCGACTAACCAATTATCTTCTCTTTACCAACTGGCTCGGTCTAGCTCTATTGACTCCAATACGCAGGAAACAAATTACAAACTACTGCTACGCTGGTACCGTGTACCGGCGGATCTTGCCAGGATTTATCCATCCATGTCAGATCGATGCTGGAGGGGTTGCGGTCATAGGGGCACCCTTCTGCACATATGGTGGGACTGCCCGGTGATTAGACCCTTCTGGAAGGACGTTAGGGCCCAAATCAAAGAGATAACGGGTATTGACATCCCTCTCCCCCCGGTTCACTTCCTGCTTCACGTTCCTCCCATGCCGGTGAGCCGGTACAGGAAAAGTGTACTGCCTCACTTATTGAACGCGGCTAAGCGGTTGCTTCCTATATACTGGAAGCGTTCGCAAATTCCAGGCAGGGAGAAATGGCGTCATAAGGTGGGTGACATCAGGGAGGCGGAGGATTGGATTTCCACCTGCAGGGGTACCCGGGACCGCTTCTCTGCTACCTGGTCGACCTGGGATGCACATGTCCTAGATCCCGGCCACGTGTCCTCCAGCTTGGATGTGGCCCTGTTGGAGCTTGCGGATCCGTCCCTCAAAGGGCGGCCTCAAGGTTCTCAGGCGGGAGCAGTGGGCTGAAACGTTTTGGGAATATCACATAGTTGTCTAGCTGAAGGTGGGAGTTAGGCTGAGTGGTTCTCCTCACTTTTTTTTCCCCTTTCCGGCTACAAAATAGGTGCTGGGAGGCTGGCAGGGCCCGGGGCGGAGACGGAGCTGGACGCGGGATTCCAGGTATGCTCTATACTATCTTGTTCTCTTTCTTTTCTCAGTCTGTACCTTTCCCCCCCCCCTTTTTTTTTTTTTCTTGGTTTACTTTGGTTTCAGTCTGTACGGGCCGTCTGTTGGTGGGCGGTCCGCTTGATATGCATTAGGTGATGGGTGCGGAGCTGGAGGACTGGCTGGCTTGACGGACTGAGGCACCTTATCATCACGAGACCCCCTCCGCGTGATCCCCTGGACAGTTCGGGGGACCAACACTTTTGTGTCACCGTGGTAGGGGGGCCTCGAATCAGGGAGGCCCGGGCGTAGGTGTGTTGTGGGGGGAGGTTAGTTGGAGGTGTTTTGTCGCCCCCCTCCTCCCGTGCGCGCTCGCCTGACCCTCCCTTCTACATTTGCTATGCCTTGCACTATTGGTCCGGTCCGGGGAGCTGGCCGGCCTAGCCGCACGATTATTAACATCTCTTCGGAGGTTGAAATTTTGTCTTATATTCTGCACCCTGGCGATTGGGGACTTGGCTCGCTCGTTGGGTGGTTGGAGTCCTTGCCGCTGATATATCACTTGAATTTTTATTTTTAGCATTCCTTATGCTTATGACTGATTTAACTGTTTTTCTCTTGTAAATTTTTGTCATTTATGTCCTTAGTGTTTCTGTACCTCTGTTGTGGTATAACTTAAAAAAAGAAAAAAGGGAAGGACTGGTGCATTACTTGATGTTTCTGCCTTTAGATCTTGAAATCTGTGCTGTAATGTCCTGCCTTCCATAAAAAAAAAAAAAAAAAAAACTTTATTATTTAATATATGGGGCTAAATAAAAACCTGACGGGTAACCTAAATAACGAAATAACTAACTGGCTAACCAGTGTCACCAGTGATCCTTATACGGTGATCACTGGTGAAAGAGTTAACTCTAGGGGCAATCAGGGGGTTAAAACCTTGATTAGATAATATATGGGGGTACCTGACATTATAAAAACCTGGCAGCGAACCTAAAAAAAATAGCTCAAAGAGAAAAAAATGGGGTTGTGGGACTTTAAATGAGGCATGGGTATGGATAGGTAGGGGTCTAGGATATCGAAAATGAATAATGTTGTCACAATCCCTTGAGGGGAGTCTCTGTAGCCATAAGGAATTGCTGGGTGATTCATCCAATAAATGAAAATCAATAGGCAGATATGAAAATAATAAATTGTAATGTATCATATTGAATAATACAAAGATCATGCATACAGAGGCATAATACAAATATTGTTGATCACATTTTACATATTTGATATTCACATTGAATGGACATGATTGAAACAGCAAAACCAATCAGAAATTGACATACAGATGAAGTGAACATGATTATCCTAAAAAATGGGTACAAAATAGCAATTAATAAAATTCATGATTGGGCAGACTTGGCTTGGCATCCCTGAGTATAGACTCGACGCGTTTCTTGGCGTTTAAAGCCAGTCACCAGGAGTGGGGTGCGTAGATATCAACTACAGGAAAAATAAATTAGATGAGTAGGTCAATAGAGTCTCAGGAATGAATCATGCTTTCAAGGAGAGAGCAAAGTAGGTTAAAGATTGATACATTACCAATGGCAAAGCCCAGATAGGTTGACCAGTGACCCCCAAATGGGAGTGGGATGATGGCCCTGGATGAACTGTCTCCCCCGGGGTTGAGGCCGGGACAGATCCCCCATGATCCAAGGACTCTCCATCTGACAAGGAGAGCCAAAGAAGGGTGGCGAAAAGGCATCAGCCTTGGAGAAACTCGGACAGCCACAGCCCAATGCCAAAGCATGAGGTGGGCACAGTGGGGGCACCAATGGGTTCTGGTGGAAGAAAAAAAGGGGGTAAGAGAGGGGAGGGGGGAGTGTGTAAGAAACTGAATAAAACCACACATGGAATGTAATGGGGAATAACAACATAAACTACATGTAGTGCCCACAGGGAAGGTGTAAATGAAAACTAAACCAAAAATGGGGCTGGGGCTATGTATGAGTGTTTAACCGGTTGGAGATAAATGAAGACCAAGTGTAGAAAATTTACTGTGGTCAATGTTTCTTTGGTCTCTCTTCCCCGGGGTTGCGATGCGCCCAGTTCCTCCTCCCCCGTCCATCCTCTGATGGGGGCAGGGTTGGACCTCGGCGCATTGGCGTCATGCTGAGCATGTCACACTCACGGCGTCTATTGATGCCACCTCATGTGTGACAGCTTTTTCCATCCCGCACAGCTTGGAGGATGGGCTAGACTCCCGCTGAGGTCTCTGTACCTTGGGCGGGAGCCCGATCCATCCCCCTACACGGCTAATGCGATGTTTGCATGACGTTGGCTGGGACACGCCCCAGGCGGCTGGTATTTAGGCCAGGTGAATATCGGCAGCTCACTCCACATTTTCCAATCTGAGGCGGAAGCTCCACGCTGGTTTTTATCCACACTACAGGTATGAAGTGGCTCCCCAACCAGGACCTACACACCATCCCAGCACTCCTACACATAGACCATTTCCATTCACTAACACACACTTTTTTTTCCCATTCCTTCTTCCAACATTGACCACAGTAAATTTTCTACACTTGGTCTTCATTTATCTCCAACCGGTTAAACACTTATACATAGCCCCAGCCCCATTTTTGGTTTAGTTTTCATTTACACCTTCCCTGTAGGCACTACATGTAGTTTATGTTGTTATTCCCCATTACATTCCATGTGTGGTTTTATTCAGTTTCTTACACACTCCCCCCTCCCCTCTCCTCCCCCCCTTTTTTTCTTCCACCAGAACCCATTGTTCCCCCCACTGTGCATGGGCGTCCGCTGAACTTTTTTCAGGGGGGGGGGATCATTTTAAGGTCATCCATGCTCGGTCCCTTTTTGACAATGTCATGAAGGGGAGGGGCTTAGTCATTATGACAAAGGGCAGGCATGCAAAGGTTTGAGAAACTTGATGCAAAAGCTTAATAGAAGGATCAAGCTGCCATTGTCTGATTAGCAATTTTTTTTTTTTTAAACCCCCCCTCTAGCGGCCGAATAGCGCCACTAAAACGATTGTAAAGCGGCGCTAAAACTAGTGACGCTTTACCGATAACGTGGCCAGCTGGCAGTGTGAAATAGCTCTTGAGGATAATTCCGCTTCAGTCCATGTCCATATAAATATAGTGTGTCTCCGGGGGGGGGCAATTGACCCCCCTTGCCCTATGGAGCGGACGCCCATGCCACTGTGCCCACCTCATGCTTTGGCATTGGGCTGTGGCTGTCCGAGTTTCTCCAGGGCTGATGCCTTTTCGCCACCCTTCTTTGGCTCTCCTTGTCGGCTGGAGAGTCCTTGGATCATGGGGGATCTGTCCCTGCCTCAACCCTGGGGACAGTTCATCCAGGGCCATCATCCCATTTGGAGGTCACTGGTCAACCTATCTGGGCTTTGCCATTGGTAATGTATCAATCTTTAACCTTGCTCTCTCCTTGAAAGCCTGATTCATTCCTGAGACTCCATTGACCTATTCATCTAATTTATTTTTCCTGTAGTTATCTACGCACCCCACTCCTGATGACTGGCTTTAAACACCAAGAAACGTGTCAAGTCTATACTCAGGGATGCCAAGCCAAGTCTGCCCAATCATGAATTTTATTAATTGCTATTTTGTACCCATTTTTTAGGATAATCAGGTTCACTTGATCTGTATGTCCATTTCTGATTGGTTTTGCTTTTTTAATCTTGTCCATTCATTGTGAATATCAAATATGTAAAATGTGATCAACAATATTTGTATTATGCCTCTGTATGCATGATCTTTGTATTATTCAGTATAATGCATTACAATTTATTATTTTCATATCTGCCTATTGATTTTCATTTATTGGATGAATCACCCAGCAATTCCTTATGGCCATAGAGACTTCCCTCAAGGGATTGTGACAACGTTATTCATTTTCGATATCCTAGACCCCTACCTATCCATATCCATGCCTCATTTAAAGTCCCACAACCCCATTTTTTTTCTCTTTCATATATTACCAGGGATGGAGGCATGGGTATGTCTAATTATGGGCTCCAGCTGGTTACTCGCTTTTATTCTAAAAAAAATAACTGGTTACCTAGCGGCACCAGCGACACTAATACAGCGATCAGAAAAAATCGCTTAGTGACACTGGCGATAGGGGGTGAAAAGGTTACCTGGGGGCGATCAAGGGGTTAAACCTTTATTAGGGGGGTACCCTGGACCTAAATGGGCCTAAACCTAACTGCCCTGCAACTTTTTACTGTCACAGATACACTAAATGCAGTGATCAGTAAATAAATGATCACTGCAATCAGTGACACTGTGACTGGGGGGTGATTTATGTGCCTATGTGTGCTGGTCTCAGTGTACTGTTGGTGCACTAACCTGATGTCTTCTCTCCTCGGCGCTCTGGACGAAAAGAGCGCTGCATGGAGAATTGACATCACTTCCTCCTGCATGTGTTTACATTACACAGGCAGGGGAAGCATCTCATTCGCCAGGAACGATCGTGAGGGGGCGGCCAGAAACCAATGGCCGCCCCCTCATCATGGATCGCTCCTGAAGTGAAACGGACCGCCACAGGCACCGAGGGGGGTCCGATTGGACCCCTCACCTGCGGGAAGGCAGGGACGTACAGGTATGCCCATGTGCCCACCCGTGCCATTCTGCCGATGTTCATCGGCGTGCAGCGGTCCTTAAGTGGTTAATTGCTTACTTTGTCAGTAAGCCTTATTCAGAGCCTACAGTGTTTCTCATGCAGACAAATGTACTTGCCACATTCATTCAACATACAATACAGTATGATCAGTTTGAGTGGAAGCTCCTCAACCAACAAGGGTTGATAGAGGAAGTCAGAGCAACTGGAGGAAAAACGGTGTAGTCCTAGACTTCAAATTCCTATTTCATTCCCACATCTAATTGCTGTTCAAAAGTTGCCACCTTTACCTCTGAAACATTTGACAATGACACCATCAAGCTACTAATACACTCTTGTTATCTCCTGCCCTGACTACTGTAACTCCCTCCTCATTGGCCTACCTCTACACAGGTTTACCGTTCCTCAGTCTACCATGCTACCAGACTCAACCACCTTGCCAAGTATCTGCCACTCCTCTCTGCAAATTCCCCCACTGGTGTCCAATCGCTGAATAAATATAATAAACTATATTAAACACATAAAAAGCCATCCATAAATCTGCCCCAGCTACATTACCAACCTCATCTCAAAATATCAACCAAACCATCCACTTTGCTCCTCCCAAGACCTCCTACCCTTTAGCTCCCTTGTCACCTCCTCCCATGCTTGCCTCCAGGACTTCTCCCAAGCCTCTCCCATCCACCAAAACGCCCAAACCCAAGGCTGTCGACTACTGTCTGCCTATGTGATCCATGAAAACTCTTTTTTAGGCTACTCCTATCCAGTTTCTAGCTAGCAACTGCATTTTACTTTCTTTAACAATTCACTCCTACACAGTTACTACCATATGCATCACTTCCCCTTTCCTTTTAGATTGTAAGCTCTCACGAACAGGGCCCCCATAACATACAGTATGTGTCTTTAATTGTATTGTATCTGTTTTTACTGTATTTTGTAAAGCAGTTTGCAAACTGTTGGCTCTATAAAAATCCTGTATAAAAAATAACTTGTAAACATAAGGAAAACAATAACACGTATGAAAATAAACCAGGCCCTGAATTTCTAGTCCTAGCCACAGTGCTGCTCTAGTGTATGTGCAGCTTTGGACATTGAACATTTTAACCATTTATATCTTCCTTCATCAGTAGAGTTTATATTCCTGTTTTCCTTCCTCAGTAAGACGGTCTTTGCATCAAGTACTTTTTTTTGTAGGTAACCTTCATCTCACCATGTAAGTTCATGTTCCACTTTCTAGCTGTACAGCCAAATACATTTGTAATAAAGCTGTGGCTTTACAAGATTTCTATGTTTTTCTAGACTGAGACAATGTCTCTTAAGATGTTGTTGAAAACGGCTATAACTCAAGAAATCCAGCTGTTCCCATCTCACGAAAAGGTTCGCTAGCGGATCTATAAAGCTTGAAGCAGCCATGTCTGCTGCCGTTTAGTCATGTTAGATACAGTAACTAGCCAATCTTTAACAAAGTATAAAGACAGACATAATAGAGAAAAATAGTACAAAGGATTATTTTTTTTTTTACAGTTATAAAAGTTTAATAAACAATTGCAGCATATACTACTGAAGAGGTTGAAAGTACAATTTAGAATCCAAGTGGGATCAGCAACAGAAATTTAAGCTTAATCATGCATTGTAGTATAAGAAGTACTAACGAGTGTTTATGGGCCATCCCTTGACCATACAAAAACAGGTGAAAACAAATGGTACATCAATAACACATTGATCCCTGAGACTTCGAGAAAGGTAAAAAGGCCCCAGTGAAAAAGGGGATATGAGAGGGGCAGTAGAGGTCAAGAAGGGGAATCGGAGAGGGTGGGCAGGGGCAGAAACCAAAGGAGGAGGTACCAAATGAGAACACAGTGTGTATTCACACCCCTTGAGTCAAGTCCAAAGACCAATTACGACTTTCATATGTTAATTTGTAAAATGAACACATTGTTGATGGCAGATTACCAAGAGGATACCGTGGGAAGTAGAGTCCATTTTGTATTACTATATTTACAGGCATAAAAAGAAGCATAAAAAACAAATGCGTAAGTAATGGCTTAGTTCTGCACCATCCAGGACACCCAAGAGCAACGCCTTAGAAACCAAACTTAGGGCTAGATCACTGGTAGCATTAATAACCTTGAGTATAGCTTCCCAAAGGGAAAGATCTTGGGGCAGGTCCAAACCACATGATAAATGTGCCTTTGGTGAGCTTACATCCAGCACACAGGGGACTAACTAACTGTAGGGTACAATATATGTCAGTGAGGGGTATAGTACACCCTACGCAGGGTTTTATTTGTATGAACCTATCTTTATCAAAAACCATATTAGCTGTGTAATGATGTTATACATTAGTTCCATCCATCCTTTGATCCAGTAACGCAGCCTGCCACTTCTGAAAAAGTCTGAGCAATTTGATAAAGTGTGCTGTGGAGAGTCTAAGATAAATAGAGCATAAGGGTTTTCCCCATCACTCTTTGAGGACCTCTCCAGAGAGTCGGATTCAAAAGTGATAGGGGCAGGGAACTGTGATTGCACTGCATGTCTGAGTTGGGTAGATTGTGTGTTCTCTGAAGCTCAGCAAAATGCTTCAACCTGTGCCATCGCCTGATTCCATACTATGAGTAGTTATGCCTCCAAAGTGACTGCTGGGTTATCCCTTGGCAGAGCGAACCACCACCTCACAGTGACTCAGACTGCCACCCAATAGTATAGTACAAAGTCTGGAAGGGAAAGATCACCCTGGGTGCAAGGGAGTTGTAGGGTCTTTTTTGTGAGGCAAGGAATTGTTCCTGCCTTCCAATTTGGTGAAAAGGACTTTGGTATAGTTATCGGTGTGTTTTAGAAGAAATATACGAGATTTGGTAAAAAGGCAATTTTTAGCAGGTTATTTATGCCTACTAGGAATAAGGCAAGGGTTTTTCATGCTTTTACATTTCTGGGAGAAGGGTCATAGCAGAGGTGTCAACTTAAGATCAACATAGGACTGGATATTTCTGCCAATTTTTATCCTCAACCCGATTGGATTGCCATTGACTAAGAGAGAAAAAGATAATTTGCCCCAGTTTATCCTAATTTCAGAGTATGTACCAAATTCATTGACTAGATGAAGTGCAGCTTGCAGGGAGGAGAAGGGATTAACTAAGAATAGCAGGGTGTTATCTGCATACAGGGCTAATTTATCTACAGTTGGACCTAATCTGATACCCCAGACCTCCTACACTGCAGAAATCCTGGCTTCAAGAGTAGGGGTCAACCGATTATCGGGGACTGATATTCACATTTTTCAAAGTATCGGTATCGGCCAGAAACGTAACAATATTATCGATCTTGCTCCAAGTTGTTGTTTTGAATACTTTCAAGTGCAGAGGAGGGGTTTGAGGGCTTATAGACCCCAGATCCCTCAATAAAAAGAGTACCTGTCACTGCCTATTGCTGTCACAAAGATGTTCCATTCCTTGTGACAGCAATAAAAGTCACCTGAAAGGAAGACTGGGTAAAGATTGAAGCCCTGTCAGCGGTGACCCTATAGGTAGTCAGTCGGGGGAGGTTTAACAAGTTAAGTGGTTAAAGTCAAGTTCCACACAAAAGTGGAACTTCTGCTTTAAGGCCACCTCTCCGGCTCCTGTTTGTGAAACTGAGCTTTTGGGGAGGAGGGGTGGAGAAGGTACCCGATTTTGACAGGTACCTGCTTCCACTTCCGTTTCGGTCACCTTAGGGGATTGGAAGTTCTCCCTCCCAAAGTCTTCTGGGACACCTAACAGGTACTAGAAGACTTCAGGACCAGTCACTTTTCGTGCATGCGCAGTTTGCCACCTGGCTGTGGAGCCGCAAGCTGTCACAGCCAGGTGCCCATAGTAGAGATGCAGGTGTTGCTGAGGCAGGACACAGAGAGAACACATCGCGGGTGAGTGCACCACTGGATCGTGGAACAGGTGAGTGACTGTTTATTAAAAGTCAGCAGCTACACTTTTTGTAACTGCTGACTTTTAATAAACAAAAATATGACTGGAACTCCGCTTTAAGTCGGCATCTCTACATATGTCACTTTAGAGCTACATAGGGATTGGTAATATGAAGAGAAACACTCACTGATCATTACAGGGTCAGTAAGGAGTTCACCCATTGGAGATTCATTTCTAGAGATTGTGAGAGGGTTAGACTGTTCCCTAACCAGCCTCACCAACAGTGTGTAATTTTTTCCTCTTTTCAAAGAGTCTCTGGGTTTGATGTAGTATCTTTGGTGATAGAGGTGCGGAGGGGGGGGTACCTTACTTGGGGCCTCTTGCAAAGAATTGTAGGCCAGAAAATAAGGGGAGTGGGTGTACACCCTTTCCAAGACTGTAGCTTTATTCTCAGCCTTGTCCAAGTCAACCATCAAAGTCTGTCTTACCTGCTTGATTATAACTTGATAACTGACCCTAGCAAAGACCTTGAAAGCAGCCCAAGTGACACCTGAAGTTTCAGAATCCGCATTATAGATTCAGTACACATCACGTACTCATCAAGTTTAAGATGGTAAGGGCGTCTACATTGGGGTCAGAGACCCAGAACTTGTAGAGCAGGCATGTCCAAAGTCCGGCCCGGTCCGGTTTTGAACGGCCCGCCTGGTTATCTGGACAAATATATATTTTGTGGCCCCGACGATCTCCCAGCGCCGGGGCCACAAAATATATATATGCTGGCTGCCTTGGAGGGGACAGGGAGGAGGCGGGATGAGTGCCGTACATACAAGAGGACAATTTCCTGTTTACGGGCGGTCTCTGTAATAGGAAGTCCAGTCTCCGGTGCTGTCATTAGACGACTGTTCTGTCCATCAAAGGAGGCAGGACTTTCTATTAAAGAGGCCGCTGTGTAAACAGGAGATTCTCCTGTAGGTAAAATTTGCCGCTCGTCTCGCCCCCGACCCTGTCCACTCTGAGGCTGCAGATGGATGGGCATCAATCAGGCTGCACTGATGGCAATGGTGGGTGCTGCATTCCTGGCAATGGTGGGTGCTGCATATGGGCACTTGTGAGGCTGCAGATGGGCACTGACCCTTCTTTTGCTTCACAGTTCTTTATTTAAAATTTACGTTTTTTTCCTGAAACTTCCCTCTTAAAGTGAAGGTGCGTGTTATACGCCAATAAATACGGTATATCCAAATAATACGCCTGAGCTCATCTCTTTTTACTCGCACACAGCCACAAAGGCAAGATAATTCTTGATGGGCAGTGTATTAGTGCTCGAACAAATACACTTAGACCGAATTTTAATGGTTCTAAGTATGTCAGGCAAAATGGTCGGCCCTCACTTATGTTCACTTCATCAAATCTGGCCCTCTTTAAAAAAAAAAGTTTGGACACCCCTGTTGTAGAGTCTCCACTGTGGAGGTAGTAAGCTGCAGTAGGAGCAGGACATGGTCCGAAATACCAAGTGGAAGAATGGAGACATTGCAGACCCTGAGAAGGACAGGCGCCTCCACCAATATTAAATCAATACGTGCAAAGGATTTGTAAGTACCTGAATGGCAGGTAAATGCACATATGGATGGATTTCTCCCCCGCCAGACATCTGTGAGGTTACAAGTGTCAGCCCAAGACAAAAGCTCTCTAAGAGCAGAGCTGTCCAGGGTTAAAGCAGTTGTATGCCCTGGAAGAAGCAAAAAAACAACCTGTAAAGCGAAGGCATATTGAGCTAGTACTTGCTCTGGGGGCACTTGACAGGAGCAAGGGGCCAGGAGCAGAGAAGTGGAGGATCCAGGCTGCTCTGCGCAAATCCACTGCACATAGGAGGCAAGCATAACATGTTTGTAAAGTCTTGTTAAAAAAAACAAAAAAACAATCACTTTAACAATCACTTTAATCTATCGATCCCAGGGTCTGGGACCATGTTGAAATCACCAATAATAAGTATGTTGGGTATCTAGCTAGCTTAGCCACTACCGTGGAAAGGAGCTGTACAGAAGCCAGCGGAGGTAGGTAGAGACCCAGGATGACAATTTCCATACTATCAATTATTGCATGCCGGATTATATTGCATCTGGATCCAGTACCAGGTCCAGCCAACAAGGGCAGAGATTTATGTATCGGTACGCTTAACTTTGAATTGATGGAAAGATAGCAGTAACCAACCCATTTTTATTTTTTTTAGACAAAGTACTTTACTACCCACTAGGTGCATCTCCTGCAATATGAAAACTTGGGGATGATATTTTTTGAGCGATTGGAAGACCAGGAAATCTGGAAAAATCAGGAAACTGGTGCTGCTGTAGAGGAGATCCCCTTGAGCCCAGGCTGCACAGAAAACCAGATCTCCTTGAAGTGTAGGAGTCTAAAGATGAACATACAGGGAGGTGCACCTGGGGGATTCCCTAGAAGAGGGCTTATTCCACTGTAAAGTATGGCAAAGACTTGGCGTTAGGAAGGAGCTATGTAAGTGAGTTCTCAGTCAAGGTATTAGGGTCGGAGCCCTCTGCGGTAAGCCCAGGATGCTCAAGTTCTGACAATTTCTATTCTCTGCAATCCTCCTCCTAGGATTCAAGATGGCGCACCTTAATTTTCAGTGTCTGGATATCTGCCACATGGTCTCTCTGGCGTTCCTCTATCAAGGAGATTCTCTCCCTAAAGGAATCTAGGTCCCTCCTGCTGAGCCTGATATCAGTTTGCAGATGATCCATCTTGGTAGTGAGGGCTGTCTGACAAGCAGTAATAGCATTCATAACAGCCAAGAGATCAGCAATGTCCTGCTTCTGTAGATGCTATGCCTGTGTCTGTGTGCTCATATCAGCAGTAATGGTGGCTGCAGTGGGACTTCCGCTAAGGCCAAAGAATCACTGGAGGGGATTGTGTGGGGAAAAGGTGGCAAACTTCTCTCCCTACTCATGACCGACAGAGCAGGGAAGAGGAATGGGTACCACTGTATTTGTAGATTACTTCACCAATGGGAAGAAGGCTTATTGTATCGGCCGGCGAAGCTCCCAGATCAGATGTTCACTCCAAGTATCATCTTAGACACGCCCCCGTACAAAACATTTTAATCCAGTTCTCTATTTAATGTGTTTTATCTCCCCAGTGATTAGGAATGCATCTGTTACTTTTACAAAAATTAATTTGGGAAATGGTAATGTTTACTGACTTTTAAAGAAAACTTGCACAGAGAGAAACCTGTAGGTTGGCATTGCACACTTCCTTCATTAAATTTTTGATTCATGGCTATCTATTGCTTCTGTACTTTGAGTCTCTCACCTGGAAAGCAAAAAATGTATTAAAGGCAATTGCAGTGTACATGTTCTTTGACTACACATTTCTTTTAATTGCTTCTTGTCTGCAGTCTGTATAGTAAAGTTCCTCTACACAATGCTACAATATGCTGGAGAAATGATTTTATGTGTGATGGACTTAAGGGAACACAATCCTGTGTCATGCCATACCAGTTGTTGCTGCACAAACTCAAAGGATCCTAGTTACTGCAAAAAAAAAATGATTTCCATGCAGAAATTTAGCCCCAGTTCACTCTCAACTTGTCATGCGACTTGAGAGTTCAAAGTTGCATGCAAGTCACGCCCCCCTAACTGCAATGGAACTGTTCTAATCGGTACGACTCAAGTCGCTCTGACTTATAAAAAGGTTCCTGCACTACTTTTGGTGCGACTTCAATACGACTTGCATTGACTTCTGTTAAAGTATGCAAGCTGCGATAAAGTCACGCAGGGATATTGAATTCAAAGTCACGGCAGTGTGAACCCAGGCTTAGAGAAGATGTTACAGTATCTCTCTAAATCCCCTCATAGTGCTCTCTAAAGGCCGGTTCACACTATGAATCATACAGGAACCTGCTGTGTGATTCACATGCAATCCGGGTGCAGTGCGATTTCAGCCTACTCATTTAAATGGGATGAAATCTTGCACCAAAAGTAGTGCATACACTACTTCATAAAACACACAGCAGCCAGATTTGGTGCAAGCAAACCTACTGCAATTGAGACCTGCGTTTAGAGCGGTGTTAACACTGACACCCACTGCAGATTGCAAGTGTAGTGCGTTTTGAATACGGTGTAGGAAACACACACAGAATGCGGGTTTGCCGCTCCGTGTTCTGGTGTGAACTGGTCCTAATTCTTATTTTTTTATTCACTAAGTCACTTACCAGTTATCAAGCATAGTTTGAGCCCCTGGTATACTAATTTTGTTGTTTATCTCATGATCTGTCTAGCTGATAAAGATCCAAGTTTATTAAAAAAAAAAATTGGGATAAGTTCATCTGAATATCTGTCATCAGTAGTAAAGATGAACGTTCACATTTGCCAGACAGTGTGATCTGAATCAGTCATGAAGATTTTTTTCTCCAAAAATGTAATTTCTGTTTTCTGGTTCCCTCTAAAATCGCCAGCCAAAGCCAAAATTAACATTTCACATTACCACCAAAATGACTTCTAGGATATGCAAACACTTCTGCTTTGTGCATTACATCCAAGACCAATCCTAGTGACGATATTTTAAATTCATTAATACACATAGAATTGGCCTGTATGTTGTAGAAGGAGCTTTATTTTGGCAGTCTTTTTATGCACATCTGCAATAGCAATTTAGCAAACCGAAATGTCACAAATAACACTTGAGTAAATGCACAGGCAGACAGTTAATGCTGTTGTTGAAAACTTCTGTAGAGACCACCTCGGGGGTAATCTTAGACAAAGTAGTTCAGTAGAAAGGATTAGGTTTAATAGTTACAGGAGCCGTGTTGACATGACAGCGTACTTTTAGCAGTTTTCCCCCAGTATGGGGTACTCTTTCATGTATCGTACAACCCCTTGTCCAATTATAGGTGTATACCCTTCAAAGACCTGTATTTGAACACCAGTATTATAACCTTACTTTGTAACACACGGTTTCCATTTTCTAATAACATTATTCACGTCAGTTCACCTAATTTTTTTCCCTCAACTCTGTTTTTTGATTGCATTTATATTTTCCTCAAATTTTGAAGCAACAATGTTGAAGGAACCATTTGTGAATGAATGAACTGTTAAACATACATGTTAAAGGCTGTCACTAACACTAATAATAATTACTGAATACAAATGCTCCCTTAACTCACTGAATTGGTGGGTACCTGGTATTGGTGTAGCTTGTGATACTAATGTTCATGTTTTATATCAAAGCCAACCTACCACCACTATCTGCTTTCCAGCCTGATGACCACACACACCTATTCCCTTTCCCCAAACTTTTGCCCAGCGATCCAGATTTCCTAATCTGTTACCTGCAATTAGCCCAATGCACTTCTAAGACTGAGAATTTCAAATCACACCTCTGTTTTACCAAAAATATTGACCTAGTATCTGAAGTCCTCTGTGCTGGTGACATACTGTATATGTTACCTTTTTTGCAACTAGCAAACATTTGGCTAAGTGTCTGTACAGTATATCCCCGTCAGTGAGCTTGGATTTGAAAACACTGCTCCAGCTTTGCTTTAAATGTTTAGTGTTAAGCATTCAGAAACCGCATTTGATATACACAATAAGCAAATTAGAAGTGACTGCTCTATGATAATTCTGGACTTAACAGATTTGATGTAAATTATGAAATTGTCCATTTAAAAGCGAATACTGGTACTGCAAGAGACACAAATGTGATGACTAAAGGTCATGAGATGGTTATTCTAAGTGTTGGATGTAATTTGCACAGATGAGAATTCCACATGACGTAAATTGGTCTGCCTGTTACTGTACTATATTCCTTGACAGACTTCCCTTTTTATGCAATCCGTATAAATTGCATGTTTAGTTTCATTTGTCTTTCACTTGTTTTTAATTCTTCAAATTCATGGTAACTAATGCACTGCTAAAACACAAATTGATACAATATGCATGCATTGTGGTGTAAGCAAGACTTTAATGCTAAACTCTGGGCTACCCTCCAAGTAATAATTATCGACCCCCCCCCCCCCCCTAGCTAATCACCAAATTCATTTGTTTTAAAAAAAAAAAAAAGCCCCAAATACTTACCTGCATCTGTGGTTTTGTAATGTACAGAGACCTGAGTCATATTTTTTTCTGACCTGTAAAAGCCCCAAATACGTATCTGAATCTGCCGTCATGTGATGTACAGAGACCCAAGTCATCTTTTTTTCTGGCCTGCAATGTAGGAGGGTCATTCTTTGTGTGCCCAGGTTGCTGTCTGGGGAACTGTAGGTGCAGGGAGTGTGGTGGGGATTGGGTAATTCAGATTTTGAATGGGCAAAACATGCTTTGCAAAACACCATTTGATTCAAATGTTTGATATGAGATAAATGTTCAATTATGAAGATTCAAATGTACTGACCTGTCACCAGAGTAATCTCAATAAACTGTGATAACAACCATCACCACCTAATGATTAGTTAGTGTTGATTAAAGCTGTGTTCCGCCCAAACCCCCAAAAAAATTAAAAGCCAGCAGCTACACATACTGCAGGTGCTGGCTTTTAATAATAGGACACTTACCTGTCCTGGAGTCTAGCGATGCTGGGACCCACAGCTGATGTTTCCATCAGCTGTCGGGTGCTGCCACAGCCATTGTGGGTAAGGGAACCTGGCAGTGTAGCCTTTCGGCTTCACGCCGGGAACCCTACTGCGCATGCGCAAGGCCCGCTCCTCTCTCCTACTGGCCTGGCGGCCGGGGGAGGAGGAGGGAGCCCCGCTGTGACGTCGTGGGCCGGACTCCCGGAAGTGGAAAAGGATACCTAATCAAATTAGTTTTTTTTCCACTTTTTTTTTTTATATACATACTGTCACTAATGCTGGTGTGGCAGTGGTCAGGGATACTGACTGGTGACAGTATGTAAGATTTATTTTTTACTTATTTTTTTATTTTTTATGTGTATGTACTACTCTAGGGGGTGATCAGGGATTATTTTTTTATTTTTGCAGTTACAGTGATCATCACCATGACTGGGTTTAATTCATAACAGCTTTGATTACAATTGTGATGCTGTGATTGGCCCACAGCTATCACACGGTACAGGATGGTGTCATTGGTCCAGGTACCATGGGATAGCTGTGGGCGAATTACAATACTAAGCAGAGCTGTTATGAATGAAACCCATTGGTAACATTTGTGTTTACATTGTGCTCTAGTGATCGCATAGCGATCACGTGATTCCCCTGGCCGCCAGTGCGCGTGTGCCATGCGACCTACAGGTACTCGCTTGGCCTGTAGCAGCTAGCCGCTCACAGTAAAACTACTGTGGACAGATGGCAATTGAATACTGTACTTTATGGAACAAAAGTTAACCTGTATCCCAGGTAGTGGTCAGCAAAGGAAGTGACATCATCTTATGTCACCAAACATGAAAACTGACAAAAATACTGATGTAAAACTGATGTAAACAAAATCGTTTTTTCTCAACAAAAACTTGACTGAACGGATGATGCCCATGTAAAAGGGGTTGCCTCATACAACAAAAGTCATTGTCTGCAAAGAGCTTACAAAGCGTCAAAGGGATCTAATTATTGGAAGGTAACAGGAGAAGGTACAAAAAATCCATTTAGATCTAGTGAAGACTGTCTGTCATCAACAAGAAAAGAAAAGGCTTCTGTCTTGCCTTTTTTTTCTGTGGAGATTTTGTTTTCCTGTTGGAATTTTTGTGATTCTACCTTGAATAACTGATTTGGAAATAAAGTAGTTCTAAAGTCTAAATATTTTTACCATAATGCATTCCCTGAATTGGTTTCACTTTGTAACCCCTTATTTTTAAGTCCTCACTTGATCCAGTGCTGTGCCCCCCTTTTATTGACTTTCTCCACTTTCACAGGCTTTGCTCCCACAGCTGTCAGTCAAATTCTGTGACAGAGGACGGGGCTGAGCCGCACTGTCTGTGTCTATGGATGCAGGCATCAATGCTCAGGATCAAGCATGCAGGTGTGTCATGATAGGAAGTGGTTTCCTATGGTGGCACACAGAAAAGGGAAGGAGCCAGGAGCGCCGGCAGAGGACCCCTAAAGAAGATTGGGACTGCTCTGTGCAATTCTATTGCACAGAGCAGGTAAGCATAACATGTTTGTTATTTAAAAACTAAAAATGTACTTTACAACCACTTTAAATTACAACATGAGTTGGGTTTTGTGTAGAGCCAGGTGTGTTTTAATTACTTTTAACTTTGTTGTATGCCCTTTATCAATTTTTCCTTTTTTTTTCTGATGAGATGCCTGTAGTCTCTTTAAGATTTCTACAAATAAAATGAATGTTACTCTTAGGGCTGGGGAAAAAAATCGAGATGAGAGGTCAAATTGATTCAAAATTTCAGAAAATCGATTTTTTAGATATTTTTTTCCACCAGAACCGGCGCTGACACCGCGCCGGTCCCGAGGAAGCTTTGTGCAGGAGTTTAGGCGAGGCTGCGGCTTCGGCCTAGTCCGCGAGGCCGGACGCCGCGGCCTCGCCTAAAAACTCCTGCCTGCATCTCCCCAGGACCAGCGCTGACACTGCGCCGGTCCTGAACAGCTGCGGGCAGGAGTTTTTAGGCGAGGCCGCGGCTTCAGCCTAGTCCACAAGGAAGGATGCCGCGGACTAGGCCGAAGCCCCGGCCTCGAATAAAAATTCCTGGCCTGCATCTCCCCAGGACCGGCGCTGACACCGCGCCGGTCCTGAGGAGCTGCGGGCAGGAGTTTTTAGGCGAGGCTGCGGCTTCGGCCTAGTCTGCAAGATAGGACGCCGCGGACTAAGCCGAAGCCGCGGCCTCGCCTAAAAACTCCTGTCACAGCTCCTCAGGACCGGCGCGGTGTCCATCAAAAAAAAATTAAAATTTGAATCGTGAATCGCGTTTTTTCTTTAAAAATCTCAGATTATTATTTTTTTTAAGAAAATCTCCCAGCTCTAGTTACACTGTGATCCATCCCTACCTGTTGAGTGTTAAACTGTAATGTGCTGCCATGGGGTCCTAAAACTGTACTTAGATTGTCAGGGGCTTAAAGTGATTGTTATTTTTAGATAAAATAAAAAGTGAGACTAAACAAACATGTTATACTTGCTTGCTCTGTGCAGTGGTTTTGCACAGGGCAGCCCAGATCCTCCACTTCTCAGGTCCCTCACCATCACACCTGGCCCCTCCCTTCTGTCAAGTGTCCCCAAAGCAAGCAGCTTGCTATGGGGGCACTCGAGCGGAGTCAAAGCTCCGTGTGTCCATTCAGATAGGGAGTCCTGGCCCTGCCGCCTCTCTCCTGATGGGCTAACTGATGTTGACAGCTGGGATGTGTCAAAAATCTTGGATTGGGCCCCTGGGTTTAGAGCAGTTGAGAATGCTGCTCTCCATATTTGACATCAAAAGACAACAACTTGTCAAGGTTATCTGTCAGTAGAAAATGTGTGGAACTTCCTCATTTAAAAGTGCTGGAGCACTTCTAGAAAAGGGCCTCCATTTTCACATTTTACAATTGCTGCAGAAGATCTCAAATCACTTTTCTACGGTAAAGACTAAATGTTTCCAAGAATTATTTAAATGTTTATGTGCCCTTCTTGAAGTTGAGTTTGCTCCTTGAAATATTTACACATTAACAATCAGTCGTCTTGCCATTTTCTTGAATTTTTTAAACCACTTCAGCCCCGGAAGATTTTACCCCCTTCCTGACCAAAACACTTTTTACAATTTGGCACTGCATCACTTTAACTGACAATTGCGCAGTCCTGCAATGCTGTACCCAAACAAAATTTGCATCCTTTTTTTTCCCCACAAATAGAGCTTTCTTTTGGTGGTATTTGATCACCTCTGTGGTTTTTATTTTTTGCACTATAAACAAAAAAAGAGTGACAATTTAAAAAAAAAATATTTATTTTTTATTTTTGCTATAATAAATATCCCCCCAATTTAAAATATTAATTGGTTTGCACAAAAGTTATAGTGTCTACAATCTATGGGAAAGATTTATGGCATTTTTATTTTTTTTACTAGTAATGAAGGTGTTCTGCGATATTTAGCAGTATTGCGACGGACAGATCGGACACTTTTGACACATTTATACAGCGATCAGTGCTATAAATATGCACTGATTAATGTGTAAATGTCACTGATAGGGAAGGTGTTAACACTAGGGGGCAATTAAGGGGTTAAATGTGTGTTCCTTAAATGTGTTCCAACTGTATGGGGTGTAAGATTAAGGGGTTGTTAACTCTCGTAGTAGATCCGTTTTTCCAGTGATTCAAGCCAGTCAGGAACTCTATTTAAGGGCATGGTAGCCCACTTTTATTTAAAAGCACAAAAAGTTCACAAATACATCAGTAGCCCCTCAGGGGGTTCCATCATTACTGTATCTTGCATACTCAACAGTTTAGCCTTCTGGCTTTCATTCTAGCGATCCGGCTGTCTCAGGCCTTTAGCCTAGGCCTAAAGTCTGCTCCTCAGAACAGACAGAGTTTCCTAGAGATAAGCTCACTCCTTGCTTACTCCTGGTCAGCGCTTTGCGGCTCAAACATCAACATCTGCCTCTTGCAGACACGCACACTTTGGCTGCACCCATGCAGCATAGATAGCCTCTGACTCCTCTGAGGGATGTCCACCTGACTCCCATGCACACAGACTTCCTGTCTGTTGGGTGGGGCCCTGATCCAAAGTCAGATAAGAACTAAATAGCCCAACACACAGCTGTTCAATCAGCATGTCTTTCTCTACAAAATCTGGCGTAAACCAACACTCTTTAAGGTCACACAGGGTCCCACCGCTACAGGGGATAGAAATGACTGGGAGAGGAGACATATCATTGTTCCTACTTAGTAGGAACAAAAAATATGTCTCCTCTACCCTGACAGACCTGGCCATGCGCATCGGGTCCCCCACCGCGGGGCGGGCACCCTCTGGCAGCTCTTAAAGCTAAAAGCCGTACCCGTACGATGTTTTGCCCAGGAGAGCCATTCTGTAGCAGTATATCTACGTGAGCCAGTTGGGAACCAGTAATCCTGCATTTTAACATGGCTACACACTGATGGTATCACCTCTCTCTTGAGCACATACCATGCTAATTACTCGTCTTCCTTTAGAGGTGTTTCAATACCTTTTTCTAATTCAGGCCTTTTAAACTTCTTCAAAGAGAGCTGAAAAGGCCATTGTTCATGACCCTAATACAAGAGGGGTTGGCCTTTGTAATTGTATCCTAATGTAAAGAAGGTATAGATGGGAAATTTGAATATGCTTTTAAACCCTGCAATTGTTTGAGTGTGTTCTAACCCAAGCGATACCCCACACATTTTCCTTGTAAGCTTTCGGTATATGTTACAAGCAGTCTCCACTCCATGGTTGATGTCTGGAGATATAAACATGCTGATGGACAAGCTTTCTCTCGTTTCTCCACATTCTATGACTAAATATCTTGCAGGGAATTAATACTGCTTCATGTGTTTCTTCTCCTCATGCTTGGGATGTGGGATACCTTCCTGGAATACTCTCGGATCACTTCCCTTGTTGGGTTACTATACGATGGACTCCAACCCCTTCGCCTCCACACTGGAAGCTGAATAATCCCTTCTGGTTCTTAGTTGCGTGAGGAGTCCTAGGTATCACAGGAGTGGAATTTCTTTTTCTTAGTAGCGGCCTCTCTGTTAGTCCCAAAGACCCTGTACCCTAACATGCTCGGGCTCCTAAATTACAAACTAGAATTTCCGATATGATCTATTATGCTAAGGCCAAGCGTTATTCTCCCAAAAGCAAAAACAAAATTTGAGAATGGGAAAAGATGTTGTAAAATGCTTCTATGTAGGCGACCTTAAAGATAACTCCCTATCTTAAAGATTCTTTCTATCTTCAGCTACTCTTCCACGGTTTTTCCCTGCACAGATCTCTGTGCTTAAGACACCTGTGACTGTACATGAAGTTTAAGGCTCCATTCACACTTGTGCGACTTGTTATGCGACTTCGCATGACAAGTTGTTCCCCATATTTTCCAATGATAACCATTTATATATGACTTAAAGTTGCAGCAACTTCAAAGTATCTCATGCATGAAAGTCCTACCTGAATGTAATACTGTGCAACAGTTGTCCATTATCATTGGTCAAAGCCAAAGTCATATCCAAGTCGCACCCATCTAAATTTGCACTCCAAAGTCGTGCAACTTTGGAGTCATACAAGTGTGAATGGAGCTTAAACAATTATCTCTTTTTGCTAGAGCTAAGGGTCTTCCTCCACTACCTATATAGAATTATTGGTCCAAAACTTCTTGCCCTACAGTGAAGCATATAAACAGTGACAAATCTATATTCGAGGCCCCAGTCATACTCATTCCAAAGCCAGATAAAGATCTGTGCTACCCAGAGTACTATAGGCCCATTTCTTTATTACCAACAGTTGTTAAGGGTCTTGTTATACTTACATGCTCTGTGCAATAGTTTTGGATAGTGCAGCTCCTATCCTCCTCTTTTCAGGTCCTCCGTCGGCGCTCCTGGCCCCTCCCCCCTGCTAAGTGACCCCTAAGCAAGCTGCTTGCTCTGGGGCACTCGTGCGTGCTCGCTTTCAAGCTGCTTTTGTGTGTCTGAGACACACAGAGTGCGGCTCAGCCCAAGCCCCTTTCCCTCACTGACTATGATTGACAGCCAATGGCTCCCGCTGCTGTATCTTGGCCGATGATGAGGCAGGAGACCCAGGAGAGCTTCTGCTCTTGTGCCCATTGCTGGGTCAGGATCAGGTGAGTATAAAGGGGGAGGGGGCTGGGCTGAGAGAGAAGCTGCATACCTGAAGGTTAAAAACCTTCAGTCTTTAGAACCACTTTCAGCCACCTCTTCATAAAATGGCTGCAGTTGCTATTTCCTAAAAAGAAAAAGGAACAGAGGGCACTCCAGCCTAGTGCATTACCTTTGCAACACTTTATTATTGTAAAAGGTTTAAAAATATATACTCGCAAACAAGTGTGATAAAATCAAGCAAATTGTATAAAATCCACCATTTGTCTCATCCAGCGAGATCTGCTGGCCAGTAACAATTGTGGGATGTAGAGTCCAAAGAAAACTGACGTGTTTCGAGGGGTATCCCCTCTTCTTCTTTTTAAACCTTTACAATATCAAAGTGTCACAAAGGTAATGCACTAGTCTGGTGCACCCTCTGTTCCTTTTTCTTTTTAGAGTTTCTTTTGGGTTTCTCCTGACCTAGCGAGAGTGGCAGCACAGCTGATGTGGTGGTTTGATTAGTGAAGACCCATGTTTTCTATCAACCGCACAGTATTCTCTTGAGTGCAGGAGTATTTGTTTTTCTTTTATGTTTGCTATATCGTAACCCTGTGGCCAAGGTGTGTGCAAATAGGTGGACATCTGCAGCATTGTCCAGATTGACCAGGCAGGGGTGCCCTCTTTCTTCCCTATTGTGTGCCAAAGCAGTGGAACCATTAGCAGCCTGCTTAGGGCACAGCCCTAAGGAGGTAGGCGTAGGTGCTCATATAGAGAATGTGGGATTAAATGCAGATGACATGGAGCTGTACCTAGACGACCCAGGCCCCTCCTTATCCATGGCTCTCTTGGTCATTAAAGAGGAACATCATTCCCATGTTATTCCCCCCCCCCCAATATCCTACTTCCTGGGTTATCTTCAATAAACATACTTGCATGCCCATAAAATACAACATTGTCCCGCTGTAATTATTATTATTATACAGGATTTATATAGCGCCAACAGTTTGCGCAGTGCTTAACAAAATAAAGGCAGACATTACAGTTACATTACAATTTGGTACATGAGGAATCAGAGGGCCCTGCTCAATAGAGCTTACAATCTAAAAAGGGAGGGTCAAATGATACAAAAGGTAATACCTGTGGGGGATGAGCTGATGGAGGAAGTAAAACAGTGTTAGTTAGAAGCAGGATAGGCTTCTTTAAAGAAAAGTGTGTGGAATGGGAAAGACACATATAGGAGAGGGATGTTGCTGCTCACCCCGGTGATTTGAAGGATGGGATGTTCCCCCAGTGGGGTTTTTGGGCAGCTGGATTCAAGAGTTGACAACAATGTATGTATAAAAGGGATTGTTTATTAAAATTAGAATAATCAATAACAAGTTAGGATATGAGCTCTGGTAACATGTAATGAAAGTACTACACAATTGCAAACACCAAAAATTGTCATACAGCTTGACACATTGTATATCAAAGCATGTAGCAATTCCTAACGCGTTTCAACCCTTTTCACGGGTCTTCTTCAGAGGTGTCCGTGTTGCTATAAAAAAGTATACATAGTAAATTTCAAAGGTTTCCACCTAAGTGGTACAGAAATTCAAAAAATTATATATAAATAACATAATCACCAATTTGTTGTGTGTAGACATTGGATACTTTTTACCAGAGTTTCCACTAGGAGATGCCCCCATGGACATCCAAAGTGACCTCCTGGCCGTGTGGGTTCCCCGCGTGCCGGAATGCCGATGGGAAAGTTTGCAGCTTACAAGAATTCACCACATGGGATGAGAATCCCCAAAGGGGAAAGACACAGGAAGGAGCTGACACCTGCGGCAAAGCATTAACAGCATAAATACACAGTGCCTAGCATTGTGTCATTCATATAATAAAATCTTAGTGTGTTGAGCAGACAGATAATCATTCCCCCTAGAAGGAGTATACTACCTGATTATTCATGTATGTAATAATGTTTATACATGTTGATTGATTATTTGATTGTTGTTCAAAAAATCATGAAGCAATGAGTATCATAGCTCAAGTGCCAATTTTAATTAATTAGAAGCTAAGATTAAAATATTATTTTAGTATTGGTATTTAATAGATTTGAACTGTCAATATATAACATTGTGGTGAATGAAATATATGAATAATGTGATGAGTGAGGTGGATGTGGTGCTGTGTATGTTGTTGAAAAAAGTGGTGAAGATAAAAACAAAAAACAAAATTGCATGAATGTGTGTGAAATTGAAATGTGATACAAGTGTGAAATTAGACTAGTGAAAGTGTAAAAAAATGTGTTTGAAAAAGAAAAAGTTTCAGGAGAAATTGAATAAAGTGCCCATAGTTGAGGTCTTTGAATCGTAGTGGTGTGCTTACCCCAGGGGATTGTCTGAATGCTCGCACTGGGATGCAGAGGATCATCTGAAAGATCACTCTGCATCAGAAAGACTATATAATAAGTCTTGGATTACTTTAATTGGATGCTGGGCTTGCCGCTTCGGGTCCTCCCCCACCTGGTGTGTCTTACCGAATTAGGGGTCATCTGGGCCGCAATAGGCGGCGTTCCGGTCGTGAGTTCCTCGGCGTCTGTGAAGGGCGGAAGTCCCCGACCACTGCCGTTGCTTCCGCCGTAACTACGTGGTGTAGTGGCGTCACGCGCACGCACGGGGTGCCCACGCATGCACGGATGGCAGAACACCCAGGAGCAATCGCAGATGCCGCCCAGCAAGGAGATTGCTCACATAGTGGACAGACCTGCTGCCACCCATTGGAGCATTTAGGGAAGCACAGGGCCCTGCGCCTCCCTCCCCCTGCTGGAGAAGCTGCAAACTTATTGTATCAGCGGCTCCATTACGCGGATCACAACCGACTAGGGGTGAATAGGAAAACCTAGGGCAACTAAGGAAAAAGAAAATAACATTGCCATAAATTAATTACTACATTTCAATCATATAAGCCCATGGAAATTACATTGGGCCATTCACCTTAATAAAACATACATTGTTTATTGTTCCATATTATATTATCTAAAAAGATATTGAGAGCATGGGGGAAAAAAGGTAAATCAAATCAAACAGATAATGCATGATTATGAGAACATTGTGGTGTAATCCCCATGTGGGGGAAGGGAGAGAGAGGAGCAGTGGGAAGGAAGGACAAACAAAGCAAAGTTAATTCTTAGTTTCAGGTGGTTTTGGATTTTTTTTAAATCCTAAAGCTTTATTGAGTTTTTCCTGAAGCAAATCCTTTCAAAAAGGGAGCAAAGGATAAAGAATCATTTAGCCCTGGGAAAATGGTGGCCTGCAGTCTAAAGATTCACCTTTGCTCATGTTGAAGCAAAATTTTGTTCCAATCGCCTCCTCTTTCGGGAATATGAATACGATCGAGTGCGACAAATGAAACTCTAGGTTCTTTATAATCATGTTTTATTACAGCATGTCTTCCGATATCAAAGGTGGCTCCCGGGTGTTCTTGTGCCATCCGCGCATGTGCGGGCACGCCGTGCGTGCGCGTGACGCCACTACACCACGTAGTTACGGCGGAAGCAACAGCAGTGGTCGGGGACTTCCGCCCTTCACAGACGCCGAGGAACTCACGACCGGAATGCCGCCTATTGCGGCCCAGATGACCCCTAGTTCGGTAAGACACACCAGGTGGGGGAGGACCCGAAGCGGCAAGCCCAGCATCCAATTAAAGTAATCCAAGACTCATTATATAGTCTTTCTGATGCAGAGTGATCTTTCAGATGATCCTCTGCATCCCAGTGCGAGCATTCAGACAATCCCCTGGGGTAAGCACACCACTACGATTCAAAGACCTCAACTATGGGCACTTTATTCAATTTCTCCTGAAACTTTTTCTTTTTCAAACACATTACAATTTTTGATTGTTTTTATCATAGAACTATCGGCATACACTGCAATTAGATTGTTACATCCGAGGGTGTGCTTCAGTATAGAACGCGTGTCTATTTGGAATTGTTGCTTACTCCAAGCTGTCAAGGTAATATGTTCACATTCAGTAATTTAGCATCACATCACTACTAGCCTGTTTCACCATTGCACATGCACCATGCAACATTTTGGTTTTTTTTGTTTAGGGTTTTTTTTCTGTCATTGTGGTACAATACATATATATGGGGGGGGGGAATTGTATGTAGAGATTCTTGGGCAGCTGAGAGGTCTGGGGGGGGGGGGGCTTATTCACATTCTCCTGTCACCATTTATTTATTTATTTTTTACACATTCACTAGTCTAATTTCACACTTGTATCACATTTCCATTTCACACACATTCATGCAATTTTGTTTTTTGTTTTTATCTTCACCACTTTTTTCAACAACATACACAGCACCACATCCACCTCACTCATCACATTATTCATATATTTCATTCACCACAATGTTATATATTGACAGTTCAAATCTATTAAATACCAATACTAAAATAATATTTTAATCTTAGCTTCTAATTAATTAAAATTGGCACTTGAGCTATGATACTCATTGCTTCATGATTTTTTGAACAACAATCAAATAATCAATCAATCAACATGTATAAACATTATTACATACATGAATAATCAGGTAGTATACTCCTCCTAGGGGGAATGATTGTCTGCTCAACACACTAAGATTTTATTATATGAATGACACAATGCTAGGCACTGTGTATTTATGCTGTTGATGCTTTGCCGCAGGTGTCAGCTCCTTCCTGTGTCTTTCCCCTTTGAGGATTCTCATCCCATGTGGTGAATTCTTGTAAGCTGCAAACTTTCCCAGCGGCATTCCGGCACGTGTGGAACCCACACGGCCAGGAGGTCACTTTGGAAGTCCATGGGGGCATCTCCTAGTGGAAACTCTGGTAAAAAGTATCCAATGTCTACACACAACAAATTGGTGATTATGTTATTTATATATATAATTTTTTGAATTTCTGTACCACTTAGGTGGAAACCTTTGAAATTTACTATGTATACTTTTTTATAGCAACACCGAAACCTCTGAAGAAGACCCGTGAAAAGGGTTGAAACGCGCTAGGAATTGCTACATGCTTTGATATACAATGTGTCAAGCTGTATGACAATTTTTAGTGTTTGCAATTGTGTAGTACTTTCATTACATGTTACCAGAGCTCATATCTTAACTTGTTATTGATTATTCTAATTTTAATAAACAATCCCTTTTATACATACATTGTTGTCAACTCTTGAATCCAGCTGCCCAAAAACCCCACTGGGGGAACATCCCATCCTTCTTTAAAGAGAAGGGTTTTCAGGGATCGTCTAAAGATGGATAGATTAGGGGACAGTCGGACAGATTGGGGTATGGAGTTTCAAAAGGATGGGAGAAGCTCTGGAGAAATCCTGGAGGCGAGCATGAGAGGAGGTGACAAGGGAGCTAGAGAGAAGGAGGTCTTGGGAGGACCTTGGTTGGTATTTTGGGACTAGGTTAGTGATGTAGCTGGGGTCCGAGCTGTGGATGGCTTTGTAAATTGTTAGTACTTTGAATTTTATTTGTTGGGTGAGTGGAAGCCAGTGAAAGGATTGGCAGAGAGGGGTGGAGGACACTGAACTGTTGGTAAGGTGGATGAGTCTTGCAGCGGCAGTCATGATGGACTGAAGGGGGGATAGTCTATGTAAAGGTAATCCAATGAGAAGGGAGTTACAGTAGTCTAGGCGAGAGATGACCAAGGAGTGAATTAGAAGCTTGGTGGTGTCATTAGTTAAAAAGGGGCGTATTCTAGAAATGTTGCGGAGGCTAAGGCGGCATGATTTGGACAGGGATTGGATGTGGGCCTGAAAGGACAGTTCAGAGTCTAAGGTTACCCCTAGCACCCGGGCATGTGGGGACGGACTGATAGATGTGCCATTGATCTTGATAGAGAAGTCAGGGGAAGAGGAACGTGGGGGAGGAAATATTAAGAACTCAGTTTAAGATAGATTCAGTTTGAGGAAGTGGTCTGACATCCAGGCTGATATGTCTGTTAGTAAATCAGTGATGCATGAGGAGATTGGGGTGAGCTGAGGGGCAGAGAGATAGATTTGGGTGTCATCAGCATAGAGATGGTATTGGAAGCCATGGGAGGCTATCAGCTGACCCAGGGAGGAGGTGTAGATTGAGAATAGTAGAGGTCCATGAACAGAACCTTGGGGGACCCCAACAGTAAGAGGAGTTGGAGAGGAGGAAGTGGAGTAAGTGACACTGAAGGTGCGATGAGATAGGTAAGATTCGAACCAACGGAGAGTGCAGCCATGGAGACCAAGCAATTTTTTTTTTTTTGAGGAGGATGGGGTGGTCAACTGTATCAAAGGCAGCGGAAAGGTCCAAGAGTAGGAGTACGGAATAATGACCGCTGGTTTTGGCTATTAGTAAGTCGTTTGTGAGTTTTAGGAGGGCAGTTTCTGTGGAGTGTTGTGGGCGAAATCCAGACTGAAGGGGATCAAGAATTTGCCACACACTGGATCTGCTTTGCCTATATCATTGGGAGCCGGCTGTCTCTTTTGTGTTTTGCAGCCCATCCCCTGAAGACGTGACACGGGTATACACAGTATGTTGCAGATTGCCCTCCAGCTTTCTGCGAGTGCACTGTATAGGAGATATTCACCCTGGATTCAGCCGGGGACATCACCGGTGTATGCGCTCTGAAGCTCGGGCATACCTGCTGAAACTTTAGAGCTTCATGCCAAACTGAGAGCTCCTGCACGCATGCGTGGGAGTGATGTAATTGAGGCTCTGGCCAATCAAACTGTCAGGAATCCACGGCAAGGAGACCAGGCACAGAGCTAAACAAGGGAACTAAGACCAAACCAGCAAAGTATATATCATTAAAGTGATATTTATTTACAGTGAAATACAGCAAACACAGCAAACAGTGAACATGGAAAATCTAAACAGACAGAAACTAACCCCACTGACAAGAACTGTTGAACCTGACAACTATGTACAAAACCCATCTAAGGGACAAAGGTACAGGGAATGCAAGGTTGCAAGGAAGGAGGGATCTCAACAGGGTACTCTAACCAAAGCAAGGCAGAGGGAGGCAGGAACAAGGTAGGGGATCAGGTTAGGCAGCAAGCAAGGGACCAGAATCGTGACGAGCCGGGGGTAGGGAGGAGCAGCCTTAAGTAGCCCTTCGGCAGCTGAACACTAATATAACTAATTGCCACAGCTTGCTGGCTTCTGGGAGACACCTGCTGGTTGACACTGGAGCTGCAGCAAACAGCCCAGAACAGGATAGTGCCACCAGCAGGTGAACTTAATCCTAAATCAAACAGCCAGAGTGAGCAAACCCACAAGACAGAAGGGGGGAAGATGTCAACCGTCTCAGCGATGACAGCGCGCCACAGGAGGGCTTCGTTCTAAGTCAAGTATTTCATAATGTGCTAGTATGCGATGCACGTTATGCAATTACCTTATGGTGTTTTTACCACTGTTCTATACAGGACTTTAGTACACAGTAAATACTACACAAACAATTTGTATAATGTACCACCTTTATAACGCATGCTTTATAATTTTGTCATTCACCAAAGCTTTGAACCTCATTCTGTAATAACTGAAATTTCAACATTTTCTTATTACTAATGCAATGTCTTATTGAATCTGTGTATTATTATAGCTTTTCAGTGTCTCATTTTTGGGTAAATTAATCCGTGTCCCTTTAACATATTTTGAACAAATTACCTGTGTAATCTTCTGTGGAAGATGAGAGTTGTATGTTTCACGTTACAATTTATGTTCACAAAGCAGTCTAGAAGCCATCCATTTCCAGAAAAAACTGTGTACCCAGGTCCAGGGCTTGACAAATTTGCTTGGAATCTAGGAGCCAGCTAAAAAAGTTAGGAGCCAGGTTTTTTTTTAACGACCGATGCGTGCAGAAGCGAACGCATACGTGAGTAGCACCCGCATATGAAAGCGGTGTTCAAACCACACGTGAGGTATCGCCGCGATCGGTAGAGCGAGAGCAATAATTCTAGCCCTAGACATCCTCTGTAACTCAAAACATGCAACTTGTAGAATTTTTTAAATGTCGCCTATGGAGATTTTAAAGGGTAAAAGTTTGTCGCCATTCCACGAGCGGACGCAATTTTGAAGCGGGACATGTTGGGTATCAATTTACTCGGCGTAACATTATCTTTCACAATATAAAAAAAATTTTGGCTAACTTTACAGTTGTCTTATTTTTTAATTAAACATTTTTATTTTTTCCTCAAAGTGCGCTTATAAGACCGCTGCACAAATACGGTGTGACCGAAATTATTGCAACGACCACCATTTTATTCTCTAGGGTGTTAGAATAAAAAATATATATAATGTTTGGGGGTTAACTTCTAAGTAAAGGGAAGGAGATGGGCGGGCAGTAAAACAGGCAAGCATTGCTGGTTGTCTTGTCATACCAACGGTTACCACAAGAGGGCGCCAGATTACAGAATGAATTATAGGCCTGCAGAAGGTCGCGGCCTCAATTACCGGCCAGCGCAGCCCGACAAGATCGCGCGGGGGCACGGAGACACAGGAAACCTCAGCTGTGCTGCCTCAGGTGCCAGGTCGCTATTTCTAGTCGAATTTTCCACCTGGCACCCGGGTTTTGTTGAACCCTGCCCAGGTCAGCATACTGTACTTGACAGTTCTGCAACAAGTTAAAAGGGAGTTCCACCCACTTTTTGAGAGGTGGTCTTAAACGAAAGACCACCTCTCTACCCTTCGTTTTTGGATATGAATTTTTTTTTATCTTCTTCTATAGGACCTTTTTATAAAGTACAGCCTGTACTTCCGATCCATCCGGTCCGTGGTGCAGGACATAATTTCCTTTTGTGCGGCTAGCCCCCCCACTGTCTTCTGGGACACACTGTGTCCCAGAAGACAGCCAGCCTTTAACAAAGCGCCGCACGACTCGCGCATTCACAGTAGGAAACGGGCAGTGAAGCCGCAAGGCTCCACTGCCGGTTTTCCCTTAGTTAGAATGGCGGCACCTGCACCCGATCCGATGGAAAGATCGGCCTCGGGGGACCGACATTGCAGGCTCCCTGGACAGGTAAGTGTCCTTATTAAAAATCAGCAGCTACAGTGTTTGTAGCTGCTGACTTTAAAAAAAAAAAAATTGTGGGTGGAACATCGCTTTAAAACTAGCAGTTGCGGACAACCTGTCCCCTTTAAAATGTTTTGATGAGCAGGAAATAGCACCAGTTCTGAAGAATTAAGTAATTAGTGGACATGATTTACCTGTCATCATTATTTTTATTTATTTTTTCTTACGGTAAGTCAGCGGTTTCCTCATTTACAGGCTTTCCATTTCCTATTTTTTCTGTGCTAGGGTTGCGTTCAGTCTGTTAGGAATGTTGGCTACAGAGTCCAAGGCATCATGTGATTTCTTCCCCCCCCCCCCCCCCCCTGTCATGCTCACTCCCCCACCTCCAGTATGTGCCTCAGCACATACTGTTCAGTAAACAAACTTCAGAGAACCAGAGAGAGCTGGTTTTGATCAGCTAATTCATTCACACAGAGATTTAGCAAAAGGTAGTCCAGTGTGCAGCCTTGACGTAGAGGCTAGGGGGCAGTAAAGCCAGAATTTATGATTTCATTAGTGCTTTTTATAGCTGTGACAGCCAGCTGTAGCCAGTTAACATTCGTATGAAACATCTTTTAGCGTGCATCGTTCACCCACATCGTAGAAATTTGCTGATGGAAACAAACATGTTAGTCATGGTGTCATTAAATGCATTTATAAGAACTTTTCTAAATCTTAGCTTTTCGGTAGCACATGGAAATGTGTGACGATGGAGGCTAGATTCCCCTAAAGCTGTCAAATATTATATTTCACCACATTTAGTTCAAGAGGCATAACTGCTCTTTGCAAATCTTTGGGCATGCAGTACATCATGATCAATAATCTAGGGATGTCTCATTTGAAAAATACAAATAAAACAGATTTTTAGTATAGCATGCTCTGCAATCTTAGGATTCTGTGTTTCGCTTCCTGTGACATGAAATAGAAAATCTGAACTGCAAAGCCCAACTCCAGCCAAATCTTTAAGGTGAGCTGCCTTGTCTCCTGTTATTTGGGCAGGAAGTAAGAAAAAATCTCTCCACCTGTTTTTCTTGATGCATGAGTTTGGGTTAAACCTTTGTGGGATAAACTTCCTAACCTTTTACGAAAACAAATTCCGTCACGATAATGGTGAACTTATGTGCTATCATGAAAAAGGCTTATGATAGTCTCTATGTGCTCTAGAAGTCACTGTACAGTGACTCCTGTAACACAAGCACCTCAATTTTACAGCTGCTGTAATGATCAAGCATGTTTTTTGTTTTTCTTTGCTTTAGCTCACACAAAATATGAATGTGTGGGCTTCTAAATTAAAGCGGCGCTCCAGCCCCCCTTCCAAAAATAAAAAGTCAGCAGCTACAAATTCCGGAGCTTATGACTTTTAATAGAACACTTTCCTGTCCAGGGATCCCAAGATGTCGGCACCCCGGCCAATTTTTCAATCGGCTCTGGGATGCTGCCGCCGCCATTCCTTGTAAGGGAAACTGGCAGTGAAGACTTGCAGCTTCAAAGCTAGTTTCCCACTGCGCATGCGTGAAGCGACTGCGCTTTCTGAATGGCCCGGCGGTGGAAGGAGGAGGGGGCCAAACTTCCGGGGGACCTCGGCATGGCAAGGTGTCCCGAAAGTGGGGGCGGGTACCTGTCAAAAACAGGTACCCACTGCCCCTTCCCCTGAAAGGTGCCAAATATGGCAGCGGAAGGGGGGGTAGAAGCCAACAAGCAGAGGTTTTTTTTGGGTGGAGCTCTGCTTTAACTAGCAGCATACAGGATTACTTCTGCACTTTGAGGTAGAGCCATAGATACAATTGCTAACAATTTAAAAAAAGATAGCATCAGTTCCTGTATTTCTATTGTGGCTGGTTCAGTTTAAACATTCTTTTGTCTGCTGTGTGAGGTGGCATTGTATGAAAACATGGGTACAGGGATAAATATGTGCATTCATGCAAGGTTGTGCCAGCACGTGGTCCAGTCAGCTTGTTGACAACAGAATAACCACTGTAGTATATCTACTATTTTACTTTATAACTTAGGCTTCATGTATACTGCTGCTGCTAAAAAAACGCTCTTAAACGTAAACGCGACAAGTAAACGTAGCAAAACTGACATTTTTAAACAATGTTTACTATCTGTCACGTTAAATCATTCACATTAAGCCTTACAGTCACAAGAAAGAGTAAGTTCACCCCACGACTTTTTGAACATATTTAGGCTTCATGTACACTGCTGCTGGTAAACGGACGTTTAGGAGCAGTTTGGCGTTTTTTTCAGCTTCCCCTGAACTCTCCTGTTATCTTATTACATGTACAAAGGGTCATTTATGGTAATTTCTAGGCAGTTGAGTTTAGAAGCATTTTTTGGAAAGCAAAAAAAAAATGCGTTCAAGACGGATGTTCAGAGGCATTTGAAACACCAAATGCCTGTAACAGCTTGTAAAAGTGGTAACTCGTGTTTAGCCGAGTTTCATATACAGGCACTTTTAATGGAGATCCATTTTTGACTATGTGAAAAAATAAATAATTAAAAACGCTCCTAAACGCGGCATGTAAACGCGACAAAACTGATGTTTTTAAACGTCATTTACTATCTGTCAAGTTCAATCGTTAAAGGGATGTTTTAATTTGTCCCGTGTACATTAAGCCTTAAATAGGCAAACATTAGATTTTCATTCAAACAGTGCCTGCAGCTAAAGATAGAATACTTAAACAAAAACACACAAAAAATGTATCTTTTTAATAATTTATTCAGCAAAATTTCAATAGATGTAATAGTTTACTGTGGAAAAAGTTCATCCTTGGCATCAGAAGCTGGTATCGCCCCCTTAACCACTTGCCAACCGCCCACCACAGATGGGCAGGTCGGCTCTATTGTGCGAAATGACATATCTGTACGCCATTATGTGCAATAGACACTGGGGCCGCATGTCCGCTGGCCACCCGATCGTCCCTGAGCGAGGCAGAGTAGCGATCTGCCTATGTAAATGAGGCAGATCGTCATTCTCACAAGAAAGAAGATGGAGATCTTGTGTTCCTGCTAAGCAGGAACCCAGATCTCTGTCTTTATCCAGTCAGACAATCCCCCACACAGTTAGCAAGCACCCCGTAGGGACACACTTAACCCTTTGATGTTAACCCCTTCCCTGCCAGTGTCATTACTACAGAAAAATGGCCTGGTCATTAAGGGGGTAAAACCTTCTGGGGCTGAAGTGGTTAAACAGAAATTCATTTTTGTAGGCATTTTGTATGACTACCCACCAGTCTCTGACAATGTGGCAGTGAAATGTTTGGCCACTTCTCATACCAAATCTGTTCAGTTGCCCTATGTTTGTGAGTTTCCTGGTATGCACTACCTGTTTCAAATCCACACCTTTTTTTTGGGGCTTCAAAGCAGGGTTTACTCTTTCGTTCATGGGCCGACACAGCTTCCTGTTGACATAGTGGGTATTATCCGTTATTTAGGAGTGACTAGGCAGAAAAACTTGTAAAAAGTGTTGCATCACACCTTCTACAGTCCCGCCCAGGGGGCGGACCCTCTGGGTATAATCCCTCTCTCTGCATTCAGCAGATCAGTTTTTTTCTGTCTAGCAAGGAGTAGGACATGGCTCCCTTCGGGCCCATTGGTCCAGGGGAAAAAATATATATTTTTTTTTGTTTGCTGGGTCCTCGATCCTTGTAGTCCCCCCAGTTTCGGCCATCAAGCGTGTGCCGTCCCTAGCTACGCGCTGGATTTTCCACAACATGGCCGTCGCTTTACGGGTGGCTGGTGAGCCTACGCTCCAGGGCTTGCATCGGACGGCTCAGCTTCGGCTGACCTTACGGCTGAGTCGCAGCAGTCTGGCCAGTGAGCTTACGCTCCAGGGCTTGCATCGGACCGCTCAGCTTCGGCTGACCTTACGGCCGAGTCGCAGTAGCCTGTCCGGTGAGCTAGCGCTCCAGGGCATGCATATGATCATTCCCTAGGGTTCAATCACAGCATGCCTAGCCGACAGTACCTTCCGTGCGCAGATGATGATCTGTCCGGAATGTCTTTAAGCAGGAGACACGCAGGATAGGTAAGTAGCTCCCCTGCTTCGGCAGGGTAACTGGGCTGGACATTCCTGGAGAGATCAAGTAAGTGGTTGTGGCTTCTTTCTTTACTCTCTCCCTGCCTTCCCTCCTCCCTGGGCTGCTTACCTGTGTGTGCTTTTCCCCCTCCATGCTGTCGGTGGCTATCTTGTGGTGGTCCATGCCTGTTTCGGCCTCTAGTGACTGTCCGGCGGCCATTTTCTTGTGGTCCGCACCTGCTTTGGCCTCTATCGTATGTTCAGCTGCCATGTTTCCTAGGATTTTTGCTGTATGAATAGACTGCTTTGGCTTCTATATTCGGCACGGTGGCCATTTTCTTGGAGCCTACATGTTTTCATACAGCGGCTTGGCGGCCATTTTGCGATAGTCTCCGGCCTCTAGGGTGCATTTGCACTGGCGCAAATTTACACAGGAAAGGCTGATAAATATCAGACGGACACAGGCAGTGGTGGGATAGCATCACAGGCGGAGCACACGGCAGTACAGCGATATCGTTCCAAGGGTGGTGAGTCCTCTGGGAGACCCTGCATCTCTGTATCAGCTAGGAGGGTGGCCTATTTATACCTTGCCTGGAGCCCTGTGGGTGTCAGCGCGTGGGTCAGTATAGCGTCTGAAGCAGGCGTTTTTTCCCCTGAAACACCTGATTTGGCAGCTGGTGTCCCTGAGGTATCTGTGGACGCTATGTCTGTTGCCAGGGTGGAAGTGGCACACGGGAACACAGGAGGTAGTAAACGCCCCTGCTATCCTCCGGGGATAATTCTGATGCAGAAACAGGCCCAGCTATGCTCATGGCCCGGATTTTGATGCATCAGAGACTGCAGACCATGACCGGTTGGACAGTGATAATGGTCCAGGTTACCACGTGAAGAGGCGGAACACGCTAAGAATACAGAATGCAGCAGAGACACCGGTCCCCTTTTGGGTTCCCTAAAGCCAGCCCGCACTGCTCAGGTGTTTCCTTGTGTGTCTTATTTAATAAGCTCCTTGTACAAGGAGTGGAAAAACCCACTGAAGGTTTTTTCTTTGGCAGCCCCAAAAAGAGTTTTATTTATTTTACCTTTTTGGGGCAGTCCGGTACCCTTTGAGGAGAGTTCCTATGAGGGACCTCTCCTCCGATAGTAGACCCCCTTGTGTCCAGACTTAACAAGTTACCACGATTCCAGTGGAAGGGGCTCCTGTCTTCAGGGACACTCGCTACCTATACACAGTGGGGGGCTCAGAGGTACGTCCAGCATTGGCTAGGGTTTGATTCTTCAGACACTTACCGAGTAGGCAAAGATGCTACTCCAAGGGTTAGAAGCACGGGAGGCTCCTCCGTACAAGGTAGCTCTGGCCGACCAGTTGGTACAGAGCCTTGAGTCTGTCTGCGAGTCAGACTTGTATACTTTCCCCTTGCTGTCTTGGACCTCGGGTTATGCAGTGGCGCTACGCCACCTGATCTGGCTAAGGTGCTGGTCTGCGGACCAATCTTCCAAGAAGGTCCTGTTGGATCTGTCCTTTTAAGGCGACAGACTTTTTGGGGCCCGTCTGGATGACATCATTTAGGATGCCACAGGAGTTAAGCGCACATTGCTTCCGCAATCCAAAAGAGGTAAGGAGCCATGCCATAGGCTAGGGCCCTCCTTCACCGCGCCCCAGCACTCCCTTCGCCGCCTAGTGCGGCAGGTAAACGCCCCCAGGCCAATAAAGCGCCTGCTGAGGGACGGAAGCGTCCCTGGGTTTTTCAAGCCCAATCTTGCTTGCCTACCGAACAGATTTTTTTCCCTCTTAACCGCCAGCTTCAGCCGACTTGTCGGAAAGCCCTACAGAGGACAGTCCAGGACCTGCTGAGACGCAGGGTAGACTTTCCTGTCTTAGTACAGGAACGGGTTCAGGGGTTCTACTCAAATCTGTTCGTAGTACTGGAGGGGGTTCGTCCAATCTTGGATCTCAGACCCTCAACTGCTTTGTGAAAGTTTCCCCCTAGGGGAAAGTTGCAGACCCTTCGGGCTGCGGTGCGGCAGTGGACATCCCAAAGGTGGGTTGTCACGCCACTTTTTTCAGGCGAGTCCTTGGCCTCATGGTAGCCTCCTTCGAGGCGGTACCATAGGCACTATTTCACATGCGAGTGTTACAGAAGGTTACTCTGTCCTGAAGGGTCCAGTGCCCTTCATCCCTGGATTATCAAGATCCAGGGGAGCCATCTAATCAGGACCTCCCTAGTTGGTGGCCGACATCACCGGCATTTTTGTTGGGGAAGTTGTTCCTTCCTGTTTACTGGGGGGTGGTCACGGCGGACGCCTGACTTTCCCAGTTGCAGAGGAGTTTGAAGAGCTCAGTCAACCTGAGTCGCTGGACTCCGGAGGCCCGTTGCAGATCTTTAGCCGGAAATCTGGGCGATCTGGGTTTGCCTCTCCACATGGTCTCAGAGGCTACTAGGGCGTCCAGTCAGAATCCAGTCGGACAAACACCACATTGGTGGCGTATGTCAATCATCAAGGAGGAACAAGCAGCTCTGCTGCAGCATCGAAGGTCGCGCACCTCCTAAGGGGGGCTCCCTTACCAGAGGGGAAGCACGCCAGTCGTATATCTCCTGACTTCTCGACTTGTTCGGAAAGTATGAGGTATGTGGCCAGGTCAAGAGACCCATGGGCAAACACGACAGATGCGTTGATGGTACTGTATAGTCCGTACCAACTAATCTATGCCTTTCCTCCTCGGAAGCTACTTCCTCATCTGCTTCGCAGACTGGTGGCATAGAGGATTACAATGGTCCCAATTGCTCTGAATTGGCCTCGGCGTCCTTGGTATGCCAATTTAGTGCGTCTGGTAGCAGACGCCTTTTGGCATCTACTGTTAAGGAAGGACCTGCTGTCGCCATTCTGTTTTTACAGTCACTGGCTTGAGGGCATGGCTTGAGAGCCAGGTGCTAAGAGACCGATACCTGTCAGACTCGGTGATCTCTACCATGAGGAGTGCTTGGAAAGCATCCCCTCGGAAGATTACCGTTGCATTTGGGAGACCTACATATCCATCGGTGAGAAAATGAGGTGACAGCCGCGTACTTATTTGGTTCCAGAGTCCTGCTGCTCTCAGCGGGGAACGGGCCAAAAGATTTTTACTCTAGGTACGAATAGGGGGCAGGTATCTTCCCTGGCTGTCTTTTCAACGACCCCTGGTGGCTCACTCTCTAGTGAGAACGTTGTACAGTGGGTTCGGCAGGCGGCCCCTCTGGGCCACCCTCCACTACCTCTGTGGGGCTTGTGTAGCAGACATCCTTTTGGCGTCTACCACTACGAGAGGACCTGCTGTCGCAGGGTCCCATATGCCATCCTGCCTGCAGTCGATGGCTTCAACGGCAGGGCCTCTAAGTGTCTCAGAAACCACCGTTTGAAAACTTCAGGGAGGTTCCCTTGTTGACACTTTCTTAGAAAGTGGTCCTTCTGGTGGCTGTTATGCCAGTTAAGACGGGTTTCTGAGCGGGCAGCCTTGTCATACAAGCCTCCCTGTGATAAAATAGAAAATAACTGCGCAACCTTATAAATGGCAAACAAAGTACCAAACACTGTGTCCGTGAACATTAAAGTAAGTGAATACACTTAAAAAAGTCCATCCGTTTCTGCTGCTTAGAGGAACACACCAAACTTTGCATCAGAAACAAAATGAGAAAAAACTGTCCTCAAGTGGAAAAATAAAAAAAAATAATATGAAGTAAAACACAGGCATAGATCAGGAGATTTGCGGCTCTTCAATAGCTGTACTTCGGCAAAAAATATACAAGCAGGAGGCTTACCAGAATGGATGGGTCCCCCTGTCACGGGGACCAAACGAGCTCAGCAAATCCACCAGGTCCGGATGTCAGCGGCACGGTCCTTCAGATCTCCACTGGACTCTCCGGTCTGCGGCTGTTGGTGTACCCCCAACCAGTGGGACACTCGTGCAGCGTGGTGAAATGCCAATAGGATTTAGGGGAGAAAATAAGAAGGCTTCGCAGTGTAGTATTAATGAAATAGATTAAGTCCCCTTTATTGGAACAAACGGGCAGACTTACATCTATACATAGGTAAAAACAACATTTTCAAAAAGCACTATAAAACCCGCCGCGGCGTGAGCCAATCAGCTGGGGGCGTGGTGACGTCAAGCTCCTGGGCTCCACCCTACGTTGACCAGCATATACACACCCCTTTTTTTATTTATTTTTTTGGGGCTCATTCATTGTATATTGTATTTTGTGTGTTAGCACTTAAACAGTAGCATAGCTCTGGGATTTAGCGCGGATTTTCCACTTTACACTTCATACAAGCCTTCCTATCTGATCTTCCACTAGGATAAGGGCAAGGCTCCTTATCTGATCTTCCACAAGGATAAGGTAGCGCTGCGTCCGTAGCCTTCTTCTTCCTAGGGTCGTGTTTCGACCTTCCATCAAGGAAGACATTTTACTGCCGTCCTTGTGTCCTCATCCGTCAAATCCTAAGGAGACGACATTGCATTCCTTGGACGTTGTCCGAACTCTCAGAGAATGCTTGTCTGGCACTGCTCCGTTCTGGAGTCCAGGCTCACTGTTTGTTTCAGTGGCTGGTCCCTAGTAGGACCGAGCAGTCCCGTCGACCACCATCTCTAGGTGGATCCGACAGATTGTGGTCAGGCTTATGCCATGAAGGGTCGGGCACCTCCCTTTCCCGGTGCATTCGACCAGGGCAAGAGACGCCTCTTGGTTTACGTCAGTTAGAAGATTTTCTGAGCTGGCAGCCTTGTCATGCAAGGCTCCTTATATGATCTTCCACAAGGATAGGTGGTGCTGTGTCGCAGCCTTTCTTCTTCCTAGGGTCTTTCGACCTTCCATCAAGGAAGACATTGTACTGCCATCCTTGTGTCTTTACCCGTCGAATCCTAAGGAAACAACGTATTTTTTTTAATGTTATTTTTGGACGCTGTCCGAGCTCTGAGAGCATCAAGCATCTGTTTTCCCCAGGTGTTTAAGGCAGCGACATGCTCGTCCATTGACAGTTGATGTGTGTGCATCTTCAGATGCTTCTTTCGGCCGCAAGATATTGCAGGCGGCCGTTTAGAGTTGCAACTTCTCCATGGAGGAGCTCTGTTTTGTTTGGGGTGAAGTTTTAATGCTGTTCCCACCCCTCGTTTTTTGACACTGCTTTGGGACGTCCCACTATGTCAACAGGAAGCTGTGTCGGTCCATGAACGAAAGAGTAAATAAGATTTTTTACTCACCGTAAAATCCTTTTCTCTGAGTTCATGGACCGACACAGCACCCAACCCTCGTTTTAAGTTTGTACTGCTTTTGACAAACTGATCTGCTGAATGCAGAGAGAGGGATTATACTCAGAGGGTCCATCCCCTGTAGAAGGGGGTGATGCAACACTTTTTAAAAAAATTTCTGCCTAGTCACTCCTAAATAACGGATAATACCCACTATGTCAACAGGAAGCTGTGTTGGTCCATGAACTCAGAGAAAAGGATTTTACGGTGAGTAAAAAATCCTATTTTGACTACCCAGTCCATAATCTGCCTTTTCCTTGGTGAATTTACTAGAGTGCTGTGGATCATTATCATATTAAGAGATCCATTTCCTGTTCAACTTTCAGAAAGAGTTCTGCTTTCTCATCATACACACTTTCATATAATACAGGATTCATAGTTGACTCAATGACTACAAGATGTCCAGGCCCTAAAGCAACTTGGCAACCCTAAACCATCACATTTCCTTTAATAAGGAGTCCCCCAGATCCCGGCCCCCCACCCTATGTGAATGAGTAATGGGGTACATCATACGTCACCACCTGGGGCATGATGGGATGGTGACGTCATAAGGGGCGGGGTCACCGGATGACATCACCCAGTGACCATGCCCCATGCCAATATAAGTCGTTGCGCACCGCACACACGGCATTATAGCAGGAGAGTCCCCCAGATCCCGGCCCCCCACCCTATGTGAATGAGTAATGGGGTACATCATACGTCACCACCTGGGGCATGATGGGATGGTGACGTCATAAGGGGCGGGGTCACCGGATGACATCACCCAGTGACCATGCCCCATGCCAATATAAGTCGTTGCGCACCGCACACACGGCATTATAGCAGGAGAGGGTGCCGCATCAACATCGGGAGAAGAGGGAAGAAGATGACGGAAAAGACCGGGCAACTGGTAGAAAAAGAGCAGAAGATAGCGGAGGAGCCTGGCAGAAGACACCGGACAGCGGGAGAAGAACCGGACAGCAGGAGAAGAGGCCGGAGAGAGCAGAGAAGTCGGAAGAGACCCCCGGAGCTGCCTAATTACTTTAAAAACCTTTGTAGTTTGTTTTATTTTTGACACTTTTTTCCCCCAGGTGAATGGGTAGGGGTATACTCATTCACATAAGGTGGGGGGCCGGAATCTGGGGGTCCCCTTATTAAAGGGGGCTCCCAGATTCCGATATGCCCCCCCGCCCGCAGACCATGACAACCAATGGCCAGGGTTGTCGGGAAGAGGCCCTTGTCCTCATCAACATGGGGACATGCACCTACCCCCCATGTTGAGGGCATGTGGCCTGGTATGGTTCAGGAGGGGGGCGCTCGCTCGTCCCCACCCCCTTTCCTGACCGGCCGGGCTGCGCTCTAGGATAAGGGTCTGGTATAGATTTTGGGGTGACCCCTACGCCGTTTTTTCGGCGTAGGGGGTTCCCCTTGAAATCCATACCAGACCGAAGGGCCTGATATCGTCCGAGGGGGAAACCCCACATCAATTTTTTTTTTTCATTTTTGGCGGGGTTCCCTTTCATCCTCAGCACACAAGTCGCACCACAATTCGGATCATGATGATCCGACTTGCGATGCGACTTCTATTCAAATCAATGGAATCCCATAGGGAACCATTGATTTTGAATAAAGGCAGAGAAACGTGGCTGAAAGCTAGCGCCGCTAAACGTGCATTGACTGCAATGCAAAACGCTGATAAAATTGCGTTTTTAAAGCAGTTTTCCTGCCAGCAATCCGACGTTCAGAATGACTTTTTGGAGCGTCCTGTGTGCATGGAGCTTTATGGCTTTCTTCTTGCCACTCTTCCATAAGGGCTAGATTTGTGGAGTGCACGACTAATAGTTGTCCTGAGGACAGATTCTCCCACCTGAGCTGTGGATCTCTGCAGCTTCTCCAGAGTTACCATGGGCCTCCTGGCTGCTTCTCTGAGTAATGCTCTCCTTGCCCGGCCATGTCTTGGTAGGTTTCCAGTTGTGCCATACTCTTTCCATTTTTACACACGGATGGAATTTATTTACTAATTAGGTGACTTCTGAAGGCAATTGGTTCTACTAGATTTTAGTTAGGTGAATCTGAGTAAAGGGGGCTGAATACAAATGCATGCCAAACTTTTCAGATATTCACTTGTAAAACATTTGGAAAACCATTCATCATTTCGTCCTACTTCCACTATTATGTGCCACTTTGTGTTTTGTCTATCACATAAAATCCCAATAAAATACATTTACGTTTTTGGTTGTAACATGGGAAAATTTCAAGGGGTATGAATACTTTTTCAAGGCACTGTAGGTGCTGCTGAAAACTGATGGCATGAATAAGGCGTGATTGTGAAGCATGGGATATTTTTCTTTGGGAAGATAAAACTCTTAAGTCCAGTAAACAGACATTGTTAAATTCTTTTTAAAGCTGCATTCCAAAAATAAAAATAAAAATAAAGTTTGTTTATGATCTTGTGTTGGGCCACATTAATAGCCATCTTGGGCTGCAGGTTGGACACCCCTAGTCTAAAGGATAAGGTTGCACCCTTCCCTATTGAGGCACTCTCTATCAGATCTGTTAGTGCTTTGTGAGCTTTTCTGCATTAGGCATCTGTTTCTCTCAGATTTGCAGGGCTTCGACCTGGTCTTCTGTGTTCACATGTTTGTTCAGTTTTACCAAGTGGATGTTCAGGTCTCATCTGGTTTAGCGCATAAGGTGCTTTAAGCTGCTCTGAGTTTTGTGGAGCACTTCCTTGACCTGTTGTTTCATGGATGCATTAGCATTTGTTTGCTATTTTTCCCACCCATCAGCAGGACTACTTTTAGATACCTATGGTTAAGACTAAATACCTTGTGTCTTGTAATGTATAATCAAGAAAATTTTGGATTTTGTTTACTTGTAAAATACTCCTGTTCTCCTGTAAAAACAATTTCTTGAAGCACAGAACACAAGCCCCTCCATTCTGTACTTTATGATCTCCTATTGCTTGCTTCAAAACTGATATATGTTGGGTTAAATAGGGGATATACTCTACCTGCAGCTTTTTTGACAGTGTCTATTCGCCCGGCAGTAGCTGTAATTAACCCATGGTTAAGTCTAAAGATTCTATGTCCTGTACTCTACTTCAAGAAAATAATTTTACAGGGAAGTCCAAAATCCTATTTGTATTAGTGCTGTCGAAAATGCAACAAGCACTACTAAAAATTAAAGCAAACCTGTGATCACAATATTGCCACACTGCCATGTCCACACTGCTCTCTTTTAAATCACAAATGTCACAAAATATTAATTTATTTGGCTGCTAAAATTGCCACTTTTTGGAAGCCATTTTGACTTGTGATGTGACCACATTTGTAAGCATCAACTGTACAACTGATTAGTCTGATTGCCCCTGTTCAGCAGAGATGACATTTACATACATTTCCATTTATTTTATGCTGCTATTGTCTTTCTTATCCGGCTTATTTTCATTTAATCTATGGCCTTCTGTGTGTATCCCATATGTGGATTGATCAGAGAAAGGTCTCTCTTCCTGGCAGTCCTTGTGATTGGTTTGCTAAATCCAGATAACAATTCCTAGGAAGTCTGAACAGGCTTCTGCAAAAAAAAAAAACATAGAAGCAAATAGTGTGATTCCATATAAATGGTATGTTCACTATGTGCAGTGTCTCGTGTTTGTGATCCGTCAGTATTGTGATGTGTCAATTGGTTTAAAGAGCCAGACAGATTTTGGAATTTGTGTTCTTATGGCCACATAGTCATCGGCTCAATCATGTGAATTTGTGCACTTTTTGCCAGTAAACAAATTTGTCAGTCTGATCAAATGAAATATTTATAACCAGAGAAGCAGAACCATGTCAAACCTATTAATGGATTTGTATAAGCTTTTATTTTTTTATGTAAATGGTCCTAAAGCAGATCTAAACCCAAGAAGTATAATCATATATAAGCTTTAACATGTTAAAGAGAAACTTCACCCTCAAAATTAGAATGTTTTTCCCCACTTGCCTTTGACGCTTTTTTATGCGTTAATATACTTAAAGCCCATTGAATCCAATGTTGTCATCTTATCTTACACCCCTCTCTAGGTCCTGTCCTGAGCCACCATCTTCAATGTTAATGTCATGGGGAACCTGCTGTCTCTTCCTTCAACCAGTCTCCCAATGACACTGTCAATTCTTTCACAGACAGAGATCTGGTGCTGTGTTTCTTTAAATGTTTCTCTGAGTGGAGGATAGTAATGCCTCCTGGGATACCACTGTCACATATTACAGAAGGCATTACTATTCTCAATTTATAGAGTAAGATGTAAATAGATACAGCTGTAGATCTCTGTGCATGATCTGCTGTTGCCTCTGTTTACATCAGTGGAAAGTAATTCCTCCTAGGATATGTCTAGCGATCATCATTGTAGTGCATGCGTATGGACAGGATACAGTGGGGCAAAAAAGTATTTAGTCAGCCACCAATTGTGCAAGTTCTCCCACTTAAAAAAATGAGAGAGGCCTGTAATTGTCATCATAGGTATACCTCAACTATGAGAGACAAAATGTGGAAACAAATCCAGACAATCACATTGTCTGATTTGGAAAGAATATTTTTTTTTGCAAATTATGGTGGAAAATAAGTATTTGGTCACCTACAAACAAGCAAGATAAAAGACACCTGTCCAAAACCCCAAACAGTCACACTCCAAACTCCACTATGCTGAAGACCAAAGAACTGTCGAAGGACACCAGAAACAAAATTGTAGACCTGCACCAGGCTGGGAAGACTGAATCTGCAATAGGCAAGCAGCTTGGTGTGAAGAAATCAACTGTGGGAGCAATAATTAGAAAATGGAAGACATACAAGACCACTAATAAACTCCCTCGAGCTGGGGCTACACGCAAGATCTCACCCCGTGGGGTCACAATTATCACAAGAACGGTGAGCAAAAATCCCAGAACCACAGGGGGGGACATAGTGAAATGACCTGCAGAGAGCTGTGACCAAAGTAACACACTCCGCCGCCAGGGACTCAGATCCTGCAGTGCCAAAAGTGTCCCCCCTGCTTAAGCCAGTACATGTCCAGGCCCGTAGAGAGCATTTTGATGATCCAGAAAAGGATTGGAAGAATGGCATATGGTCAGATGAAACTAAAGTAGAACTATTTGGTAGAAACACAACTCGTCGTGTTTGGAGGAGAGAGAATGCTGAGTTGCAACCAAAGAACACCATGCCTACTGTGAAGCATGGGAGTGGCAACATCATTCTTTGGGGCTGTTTCTCTGCAAAAGGGAACAGGACGACTGATCCGTGTACATGAAAGAATGAATGGGGCCATGTATCGTGAGATTTTGAGTGCAAACCTCCTCCCATCAGCAAGGGCATTGAAGATGAAACGTGACTGGGTCTTTCAGCATGACAATGATCTCAAACACACCGCCCAGGCAACGAAGGAGTGGCTTCGTAAGAAGCATTTCAAAGTCCTGGAGTGGCCTAGCCAGTCTCCAGATTTCAACCCCATAGAAAACCTTTGGAGGGAGTTGAAAATCCGTGTTGCCCAGCGACAGCCCCAAAACATCGCTGCTCTAGAGGAGATCTGCATGGAGGAATAAGCCAACATACCAGCAACAGTGTGTGACAACCTTGTGAAGACTTACAGAAAACGTTTGACCTCTGTCATTGCCAACAAAGGATATATAACATAGTATTGAGATGAACTTTTGATATTGACCAAATACTTATTTTCCACCATAATTTGCAAAAAAAAAAATTCTTTCCAAATCAGACAATGTGATTGTCTGGATTTGTTTCCACATTTGGTGTCACGTACCAAGTGTGACCAGAACTGTGCAGCTAGCAACAGAGGAACACCAAACACGTATAAGTGAAATATAAAGATTTATTAAAGATAAGTGAAATAATATATATATATAACCACCTCCAATACCACACAGTGCACAACAACCAATACCAAACAGAACCCACAATTAATAACAGTAACAGACAAATATGTACAAATAAAGGGGAAACCAGAATCATAAACAGGGCCAGGCCGAGGTCATACACAGGGGGATCAGCAGATGGGGTAAGGATGGATCAGGACAGGGAGACAGGATCGAGCAGGGGGCAACCAGGCTGCAGAGCAGGGATCAGGGATTAGGACGGACACAACAGGTTCAGGATCAGGTTACAGGTTCAGGTTACAGGGATCAGGATACATGGATCAAGGTTCAAGCAGACAGGCTACAGGTCAGGGCACGAGGACGATACCAGGGCAGTGTGTGTATACACCTGCCGGGTATTTATAGGAATGCCTGATTAGCTTCAGGTCACACCTGATCGGAGGGAGGGCAGTCTGCTCCACACTGCCAGGATCCATCCGCTGGTGGAAACCAGTACTGCGTCCAAAAGATAATACAACACCAGCAGGGAAAGATTCTCCTGACAGTTACAAACTGCCAGGAGACACCTGCTGGTGGACCACAGTACTGCAAGATAAATAATAAATGCCACCAGCGGATGGAACCTTTCCTGACAGTACCCCCCCTCAAAGGAGCGGCCTCCGGACGCTCCAACTAGCTGTTGCCGGAGAAAGTTCATGGCAATCAGCTGGGTATTAGGCAAAGTCACATCCGGGCAGACAATCACATCAAGCTGGGCAGCAGGCAGGAACACCTCGGGCTGGGCAGCAGGCTCCGGGTCATCGAGCTGGGCAGCAGACAGGAACACTTCGGGCTGGGCAGCAGGCCCCGGGTCATCGAGCTGGGCAGCAGGCAGGAACACCTCGGGCTGGGCAGCAGGCTCCGGGTCATCGAGCTGGGCAGCAGGCAGGAACACCTCGGGCTGGGCAGCAGGCTCCGGGTCATCGAGCTGGGCAGCAGGCAGGAACACCTCGGGCTGGGCAGCAGGCTCCGGGTCATCGAGCTGGGCAGCAGGCAGGGACACTTCGGGCTGGGCAGCAGGCTCCGGATCATCAAGCTGGGCCGCAGACAGGAACACTTCGGGCTGGGCAGCAGGCTCCGGGTCATCGAGCTGGGCAGCAGACGGGATCATCTCAGGCTGGGCAGCAGACGGGATAATCTCAGGCTGGGCAGCAGACGGGATCATCTCAGGCTGGGCAGCAGACGGGATCATCTCAGGCTGGGCAGCAGACGGGATCATCTCAGGCTGGGCAGCAGACGGGATCATCTCAGGCTGGGCAGCAGACGGGATCATCTCAGGCTGGGCAGCAGACGACATACCCTCGAGCCAGGAAAAGGGCTCCACAACCTCGGGCCGGGAAACGGGCACCACAACCTCAAGCCAGGAAACGGGCACCACAACCTTAAGCCGGGAAACGGGCACCACAACCTCAAGCCAGGGAACGGGCACCGCAGCGGGCACCACAACCTCAGGCCGGGAAATGGGCACCACAACCACAGGCCGGGAAACGGGCACCACAACCACAGGCCGGGAAACGGGCACCGGATCTTCCGACTGGGACACTGTCATCAGGGCTTCAGTTTGGAAGGCTGGCACGGGAACTCCATGTTGGCAGGCTGGCACAGGGTCTTCAGGCTGGCAGGCTGGTACAGGGTCTTCAGGCTGGCAGGCTGGTACAGGGTCTTCAGGCTGGCAGGCTGGTACAGGGTCTTCAGGCTGGCAGGCTGGTACAGGGTCTTCAGGCTGGCAGGCTAGCTCGAGAACCGCAGACTGGAAGGCTGGCTCGAAAACCGCAGGCTGGAAGGCTGGCTCGAAAACCGCAGGCTGGAAGGCTGGCTCGAAAACCGCAGGCTGGAAGGCTGGCTCAAGGACCGCAGGCTGGAAGGCTGGCTCAAGGACCGCAGGCTGGAAGGCTGGCTCAAGGACCGCAGGCTGGAAGGCTGGCTCAAGGACCGCAGGCTGGAAGGCTGGCTCAAGGACCGCAGGCTGGAAGGCTGGCTCAAGGACCGCAGGCTGGAAGGCTGGCTCAAGGACTGCAGGCTGGAAGGCTGGCTCAAGGACTGGCTCTGGGACTGTAGGCTGGAAGGCTGGCTCTGGAACTGCAGGCTGGGAAGCTGGCTCGAAGGCTGGTTCTGGAACTACAGGCTGGAGCAGGTTGGTGGGTGTGGAGGAAGGTGGGATTACTGGTTGGATTGTGTGGGTAGGGAAATACTTCTACTTCTTTTTAGATTTGGTTACTGCAGGTTTGCACATAACGGGGGGAGTATATGGAAAAGATGGAATCGAGCAAATGGAAGAATATGGCAGGGATACGGGGACAGTGGCTGGAGGAGGTTCTTGTGGGCTTGCAGGCAGCTGAGAAGAGGCAGGTGGGTTGAATGCAGGATAGGTGCAGGGAGCAGAGACTGGATATTGATACCTGGTGGGAAGTAGTGTGTATTGAACTGCGACTGGAGTTGCCATGGGTGATGGAGAAATAGACTCTTGGGCAGGCAGGTGTCTGGCAGCAGAGATGTTTTTTTGTGGGCTGGCTGGGGCCGATTGCAAAATATCAGACCATGCTGAGAGTAGTGGCTGCACAAACTGCAGTTTACATCCTGCCTGTCTGACAAGGGATTGTACACAATCAACACACTCTATTATTTTCTGTTGGGAACAAGCTGTGTAATGTTCAAAAAAGTATGGGGAGTCATCCTCCAGAAGCCAAACCAAAGATACGACATGATTAACATTAAAGGGGGGAGAAAAATCATCATGGCCCTCTGGGATACAAGGCAAAGCCAGCTCTGTGCAGATTTTAATTAAAGGTTGAACATCCCCAAACATCATACAGCCCTGATCAACCCAGGAGTGAGCTAAACAAATAATCTCTAGCAGCTGATCACTGGTCCACTCTTTCAGTGTCTGACGGAGATATTCACCACTCTCTGACGCCAGCAGAGTATAATAAGGAATCATATCAGAGTTCATTTTAGCAGAGTAACGGAACCAAAATGGGTCCTCTGTGCAGCTACTTCTGATCATTAATGGCCCTGGTATACTGTCACGTACCAAGTGTGACCAGAACTGTGCAGCTAGCAACAGAGGAACACCAAACACGTATAAGTGAAATATAAAGTTTTATTAAAGATAAGTGCAATAATATATATATATAACCACCTCCAATACCACACAGTGCACAACAACCAATACCAAACAGAACCCACAATTAATAACAGTAACAGACAAATATGTACAAGTAAAGGGGAAACCAGAATCATAAACAGGGCCAGGCCGAGGTCATACACAGAGGGGGATCAGCAGATGGGGTAAGGATGGATCAGGACAGGGAGACAGGATCGAGCAGGGGGCAACCAGGCTGCAGAGCAGGGATCAGGGATTAGGACGGACACAACAGGTTCAGGATCAGGTTACAGGTTCAGGTTACAGGGATCAGGATACATGGATCAAGGTTCAAGCAGACAGGCTACAGGTCAGGGCACGAGGACGATACCAGGGCAGTGTGTGTATACACCTGCCGGGTATTTATAGGAATGCCTGATTAGCTTCAGGTCACACCTGATCGGAGGAAGGGCAGTCTGCTCCACACTGCCAGGATCCATCCGCTGGTGGAAACCAGTACTGCGTCCAAAAGATAATACAACACCAGCAGGGAAAGATTCTCCTGACAGTTACAAACTGCCAGGAGACACCTGCTGGTGGACCACAGTACTGCAAGATAAATAATAAATGCCACCAGCGGATGGAACCTTTCCTGACATTTGGTGTCTCATAGTTGAGGTATATCTATGATGACAATTACAGGCCTCTCTCAACTTTTTAAGTGGGAGAACCTGCACAATTGGTGGCTGACTAAATACTTTTTTGCCCCACTGTATGTGGGTATAGAAACAAAATCACCCCCACCAGTCTTGCATTGAGAGCATGTCCTAAAGCTAGTTCACAGATGGTACCCAATTCCCAGAAGCCTGTCGTTGATGTACCCCCAATCCTCCTCTGACTGCTGACAGGAATGTGGACAGAAAGGTAACTTGATTAACATACTGTGGCATTGCAAATCCATACCTAGCTTTAGGAAGCCAGTGTTTTTTCCATTACGAGGTGCAATATATACCCTGAACCTTCTTTAGCCCTTTTAGGCCTATCAATTGATCAACTCCCTAAACAATTCCGACCAGTAGTTTTACACATCATCATAGCATCCCACCTTACTATTATGAATAGGTGGAAGCAAGATGAAGCTTTTAATATCTCTGAAGTTATTCAACAAGTGCACTCACAATGCTCTTATGAATACTCTTTTACTTTAGCCAATGGTAGGGGGAAATTTTTCAGGAAAGATTGGGAACCTTGTCTGACGAGGTAGAATCTCAAAAATATTCCTTGATAGTATTGCTTCATATTTACTTATACTGCCAAGGTTGGCTGAGCTTACATTTACTTTTTTGTTAGACCTTTGAGGATACTTTGATCTGTTTTCTTTTGGTTTATATATTTTGATTTACCTTTGAGTGTTATATGGACTGATCCTCTATGGCTTCATGGGTTGTGGTTATGTGGTTTGTACCCATTTTGAATATGTTTATTAACAATGCATATACAGTAGATGTTTTGTTTTGAAGATGCAGTTCTCTATTTCATTTACTGAGACTTTGTACTATGTCAGTCCTTTGTCCCTGTTTTAAACTCAATAAAAATGTAGCCTAAAATTAAGAGAGACACAGTTTTTGTTTTATCCAACTATATTTACTCAGTGCAACTTATAACATCCATGTGAAAGATATAACATCAACATGTCAGTAAAACATAAATAAAAAAATTCAAACACAGAATCACTGAGTTGGAAAAAGGATCACCCCCCTTGTGTCAGTATTTTGTTGGACCACCTTTTGCTTTAATTACAGCCTTTAGTCTGTTGGGATATGTCTCTACTAACTTTGTACATTTAGACTTTGCAATATTTGCCCACTCTTCTTTGCAGAACTGCTAAAGTTCAGTTAAATTTGGTGGTGACCGTTTGTGGAATGCAGTCTTCAAGTCATTCCACAAATTTTCAATGGTGTTTAAGTCTGGGCTCTAAATAGGCCATGCAAGGACATTAACATTTTTCTCCTTCAACCATTGTGTGGTCATTTTTGCTATTTGCTTTGGGTCATTATCATGTTGGAAGGCAAACCCTTTTCCCATTGACAACTTTCTGGCAGAGGGCAGCAGATTTTCCTCAAGAATTTGTTGTTTTATTGCTCTATCAATTTATTCCTTCTATCCTGACAAGTGCTCCAGTCCCTGCTGCAGAGGAACACACTCATAACAGGATATTATCACCTCCATGCTTTACTGTAGTAATGGTGTTATTTGGATGGTGAGCTGTATTGGATTTCTGCCAGACATATAATTTGGTAAACAGAAAAAACCTGCTCCAGGTGTCTGGGCCACAATATCTTCTCCCCCGTCAGGTGCGAGTGCTGGGTTAGTATGCAAGTGGCATACAAAGAAAAATTGAATCTGGATGGCTGCACTCCAACGATAATATCTTTATTAGTAAAAATCCATACGGGCGGCACAGTGGTGTAGTGGGCGGCACAGTGGTGTAGTGGTTAGCACTCTCGCCTAGCAGTAAAAAGGGTCGCTGGTTCGAATCCCAACCACGACACTAACCTGCCTGGAGTTTGCATGTTCTCCCTGTGCCTGCGTGGGTTTCCTCCGGGTACTCCGGTTTCCTCCCACACTCCAAAGACATGCTAATAGGTTAATTGTCTTTTGTCTAAATTGGCCCTAGTATATGAATTTGAGTTTAGGGACCTTAGATTGTAAGCTTCTTGAGGGTAGGCACCGATGTGAATGTATAATGTACAGTGTAAACACTGCGTAAATTGACGGCGCTATATAAGTACCTAAATAATAATCCATACAGCAAAAGATGAAATAGATTGCTAACATGTTTCATGTTGTCCTTTCTCAGACTGATTGTAAGTCAGTCTGAGAAAGGAACAATTTCATCAGAACAGAAAAGGAGCTGAGAAGGAGGCCAAAGGAGACCGTTCACGTTAACCTCAAGGTGAGGACCGGAGCCTGTGGATACGGAGCGACATATACAACGGCTATTGGCGAACAGGACAGTCCATCCACTATCCCCTGATGTACCTCTTACCCCTGCAGGGGTACCAACGTCTGATGAGTGCGGATTCATAAGGGGGGGAGCACCTTTGTCACCTGTCTCCAATCGATGACCATTCACCCAGGAAGCTCACACAAGTCACCTAATTTCTGCTGTAACTGCTTATAACTATTGGGAATGAGAACATATACTATCATCATTTCTCACAAGCGGCTTGGAGAGTGAAATCACTCTGTGCTGCCCACACTGCCCTCTAAAGTGGGGTGGGGGTCCTTTGTTCACCCAGGACACATATGAACTTGGACACTAGGATTTTTGTTTTATTTATGCACTGCCCGCCAGGGCCACTAATTTTTATACCATCCAGTTGGATTATTAGGGACTATTTATATTGATTTATTACCACAGTTTTTTCTTCACTTTTTGCCCACCACTTTGCCTTCTCGATTGGAGGCTCACTAGGTGGTAAGCGATGTTATCCACTATTTAGGATTAAAATTTGTCTATCATACAGATTCTATCACTATTTGGCAACAGCCACTGATTCACCATATTGGATAATAGGAGGCACATTCCTCCGCCTTTTAGGGTGCGGCCAGTGATGGGCGGTCAATAGGTTGGTCGCTCTTCAGAGGCCGTTGGCACATAATGTTTGAGTTTTTGGATATTCACTTTCTCTTTTCTTCTTTTTTGTCTGACGTATTTTTTATTAACTCACTCCCCACCATTTGAGAACATATTGTGTTAAGTGTGGGAAAGCACACTATACCTCAGAAGCTCTTCCACTCTACTATAGAGATTGCTGTTTCATGCCTATAGAGAGGGCAGCGCCAATACCCCTATTTGGTTTTATATTTTCAATAATGTGAATTACACTGTGTATATATGAATTAACTATCTTTAATGTTGGTGGCACTTTAAAAATAAGCACAGGACAATTTGGATACGTATATTATTTGTGTTTTGAATATTTTAGATAATATGCACTTGGAAAGAGTTGGGGCCTATTTCTAAGGGGGATCATTTAAGGTCATAGATATTTATGTCTATATTCTGATCTGTATGATCATATCTCTCGGGACAGCGCACTACTTGCACTCCACATATAATTTGTATAGTCCTGGTATTTAGAATACACATTGGTGCAGCAGTCTTAGTTTTATTGTGGCTTAAGCGCAAACCTCAATTATCATATGGTGTATAATAATTCAGATTGATCTGTGTCCCTGTGCAAGCATCCTAGTTTCTAGCCTCTTGCCAAGCCAGGATCAAGCCACACCCCTCATATTATACTGCTGGGAAGCAAGGGACCAACTTCTCCTCAGAAACTAAAGGAAACCTGTGTTCCGTGAGAGAAAAATTGAGCAGTTGTTTTGTGACAATGTGGGTCATTCTTTTTCTACAGTGGCCCAAGTTGCCAGTATATACCATTTGCATAGTTTCACTGGAGCTCATCCATGTGTATTGTAAACATTTTGAATTCGCTCCAAGTTGAAGTAAGTCCCCTGCTCCCACACTGTCAGAAGTTTCTGTTTCTGGACCCAGAGTGGATTAATGCCAAGTCATTGGTATGTGCAGTATATATGGTGGGATATCTGCGCTAAACCCCTGAAAAAGAAAATGTATATATGTGTGTGTAAAAAGTGAATATATATATATGTGAAAATATACATATATATATATATATATATATATATATATATATATGTGTGTGAAAAACAGCAATGGGTGCTGAAATTAATAAAACTAAATATTCAGCTCATACATATGTGTAACAAAAAAATCGAATCTTTGGACTAATTTTTTTTTTATAGATATAATTATTTGCAATTATTTGATTATCACACACTTGCTTTATTTATAAGCAGTAATAATTTCATTTGGGGTAGCGCAATTTTTTGTTACACATCGGTATGTGCAGACATTGGGGTTGAGTTACTAAAACTGGAAAGTGCAAAATCTGGTGTAGCTCTGCAAAGAAGCCCATCAGCTTCCAGGTTTTCTGGTCAAAGCTTAAAGGGGATGTAAACCATGTTTTTTTTTTTTTAAATAACAAACATGTCATACTTGCCTCCACTGTGCAGTTAGTTTTGCACAGAGTGGCCCCGATCTGCCTCTTCTATGGTCCCCCAGCGGCGTTGGTGGCTCCTCCCTGCATTGAGTGCCCATGTTGGAGAAGACTCTCCTAAGGTTAACACCCGTGCGGGCACGCTTCGAGTCCTGCTTCTGTGTCCATTCACACAGAATGCAGGACTCGGCCCAGACGTCTACGTCATTGGATTTGATTGACAACAACGGGAGCCAAGGGCTGCGCTACTATCAATCTATCAAATCGGGACACAAGACACCAGCTAGAGCTGGTGTGCTCGTTCCCCGGCCGGAGAAAGATCTGTGTCAGGTAAGTAAATGCATTTATTAATAAAATGCATTAAGGTGAAAAACCATGAGGGTTTACAACCCCTTTAATCGAACAAGTTGAAGTTAAATGGCTACCATGCACAGCTGCACCAGATTTTGCACTCTCCAGTTTTAGTAAATCAACCCCACTGTGTCATCTTCCATTTAAGAGTTATGCCAATTTGTAACCTAGTTGTAGCGAGAAGTGCACTTAATTTTAGTGAAATGACAAGGACACTGACTTCAGGTAAAGCATCTCCTTTTGATTTGCAGATTGGCTCTTCTTTTGATACTTGTGTTATTTATTTGCAGCCATGAACCACTTGCCGACCCGCCACAGTACATATACTGCAGCAAAGGGCAGCAAGTGCTGCCACCGTAATGTACAACATGTGCCTGCACCCGGTTTAGGAGCGTGCCATTCATAACGGCTGTGTTTCCTATGCCAACTGGCCCACAGCTATCACATGCTAAATTGGCCAATCACAGTACCCTGTACCATGTGATTAGCTGTAGCCAATCACAGATCACTAGTGATCACAGCTGTCATGAATGACAGTTGCTTTCACAGTGATGTTCATTGTAACAGGAAAAAATGAGTAAAAAAAAAAAGAAAACCCCCGATCACCCCCCAGAGTAGTACAGTGTTACTATGGTGACCGTGAACTACTCTGGTACAAATATGTAAAAAATGAAAAATAATTTTTAAAACAAAATATATATATATTTTTTAACATACTGTCACTAGTCAGTGTCCCTGATCACTGCCACATCAGTCATATGATGGTGCTGTACTGCACTGGTGACAGTATGTACAAAAAAAATTGTGAGGAAAAAATAAAAATTTTATTCAATTTCTTAATTTTCAAAAACAATTTTGACAATAAGTTACAACTTCAAAAAACTTGCCATGCCTCTTGCTACCGGCCTCAGACTGACTTCTTTCCAAAAAGGGGGTCATTTGGGGGGAGTTTGTACTGTCCTAGCATATTAGGGCCTTAAGAAATGATAGCCCTTCAGTACATCAGAATAAATAAATTTTCAAATATATGTACCATCGTTTGTAGATGCTATAACTTTCATACAAACCAATTAATATACATTATTGGGATACTTATTGTAATTTTTTTATCACAGACCTGTAGCAGAATACATTTTTAATTCGATTTTATTGGATAGGTTTTATAACAGAACTTCTGCCTAGCAGCACTGGGGTCGTCAGTCCGAATCCCAACCCTGGCACTACATAACTGGAGTCTGCATGTTCTCCCTGTGCCTACGTGGGTTTCCTCCGGGTATTTAAGTTTCCTCCCACACTCCAAAGACATGCTGGTAGGTTAATTAGCTCCTGTCTAAATTGGCTCTGTGTATGAATGTGAGTTAGGGACCTTAGATTTCAATGTTCGTGGGGTCAAGGGCTGATGTGAATGTACAATATATTGATGTAAAGAGCTGCGTTAATTGACTGTGCTATATAAAGTACCTGTAATAAATAAAACAGTCAAAAATATTGTTTTTTTTCAAAATCTTAGGTCTTTTTTTTGCTTATAACGCAAAAAAAAAAGTGGTGAGCAAATACTACCAAAATAAAGCTCTTTTTGTGTGAAAAAATTATAAAAAAAAAAAAAAATTTGTACAGTATTGCATGATTGCGCAATTGCCAGTTAAAGTAGCGCAGTGCTGAATAGCAAAAAATGCCCTGGTCATGGAAAGGGGTATGCAACCTTCTGCAGCTCACAAGGTTAATTACAGCTGTGCACAGGCTCCAACAGTACAGGGAGAAATAAACTAATTGAAACTGTAGCAGCAGTTCTTCAAGTTTAAAGATTTCAGACAAACATAAAGTTATATAGTGTTAATATGAGACTAATTTGCTTAATTTGCTTTTAGTAAGACGTTAAATTAACATTCACATACTAGTCATATTGTAACATTTGCAGGACGGTGTGTGCTGCCAACCAGGGTACTGTTAATCATGTGCATACGAAGGAAACCAGATGACATCAACACAATTATACATGCTGTCTTCCTGTACGTGCTGCCATAGACTACTGCAGCAAACGCTGTATCCTGGCCTAGGCCAACAAGGCCCAGGCCTAGGGCAGCACTTTGCAGGGGGGCAGCACGGAAAGAGTCCCCGTCGCTAGTATTATGGGGCAGACTGGGCTAAGAGGCAAATTAGTCTAGCACCCCCAAAAAAAAGGGGGCACTGCTTTTGGTATGCGGGCGGTCGGCCGGCATTTCGTAACTGTGGGGGGGTTGGGGGGCGGCGCTGCTTCTAATTTTTACTGTCCTATCATCCTTGACCACAATTCTTCCTCACTGTGCTATATGTTTTCTGCTGCACCATTGTCATGATTATATCTTCTTAGTCCTCTCCATAAAATTATCAGAAATTTGTGCTTAAAGTAGATCTATAGGCAACACTTTTCATTTTGGATAGAGTAAGGGAGGGTTATAGCCCCTGTCAGTTTCTTTTTTACCATCCCTGTCCCATTGCAGAGATTTCGCTTTACTTCCTGCCCCATAGCCAAACATGAAGTGAGAGGAAATCTATTCAAATTAAGGGAATCCATTGCCCCCCCCCCCCCCCAGGCCCTCAGAACTAGTGTCCCCACTCAAAAATTTCAGGGCTGGTCTTAAGCAGAAAGGGATGTTGCCTTGACAGGAAGGGGTGGGTCATATTTAAATTAGGGGTGCACGAGTTTTGTCAGGCCTAAGGCAGCACAAAACCTAAATACACTACTGACTGCAGCCCTTCACCTGTTGTGGAACTACATATCCTACTGTGCCCTATTTACAGTGTCTTTAATGGCATTCTGGAACTGGTATATCCTATACAGCTTTACGGCCACAGATTGCTTCATGTCTTGAAGCTGAAGTTTAAACATCTTATATTTTGCCTTCCTTAGCCCCCACCCCCCCCCCCCCCCATCAACATGCTAATGTCATTATTAAATAAAAGCCTTACATATACGCAGTGAAGTGACTAGCTTCAGGTGATACAGAGATGAAATACATCACAAGTTGTACCTGTTTATCTTTGGGCCCTCTTTCCTCTACAGTTGTTCAAAGTACAGAATTCATACAGCTTGTCTGGACTTTTAGAAAGCAGGGGGCAGGAGCTGAAGTTGCACTTTGCAGATCTCAGTAAGAGATGATTGGAGGAAAGGGACACACACTTCACTCAGCACACAGGAACAGAGCTGAGGCTGTCAATCAGACTGTGTGCTGGAGCTTCCTTCTCTGTCACTTTTTTTTTATGTTTTAATGTTTTTATTAAAGTTTTAACATTAAAAAGAATGGGTATAAATATGTTATACAATAAAATGCATAAGAGATAATATAGGGCAGTCAATGGCAGAATAATAAACATAAATATGAACTGTAGTATGTATATTGTGAACAAGTTGGACAAATAACGTACCAATTCATATAAAAAAATAAAAAAAAAAGGACAAATAAAGGGAAAAATGGATAAATGATATTATGATTGAAATAAAACAATAATAGAGTTAGTAGCAAATCAAATATCCCCAAGTCAAGTTAAGGGATAATAGAAGATAGGGTATGATATTCCAAATAATTAGTGAAGAGTATCCAGTTAGACCAAGTTATGTGGAATTTTTTACCTCTTGGTGTCAGGAAAACTTGTCAGAAGTAACTCATGCTGATAGCGGAGGAACGAGGCAGCAGACAGAAATGACACTTGATGCTCTGGATTGAGACAATTACATAGCATAGAGCATGGAGAGGTCCGGTCTGTAACATTTTCTTACTCCAGAGTTCTGAATCTAATTTTTGTTCTATGACTCAGGGTCTTCAAATCACACCCCACCCCCCCCTTCACAACAGAGCCCTCTCTCTTCACATCACAGCCCCCCTAACATCACAGCTCTCCCTTTCACATTAGAGCCCCCCCTTACATCAAAGCCCCCCCAACATCACAATCCACTTTGCAATCACAACCCTCCACACCACAGCCCCCTTTGCAATCACAGCCCCCTCCTCACATCACTACTCCCCCCTTTCACATCAAAGCCCCCCTTTATCACAGCTCCCCCTCTCACATTACAGCCCTGCCCCCTTTATATCACAGCCCCCTATACATTAGCGTCGTCGGCCCCCTCTTTCAAATCACAGACCCCCCTTCACATCAGAGCCCCCTCTCCTTACATCACAGTCACCCCTTTCACAATACAGCCCACCCCCATATCACTACTCTCCCGTTTCACATTAGCCCCCGCCCCATAGCACAGCCCCTCCATATCAATACTCTCACCAAAGACAGTGATCCCTCACAATCGCAGCCCTTCTTCGTCCACTGTCCTACCTTAACACATCATGGCAGAGGGTGGAAGGCACAGCAAGCTGGATTCCTCTTCTGTATATGTATGTGCCTACCTGCCCGCCGCCGCTGCTGTTAAACTTACAACGGGGAAGAGGGTGGGAAATAGAGAATGTCTTTCGTAAAAAGGGAAAGGCTGGGCAGTGTAACGGATCTCCGTCACACTCCACTTGTGTGCTTCCGTCAGTACACTGCTTCCTCCAATCTGGTCCTTCAGCTAATCAGATTTTACAGCCAAATATTGTAACCAAGATCCAGACGAGACTAGCTCAGTTACAAAACTAGAACATGGAACATTTTTTGGAACAAACTCACACAAATATATACACCAGGAGGACATTTTCCCCCACCCCCTTCGGTTCATATTACCCTAGCAATACAAACTGTAACCAAAAACAGAATTTTCATAGATAATTAACCACTTAAGCCCCAGACCATTTGGTAGCTAAAGGACCAGAGGTGAATTCAGAATTTTGCACTGCGCTGCTTTAACTGTAAATTGTGCGGACATGCAATGTTGTACCCAAACAAAATTTGCGTCCTTTTCTTCCCACAAATAGAGCTTTCTTTTAATGGTATTTGATTGCCTCTGCGATTTTTATTTTTGCGATATAAACGGAAAAAGACCGAAGATTTTGAAAAAAAATGATATTTTCTACTTTTTGTTATAAGAAAAATCGAATAAGCTCAATTTTAGTCATACATTTAGGCCAAAATGTATTCAGCCACATGTTTTTAGTAAAAAAAATGTCAATAAGCGTATATTTATTGGTTTGCGCAAAAGTTATAGAGTTTACAAACTAGGGTACATTTTCTGAAATTTACACAGCTTTAAATTTATGACTGCCTATCTCATTTCTTGAGGTGCTAAAATGACAGGGCAGTACAAAACCCCCCCAAATGACCCCATTTTGGAAAGTAGACACCCCAAGGAAATTGCTGAGAGGCATGTTGAGCCCATTGAATTATTTTTTTTTTGTCTTAAGTGATTGATTAATGACTAAAAAAAAAAAAAAAATTACTAAATATTGTCACTAAATGATATATTGCTCACACATGCCATGGTTATATGTGGAATTGCACCCCAAAATACATTTTGCTGCTTCTCCTGAGTACGGGGATACCACATGTGTGGGACTTTTTGGGAGCCTAGCAGCGTACGGGACCCCGGAAACCAAGCACCGCCTTCAGGATTTCTAAGGGTGCAAATTTTTGATTTCACTCCTCACTACCTATCACAGTTTCGAAGGCCATAAAATGCCAAAATAGCACAAAACCCCCCCAAATGACCCATTTTAGAAAGTAGACACCCCAAGGAAATTTCTGAGAGGCCTGTTGAGCCCATTGAATATATTTTTTTTTTTGTCCCAAGTGATTGAATAATGACAAAAAAAAAAAAATTACAAAAAGTTGTCACTAAATGATATATTGCTCACACATGCCATGGTTATATGTGGAATTACACCCCAAAATAAATTTTTCTGCTTCTCCTGAGTACGGGGATACCACATGTGTGGGACTTTTTAGGAGCCTAGCCGCGTACGGGACCCCGAAAACCAAGCACCGCCTTCAGGATTTCTAGGCACAAATTTTTGATTTCACTCCTCACTACCTATCACAGTTTCGAAGGCCATAAAATGCCAAAATAGCACAAAACCCCCCCCCAAATGACCCCATTTTGGAATATAGACACCCCAAGCTATTTGCTGAGAGGCATGGCGAGTATTTTACAGCTCTCATTTGTTTTTGAAAATAAAGAAAGAATATATATATATATATATATATATATATATATATATATATATATATATTTCAATTTTCAAAACTTTGTGACAAAAAGCGAGATCTGCAAAATACTCACAATACCTCTCAGCAAATAGCTTGGGTTGTCTACTTTCCAAAATGGGGTCATTTGGGGGGGGGGGGGTTTTGTGCCATCTGGGCATTCCATGGCCTCCGAAACTGTGATAGGCAGTGAGAAGTGAAATCAAAAATTTACACCCTTAGAAAGCCTGAAGGCGGTGCTTGGTTTTTGGGGTCCCGTACGCGGCTAGGCTCCCAAAAAGTCTCACACATGTGGTATCCCCGTACTCAGGAGAAGCAACAGAATGTATTTTGGGGTGTAATTCCACATATGCCCATGGCATGTTTGAGCAATATATCATTTAGTGACAACTTTGCGCAAAAAAAAAAACAAATTGTCGTTTTTCCGCAACTTGTGTCAACATATAAAATATTCCATGGACTCGACATGCCTCTCAGTATATAGCTTGGGGTGTCTACTTTCCAAAATGGGGTCATTTGGGGGGGTTTGAACTGTTCTGGCATTTTATACACAACATTAGGAAGCTTACATCCACTCTTCTAACCACTTGAAGACAAAGCCCTTTTTGACACTTTTTGTTTACATGAAAACATTTTTTTTTTTTGCAAGAAAATTATGTTGAACCCCCAAACATTATATATATTTTTAAAGCAAAGGCCCTACAGATTAAAATGGTGGGTGTTGCATTTTTTTTTTCTACACAGTATTTGCGCAGCGATTTTTCAAACGCATTTTTTGGGTTAAAAAATACACTTTTTTAATTTTAATGCACTTAAACACACTATATTGCCCAAATGTTTGATGAAATAAAAAAGATGATCTTAGGCCGAGTACATAGATACCAAACACGACATGCTTTAAAATTTCGCACAAACGCGCATTGGCGACAAACTACATACATTTTTAAAAGCCTTCAAAAGCCTTTACAGGTTACCCCAGTAGATTTACAGAGGAGGTCTACTGCTAAAATGACTGCCCTCGATCTGACCTTCGCGGTGATACCTCACATGCATGGTGCAATTGCTGTTTACATATGACGCCAGACCGACGCTTGCGTTCGCCATTGGGCAAGAGCAGGGCAGGACAGGGGTGCTTTTTTTTTTTTTTTTTTATTATTAATTTTGCTTTTTTTATTTTATTTTTAAATTGTTCCTTCCAAGTATTTTTTTTTTTTATCATTTTTATTGTTATCTCAGGGAATGTAAATATCCCCTATGATAGCAATAGGTAGTGACAGGTACTCTTTTTTTTGAAAAAACTGGGGTCTTCTAGACCCTAGATTTTTCCTCCGCCCTCAAAGCATCTGACCACACCAAGATCGGTGTGATAAAATGCTTTCCCAATTTCCCAATGGCGCTTTTTATATCCGGGGGGGCATTCCCTCCCACTGCTTGTAAAAGCAGTCCAGAGGCTAATTAGCCGCTAGGATTGCTTTTACATGAAAGCCGGCCGCAGGCTGAAAAGAATGATACCAAGATGATACCTAAACCCGCAGGCATCATTCTGGTATAAACATTCAAAGTCCAGCAACATACCAGTACGTTGCTGGTCCTTGTTGGACATGTATTGTAATCTTTTTTTTTCATGCAGCCAGTTGGCTGAACGAAAAAAGAGATTGATCGGTGGGTATGCCCACCATTAGAATACCGCCCTTCATCCACCCGCTTCCAATGATGGGCATACATGCACCATTTATATATGCGGAAGCATGGGGGCATCCTCCCGCAAAAAAGTTATGCCGCACACACATGGTCAGACTTTTCCACGGGCAAGCCTCCGTCGGAATTTCGACCGTATGTACGCGGCATTAGGAGCAAAATCGCTCCTCCGCTCCTGCTGCCCCAATGCTTCGGCATATATGCATTTTTTATTTAACTGTGGTGGTGAAATCACCTCCTACAGCACTGGAGTCGCAGGGATCAGGCCTGTCTCTGCGAACGCTGCAGTTATGTGTGTTTTTGTTTTGTAAGTGACAGTGATCGATCGATACTGCACTTGGGTGGCCTGGGCTGGACAGAGGGGCAAAACGCAGGTGCCAGCAGGTATCTGGGCTGATCCCGCTAACACTGCGTTTTTGGGAACCCTAAACTGCTGGGGACGCTAGTATAGATCTGATCAGATCAGATATTGATCTGTTCAGATACTATACCACTAATGGGGGTGTATGCTTCACGCCTGGGTGTTAGCGTTACTGGCACTAACCTGACGCTGCCTGGGGTGTGACGCAGACCCTCTCTGACGCTAAAACCTAATTGATATCACCCGCCGGGCGATCAGGGGGTTAAACCTTTATTGGGTTATATACAGCGGGTGCCCTGACACTATAAAAAGCAAACTAACTAACCAGCGTCACCCGTAACACTTATATGGTGATCTAGGGGCAATCAGGGGGTTAAAACCTTTATTAGATAATATATGGGGGTACCTGACGCTATAAAAACCTGCGGCGAACCTAAAAAAAATTACTGGCTGCCGATCGGCATCACTGACGCTAAGACAGCGATCAAAAAAATGATCGCTTAGCGACAGTGGTGATAGGGGGTGAAAGGGTTATCTGGGGGGTGATCAGGGGGTTAAACCTTTATTAGGGGGGGTTAGGGGGCTGCACTGGACCTAAAACTGAATGTACTGACACTTTTACAGTCACAAATGTCACTGATTGCAGTGATCAGTAAATAAATGGTCACTGCAATCAGTGACACTGTGACTGGGGGCTGGGGGGGCGATTTATGTCCCTATGTGTCCTGGTGTCAGTGTAGTGTTGTGTGCACTGACCTGATGTCTTCTCTTGTACGGCGCTCGGTATATGTGAGCGCCGCACCAGAGATGACATCACTTCCTCCTGCTTCCTCCGCCTGACACAGACAGAGGGGGCATTTCTATTCGCCGGGAGCGATCGCGAGGGGGTGGCCGGAAACGAATGGCTGCCCCCTCATCCCGGAACGCTCCCGGACACTTAGCCACCGCTCACTGTATAGGAGGGGGGTCCGATCGGACCCCCCAACTATACAAAGGCAATCACGTACACTCTACGTGATTGTGCCTGTCGGTGCCATTCTGCCGACGTATATATACAGTGAGCGGGTTAAGTGGTTAACTAGTTACTTAAAGCAGCCAAGGTGACTTCACCTGACCATTGTTGTAAATTATCAGGATTTCACTACAGGTCAGACTTGTTGTCACGAGCTTCATGCAGTAGATTATACATTATCATAAGTGTAAACACAGGACACCTTATTAAACGGACAATAGCAGGAGTCCCCAGTAACAGACTGTCCGGCTCCTGAGGCCAGGGTGACCAGCTCGTTTAGCATGTACAGTTCAGAATCAAACAAACCAGGAACAGTCTTTGTATATTTCCTGGGAGATATTGTGGATACATTTTACTGTTCCATATTAGGCAATCTAAGCCACATTCTTAATATCCATTATTTTCTTGGTCACACTGTGCCCCTAATAGGCACAGGGTTACTTAGACATAGGTGCATGGGGAGCTGAAGCAAGGGTTTCCCAACGTCTCCAAGGGATTCTGGGTCTCACCAGCCCCCCCCCCCCCCGCCCAAAGTGACTCCCGTCACAGGCAGCTCCTGCTTCTCAGGTAGACCTGCCATATCTCCAGCCCTCTTTCCCCTCTGTGAGTTTAACAGCAGCAGCGGCGGCAGGCAAGTACATCTACAGAAGAGGAATCCAGCCTGGTGTGTCTCCTGCCCTCTGCCGTGCTATGAGCTTTAACAGCAGCTGCAGAAGAGGAATCTGATAAGTGGTGCACCCGTGGCTTTGACAGGACTGTCACTCAGTCCGTGTCCGGACCGTGGTCCGCCATTTAGTGACACCTGGTATAGAGGGATATAGTTTGTTCATATTTCATGTAATAGGTTTACAACCACTTTAACCTGTTCCCGTCCGACTTTGGAGATATCTGAATGATGCCTGCAGCTATAGGCATCATTCAGATATCTTCTTATAGAGCCGGCGATTCCCTGCACTGTAAGAACAATCATAGTGGCTGTTCAGCCGCCCTCCGATGCTTCTCCCAGCTCACCCGTACGATCGGCGAGAGGCAGAAGGAATTGGTTCATGGCAGAAGTTTACCATAGAGGATCCGGCGAGCCAGATGGCCCCTGACATCTCTATGATCTTTTGAAAGACCGGGTGCGATGTTATAATGTCACGCCCGCCTCGGCTGGGAAGCCAGGATCCTTTTCTTTTTTTTCTTTTTTTTCTTTTTTTTTAGGGCTTTCCAGCCTAGAGACAAGATCTGGGGACTTATTGACCCCATATCTCGCTGTAAAGAGGACCTGTCACATGCTATTCCTATTACAAGGGATGTTTACATTCCTTGTAATAGGAATAAAAGTGATCAAAAAAACAAATAAAAGTAAAATAAACAATAAAAAGAAAAAATTAAAGCGCACCCGTCCCCGCGTGTTCGCGCACAGAAGCAAAACCATACATAGGTCGCACCCACATATGTAAATGATGTTCAAACCCACACGTGAGGTATCGCTGCGAACGCTGGAGCAAGAGCAATAATTCTAGCGCTAGACCTCCTCTGTAACTCTAAACAGGTAACCAAAGTTTGGCGCCATTCCATGAGTGTGCGCAATTTCAAAGCGTGACTTGTTAGGTATCTATTTACTAGAGATGCACCGAATGGGTTTTTTGGTGCCGATACCGAAAATAAATCTTCCTTGTTCCCGAAAACCGAAACGGCACCGAAACCGAAATTGACTGTTTTTAAAAAATATTTTTATACAGGAGATAGTCAGAGACTGGGGACATGGTACAGGAGGTGGTCAGAGACTGGATACATGGTACAGGAGATGGTCAGAGACTGGGGACATGGTACAGGAGATGGTCAGAGACTGGGGACATGTTGCAGGAGATGGTTAGAGACTGGGGACATGGTACAGGAGATAATCAAAGACTGGGAACATGGCACAGGAGATGGTCAGAGACTGGGGACACGGTACAGGAGATGGTCAGAGACTGCAGACATGGTACAAGAGATCAATGCAGCCTCACTAGTGCCCGCCAGATGCAGCCAGCCTGTGTCCCCAGTTCAGCCCCAACCTGTGTCCCCGGTTCAGCCCCAGACTGTGTCCCTAGTTCAGCAGCCTACCTGTGTCCCCAGTTCAGCAGCTCACAGTGTGCAGTGAACTCACGGTAAGCAATCAGGAGAGGTGACTGTATAACTGTGCAAGATGGAAGGTAAGGTCAGAGTGCAGCTTTAAAATGTTTTGTGGTGTGCCTGTATTGTTTCATAGTTTGAGTTTTTTGTGAAACATACTTAATTCTTGTTTTGTTTTAAAGAGCTATGCATCCTAGCATGCAAATGCCTCTGGGACACTGTCTGTGCCAATTCTGCTGCATACTTTTGGGTCTCTATGCACTTTGGTACATCTTTCTAGTTCTGTATATATATATATATATATATATATATATATATATATATACACACACACACACAGTGCATATATATATATTTTTATTTTTATTTTATTTTTTTGTTTAAATGACTGAAGTGCATGGAGCCAATATGCATTGAAAATAAGTATTTTCTCCCAGTTCTTCTTCTTTTTAAAGTGTATGTATAGTTAACACATTTTTTTATTGTTGGGTAGAGTAGTGCAGGGTTAAAACCCCTCACTAGTTTTTAATGTTGGGTTGATTCATTTTCTATGTCCTGCTGAATTTTTTTTATTTTCAGCAAGACCGATGATTTAGGAATCAAGGTGAAAGTAAATCGCCCAATAGGGACACCTGGTCTTGAAAAGGGAATTCCTTTAACCTTATAGAGCTTTCCTCTCACTTACTGGTGCATCTCTGGGAAAGGAAAGGGAAGAGGAAACCATCACACACAAGACGGCAAAAATACAATGTCATGGGTTTTAACTTTTCTTTACTCTATCCAAACCCATTTTTTTTTTTAAAACACACAAACAAAGTTGTCTAAACCGGAAACCTGTTCAGTCATCATTATGTAAAATATACATAATGGCAAAATAAGGAGACATCCTAGAAAATAAATGCCTCAAATACAAATCTATATATTACACATACTGTATGTTATTGAAATTGGAGGGCTTTCCTAATTATAATTACAATTATCTATGCTTCTTGTGTGTCTGACTGAGTGGACAAGCTTCTTAGGATCCAGCTCAAACAGCTGTGGTTTTGGGATGCCAGATTTGTTGCTGAAAGCTGGCACGGATGACAAGAGAAAGGAGCAGTGTGTTGCTGCTTTCCCTATGTGAACTCCACACACACGAGCGCTCACAAAGAGTCTGGAAGAGAACACAGCTGTGATCACAGACCTATAAATACCTTTGCACTGGAACAGTCACCTAGGGCTTCCAACTTTCTTTAATGTTGGCGCCAACTCACATTAGCACATGCCTAGCTCAATTTTCATATTGGTGCCCGTGACCATAACATCTAGATCTGTTTATACAGTGAGAACTGTTAATATGATTCACTAAGTCTGCTTTATATTTTAGATGTATGCAAATTTATAAGCTCTTCATTCTGCAATGAAAGCCATGTGTATAAATCCTATAATCCATAGAGAAAACATGCATGTTAAAGAGGGTATATGTGCTAGCTGCCAGTGCTTCCTTAGGTTTAAAGGTACTGACTTCACTATCTAATGAGTCTGTGACCTATAACAGGAATGAAGAAGATCTCCAATCTCCTTGGCTTTGGTGCAATGTAACAATAATGGATATTGAAATGTCTCTCCACTGCCAAGAGGTCTAGATACACCTTTATTCCACATAAATTCAGGGAGATAATCCAAAATGTATTCATTTTGGGGGTCCAAGAGCACCCCCTCCATCAGGGCTAAATTGACAACAATGTTAAAAGACTAGAAGTGAACTGGACTTTTAGCCTGGGTTTACTCATATGCGATGCGGGAACCTGCATATCTTTTTACACTGCCCTATGCAAATTTCTGCGGGAGTCAATACAAAGTTAATGACACTCCCAGATCGGTTCGCAGATTGTAGTATGAAATGGTGCAGGAATCGGATTGCATTGCGTGTGAACATAAGGGTCCTGCACCCTTTTGGTCCGAATACGATGCAAATTCAGCCATACAATATGTATGGCTGAATTTGCATCGCACAGATATTGCATATTATCTGCACAGCAATGCGGTGCAAATCACAAGCAATGTCTGACATCGCAATAGTGTGAACCCAGCCTTAATGTTATTTTTTCCAGTGTGATTGCAAGCACAGGTCTTGTCAACAACTGACAAAAACCAGGCATGATTCTGTGATTGACATCACTGCATGGGCTCAGGAATACTTCCAAAAATCACTGTCTGTGCACATAGTTTTATGTGCCATTTTAAAATGCAAGTTAAAGCTATATTATGTAAAACAGTAGCCATATCTGAACGTGATCAAGAAAGACCGCCATCTTCTCAGGGTGAAAGTTCATTTAAAACTGTCTGTTGCAACGTGGAAAACTGTTCTGTGGTCAGACAAATCAAAATTTGACATTCTTTTTGTCAACCATGGGTGCCGCGTCCAATGGACTAAAGAGACAAAGGGGCTACTGTATCTGCTTGTTGCCAATGCTCAGTTCAAAAACCTGCATCTCTGATGGTATGGGGGTGCATTAATGCGTATGGAATGGGTGGCTTGCATATGCATATCTGGAAAGGCACCATTGATGCTGAATGATACATCCAGGTTTTAGAGCAGCATACTGTATGCTCATGCAAGAATGGAACATCATTCCTCTCCAGCAACTCTCAGTTCCCAAACGTGTACGAAGTGTTGTTAAGAGGGTATTCTACACCATGGTAAACATGGCCCTGTCCCAACTTTGTTGGAACTGGGGTTGTACTTTGCCAGCTTTTCATTACCGTGTCTCAACTTTTTTGAGACCTGTTGCTGCTATCCATTTTAAAATTATCTTCTTTTTTCTTTAATGTTTGATATATTTTCAAATATTTGTTAATAAAATATGGGTTTATGAGATTTGCAAAACACTTATTTCTGTTTTTTTTATAGATTTTACATAGCACCCCAACTTTTATGGAATGGGGGTTGTACGTAACTTTGTTAGTAAAGCCAGGATCAAAATTATGCCCTCAGAGTCTTTAAAAACAAAAAAACTGTAAAGGCAGCTTCTATTTTCACAGCTGTACTTTATAATTGATCCTCACGTGCCTCCAGGTTGCCTCCTGCCTAAAAAGGGTATTAAGAGCAACAAAATTCTTAAAAGAAACCAGTCACAAGAGAGATTTTAATGTTTTTGATAACTGACACAAAACAAGTATGTGATAAGGAACTTTTTTCCCACATGCCTGATCAGCATGTGTATACTGGTGTCAGTAACTTAAATTAGTGAAGCCAATGGAACAGCACAACAGCCAGGCACGTTGCATTTTCAGAGAAAGATCAGCAATGACAGCTCCTGCATTTTTTTCACAACTAATGCCGCGTACACACTCATGACGAAAAAAATGCAATTTTTTTGTTTGGTCATTAAAACGATCGTGTGTGGGCTCCAGAGCATTTTTCACAAAGTGAAAAATGGGCATTACAAATTTGGAACATGCTCTAATTTTTCTCGTCGTTTTTCACGTCGCCGTTTTTCTCGTCATGAAAAACGGCCATGTGTAGGCTTTAACGACGTAAAAAAAAAGTGCTTGCTCAGAAGCAAGTGATGAGTCGGGAGCGCTCGTTCTGGTAAAACTAGCGTTCGTAATGGAGATAGCACATTCGTCACGCTGTAACGGACTGAAGAGCACGAGGCTGAAAACCGCGAATCGTCTCTCACCAAACTTTACTAACACGAGGATCAGCAAAAGCAGCCCAAAGGGTGGCGCCATCCGAATGGAACTTCCCCTTTATAGTGCCGTCGTACATTTCGTACGTCACCGCGCTTTGCTCAAGCATTTTTTTTTCATGATAGTGTGTAGGCAAGGCAGGCTTGAGAAGAATCACGTCGAGATAAATGTCGTTTTTTTCAATGACATTAAAAACTGTCGTGTGTACGCGGCATTAAAGTTTACTTTAACTTCTCCATAGCGTTCTTTCTCCAGGTCACTCCAGGCTTGATAAGTTTGACTTTCCACTATATCCAAGGGCAGGATTTATAAGAGGCAATGGTATTGATGTGTTGCCGATGCAGCACACAGAGCCCACCCTTGGTGCCCCCCAAAAGAGCCGACTTATAGATAAGTATTTTATTGACCTTTTTACCATCTTTTCAGATAGTAGGCAGCAGGTGGACTAGACAGACCTGTTAACTTTGTCTGCTTTAAACAGATTTTTTTTTCTTTAAATATATATTTACATCCCCAGTTAGGCCCCCAGTGTATGTATATACACCCCCAGTTAGGCCTCATGCCCACGGACGTTTTTACAGCCGCGTTTTTTACAGCTTAAACACGCCTGTTTATTATTGTATACATTTTTCGACCGTATTTTTTTCGAAAAAAAACAAAAAACGCCAAGCTCAAAAACGCAATTGCAGCGGTTTTGCGTGATTTTGAGTGTTTAAGCGCGTTTTTGCACGCTTTTTTATGCCTAACGCCGACGTCGGGGAACGCACTGGTCCTGTTTTTTTTTTTACAGCTTAAAAACGCCTATGCTATTTGCAGCTCAAAAACGCCTAGGTGGGCATGAAGCTATAGACTAACATGGACAGGCGTTTTTGGGCTGAAAAAAACGCGGCTGTAAAAACGTCCGTGGACATGAGGCCTTATAAGCCATTATTCCCAAACCACATTTGTCATTTATTTATATATAAATTTGGGTAATTACAAGTTCCTCAGAAATGCCAATTAGTAATGTGAGTAGTTTGGAAGAAAGACAGAGGCATATTCATCACCTGACAGTAATTTATGGTTCAATCTCACCAGATGTGCTGATGTATTTTGCTGTATTTCCCAGTTCAGGCTAATTTTATTAATTTGAACAGGATCTGTTCCACCATACATTGCTAAATAAGCTATACATGCAGCATTATCCTATTCAGGTCAAATAGTTTTCTTCAAATATGAGGAACCACATAGCATTGTGTTATCCATCTTTTTAATTTCTTAAAAAAATATATATATATATAGATATATATATATATATATATATATATATATATAACTCACTTCTCTATGCTAATTCATATTTTTCAGGTCTCTTATCTTCACAGTACATGTTCCCATTTTTTTTTGCCTCAGCAAAAGTTGGACGAGTGTCCCCTGAATAAGGGTCTCCCCCCTTTACTCTATTTAAATGCTTAGATGTGCCATATTACTCTAGTAGTCACCAGATCATTAAAGATATTTCTCTTTCGTTCATGGACGGACACAGCCTTAATCTTGACAAAGTGGGTATTAGCCTTCATTCAGGAGTGACTAGGCAGACTGTGTTAACAACATCAAAGCTGAACAGCCCCGCCCAGGGGGCGGTCCTACTGGCTATATCCCCTCAGCCTGCACTAAGCAGCTCAATTTTTTTCTGCCTAGCTAAGGAGAAGACATGGCTCCCTTCGGGCCCATAGGCCTGGAGGTTTATTTCAGATTGAAATTAAATTTTTTAGTTTTTGTTCCTGTGATCTTTGATCAACTGCCGACTGGGTGACAGGCTGGATCCCAGATCCCTGTAGTCCCCCCAGTTTCGGCCATCAAGTGTGTGCTGACCGTAGCTACGCGCTGGGTCGTCCATGACATGCTCTACGCGTGGCCGGTGAGCTACACGCTCCAGGGCATGCATATGACCGATCTATAGGGCTGAGTTGCAGCTGCCGGGCCGACAGTCACCTCTGTCGCCATGCAGAAGATGGTCTGTCTGGGATGCTTCCAGCACAATCCACGCAGGAAGGGTAAGTAGTAATCCCCTGCTTTGGCAGGAGGACATAGCTGGGCATTCCTGGGGTGGTCGAGTAAGGGGTTCTATCCTTCCTTTCCTTCCTTCCCTCCTCCCTAGGCTCTCTGAGCTAGGCTGGCTGCTGGGGCCGGGGGTTCACCTGGGGGGCTCCACCTGTGTGGAAACTGCGCTGTACGTCTGCTAGACAAATTTTATGAGCTACTATGAAAAGTTTGCTTACCTGTGTGTTCTCCATGCTGTTGGCGGCCATTTTTGCTGTGGTCCACGCTGTGTTTGGCCTCTATCTGCGCTTGGCGGGCATGTTTTTGTGGTCCGCGCTGTGTTTGGCTTCTATCTGCCGCTCGGCGGCTATTTTGCCTGTGATCCACGCTGTGTTTGGCATCTATCTGCGCTGGCGGCCATGTTTTTGTGGTCCGCGCTGTGTTTGGCCTCTATCTGCGCTTGGCGGCCATGTTCTTGTGGCCCGCAGTGTTTTTGGCCTCTATGTGCCGCACGACGGCCATTTTCTCACAGTCCAAGCCGATTACCAGCATTAAAACGGAGCAAGCTTACAGACACACGCTGCAGAGTGGTCAGACTGACACAGCTGACAAGAAGCAGCTCAACTAGGAAGCGGACGGCAGCCGTACGACTGTTCAAGGGTGGTGAGTCCTCTGGGGGGGAACCCCTCGTCTCTGTGACAGCTAGGAGGGTGGGCTGTTGGTACCTTGACTGGAGTCCTTATGTCAGGTCCGTGTGTCAGCATGGCATCAGAAGCAGACGCTTCTCCCCCTGATACACCTGATTTGGCATCTAGTGCTCCTGCACTCGCTGTGTCAGTAGACGCTATGTCGGTGTCCTGGTTGGTTGCCAAGGTGGAAAGCGGTGCGTGGGAACACGGGGGGGGGGGGGTAAAAAGTGCCCCTTCCCCCCGCCATCTTCTGGGGACAACTCTGATACGGAGCCGGGGCCAGCTACGGCTCATGGCCCTATCAGTGGATGCGGACCGTGGCCGGTCGGACAGTGAGGATGACTCTGGGTCCGGGTCAGCACGCAAAAAGGCTCTGATAGGTGACCTTATCACCGCAGTGCGGGATACTCTAAAGATAGAGGAGCCTGCAGAAACGCCAGAGGCATCGGTCCCTTTGGGGTTCCGTAAAGCCGACCCGCACTGCTAAGGTGTTTCCTTGTGCGCCTTATCTAGACAAGCTTTTATACAAGGAGTGGGACAAACCACAGAAGATTTTTGGTCCCCAAAAAAGTTTGGCGTGCATTACCCTTTTGAGGAGATTTTCCTGAAAAAATGGACCTCTCCTCCGATAGTGGACCCTCAGGTGTCCAGATTGAAAGGTAACCACAATTCCGGGAAGGGGCTCCTGCTTTCAAGGACCCTGCGGACAGGAAGGCTTAAGCGGCACCCCCTACCTATACACGTGGTGGGCTCGGCTGTGCGCTTAACGGTGGTTGGGGCCCTGGTGTCTCAGACACTCACTGAAGGGGCAAAAATGCTGCTCCATGGGTTTAAAGCACGAGGCTCCCTCCGACTAGGTGGCTAGGGCCGACCAGTTGATACAGGGCCTTAAAATTGTCTGGAAATCAGCCTTGGACACCATTCCTCTGCTGTCCAGAGCCTCAAGCTATGCAGTGGTGTTACACCGTCAGCTCTGGCTAAAAGGTTGGTCGGCGGACCAATCTTCCAAGAAGGCCCTGATGGATTTGCCCTTCAAGGGCGACAGACTTTTTGGAGCATCGCTCTGTTGTCGCTGCCCTCCATCCAGGGGATTTTCTGGCATCCTTGGACATCAAGGACGCATACTTGCATGTCCCCATATGCACCAGGCATCAGAGATGTCTGCGCTTTGTGGTCGGGGAAGACCACTATCAAGTTGTGAC